>OX424435.1:47871785-49071785 GCA_949152465.1 Cantharis flavilabris
TTTATTGTAATCAATGTAGAATCGAACATAAACGAAGGCCGATATAGGAAAGGTTTCGACTGTTATATAAGTCTTTGAATTTAAAATTTTTTTACATTATTATCACTCCAACTGCCCGGGGCCTAACAGTTCGTACAGGTCAACAGGCTGTTTGTCCAAATTAACAGAGCCGTTCATTTAAACCAACAGACCAGTTCAAAGCTGTTTATATAAACCAACAGACCAGTTCAAAACTGTTTAAAAGCAGTTCAAAAGCAGTTCAAAGCCGTTCCAAGCTGTTTATATAAACCAACAGACCAGTTCAAAGCTGTTCCAAGCTGTTTATATAAACCAACAGACCAGTTCAAAGCTGTTCCAAGCTGTTTATATAAACCAACAGACCAGTTCAAAACTGTTTAAAAGCAGTTCAAAAGCAGTTCAAAGCCGTTCCAAGCTGTTTATATAAACCAACAGACCAGTTCAAAGCTGTTCAAAAGCAGTTCAAAGCTGCTCCAAGCTGTTTATATAAACCAACAGACTAGTTCAAAGCGGTTCAAAAGCAGTTCAAAAGCAGTTTGTCCAGATCAAGTACTTTTAGTTAAACTGTGTTTATAAAATGAATGCTGATGATGTTGAATTGACTAAAAAAATTATCAAGGCTCGTAACTCTATAAAGCGGAAATTGAATCTCTTAAAGCGCGGTGAAATTAAAACTCAGAGAATGGCCAAGGAAGTATACAAACCGATTACAGAACCGATTAAAGAATTGGTTTCATTAAATAAAAATAAACCTCAACCTAAACAAGAAGTGTTCAAAGTTGAAAAAATTGATCCAAAGAAGGACTCGGAGCGCGAAGATATAGATGATGAGGATGATGAAGATGATGACTATGATGATGAATTTGTGGAGGCTTTTGATGAAGATAGTTCTTTGCGTGATGACACATCACTATCTCGACATTACATTGACATGTCCGTGCACGATGTAAGAAATGTAATGGATCATCATTATGGGGTTTATCACGATGCTAAAACTAGTAAATGGAAAATTGGAAATAAATTAATTAAATTTGAAGACGATGATTTTCGCATTGATGACAAAATCTTTAAGGGTACTAGGGGATTGTACGAATTGTTATTTAAAAAGAAACCCCAGGACTACAACGCAGATGACTTGAAACAATATAAAAAAATTTTGATACAAACGAGCGCACATAAACGTTCATATAATCCCAACAGCCAACTAGATGGCAATAGAAGTAATAAATATAAAGAAATAATCAAACCTTTTTTTAATGAAATTACCGGTAAAGGCTTAATTAAAGATATTAAAGATGTGAATAATAAATCAATAGAATACGTTTACTGGAATTCTTTTGGGGAACTGATTAATCGTTTATCGCTCCTTCATGCGTCTAAAAGTGCCGGAAATACGAGTCATAACAACGAAATTTTAGCTATCGAGGAAGAACTTAGAGAAGCCAATATCATAGAATAAAATATTGTATAGGTTTTAAATAAAATATTCTGTGTAGGATTTAAATAAAATATTGTGTGTAGGATTTAAATAAAATATTGTGTGTAGGATTAAAATAAAAATTTTTATTCAAAATGGTACATTTTATTTGTTCTTTTTTAATAATATGGGTGTTATAATAGGTTCTAAATTTTTTATTTTATTTTGAAAGCGCCATCTGTCGAGAGCTAACTGCATCCACGGCCCTATTCGTGCTTGACGGTGTGCAAATTTCCAATGACGGATATATTTAATTTCAACGTGCTCATTAAATTTTACTCTATTGCCGTTTTTGAGATCCATGAAGGCTTTGCAAATCCCAACCACTTGACGTATAATTTGTCACCGCGCTTACGCAACACTTTTTCAACCAGATATGTATCGGGATAAGATGTTTTTAAAAGTTCCTCTTTATAAAACTGCCCCTTTATAGGGGCCCCATTATAATCTTCAATCAAATAAGTAGTGGGATTTCCTCGATTGATTTTATATATTTTAAATATTTCGGCGGTCCAGTTTCCTGTATATCCCTTGGCAAATAAAGATTTATATTTACTAATTCGAACAAAATCGCCCACCCTAAACTTTGATTTTTGCGATATTTTTTTCACATCGAAAACGTCCAGTCTCGTAGCAGGGGTAACTTTGGAAGGCTTTGTGCCTATAGTACGATGATGGGTGTTATTATATTTTTGTGTAACGTCTTGTATAATGTCGATCCATTGTAAAGCCAATTTTTAATTGTTCTTATTACACGTTCCACTATAGACGCCTTTTTAACACTATAAGTAGAATAATGATTTATGTCGTACTTTTTCATCAACTTGGAAAATATTTCGTTAAAAAATTCTTTGCCGTCGTCAGTTTGAATATTTTTAGGTCGACGACCTTGCTTCAATATTGATGCTAATGCGTCGCTCACTTCGGAACCTTTTTTAGATTTTAGTGGGCGGGTCCATAAGAATTTCGAAAAACAGTCAATAACCAATAGCACGTACTTGTAGCCTTGATTTATCTTAAAGTGCGGTATAAATTCTGCGAGATCCGCCTGCCAAAGGTCGTCATATCCTTTAATTATTACAGCTCTACGAGGAAAATTTTTTCTAACGGGTTTATGAATTTCATTAACAATACCTCTTTTACTGAACATTGTTTGGCTGCGTATTGATTAATGACGATTTACTCGATAAGTGATTTTTTATATCATTCACGGAATCACTTAGTTCTTTAATTTGATCGTACACTAAACTTGTAAAAGTTGCAAAACTATCATTTAATTCATTACTACGGACTTTTAAATTATGAAAATCCTCTATCATGTTCGATTGAGTATTTTTAAATGAATCCCATTTTTGATTGTTTATAACCATTTGTTTCTTAACAGACTCGGCAAATTTAATATTATACTTGATTACTTCATCATATTTTGACGAAATTTGTCGATTATCACTTTCCAACAAATCAAACTTTTCAGAGACTGTTGTAATCGAATCACGTAATCTATTGATCTCATTTGTAAAAAAGTTAAATATCCTTTGATCACTCTGCTCTTTCAAGTCATCGACATATTTTTTTGTAGCCGCGTCAGACGCGTCCGTGGCATCGCCCACACATGCTAATCTTTTATTTCTAATATCGTAATTGCCATCCTCGGTATATAAAAATCCTACCCCTGGAGGACCTTTTCTTCCTTCCTTATAACCTGTACTGCTGCTGCGCCCGAATATATCTAAAGACATTTTGGAAATGAATAAAAAACACCTTTTACTATACAATATATATTATATTTTAAAATCATATTATTATTATTATAAATATTATTACAAAGTCATACTTCTCCAATGACCCCAGGCCATTGTATCGTACGAATGTGCAAGTAATCGTCTCTTATCATCATTAGCACTTAGTGCAATTTTTGTTTGTTTTATAGTATAAACATTGTGATTATATGATCTTATACAATTTTGATCTCGTACAACTAAATCCTTATATACTAAACAATTTACATAATCATTAAAACTAATACTATTTTTTACTACATAACCTTTTATACCCTTTGCCTTTTTTATGCAATCCCTTCCGTTTACACGTAAACTGTACATTTTAGACCTTAATCCTACAAAGTCGCTCATCACTTTACCGTTTAATTCATCTTTCATCAGCCCGGGAACTTTTTTATTAGTAAGGGGAATTCCATAGGAATTATTAGGGGGGTAATCACTGGTGTCGAATAAATTAATGTTATCTTTCATTATGCTATAAAAGTTAGGGCATTTCACGTGATAAATTAACGAATCCGTATCGCAATACATAATTTTGGATTCATACCCGGTATTTACCATGAAATCATAATGAAACGAATATAATGACGTTTTAGATATGTCTAACACGGACATGCCTACATACACGGGTTTATTCATTGTAATTTCTAAAGCGTTCATTTCAATAATTACTAAATTCTCATCGAGAATCACGCGACTATGGAAATTGGGTTTAGCAATTAACACCTTTGCTGAATACCGGCCATCCCATTTCGAAACCAACTTTACTACTTTACGCTTGCGCACATCTTCCATCGTCTTGCCAAAAGTGGCGTTGTTCATCAACTTGTAAAAATTTTTTTCAAAATTGTTGCAAGCTTTTGTTCTCATCGAGGTATTCAAGTCAATGTACGGTTTTAACCATGCCGATTGTTTGAACTGTAAAATTCTATGAATTTTTTTAATTTTGAGTCCATGCTTTAACGCCTGCTTTAAGGCCCGGTAATGGATAACATAGTGCTCTTTATCATAAAGTGTCGTAAGTAGTTTAGTTTGCTTCGATCCGGGAGGTTGGAGCTTTTGAGAACAAAACGGCAAATCATTATGAAGATCATGTAAATCTTTCGGATATTCCAAATCAACTTCCAAAATATATCCGATTTTACTATCATCTGCGATGTAATTAACATTTATATCTAAATTCGAACACCATTTAAAACCGCCCGAAGGGAGTGTCTGTGACATCGCATAACCATATAAATTATTAACGTCGAGATATTGAAGATATGATGTTTCCTTCTGAGGATCGTAATCGGTCATGTACTTGTTGTTAGCCCGAGCAAATCGGTTCGAGCATTGTGAAATTCCACCACGAATACCGCGCTCAATGAACATTAGCATATCGATATCACTAATTAAATCGAGTTCTATTCCCGTGTATTTGAGCATTGCATCCCAAGTAAGGCCCGGAGCACTTACGTAATGGGCTGCATCTAATCCGTACACCTTATAACAGGTATCGCGGAAATGCTCAAATACGTCAGCCAGCAATAGAACGTCGGTTTTCAAGTACAAGTCCGAGTACTCACCCAAAGTTTTAATTTTAAATACATTCCATACATTTTTCGAGTGCTCGTAATCCTCGTCGGAAATAAACTCTTCCTTTAAAGTATTATAAAATTTGGCTTTCGCGGGTAATTTTTTTTCGTCGAGGATGTTGAGCGATGTCACATAATCATATGGAAATACCCCTTTACGTTTCATTAAGTTAAATTTAGTATTATCTGAATATTCTTTTTTTGTAATTTTAAAATCATCTAAATTGGAAACTAACCCTTCCAATCCCTGAGACATAAATCTAAATGAATCAATAAATTTAAATTGAATTTCAGAATGTTTAATGTGTTTGGTGAAGGAAATGTATTTTTCCTTATTTACGGGAAGGAGAAATACATTACCTTCAATTTCTTGTGCGATATCCTTAATTAAAAAATGTGCGTCATAGCAGCTAAGGTTATGACAAATTATTGGAATGGTTTTACAATCTTTATAATTTAAATTACAGCTGTTATGCGCAGCTCCTCTGAACGAACCCTGTATGTGGCTGTGGTCTCTTACCTTTCCATCTTTTTCGGTAAATTGCTTACCGCAAATGTGGCATTTCGTAGCAGATTGAAATTCCCATTCTTCTCGCATTGATAATTGCATCGGTTGCATTGCCCAGTAAACTGGTTCAACATCCTCCACAATTTGTCTAAGCTCTTTGGCAAACCATTTGGCGCACTCTGTACCGCGATAACTTCTATAGTAAGATAGCTCTTGATCGTAGTCGCACTTAAAATAATATCCTATACTATGTGTTTTATGTTCTTGATACTTTGTACTGTTTTTACCGCACTTTTGGTCAATAGGTTTTAAAATACTTTTAGTGTCTAGATAAATAACAAAGGGCACTTTTTCTTGATTTTTAAAATTTGTAAATTTAACTACTTCACCGCGCTGGGGCATGTTAACCTTACATGTATTAATTTTACCGCAATCAATTTCGTGTCTATGTAACTTTTCTTCGGAGTAAAAATAATGTAAGCACTGATCACACACGTAAATTTTAACTTTATACCCTGAAGTTTGCCTTGCTATCAATCTACTTAGATCCTTGATCCAACAATAATGGTAAATTATGGGGGTGTCGTCTTCTTCTTCCTTATATGTGGACTGTATAAGCAGCAAATTCACGTGACGCGCTTGTTTGTTTTTAGTAATTCTGAGAGGAAGTATCCGATGTTTTTTCCCATTGGATGTCGGCTCCAATATATAAACGTTTATGGAAATGTTATTAAGTTTTTCAAATTTTGAAACTTGATCCACTGTTATTGGAAACTTTACACCGTTTAAATTTAGCACTTCCGAGAAATGGGGGTAGGATGAAGTTCTTTGAGGGTTATTATTGGATCCTACTGGATATAAGGCCGACACTACCGCCCAAGCAAAACATGCGTCATCATTATTTTTCACATTGATACAGGCCTTCTTCCTTTTAATACCCTCTGGTAACATGACATAGGAGCCTCGCAAAGATTCATATTTATTAATATTTACAGCCAAATTTACCACCGCTTCCAAACTCCACCCCGAGTCCCTGTCACTAAACTCGTCCATTTGTACCAGAATCTTGGTCTCTATACTCTGATCCCACCATTCCTTTAACTTGGTATCCATATCAATTACGGAATTTGGTGTATTAAAATACATAAATTCCACGTCACCGCAAGCCATTTTTCTATACTCGCAACCAAATGTCACATTTACCTTGAGATTGGGATTTGTTTTCAAAGCATTCTTAAGTCGAGATGTTACCACAAATTGTGCATCTTTTAGAAAATCTCGCGGGTCGGTATGCTTCAAATTTACTACGACCCCCGTACGAATACGGCTTTTAAAACTCGAAGCGACTTCTTCCCATTTTACCCTGAGACTCCTTCGATTACTTTTCGGAGCACCACCACCTTGATGATTCAAAGCTTTCATGGCTACCCGGTAACCTAAAAATATTTTTTTATAATGAAAAGCACATTTCAAAACAAAAATAAAGAAACTTACCTTTAATCTTACCGCAACAAGATTCCACATGTCTCTTTTCACCCACATTAAGTTCACCTTGCTTCAAAGCTTTATTAAATATTCTAATATTTCTTGAACTGTAGTTAATCCATTTTTGAATGTCTTTTGAACTACTAGTTAATTGGATTACGGCTTCTCTTATTATTTCTTCCGTTTTTGAGGCAGTTTGACCAAGTGTCGAAGACATTTTTTATATAACTTAAACTTCACTACGTGTTCACTAAATCGCAATCACCACTTAATTAAATATTTTAATACAAATACGATCTTTATATTAACATAAATGTTTGTTTATTTAATAAGGTAATTAACTTCCTCATCGATAATTAAATTGAACTAAATATTTACCTTGCAGGCCCCAACAAATTTTATACTACTAGGTAGTATATTGTTTGTTTATTTAATTATGTAATTAGTTACTCATCGATATCAAATCTACTTAAATAATTTTTTTTTTTTAAATTATAATATTTACCTTGCTGGCCCCCACAAATTTGATCTCACTCCGTAATTGTTTGTTTGTTTAATGGTGTCACTGCTTGTTACTCATCGATATTAAATCTACTTAAATAAATTTGTTTTCTAAAATTATAATATTTACTTTGCGGGCCCCTAAAATTTACTACGTAATTGTTTATTTAATGAATAAACTGCTTGTTTGTTTATTTAGTGATGTAAAGTTACTCATCGATATTAAATCTAATTAAATAATTTTTTTCAAAAAATTATCTGGGTTTCGGAAGAACCCGCTCATTCATGACTTATTTGTCATACAAAAACACCCCGTGGCCAAAAGGGCCTTAAGCCAAATCCCATTGCCAAAAGGGTTTAAACCAAACCCCATTGCCAAAAAGGCCTAAACCACAGCCCGCTGCCAAAAGGGCCTAAGCCATGCCACTTGCCAAAAGGGCCTAAACCACATCCCGCTGCCAAAAAGGCCTAAGCCATGCTCTCTGCCAAAAGGGCCTAAACCACACCCCGCTGCCAAAAGGGCCTAAACCATGCCCCCTGCCGAAAGGGCCTAAACCACACCCCGTTGCCAAAAGGGCCTAACCCACACCCCGTTGCCAAAAGGGCCTAAGCCATGCTCGCTGCCAAAAGGGCCTAAACCACACCCCGCTGCCAAAAGGGCCTAAGCCATGCTCGCTGCCAAAAGGGCCTAAACCACACCCCGTTGCCAAAAAGGACCTAAGTCACGCCCCCTGCCAAAAGGGCTTAAACCCCACCCCATTGCCAAAAGGGCCTAAGCCTCACCCCATTGCCAAAAGGGCCTAAACCACACCCATTGCCAAAAGGGCCTAAGGCACACCCAATTGCCAAAAGGGCCTAAGCCACACCCCATTGCCAAAAGGGCCTAAACCACACCCCGCTGCCAAAAGGGCCTAAGCCATGCCCCCTGCCAAATGGGCCTAAGCGTCTCCCTGTGAACAATAGGAACCTACCTTCAGCAAACCGGAAGTAATTGTCTTCGAAATACTTAAACAATTGATTGGAAACAATGCCTATTGTTATAGAATAGGATGTCAAAGCACACCCCCATTGTTCTATACGCTGTGACGTCATTAAAACCAACATTAAATGTTGGCGATATACTTAAAACAATGCTGTGACGTCAGAGACCGGAAGTAAGTGCAGTTAAAATCTTCCCATGTTAATTCCCATAAGAAATTGATGTAGGAGCCCTGTAGCCCCACTACTGCCATAACTCAAAAACGAAAAAGGTATCGAATTCCAATTTTCACCATTAAACTTTTCTCAAAAAAAGAAATCGAAGATAAGCCATCCATTTTTCCATATCTATTATAGTTACCGAATTTTCCATAAGAACATTCGAATGTGAACCACCCTGTACGTGAAATTTAAAAAAATGTTTTGTAATACTATCTCAACAGTTAAAGCTCATACACAAATAATTAGCATGTAACAGTGTTACCAAAAGTTGATTTCCGTAACTAAAGATATTTTAAAGAAAATGAAAAAGTTATACTAAAAGTTATACTAGATTATTTAAATTTATTAGTAAGTACATAAAGGTTATATTGGAGAATATTTTATATCTGCAAGAAAACTCTTGAGCACTTGTGTCATCATCAGCGTATTCTTTATTTGTCAGCACTTTGTACGAGACATTTAATAATGGAATTAAGTGTAATAGATATATTTTAATAAATATTTATCAAGTAATATCAAAGTTGTATTTTATTATATTTTATCGTATATAATACGTACTAGATATTATAACATATTATACGGCCCAGATTTTTACATAATCAGTTCTCAATGCTGATTTATCATTTATCCAAGTTCTTGACCAAGAATTTCTAGCATCAAAAAATTTTTTAATATAATTTCTTTCTTCATTTATCCATGGTTTTTCATTCATTTCTGAATTGTATCCATCTGGAAAATCATTTAACCCTCCTACAGCAACACCCAGGGAGAGCTTGAACTAAAAATTAAAAATTTTGTTAATAATTATTTATTATAATACTATTAAGTATTATTGTTTATTTATTATGCAGGCTGTATAAAATTAGTTCACGCATATGTATAGAAAGTTCATATTATAGATTTCAGTCATAAAATAGCTATTTATGCAACAAGAGGTAAAAGTGAAACTATTTACAACTAGGCGTGAAAAAGACTGTAAAATATAAAAATATTGTCATGTGTATCTCAGAAACGGTGCAAAACGAAATAGAAAAATGAATAAGCATTTTTTTTAGTAAATTTCATTTTATTTTTCGTTCATAATTATAGGGGAATGTCGTCAGGGTTGGCCCGCTATCTAGGTCGGCCCACTGCGATTTTTCAGTGTTAACCACTGATGACACCTATGTGAGTGGGTGACTGAACATCCCTCAATGACAAAGAGCTTTTCGTGGCATTACTGATTTCGAAGTGTGAAATTGAAACGTATTGTGCACTCAGTGACTTAATAAAGACAAAAAAAGTTTTCTAGTAGCTGTTAATAAAGCATCAAAACTTGGAGCAAAAACATGAATTCGTCAAATTAATATCGTTAAATGTGTTATGGGGATAGCCTTTAAAAATTCACATAAAAAAAATTTCGTGTTTGTAATCTGTGTGGTTGTGATGTGACGCGATGTTGTAATGGCACTTGTCGTCTAGGTTGGACCATTATGTGTAGTCAGGGTTGGCCCACTGTGATTGTGTGCATTAAGGCACGTACCTTGACCGATATCGGCCGGCATCGTACAGTAGCGGGTATTTGACATCTAAGGGAAAGAATGCAACAAACAAATGCGTTTGAAATCTGCCAAAATGACTAGGAGCTACTTCATTTGCCAAACTGCAATTCAGATTACCGTTCAAGTAAAGCAGTTCGTTGCGACATTATAGTGTAAAGTTTTACTCGTAGGTAATAGCCCCAGGCAGCAAGGATAATTTCCCGGACAAACCTCCTGCCGGGGTCTTGTCCCGGGAATTTTCCAGAGTAGAAGCCGGGGTTGTTTACACGAGTATTTCACGAAAAGGCTCAGAGATAGCAAAAAAGCTGAGATTATGCCCTTAAAAAGTAGGGTTTTTTTCACGATAAGCTGAGTTGGCAAAAAAGGGTGAGTCGGAAACAAAATACTCTGAATGAATCTTGTTAATACATTCGTGCGCTGTATTCGCAAAAACTCCCGATTAGCCCCCATTCTTGAGTGCAATAGTTGATGAAATAAAACGAATTTGGTTTATTATTTCATGCAGTTAATCATTTTTGAACATTTTTGCATGAATTTTTTCGATTCTAAATGATGGACCAACCTAGACAATATGTGGCCAACCTTAACAACATTTTTTTTTTAATTCCCGTATAAGTTTTCTATTATTTACCCAATCAATTTGCAATTACCTCGAAAGTGTTCTTATTCATAGACCTTTCTAGGCATGTGTTTAGATTAACAAAATTCTTTCTTAAACGGAAGTTATGGTCAAAAGTTAAAAAGGTGGCCAACCCTTACGACATTCCCCTACATTTTTCAATTTTGGATCATCGCTTCAGAGATACAGATGATAATAGTTTTTGTATTTTAGAGAGTCTGTTTCAAGTCATTAATGTAACTCGGAAATGGTGTGACGGTATGGAAAAATGTGTATAAACAAAAATGAAGATCATAAAATTTTGAACAATAGTTATTTACCTAAAAGTCAGGAAAATGATACAGTACTGACGAGGAACAATGTTGAAATACGAAACACTCTGTGCCGAGTATTTTAAAGCTCCTAGTACAGTAAGACATTTTCTTGACAAATATGGTATTAAATTTTACCGAAAATCGTAAAAAATCGAAATTTTAAAACATTATTGAACAACATTTTTAAAATCAGCAAAAATCAAGTTTGTCAATTTGTTCACTAAATAGTTACCATAGATAGTTACTGTCAAACAATAATAAGTAATAACAAAAAAAGAACGACTTCTCTTAATTTTGTTACAATTACTAATTATTACCGCACTAGTCATTAAAATTCAATTTCCCTGCGCGTATATAAGCAGGGAAGTGTTGTTTTGATGACAATTTTCGGTAAAATATTTTTAATAAGTTTTGTATTTCTTTATTCACTGAATATTATGTTCTATACCTATCTAATCTAAAAATGATTTGTATATTCGCTTCTACTTATTTATAAGTAGTTAAATTGTGTTTTTTATAATTTCTAGGCTAACGTGGGTATTCCGATTCCAAACTACATATTTGGATACACCATTGATATCGTGGTCTTCTTTATTTTAACTTTTTGTTGTCTTTTAGTTTTTATCCGACTTCAAAAAAGGAGGAGGTTGTGTGTTCGTCTGTATGTAATTTTTTTGTATGTTCGGTATGTATGTATTATTTTGTTTATGAACCGATTTTAATGATTCATGTTGCGTTGGATTCAGCACAGTTCCAAGATGGTCTTATTTTAATTTCGTTGGTATTATCACTTCGATGATACAGCAGGGAACTCTGGCTTTATATATCCAGAACAAGATAAGTACCTAACTGTGGGTCAATGACGTGCTGGACAACTCCAAAAAACAATGTTTATTAGAGTTGTAATTTTAAAAGTAACACTTTAAAACAAACAAAAAGATTTATTTTGTAATTCGGTGCGTATACGCACCATTGCATTGGCCGCAAATGAGGAGGCTACTTTAGGTTTATGCCAATCCCATAATAAGGTACATAGGTACCTAGCAAGAGCGGCGCTTCCAAAAAATGCAGAGGGGGGCAAACTATTTTAAACGCTATTAAAATTTATTTATATAAAAAGAACGATTAAGTATAAAATAGAAAATATATTCTAGCAAAGAGAAAAAAGGTATACATTAACAAAATAAACAAACCTAGTAGCCAATAGGTAGGTACACCTACTATGTAAATACCTATGTAATAACAAAAATAAAAACTAAAAAAAAATTTTATTTAAAAAAAAATTGTTCAAATTGTTGAACATCTAAGTTGATTAAACTGATCTTTTTATTCGACCCATCTTTTCATTCAAAATTCCAAGGGTGGTTTGCTCTTTACCTTAAGGGTTGAACTGTCGGACAATGTTTATGAATAGCAGTAAATTTAGGCTCCTTGAAATTAAAATCAACCTGTGCAAGCGTTTTTCACTTTTTTATTCTTAAATGTTTGAAATATCGTATTTATTTCGCATTTTTGCAGCTTCAATTTTGTTGTTGAATAATTGATAAAACTTCAAAAAAATTATTGCACTGAATTCAGGGAAGCAAGACCTTTCAAATGAGGTGTCACTTGCCATATTATCATCCCTGTTAACATTTCAGTGGTTTTCTTCACAGCGCGAAGGGATGAAACAATACGGGAGTGACATTGGTCGCAAAAGTTGTCCCCCATGATTAAATTGACGTGTTTTTTGCATTTCTTGAAAAAACAATTCTGCTGGCCACAATCCCGTCTGTTTCGTTTTCAAACGGCCACCCTGCATAAACAAGAATATTCATTGGTTTGGAAATCAAAAAGAAGTAGAATGGGAATTGAAACTATTGATCAGTTTATATTGAAATGTATGAACAAAAACTGATTCAAGTTGTATTTAACTTTTGTTGATCAACTAAAATTGGTCAACTAAACTTGACTCGTAAGAACGCGCCTTACAGATTTAAGAATAAGAAAGAACGAAGAGATAGAGAAATTGCTAGACGATGAAATTACAGTCAGGTTTATCAAGTTACAGCGAATAAAGTGGTTAGGACATAATATTATGTTCATCATGCATATTGTGATGCGAAGAGAAAAAAACGAAGCAATAAGATTGGTGACTGAATGGAAACCAGATAAGGAAAGAAGCAGAGGAAGGGCAGGAATGAGATGGTGGGATAGCGTAATGAAAGACTGAAATGGGATGGAAGTCAAGAATTGGAGAGAAAAACACGCAAATTGAAAACCATTATGTGTAGACTATGATTGCAAACAGAGAAATAGCACACGAAATGTTTGAAATATTAAACTTAAAGAGTAGCAACCGAGGAATAATTTACCTCATAAAATGGATTGTGAGGACTCCTAAGAAGTGGTTATACATATTCCAACAGGAATGGAACCCTATGATTGATTAAATATTTTGTTTTTCTATTAGCTTTTTTATAATTTAGAATTGTTTTTTAATGCTTTTATATAGGTACATATTATTTGATTTCTTAACCCATCAAGGAATGTTATCCAACAAATAGTATATTATTTAACGAGAAGTTTAAATTGCTTATAAAAATTTTAAAAAAACTCGGGTGCGCTTCGTGATATACGATCAGCCTCGCGTTTAATAAGCATTTCCACAATTTTATTTGCCTTAGGTGATCGACATTAGAACACTTTTCCATACATTAATTATTTATACTCACCTCTTGATTAAATAGAGTTTTAAGTGTTATCCAATTTGGACTTCCATCAACTTCATAATAATTTGTAAAATTTTGAAGTAACGATACTGTACCATATTCTATACCGTCGACATAAAACTCCATTTTATCTAGCATTTAATAAAATTTTGTTAAAATTGAGTAAATTTATAATATTATAATAACCTGGTAGCCATAATAAACTATAATTATGAAATTCATTATTCAATGGTGAGGTTTTCATAGTTGTAACGGTATATTTGCTTCTATTAGGTTCCGTTAACTCAACAACTGGTCCTGCTGTCAATTGTCGAGATCCAATATCTAGGTTCATACTTCTTACATCAATCGTTCGCAGGAAATTATTTCCTCTACTATAAGCAATTAACACTTTTATTGAATTTGAATTCTGAGTACTTCCATCTTTCACTTCTAACTGTATAACTAGAAAAATTGAAAAAGTAAGTAGGTAAGTATAATATTGAAATTGAAAAGTATTACTATATTCTGGAATACTGAACATTCTTTGCAGTAATGGTAATTTAAGGCACGATTCTACTTTGAAACAAAGTAATTTTTGTGAATTTTTTATGAGATTATCAATAACGATATTCATATAAGGGTTGTAGGGCTAAATAATACAAATACTCTTGAAATATTTAAAAAAAAAATTTTTAATATATTATATGCATTTTTTATATACAGAAACATTATTTTAATGTAATTTACGAATGTCCAGAATTCGAGAGTTTAAAACTAAGATACACTATGTACATAGTGTTATAGCGTTGGTTAGCTATATATTCAAAATACAATTGTTGAATGATTAATATTTATTGGATGCTGCCTTTTGTAGTAAGGTGGTGGCGGATGGTTGTAGATCTTAGTTGGTTTAGTTTTAGTTGGTTGAGTGGTTGGTTGGTTGAGTGGTTATTAAGTTCAAATAGGTCTTTCTCCTTTATAGTGTTTTATCTTATAATCCTATAATCCTTCGGATCAACGGATTATAAGCAGTGATGTTAATCCGGATAATGGGTCGCCACAGTGTGATAAATTTAACAACACCCGCCGAAACTTCATCAACCAATGAAGTGAGTAAACAGATAAGAAGAGTTCTATGTATTCAATAAAATACCTTGTAACCAAATAAATCCTTCTGTTAAATAGTGTCAATTAAATATTTCTTTGTTGGTAATATTATTTATTTAAAAATGTTACTTTAACTCCAACATATTTTTGTGGTTTGCAACAAATAAATAAACTTTCTTCGTTAAAATAATTAAAATTTGCTACAATTACAATATTTATTAACATGGAACATGGTTTTGCGGTCGTTACCGCCTAAAAATTGACATGAAAAACCGACACCAAAAATCAGCACTATAGAGCGAGCGGTTCTGTCAGATTGTCCTAATGCTCCTGATTTGGATCGGTTTCACGTGCTTGCCTGAGAATGTCTTCACTTACGCTTTTGCAGTGCATATCCTATAGAATATCCTTTAAAACCCATACGCGATAAATTACGGAAACTTACATTTTAAGCTTCTATACGAAGTATAAGAAGCCTTATGTTTTGGTCCTGTGTCCATCCGTCCGCAGCTTTAAGAACTTTAAACTTAAGAACTATTCTAGTATAGCTTTAAAATTTGAAACATGCGGGCGGATTGACCTACGGACGGACGAAAGATGGACGAACGGATGCAAACGTCTGTCACAATCATATTATGATTTTTTAATATTCCTCTTATACATAAAAATTTGTTGTTGGTATTACAAGGATTACCGGATAATTGAGTTCGAATTAAATAATAAAATAAAGCCCAAAAATATTTGGAAAGGCGTTTACAATGCTTATTATTTAAAATAAATACTAAGGTTGGTAGCACTGTTTGGACAAATATCAAAAGAGAACTAAAGACAATTTAGCGGAGAAATGTTTGGTACCGAAAAACATGTTCCATGTTTAATACATTAAGGCTGGTGTCCACTTGAGACTAAACAGTCTCGAGAGTAGTCTCGAGACTAGACTCACAAATGGATAAGGGCTTGAGAGCAGTCTCGGAGACAAGCAGGTGCAGGTATCAGAGACTGCCGTGTCACAAGTGGACATGTACATTTCTGCTCTCGTGACTTAGTCTCCAGCTTTCCGTAAATTGTTGGAAGAGCTGAGATTTTTTTCAAGTGACGAAAGTTTTTAATTTTAAACTAAGTAGGTAACTTTAATTTTTGTTTTGCAATAAATATAATTTTTTAAAATGAACGTGAAGAATATAAGGTTGTACCAAATAAATGAGAGTGGATTGATGGAATGAACCTTCCGGAACATGCGGTTGTAATTAATATTAATCACTATCACAATCATTGTTAGGAATTTTGAAAAAAAGAGAAATTATAGCAAAGCCTGGTATTCCTCAATTCATTCCTGCTGAATTTCATTACGACATTCAATTTCAAATGATATGTTTATTTTCACTAAAATTTTCGTACATGGTTAAATGAATTGTATTTTTTTCACTAAATAAAATTAATTGAAATCCAATTTTATTCAATATTATATTATTCCTAGTTTTTGATTTTCATAACCATTACATGAAATTATTTAAATTAAAACGTGTTTTATAAATTATATTATTACACGCGAGTGCACTAGTTACAATTATTATTATAAATTGTGTAGGTATTGCCAGTGCTCTTTTTGTAAAAAAAAAAGGTGGTGGACGCTAATAAAAAATGATTTGTTTGCAATTTTATATAATCTTCATAATTGTATTGAAATTGAAAAAAGGTGGTGGAATGCCGTTCCAATGCGTTCAATGACAAAAGAGCACTGGGTATCGCGATAAAAAAAATTATATCCTTGCAGAATTTCAAGCAGACTCAGGTATCAGACTGCACAACATGTCACAAGTGGAAATTTATTTATTTATTTATTAACGGATTAACCTTTTTACATAACGAATTAACATAATTATATGAACATGACTTAAAACATCAGAGAGAAGAAAAGTCAATCTTCTACAGGATCTTTTTAAATTCTGGGAGCGAAGTATTAAATAGATCGAAGCTGGTAACAGCATTTAAACATTTAAGGTTGCGGTGACGGGCGTGGGCGACGACTTCAGATTTTATTTTGAAAGAAAGTGGCGGTGCGCTGTATATAAAAGCTGAACTATTTTCCTTTGCTATCTTATTGTAACTTGCTAGTTTTATCTTGTTTCTCAAAATAGAAATGCGTGGTAATATTATACCATGTGCTTATTGTAGTGATTATAATATTCGATGAATTTTATATCAGTTCATATTAAAGTATGAATAATTTTTATAACTCTTATGATTTCTTAAAATTGAGTAATTATTATTAATTGAAAAATAACATTTTTAAACGATTTTTTATTTAGATGTAATCAATAGTTTTTGTTGAATAAATATCTGTTTTAGTAAACCAATTGTTATAATAATTATAATGCATTAGTTTAATTATTAAACTAATGCATTATATCCAGTTTGACCCTGGATATTTTCTGTAAATTTAACAGAAATATTTAATTACCTGTGATACATGTAATTTCTTATCTCGCTATGAACACTGCCCTGCGCAACATTATAAGAAAAACCCGCCAAGATTTTATCCTGTGATGCAATATAATGCATATAATATTACAATCCACCTACACTATTATATGAACTGATATAGCATTAGAACGGTTGTCTGTGGTCAAGGTGCTGAAATATTATTTTCAATTGCAATTGCGAGTGGTTAATTTGTATAGCTTTATTTTGTGTTTTAAAATAATATAGGTGTACCACGTAGTGTAGTGAAAATTTTCAAAAACTTTAAAGGCATATTGCCTTGCAAATAGTGATTTTACTAAACCTCAAAGCACTTTACTTTCTTGTGTAATACGTGTGATACTTTCTGGAGCCACTGTAAGTATATATTACTGATTATTGTGTGTTTAAAAAATTTAGGGCAAATAAATACTCATTAAATATAATAAAATGGGGCGTACAAGATTTGCGGATCATAGAAAACGAACGAAGCGAGCGATCGCCTGCCAGGACAGAGCAATTATTAAAGAAGAAGATAAAATATTTATCAAGTCCATTGTTGAAGAAATAGTAGATAACGTTGATGCAAATTTTCTAAAATTCGACAATGGTTGTGCATTAGTCCAAAAACAACCTAGTTTGTTAGAAGAAAACAACAGTGTCAGCATCGATCAAATTTCAGTTCATTGTAAAAACAATGAACTCAACGAAGAGAATTGTTGGACTTCTCCAGATGATGATGACATAATGGCAGAAATATTACAAATTGAAGCAGAGAAAGCTCCAGAGAATTTGGCAGGATATCGTATAGTCGATATTCAATTTTTAATGAATCGCTCAATTAGGTTGCAATTCGATCATTCCAAACAATGTACAAGTGGATTGCTACAATTTAAAAAAGAAATACCTAATGGTTTAAGAAGTACATTGATATATAAATGCAATTTGTGCGAAAAAGAGATGTCAGTTTGTACTGAAGATCCAAAGAAGGAATTTTTAAACCGAGCTTCTGTATGGGGGACTCTTGCAACGGGTAGTACATTTGAACATACAGCTGAATTACTTATTCTTATGAAAATACCAAATTTTAGCAAAAGTAATTTTTTTAAAATTCAACGTAACCTCGGGAGTATATTTCATGATTCTTTGAAGGAATCGATGTTAGCCGCTGGAGCTGAAGAGTATGCTATAGCTGTGGCTAAGGGAAACGTAGAGGAGAACAATATTGCAAATATAACTGTAATAGTAGATGGTGGATGGTCAAAAAGAAGTTTTGGTCATACATATAATGCCCTATCAGGTGTTGCAGTTATAATTGGCAAAGAAACTGGGAAATTGTTGTATTTAGGGGTAAAAAATAAATATTGCTCTGTTTGTGCAAGAGCAGAAAATAAAAATGAAGCCGTTAAAGAGCATGATTGTTTTAAAAACTGGTCAAAATCGTCTTCAGCTATGGAACCCGCAATACTGGTAGAAGGATTTAATGGACTGAGAAAGTGGTGTCGTCACGATCAATCAGCTGATGGGTGGAAACATGATGATAACCTCACTTTGTTTGCGTTTAGTTACCATATAGCTTCAAAAACTGCACTTTTCTCGTCTAGAATTATGTAGGCGACCTGGGTAAATGCAATAAAGGCATAATTTTGAATTAAAACATTGTAAAATCACAAAAAAGTTTAAAATAACGCATGCACCCGGCAATGTTTCCACCCATCAGCTGTTCGATCGGCCACATTTTGACGTAACACTTTCCCGATCTATAGTAGTATAGAAACGCAGAAACTGAAGTATATCAAATATATTGGTGATGGCGATTCAACTGTAAATTCAGAGGTTAGGAAGAAAGTTGTGTATGGTAATGAAGTTGTTAAAATAGAATGTACAAACCATTGCATAAAGAATTATGGAAAGCAATTGTACAAAATTAAAAACGATACCAAAAGTATTTCTTTGAGTTGTAGAAAAATGTTGACAAGAGACGATATAACTAATCTGCAAAATGCTGCACAAGATGCCATCTATGTCAACGCTCACGGAGACCTGGAAGCTTTAAAAGAAGATTTGAGAAATTCTGTAAACCACGTATATGGTAATCATGATCATTGTAAATCTTCTATATGTGAAAATGTTGGTATTCGAAGTTTAGATCGCATATCAGATTTAAAGAATAGTGGAGCTCATCACCACATCTATGGAGCACTAAATTCATTGATTATTAAAGCGCACTTACTTATTGATAAAGAAACAAGTAATAAAGCCGAATTGTACATGAGTTTTGCAGCCAGATTTAATATGGGCAAGCGTCTTAATTTGGTTCAAAGAGACTCTTTTCAAATTCGAGCTTATCTAGCGGGTTTGAAATTTAACGGCGGTCATTTATACCATAGCGAATCGAGGAATAAAATCTTTGTTGGCAACTCCGGTAAAATTTTACATAAATTTATGAATCAAAGAGATAGTGCTTGCAAAAGAAAACGAAATCCTACAGGTCGACGAAAAGCTAGTAAAAAATTCAAATCGAACACGGAAACCCGAGATTATGGTAGTAACATAGCAGAAGTCTTCATAGATGAAAAAGCTTTAGAAACTGAAATAAATGCATTGATACTTCGTTTGCAGGCTACATCGACAGAAAGTGAAGAAATCTCTCGAAAAACAAAAAAACAGTTCGACTCTGTAGAATTCATCCAAGCTAGAAAGAAACGAAGACCAGCTACTTCATGTAATTCGTTAGTAAAATCAATTTTAAATTGTAATTCGGTGAACACTGATGCCACTAGATATGGGAAAAATAAGGAACCGGTAGCCATAAAGAAATTTGAAGAAAAAGTAGGTCGCAAAGTGAATCGCACTGGTTTACATATCCACGAAGAGACGGGTTTCTTGGGAGCTTCTCCTGATGGAGTAATGAGTGCAGACGAAATAGTGGAAGTGAAATGTCTCTACAAAGTAGCATCTTCAAAACTTGTTTTACAAGAAGCTGTGGAAAACAAAAAAGTACCTTGTTTAAAAATAGATGAAACCGGCAAAATTATATTAAATAGATCACACGATTATTTCTTCCAACTTCAGGGGCAGCTTGCAATAGCTAAAAAGAAGAAATGTTACTTTATTGTATACTCGGGAGATCATAATGATTTATTTATTGAAGAAATATATTTCGATGAAGGAATTTGGTTAAATTGTTTAGCTCCCGAAATAATTTTAAATAGGAGAGAAAAGAATTTAAAATGCCGAGATCCTCCTTCGATAGTTGAAGCACAAGCACTAAAAACTTCCAACAAACAAAACAAGTAGTAAAGTAAATTCGCATAAAGGAACATCGTAAGGGAAGGGTTTACTATAGGATTAGATTATATTTTATTTGAATTATTAGACTTAGATAAATCTATTAGACTATAATAATTAGATTATAATAATTGAAATTCTTAAAAGTTAAATTTTATTTACCGATTGTAAAAATAAATATATTATTAACAATATGTTGTTCATTAATTTATTCAAAACTACTAGACCTGATGATTCTTAAAATAAAAATCGACTTGGAAAGAAGTGCAATTATCCCGGGCTATAATTATGTGTACAGTTGTTTGGAATCAGTGACGGCGCCAAGGGGGCCAGGGCTCGTCCACCCTGTTGACTGCAGTGCCCACCCAAATTAAATAGAATATAGGTTTTATTTTTTAGGTGCTTATTTCAATAATGAGTTTACTTATAAATTTCGCCATCTCAAATATATTGTGTCCACCCATTTCAAAAATGCTGGTGCCGCGCCGTCACTGTTTGGAATTCCCTTACAAATCATTGAAATTTCTTCAAAATCTCTAGAATTCTTTAGACTTATATATTTGTTTAGAATTTCCTTAGATATCCTTGGAAGTCATTCAAGGGGTGATACGATTTTCGAAGATATCCTTGGGAGTGACATTCTTTAGAAATTTCCACAATTTCTAGGAAAACCCTGATTATTATTTTGGAAATCCCTGGATTTCTATAATTTATATATTTTGCCTGACTTACCCTATTGTATACATTTCTTGGAATTTCTTATATCAGATGATCCAGATTCGAGCAGCAATGGTCACCGCAAAACATGTTTTTGCAAAGGACCTTCGGGAGAATGGCCACAACTTTTTTGTTTGCAAATATATTTTATTAAAAAAATTACATTATTTACGTAAAAACTTCCTGTTTTTTTATGTATACCAACATAACCTTAATAAAGTCTTTTAGATCTTTAAAAAAAATTCTCAGCAATGTTAATTTCTCTGAAAGATTTACAGTTTTTTCAAGTTTTTATATCTTACAAACGGTGCGACGGAATACAAAAATGTACATAAACAAAAATAAAGCGAATGCAATTTTCAACAAAAAATATACTACCTACAATGACTCGCATAAGTTCTCGGACACCCCTATGATGGTACCAATGTAAATTGAACATTTTGAATCCGCATTTTTGCATATAAAAATCGGTTTATAGTAAAACTTTTTAGACATGTTTTGTTGCAAATTTTATTGCCTTCGATTTTGTTTATATGAATTTTTTTATTTTATCACGCCGTTTTTGACTGACAGCGACTTAAAGAAGGCTCTGTAAAACACAAAAACTATTGTCATCTATATCTCGGAAACGGTGCAAAAAAGTTAAAATATTAATAAACATTTCCGAGATATAGATGAGAGATGACAATAGTTTTTGGGCAGTGGCGGATTTACCACCAGGCTGGGTAGGCTGAAGCCTAGGGCGGCAGATTTTAGGAGACGGCAAATTAGGCCCAAAAATTTTTGTCTTACAGAAATAAAAAAAATAATATTTTAATATACTTACATAGAGAAAACGAGTTTCGAAAATTTAACAAAAATTGCAATATTTTAGTACTGTACAGTCTACTGAATACTCTAACGTCTGTATAGTATGAAAAATTACTAAACACTCTGTAAAATATATTTTTGTGATCATGAATTTTTAAAATATTCAAATAGCGTTACGTCAATCACGTCAAATTACAATTTAAATTTAGTAATTTTTACTAATCTTTTTTTTATTAATTATTGCTATAATTTGAAAAACTAGGGTATCGAATTTCAGAGGTTAAAAATTACGAGCGTCTCGCGGCAGATCTGATCTTGGCTGCGAGACGGTAGCGACATCTATACTGCGGTGACGAAAACCGATCTTAGCCGTTGACGTTTAGAAATGAGGTTAGAGTTTCGTGTTTACATTACCGTTGTAACGGTTGTAACTTTAATTTTAAAAAGTGACAATTGTCAAATCGGAAGAAAAATACTTTTTATAGTAAAAATAAATTTATTCAAATATAAAACAAATTACGAAGTAGATATTTGGTCAAACCTATAGTGTTAATGTTTTCAGTAACATCGGTTTTATTTAAAAGGCCATCCATTATATTCTTTTCTTCAACAATTGTTGGTTTATTAAATTTTGTTACTTCTTTAATTTTCTTCTTTTTAGAAGAAACCAGACGCGCCTGTTTTTCTATATTTTCATTTGCGTTAATTTTTTTGCGATATTCAATTAAATGATATTTGATTTATTCATTGTATTCATAATTTTATCAAAATTATTATTAAATTATTTATCAAAAGTGATTAAAAAATCACTGTATATTATACTAACCCCTGAATTCATAAAAAAATTTGAGATTCTAACCTCATTTCTAAACATTACCGGCTAAGATTGGTTTACTTCGTCACCGCAGTATAGATGTCGCTACCATCTCGCAGCCAAGATCAGATCTGCCTCGAGACGCTCGTTAAAAATTGAATAGCCTACTGGCGGCAAATTTGTAAATCCACCATTGTTTTTGCGTTTTACAGAGTCTTGTTTAAGTCGCCGTCAGTCAATACCGGCGCGATAAAATGAAAAAATTCATATAAACAAAATAGAATGCAATGAAATTTGCAACAAAAAATGTCTAAAAAGTTTTACTGTAAAATCGATTTTTATATGAAAAAAAGCGGCTTCAAAATGTTCAATTTACATTGGTAGCACAAGAGTGTCCGAGAACTTATGCGAGTCACTGTATATATGAAGGTATTGCTGTAAAAGCGAATTTTATATGACAAAAAATGTTTTCGAAAAGTTTAATTTACGTTGCTTATATTTATGTACCTACAGTGAGTGTAGAAAGTATTCGTCACCTCCTATATTACCAATGTAAATTGCTCATTTTGAAACCGTTTTTTGACATATAAAAATCACTTTTACAGCAAAACTTTTTAGACATCTTTTATTAAAAATTTCTTTATCTTTAATTTTGTATTTATACATTTTTCTATTTTGTCGCCCCATTTTTGACTGGCAGCGACTTAAACAAGACTCTGAAAATTACAAAAAATATCGTCTCCTGTATCTCAAAATCGGTGCAACAAAATGGAAAAATGTATAAGTAGTTTTTATGGAAAAATTTATTCCCTACATTTTTGTTTATATACATTTTTCTATTTTGTCACACCGTTTTTGAGATACAGATGATAATATTTTTTGTATTTTTCAGAGTCTTGTTTAAGTCGTTGCCAGTCAAAAACGGGGCGACAAAATAGAAAAATGTATAGATATAAAATTGAAGACAATGAATGTTTTAACAGAAAATGTCTAAAAAGTTTTGCTGTAAAAGCGATTTTTATATGTCAAAAAACGGTTTCAAAATGTTCAATTTGCATTGGTAATATAGGAGGTGACGAATACTTTCTACACTCACTGTATGTATTGCCTAATGAGCCTTTTTCACATCAAAATAGTTCAGTAATGCCGTCAAGTTCAGAGAAGAATTAAAATTTATTTTCTCTTTTATATTATTTAGTATGGCCTATATAATAGCGTATTTAATATTATAAAAATAGTATACGGTTGACCTTTGATAACGTACTTTGATAAATGCTGACCGTCTACCCACACGTATATTATGTTCCTTATATTACCTACTAGTACATGATAAGAATTACTCTCATCATAGGTATTTCATCATTCTATTATTATGCACTTAGCAAAGTTTGAAACCTTTCCGGTAGCGTTTAACCCACAGCGCCATTGCTGAGAAAATAGACAAACTATTATTCAATAAAATTTAATTTTTTTTCTTTTAATACGGCAGATTTCTATCAAATATTTCAAGTTGATTCGCCATAACAAGAAATATTGTACTATCAATTTGTATTTGCTTACGTTTCTACAAAAATGCATATAATGCTGCCAATTTTTTTTTCAAGTTAGATGGAACATTTGTGCTGGATGTCAGCTACTTCTTATACTTCTATTTATTAAAGTAATGTTTATAAAAATTATTAAATGGCTACTTTTGCTGTTCGAAAAATTGTAAATTTAACAGCAAAATTTTTAATATTTACGGTGTTCTGATTGTAATAAAAACTAGCTAGGGTCCGAGAGCCAACTTTTAGCTTTTAAATGGTTCCAAAATTGGTTTCTAAAAGTTCGTACTTTTTCTTCCTAAGCAAATACAATGACACCATGTTATTCATTTATTTAGCATAGGCGTGACGGCAACCTTCGGATCATCCTTAGCAACCGGGCTGTTGCTGCCATGGAAATGTTTATTATTCACTCTTGTTATGACTAATAAAAAGTCTCAAGTCTTCCGACACTGTTGGAAGAGCTGAGACTTTCTCAAGTGACAAAAGTTTTTAATTTTAAACTAAGTAACTTTAATTTTTGTTTTGCAATAAATAAAATTTTTTTAAATGAACGTGAAGAATGTAAGGTTCAGATAAATAAGAGTGAACGGATGAAAATTTTTTTGAGTTAATTCATCTTTATAGAAACATGAGTTTTTATAGAATGGACCTTCCGGAACTCGTGCCGTTGTAATTAATTTATACAATAGGTTCCCTATCTTGTAGGAATTTTGAAAAAAAGAAAAATTATGGCAAAGGTTGTATTCCTCAATTCATTTCTGCTGAATTTTATTACGACATTCAATATCAAATGATATGTTTAATTTTGCAAAAATTTCGGTACCGTGGTTAAATAAATTGATTTTTTTTTACCAAATACAATTTATAAAAATCCAATTTTATTCAATATTATTTATATTATATTATTTCTAAATCTATTATGGAGATATTTGTTTTAATAAGTATGTTTTTGATTTTCATGACCAATGCATTAAATATAATTTAAATAAAAGCGTAAAAAATTATCATCCTTGCAGAATTTCAAACAGACTCAGGTATCAGATTACAGTGTCACAAGTGGAAATGTTTATTGTTCATTCTTGTTATGACTAATAATAAGTCTCAAGTCTTCCGTCACTGTTGGAAAAGCTGAGACTTTCTCAAGTAATAATTTATTATAATTGATTGACAATCTGGCGTTTTACCAAATTTAAAAGCTGTTCACATTGCACTGCATGCAAGCGAATAAAACTTCTAAATTGTTGTGCATCTTCCAATCGTAACTCATTTGCGAGTGTTGGACAAGCTCCAAATTCAACACTCCCTTTTTTTTAGCTTTCCGTTTTTTACCAATTTTATATGCGATTAGTAAAGCAAGGGCCTGACGTGAATCCATTTAAAAAAAATAAATTTAATAAAAATAAAATGCTTGCGATCAAGTCACACAAATAACCACAAACGACCTTGAGTTGAATCTCAAGTCGACACATAATTTTGCTGTTCACGAGATTGTCGAGTTTCCACAACTGTCTCGTAAGCGATCTCAAATGGACAACACCCTGAGATCAATCTCGAGACTTTCTCTTGAGATTTGTCTCAAGTCGACACAAAATTTTGCTGATCACGAGACTATCGAGTCTCCACATTTGTCTCGAGAGCATAAGCGATCTCAAATGGACAACACCCTGAGACCAATCTCGAGACTTTCTCTCGAGATTTTGTCTCAAGTGGACACTAGCCTTTAATTTCAGACTAAAATAGAAAGATCCCGGGGGTCCAGGGGGCGGACCTTGGGGAAGGTGAGTTTTAATATAATTCTAAATATTTTTTTTGAATTTTTCTTGATTAGTGAAAAGTTTTCTATAAAAATTATTATTACAAATTTATAACTAGGAAAATTTTCACTAATATTTCCAATAAAATACTAGAATAACTAAAAAAGAAACAATGTTGGTTGTTTATATTTATTTTATTTATTAAGATCAGATTTATTAAGACAATCATAAATTGTAAATCAAGTTAAAAGTTATAAAATTATGAAGGAATAAATAAAATTTTAATAAAAATTAATAAAAGAAAACACATAGGGGAGTGTTCCCGGGTATGAGACAGCTCCAAGTATGAGACAGTCAACGATTTTCGTAATGCAACGTCAGTATAATCGGTCTGACTACTACCAAATATTTCTTTTAACATGGCCCATTTTTGTGCTAACAACTTGAAATTTTCAAGTTCAATTGAAATCTAAAATTGTGGGATGTTTGCCATGAAGCACCTTATTTTTCCAATTAATATCCAAATCACTTTTTTGTTCACAATTCAAATTTCTATTTTTTAAATTTAGACCGCTAAAATGTTTGTCTAAAAGCTAATGATTTCCTTAATAAAGGGAGTGTTTAAAAAGATTTGCATAAGTTAAATAAATTTATTGGAATTTTCCAAATAAAGTTTATTTTCAAATTTTCTTAAAGTGCAATTACTGTACCGTTTTAACCTGTGAGCGGAAACTCTCAATTTAGTTTTGAATAATCTAATTTCTCGTTAAAAATAGCTTCGAAACTTACATCAGTTTTAATTGCAGTTAAAATTCCAATATCTTTCTTAAATTTAAAATCTTCGTCTTGAGACGAACTTTCCAAAAAAGTTCATTAACCGTTCTAATTTTAGGATTGTTATATTATATTAAATTTCGTTCATTTTTCTCTATTATTACTTTCGCAGCACAGTACAATGCTAAATGAATATAGTAGATTGATTTTTGATTATGTCAAATAATAATTATTGTAAATTCAATTTACAGTTGTGAATCGCTTCTCTTTGAAGCTCTTCACCAAAAACTTCTTCACTTACTTCCAAAACTTCATTAAATTATTCTTCATAACACATATCTGCGTTTGATATATCAAATGCATCTTTGTTAGATGGACCAGATACATCACTATTTGATGAAACACAGTTTGAATCGTATGCATTAAGGTAGATTCATATTTGTCTAACGTGATTTAGCTATATTTTGACTTGCTATCTTCTTCATTCCTTCATACAACAATTTTAACTGCACACCATTTCTTGGGCCTGTTTTTGTTGTGATGTTAAATTTGCTTGCAATTTTATCCCGAGCCTCTCGTTTTTGTTTGGCCCAAACGGCATCGTTTTTTTTTATTTTTCAATATATTTTTATATTGTTCTACCAAACTTAATAATGTTTGTTTCTTCTTCTAGAAAATTTCTATAAAGCTCTCTTTGTGTTTTAAGTATTTTGATTTTTAAATATTAAACGGTAGACGATACTATAAATTTAAACAGTTTTAAAATAATACACTCAAAACATAATTAGGAAAAATGTTAGAAATGATCTTAAAAGTTCACATGAAAGTTCATATAAAAGTTATGACTAGAACACCTTTATTTGTACCTTACATTAGGTACATTAGAAAAATCATTATATAAAGCACCATGTATCAAATCTGCTACATTTAAAAAATTGCAAATTAAAAATTGTTTTTCATAATTTAGATTTTTTTAATTATTTTTTCCTTTATATAGACCTTATTTCCAACTCAAAAATAGTTTGTTCATAGCAAACAAAAAAATTGCGTTATGTAGGGTTTAGTATGTAAACATGCAAATAAATTTAATAATACTTACCAAAAATCTAAATTTAAACTTTCAAACCTCAATTTATCAAATTAATGTTGTAACCTTTTATATGTTAATATTTTAAATTTACCTACAACGTTTTTGAATTTATTCTAAAAATAGTTATTTATTCATGACAAGTGGTTGGCGAATATACTAACAGAAATTATTCATCGAATAAACTTTGTGTATCGCATAGTTATTTACGAATTTATTTGGTGTATACGGGCATTAGTATAGAACGGCTTATTGCAAACGAAACTAATTAGTAAATAATAGTTTAAATAATAAATTTGTATGTTTCTTCAAACAACAGTAGAAATAATATTGTTTAAAACACGTATGAAAAGTATATTTTTCATTACTTGTTGCACAAATAGCTATTAAATAATTAAATAAAATTACTTGGAAAAATCCAATCGCCGGCTGGTAATTGGGCTCTAATTTCAATTTTTCCATATTTAAATGAATGCTTAGATATTATCTTGGCTGATTTTACAGGAGGTAATAGAAATGCTGATGCATATTTGTAATAGCATTCATTGTCATTAGAAGAGGTACACCTGCATATAAAAATATATAGTATTAGTAATTCATTATATTGTTGTAAATTTTGAAACAATACACATACATCGTATTATGCAAGAATTATGACGTTATTCATAATTTTTTCATAATAATTGTATAATATTATTTATATAATAAATATGATTATCAATAACGAGCTACAAGATACATTTAAATCTTATTGTATGGATTTCGCAATCCTATACATTTAAAATTGTAAAAAAATTATTTATTTATGATTTGTCGCAGACTATTTCACATTATTTGCATATTTTTTCGTATCAATGAACAGTAAGCACTTTCAATCATAAATAAATAATTTTTTTTACAATTTTAAATGTATAGGATTACGAAATCCATACAATAAGATTTAAATGTATCTTGTAGCTCGTTATTGATAATCATATTTATTGTATTTTCAAGAGCTAATAATTTTAATTAATATTATTTATATACATATTATATTCAATATACAAAAATTATAAAAAATATTGTGGTTGTAATCAAGTGGTTATTGCAGAAGATGAGGAAGATATCTCTTACATGATGGGAAAATTGACTGATACCTATAAGAACTGGGGTCTTAAAATTAATATTGATAAAACTAAATACTTACAAGGAGGGGACTCCACGTGCGGGTCACGGAATTTAAAACCCTATTGGGGGAGAAAAGTACTTCGTAATAACAAACTCTAGGCCAAGCGGTAGGACCCACTTCTCAAAAATAAGAAAGTTTTTGAAAAAATTTTTAATTAATTTTCTTCATATAGCTGCTCGGTTGCATCAATTAACAAGTACCGGCGATGGATCCGAGGTAGATCGCTCGACTAGCACCCGGTAGGTCTAGGTTTCAATTCCAGCAAGAGTAAATTTTTTTAAAGTTTTTTTTTATTGTTTGATTTGTTAATTTACCTACAAAATGATTGAATTAAGACGCTATTATTTTAAATTATTAAACACTGATTTATATTATTCGGGAGTAATACCTGGCATACTCCATGGTAAGCATGCCTCTGCAGTCATGCAGTTATAAAAACGAAAAATTTAACAAGTAGGTGATAATCAGTGTTTAATAATCTAAAATAATAGCGTCATAATTCAATCATTTTGTAGGTAAATTAACAAATCAAACAAACAACAAAAAAAAACTTTAAAAAAATTTACTCTTGCTGGAATTGAAACCTAGACCTACCGGGTGCTAGTCGAGCGATCTACTTCGGATCCATCGCCGGTACTTGTTAATTGATGCAACCGAGCAGCTATATGAAGAAAATTTATTAAAAATTTTTCAAAAACTTTCTTATTTTTGAGAAGTGGGTCCTACCGCTTGAGCTAGAGTTTGTTATTACGAAGTACTTTTCTCCCCCAATAGGGTTTTAAATTCCGTGACCCGCACGTGGAGTCCCCTCCTTGTTAGTTGTCGGAGGTAAAGCAAGAAAATTTGGATATAGAGGGTGAAACGATCGAAAACTGCAAGGAATATAAATATTTGGGATTTGTAATATCAGAAGAAGCCAACAGTAGAAAAGATATTGAAAATATAATGGTAAAGGCGTGACCAGACACTGCGAGACTGGTGGTCGCGGCAGCCTCGGGATACAAGTCTCGCAAAGTGTGGACCATGTTTCTGGCGAGGCTGCTGCGCGAGGCACGCTTAGAGATGTGTGAACGGTGATTTTCTTATAAAAATTTCATTTGCTGCGAGGCAGATGCACAGCGATGCTGCCTCACAGCGAACCGAGTGTTGTCGGTTTACTTACTCAAAGGAAGCCTATGTTCGATAGTGGGCGAGTTACTATCACTGCCATACTAGAGTACTTAATTAAAGATAAAATATTACCATTTAGTCCATTTTAGCTTTTTATTTGTTACATAATTTATGTCAACGTGCATTTCAAATTTTAAAACTTGAAAAGTTTAGCCGAACTTTTTATTAGGCTACAAATATACTAATGTTAGGTTACAAATTAAAGTAATTGATAAAGTTTTCGATCCACGAACGTTGTTTCTTCTTTTTGAACATCAGCTGCCATGATAAGGTTATCAACTAACTAGGGATGCATGCAGATGCATCGCGTTTATCTTGAAAGTGTGTTAATTACATCGAGACAACTACGCAATCGCAGGGGATACACGCGCACAACCTTGAAACTTCTGGCTCGCGGTAGACTGTTGACAAGTGATCAAGACTATGGGAGGCAGCTTGCCTCGCGAGGCAGCCGCGCGCACCAGCCTCGCAGTGTCTGGTCACGCCTTAAAAAACACAATTTGGTGGTCAGAGCAAATCCACAAACATACAAAAAGAAGAATATACAAGCCAATAATAAGAACCATATTGACTTTTTGGTTTGACTATTGGTCAGAAACGTAGGAAATCACAAAGAAATACAAAGAAAAACTAAAAGTAATTGAAATGGATGCATTACGAAGAAGCTGTCGAGTATCAAAATTAGAGCATATAAGAAATGAGGAGATTAGAGAGAAAATTAATGTAAATGAAACAATAATAGACAATATAGAAAAGAATAGATTAAGATGGTATGGACATTTAAGACGTATGCAACCTCACAGGTGGCCTCTAAAGAGTGGATTCCACTACAGTGAGGAAAGAAGAAAATTTGTCATATAACACACTCGTACCATAAATAGTTATTATACTTTCATTACAGAATCATTTTCAAAATTATTTATTTAAAAATATTGTAATAATAATAATAATAATAATAATAATACTTTATTTCCAACAGGTAACCTCAATAATAGGAAAGATAAATTAATAAAACATAAAAACAACAAAATAAACATAAAGAGAATTACATAATAACACAAAAAGGCAAATCAAAGGTTAGGCCTGAGATTTTAGAAACTCGTATATGGTGTTTTTTGTTTTGATGGGGCCATTGCATCTGATATCACACACTTCCATAATTTTATTTGTATTTATGCACATAGTGTTGATTGGACTTTTCTTCATCACATTTGTTCTATAGTGACCATTATAAAAAATTTCTTTGTTGCTCCTACCATCCCTGGGTGGAGCATACTTAATGTTGTCTACCAATTCATCACAGTCTACATTGTGGTTTAGTAATTTTTGTAGAAATAAAATGGATGTTACAAACCTTCGATTTGCAAGAGACTGAAAGTTGTTCATGTTTAGTAGGTGATCATGATTGAAACCCTGTACTGGACACACCCCACGAATTTTCAAGTATAGGTACAGCTACGAATTAGTACTTGTTCACAATGTACGTAAAACATAAGATGAACATAAGACATACATAAAACGTAAAGTTGAACTAGTAGCAAATCAACGTAAGTGTTCACAGTGTGCCTACGTAATTCTTAGGTTTACGTAGTTCTTATGTTCGGATTACGTTCGTACATAAGATTGAAATGATTTCAATTTTATGTATTTCTTACGTAATTCTTATGTTACCTTTAGTGAAATTTATGATTTGAAGTTGGTAGTGTTTCGTTATTAGTTAAAATAAATTGACATTAACATAACCTGACATAACTTTATAATTTGACTAGTGTCAAAATAATTAATTTGATTGAGATTTTATTTTCAATTGTTTGAATGTAAAATTTTAAAGTTTCGTTTTTTGTTATACGCATGCGCAGTTGAATAAATTTCTTATGTTCATTGTGAACACTTTTGCGGCTTATGTAAACATTACGTTTTATGCTTATCTCATGTTTATGTACGTCTTATGTCTTACGTACATTGTGAACAAGCACTTAGTTCAATATGCTTACAGAAATTTAGCTGTGTATCGATTAAGATACCCAAGTCTTTATATTCACTGCAACGATTTATGTTCGTGTCGTTGATTTTGTATGTGAAATGAATCGAGTTCAATTTGTTTGTGTACGTCATGACGTTGCACTTATCAATATTCAGATTCAGTTTGTTGTTCTGACACATTCTTCTCAATAAACTGAAATTATTTCATATCTCACATGAATTAATAATACTATTGAAATCGTACTACTATTAATAATAAAAGATTCAAGCTTGGACTCTTTACTCGATGTTAAGGGCTACAATCCAACTTAAAAAAAACATTGACATAAAGAAGTTCTCACGAAGGGAAAAATTACAAAATTTTTGAAGGAAGCACATGATACGACGGATCTGATCTTCATGAAGGTAACGAATTAAAAACTTTCATTGATCGATAAATTATTTTAAGTGAAATATTATTGTTTTAAATAGCTCTGATTGTGGAAATCAGCTATGTAAGTTGAAGAGAAGCGTTGCCTTTTGTTCTGCTCGAAAATGTTTGAGACCAGGACTCGTACAATTTAATCAACATCCTCCACACAAAAACCAATATAAGAGGAAAAAAACGTATAAATAAATGTATTATTTTGATTATTGTGTATGTTTGCATCTTAGTCGTATGTGAAAGTAAATTTCCTAATTCTGGACTGCAGCAGTCCGGGACTTGAAAATTTTGAAAATACGAGTCCGGCAAAAACAGACTTTTTGTCACTCAAATGATGATCAATCAAAATGTATGACCTTACCTACCGCAATGAGGAAAACTTTATTATGTTCTTTGGCACGCAGTTCTTTTTTTAAATTAATTTTTACAAATTATCTAGTGACTAACAAAAATATTCGTATTCTCCTAATGTTAACAATGTAAATTGCAAGTTTTGAAGATATTCTTTTTCCTTTCAAAAGTTGCTTTAAAGCATTGACATTTTATGTTGCAAATTTCATTGCCTTCAGTTTTATTTATATATATTTTTCTATTTTGTCGTACCGTTCCTGACTGACAGCGACTTATACAAGACTCGATACAAAAACTACTTTCATCTGTATGTCAGAAACGGTACACCGAAAAAAAAATGAATAAGCATTTTTTCTTGTTAATTTCAGTTCCTACAATTTTGTTCATATAGGTACATTTTTTAATTTATCCCACCATTTCTAAACTTTATTTACTTACCCATTTCTCAAATTTAGTTCCCCTCTTACTTCATTTTCATCCATTATAGGTACTGGTTTTAAATATAGCACGCCATTTTGCATGAAGCAAGTGTTGCTATTATTTTCATACGAATTGAATTCGAAATCCTGCAAATTAAAAAATTAATGCTTTTTATTTCCTGCACATACATATTCTACCGTGAAGAGACTAAAAATTCAGTGGTGTCTCCATGTCACCGTCAACATATGGACACTCCCAAAAGGGACACGGACAACTCGGCACACCACAACTCGGCACCGGACTACTCGGCACCGGATCACTCGACGCCGGACAACTCGGCACCGGAAAAATTCGGCTCTGGGACAACTCGGCACCGGGAAAACTCGGCACCGGGACAACTCGGCACCGGCAACTCGGTTCCGTCAACTCGGCATCGGAATAACTCGGCACCTGAATAACTCGGCACCGTAATAACTCGGCACCAAACGATCGGATTTTTAAAACCATCGTCTTTTTAACTCCACCGTTATTTTCTCAAATATTTGTGTTGCTTGCTCGTCGTGGTGAAGATCGCGGATTTGTTTTTCCGGTTCTCTTTTGCCTACTTCCTAACAAGCTACAAGCGAGCTACTCGAAGCTTTTCCGTATGATTAAAGATATGTGGCCCGAATTTAATCCAGATGCTGTAAATGAAGATTACGAGATTGGTACATAATTGATACATAATGCTCTGCGCGCAGAATTTCCTGGTGTAAACTTTAGAGGTTGCTTCTTTCATCTAGTTCAAAATCTTCGTAAACATCTTTCAGAAGTAAACCTTTTTGGTCGTTGTAATACCGACCCCAACTTTGAATTGAAATCGCGTATGATAACTTCGGTAGCTTTTGTTCCCGAAGATGATATTGAAAACGCTCTGAACGTTCTAGAAGATCATCTACCGCCAGAATTAGAACCAATCATAAGTTGGTTTACTATTACATACGTTGGTAGACTCAGAAATAATGGAACAAGAGCCCCACCTTTGTTTCCCTATGCAGTGTGGTCGGTACATCAGCGTACTTTGCTTGGCTCTGATAGAACCAATAATTTCGCTGAAGCTTGTCATAAAAAGCTGCAATAGGGATATGGGGTCGCACATCCAGGATTATTTAAATTTCTGGGTAATCTAATAAAAATACAGAAAACATTGGATGCTGATTACGAGCGTTTTGTTGCGAGATACGAAGCACCACCAAAACGCAAACGTTATGAAGACGCAGATCTGCGTATTCTTAATAAAGTAACGAATTATGAGCAAGAGAATATGTTGGAGTATTTGCGTGGTTTATCTCATAATTATGTAATGAACTAATGTACCTACATAAATAAATGTATGTAAATATATATTTTTTAAATAAAAACCTTGTAATTTTATAATAAATTTTTTTATACTCGTATTATTTTTATTTTTCAATAATAATAAAATAATTTTCCAACTATAGTGCCGAGTTATTACGGTGCCGGGTTATACCGGTGCCGAGTGTTCCCAGTGCCGAGTCGCCGGTGCCGAGTTGTCCCGGTGCCGAGTTTTTCCGGTGCCGAGTTGTCCGGCGCCGAGTCATCCGGTGCCGAGTAGTCCGGTGCCAAGTTGCGAAGTGCCGAGTTGTCGCGTCACCGGGAAAACTCGACACTGGGACAACTCGGCACCGGCGACTCGGCACTGGGAAAACTCGGCCAATTTTTACCAATTTTTTAGGAAAGCGAGTTTAAAGTTTTGAAATATAGTAGTATATTTGGGTCTACGAGTGCAGAATAGCCATTCCAAACGAGTTCCAGACTGTACTTTCTATACGACTGATGCACAGCGCTAATGTATTTCTTGCATTACGCGAACACCAATTTGACAGTTGGCGTTATAAAACCGGTAAAACAACTGATCAATAGATGTCACTACCAGGTTTTAATATTTCTTAGATATGAGAATATAGTCATTCTGTAAATTGCGAAGAATGTATATTTTCTGAATTGAAAATTGAGCTAGAATGTTCGTATTATGTATTAGTCGTATAGAAAGTACCTACATACTACATAGAAGATACAACTTTTCTCCACTGATTATTTCTGGAGTATTGGTCGTAAGATAACTTTATTTTTATAAAAAAAAAAGGTATTTTTCTCATCAGGATTACAGCAGTAGTCATAACTCAAAATGTTAGTAACTGGAGTTAGGGCTTTGTTCATTGGGGGTGTCGATATGACGATATTGTTTTGTAATTAAAAATTCCTTCATCCTTGTGGGGAAACAGAAACTTTTTTACAAGCTGGAAACAGAAGAACCAGCTTTTAATTTGTGTAGAAACCCACGATATTAAAACTAGCTTTTGAGTAGGAGCAAGATGTGGCTTCCTTGAATAAAAAATAACTACAGGTGGTTTGTTGCCAACAACCTGACAGCCACAACAGAGATAAAAAAAAAGAAATTGTATCTACTTGTCTTAATAATATTATCCTTAGTTCCTAAGGAACTAAGTATAGAGTAACAATACAAAGAACAAGTGGTCGACACCAACTACAGTAGATAGTAAATAGGTAATTTAATTATTAAAATATTAAATAATTAAAAATAATCACCGGTTGTTTAGATTTCAATAATATTATGTCAAATAATTAATAATTGTAAAAAAAATGTATTGCTGAAATTCGCATGCGCTAATACCATGTATGTAAAACGCGTCCCATGTAGTGAACCATCAGTTAGTAGCACATCAGTAATATAGAAAAAATAACGCACGAGAGTGAGACCAAAAGTTTGACAAATAATTGTTATGTACATTTATTCAATTTAAATAAAACAAAATAACATACAGTCCATTATTTATAAAAATTAAAAAAGTTAAAGAAAATCCAACATTTATGGTCAATCAGGTTTAAAATTCAATGTTGTTGGAATTATTGCAAACAAAGATAAAATTTATTGTTACAACTGGATCGCCAAATGCGTTCGATTTGAAATTCCAATTGTCGAATAAAAATTATCAAAAATAATTTTTTAACAAAATCGGAGGTGAAAAACAAAACAACAAAATTCAAATCCCCGATAAGGGCTGCGACGAGTTGCAAAACCTCGATCTTGAACAAATTCGTGGTAAACACGTTTTTAGTAAGCAAATTCAAAATCCGGAGTTTCCCAGGAATGCTCAGTTAAAACAAAATAAGCAAAACTTACTCAAAAAATATCGGCGAGATAAAACTGAACTGAAAGCTCACTCGAGCTTTCCATCAAATCTCCCGACTGCGTTCCAACGGCTTTCATGCGCGCACCGATTGCGCAGGAAAATTCCATGTGCGTATCCGAGCAAAGAGAATAGGACTGTTTATTTTTAACTGTAAAATGATAGTAAGTTTTCACTAGTTTTTTTCGCTTTAAAGCGAAAAACATTTATTGTAGCTCACATTATGTCCGAAAAAGATAGGAATATTTTAATTTTCCCGACGAAAACATAATAATAATAATGTGGTTATAAATAGTTATTTAAGTTACAAGAAACGTAAGGACCTTATTAATTGGTGTACCGTCAATTCGTCGTAGACAATTCGTCGCAGTGACAATTTGTCGCAGTGACAATTTGTGGCAGTGACAATTTGTCGCAGTGACAATTTGTCGCAGTAGAGAATTCGTCGTATGAAACGATTTGATCGCCACTAAATTTGCCAAATTTACTTGCAGCTTTGGCGTTTGTGCCGGAGAACGACGTATCAAATATTATTAGTCGAGCTCGGAAATTGTATAAGCACTGGGAACCCGATATACAGTATGCGGGATACAATTTCTTAATTTCTTATCTACATGTATTGTCGTGTTACTAAATCGTTTGTGGTAGATTTTGATGATATGAAATTATTTTTTGATTTGTTTTATTTAAATTTGTTAATTTATTTTGAATTTTTTGTAAATGATTTATTGTAAGTTCTTGAATTTTGGTGGGTCTTTTGGTGTTAGCAATTGGAAGGTTGGCACCAAAAGACGGATGATAAGGGCTTCCAGCCGTGTCCGTTGGACGAAACGGACGGTATTCGCGGGTCTTAGCTATAACTTGTTGAATTTGAGATATTTTTGAGTTGATTTTGAGAATAAAAGTTTTGAAACTACGTGAGTAATTATTTTGGTTTTATTTTATTTTGAAAATTGTCCAACATTGGACAACTTTGGTTATTTTGAGAGATTTGAATTTGAGTCGTTGGAGTAAAATTGGATTCGTTGTTTAATTGGATAAATAGATTGGAAATCTGGATATTTGCAGTTAATGGTATATCTAAAATTGAAACTATTAAAATAGAAGGAAAGGTGAGATTTGTGTTGGCGGCGGGCATCTGCATGATAACCCGAACTCACATCACCGTATTATAGAATACGAAAATTTATTTTAAAGTTATTTTTAATTGCATTTCGAATGGAAATTATTTTATGGACTAAATTTTGGATTTTTGGAAAATTAAATTGATGCCGCAACGCAGCATAAAAGCAATTCACTACTGAGGAGTTTCTGCTTACCGACGATTCGAGCTAGTCGCGGTAATTTCAAGTGTAGAAAAGGTTTTGTGGAATATAATATTTTTTACAAAATACCACTACAGTATATTATACTGTTTGCCGCATACAAGATATCGGGTTTCCAGTGCTTATAATTCCGAACTCTAATTATTAGATAGCGCATTTTACATACAAAATGAAGACATTTTGACGCCATTAATGAATTATTTTGGAGATACTTGGATAGGTCGATCAGACAGAAGAGGAAGAAGGCGTCATCCGTTATTATTCCAAATATATGGAATTGTTACGAAGCGGTCGCACAAAATATTCCACGTACCAACAACGCAGTTGAAGGATGGCACAACAACTTTTCTTCAATAATCAATGCCGCCCATCGTAGCATATGGAAATTTACAAAGAGGTTTCAAAAAGAAGAAAGTTTGAATAAGTTAAAAATAAAACAGTTTATAGCTGGAAGTGCACCAAAAAAAAGTACAAATACACTGCCGTACGAATTCCAGTTGTGGTTGGAGATTATCAAAACAGACCAATTTTGGATTATCTTTGAGGAATTGTGCATAATTTTAAATTACAAATATAATTTATATATTTTTATTTTATTGTTTATTGTTAATTATCTTTTTCGTTGTTTCTTGTTTATTAATAATGTTTTTTACTTTTGAGAACAAAAGAGAAGAGGAAAGTACAATTAATTGCGACGAATTGTCTCATACGACGAATTGTCTCATGGGACGAATTGTCCGCGACAAACTGTCGCGCGACGAATTGCCCGCGACGAATTGACGTGGATCCTTATTAAGGACCTCGGTTCCGCCTCGTCTTGCCTGATAATAATAGTTCTTACTAATCTTACGACTCTTACTTACAAATCAAAAAATATTTTTTGTAAGTTTTCTTATATGTTTTTAAAGTACCTAACAATTTTTAGGAACATCCTGTTTTATATGAATTTGTAGTGTTAATAAGCATAACTTACCGGACCCACATAAGTTGGTATCCTTTGTTCTACAACCCACTTATTTATGTCAACCCATGAATCTTCAAATTCGTCTTCGAAGATTAATTCTCCTTGGCATACATTATTTCCGTTTATTGTAGTACTAGATTTAACGCACGCTTGATGTTTGAGATCCTTATAGGAGTCGTACAGTTCTACAATATAAAGTATCTTTTTAAACTAATATTTACACAAATTTATGTGCCTATAACTACAACTTCTACATTTGCCTTTGCGTGGGTGTAATGGAGTCGATGTTAAGGATGATTCTATTTCAAATTTGTACGTGATCTTTAGCCGATGTCATTGGTTTAAATTCAAAAGTACATTCAATATAGAAAACAACACTAGAATGAGATTCATTGAAGTGAAAGTTGATATTACTACGATCTAACTTGACCGCATATAGATATGGTGACCATATGTACTTATTTTAGTAGGACATATCGGTATGTATAAATCGGTTATGTAGATTACTGTTAGTTTATGATTTTTCTTTAACAAAATTGCCCGTAAAAGAGAGATATCCGCGCACAGATCATAGATATCAATCGGTTATGTAGGTTTGTAATCATCCCATTGTACTCCTACTAATACTTTATAAGCTACCCTGGCCCCAAATCGGTGGAACAGTACACTGCTCTACGTTGACCATTTTAGGGTGATTAGATTAAATATCAACCATCGTTGGAAAAGTATGCCGTCCTGTAGGAAAAATAGTAAAATAGTATAGTACCTGTAACTTCCCACACGAGTCTTTCCTTTTTATAGCCTGCACGATTAGCATTAACAAATATCCAATAATTTAAAACATCTCTGATTCTTAATTTCTCTGCAAAGTTGAGAATGAGATAATTATCCACTATTATTCTAGTTTCATTGCTTAATTGGCCAGGTTCATTAGAACCAATATTCTTGTTTAAATTTGCATTGAGTGCAAAAAAAGTTACTCCATTGGAATCTAAAATTAAATAGTATATTATAGGCCAAGGTTGTGAAGACAGCCATTATAGCCTAGCGCCAAGATTATATTCCGAGGTGCGAAGCGCCGAGGAATATAAGGCGCATAGGCTATAATGGTCTTCACAACCGTGGTTTATATACGATTTTTTCCACTACTAGATTTATTGCCATTTTTTAAAAATTCTTATTAATAAAAAAAATTTTAAATTTAAAATATTTATTTCCAATGACAGTTTTGTTTTGTCGATTTGACAGTAGTTGACAAATTTAGTTTTCCAAAGTCGTTCACCGAATTTTTACTGTTTTAAATAATGAATAGAAATCTCCGAAGTTATTCAAAAGCATTGTTTTGCATTTATTCGTCTTAAAATACTGAAATTATTCAATAAACTTGTTATTTTGTGGTTTCTCAAATTAATAAGAGGTGACGCTAGCGCTCCTGTCATAATTAATTCGACTTTTTTTAGAAATGTTTAAAATGAAATTAATCAATTAAAAAACCGTTTTGAATAGTTTAAGTGTAATTAAATAGCTTCTCTCGGTTATACAAAATCGTTTTTTAACAAAATTTGCCTTATAAATAGTCGCTAAACTGTAGAAAAATATCATGTTCATTATTTACCAGTGGTCAATAATGAAAAAATTATTTACCACTTGTCTAAAATGCGTCACTTCACGTGCGACTTGACAAAGTTATAATGATTGCCTATATGACTAGTAGTGGAAAAAATACATTTTATCATAATATTACAGCTTAATAATAATATGAAATAGTATTTTTCGATTTTCATGTAGTCACAAAAAAAATTTTTATCAAAGATTTTTTTTTTCAATTTGATATAGGTATAGTATTTTCCATAATGGCAGTTCCAAAAGGTACATAAAAAGATATTATATTGAATGTATCTATATATGAGGGGGTTAAAGTCAGAATGGTGTAATAGTCCAGTCAAATGGTAGTTTTTTCGTAACATAATTGCGGAAGTTTTTTTCTCAGCGGTTCTATATGTTTTTTGGGTTGCTGAATCCAAATTTCAAGTTTCTGCCTTGTAGGAGGTCGGCTTCACAAAGATAAACACAAAAAACCTCAAAATTTGTGCACTTTAATTTTTTGACCAACGGTTTCGGCGCTAGAGCGCGCTGAAAAACAATGATTTTTTGGCCTTACTGTGGAAACGTCAAAACGGCCCACTCCCACTCCCTATAACTCGAAAAATTAAGATGTTATCAACAAAAACTCTTATACCACGTGACAGTACCTTAAATTTTCTCTAAGGGACGTCTCATATATTTACTTTCTATAATGATAAAAGGAACAAAGAGAAAATTAAGAAAAATGCCTTCTGCACCCTACAACCAAAACGGCCTGTCTATCTCTTATCAGCTCTATACTTTTAATGTATTACGCTTAAAAAAGATTGTTTTGAATGAATTTATGGCTAAGCATGTTTGATGAAAATATCAACAAATTATATTTACAACATATTAGGTAGGTAGGATATCACATTGAACACAAAGAATATAAAAATTGAAGAAATATATGTGTCATCAAATGAGAGTAAATTGAGTCCAGGATTGGATCATCAGTACGAGTAGGTTCTCTATCTGGAAAAAAGAAGGCATTTAGTATTAGAACATGGATAAAAAAGACAGAAAAGTTGTATCGTTAAGTATCGATGTTTTAAGAAATACCTGATATCATTTTCCAAGTTATTTCAGTCGTCTCCATGTGGTAGTCGATGGCCCAGCGATGCTTTTCGGGCACTAGAAGGTCCAGGCAAAAAGTCAGAAGTGGTAGATCTAAGTAATTTCCGATCCACTGTTGGACCTGATGGAAAACTCTGAAGGCATGTTGTTGAGCTGCAGCTTCAGTGGGAGTTAAGAAAGCCGTATTTGCTGATGCCTTGTAAGCTGATATCACGTATTGCTTATACCTCAGCTTGTTAAGTGTTGTGGTTTGGTGACTACCACCATAAAGTGCAATCAGAAATTTCTCACCGGGAACTGTTATTTACTTTGGACGAGCTGAAGGATCAGTGAATTTGAAAATGTATAATTCGAAATTGGGATTTTTAGAAAGGGTCTTGAGAAATTTAACCTTGTCTTGGATGCAGAACGCGGATGTAGAGTCACAACCACTCATTGCGTGGAGGAATAGCATGTGATTGACAAAATTCTTCTCCACTGTACTTCGTGGATGGTAGAGGAATTAAGGAACTTGACCTCTCTCTGGCTTAAGGAAATATACATTGGCGGAAATTTGGAGACCCATCATTATGGTCAGAAGGTCAACGTCTTCTCCCACAATTGCGACGCTCTTGTAAACCAAAGCCAGGGATTCTGCCGTCCGCACTATTAGTGTGTCTGCATCATCAGTTGCCTGCTTGGAGGCAATTCCACTTTCATTGCATTTTGTCAAGTTAGTATATCCTTGTTTTTCGCATTCGGTAGAAAACTTACTTGTGAAACTGTTGGTGTTATGGTGCTGTTAAATTGTATTTGCACGAACTGTGTTTTGGTCGACATAGACTTAGTACTCTTCTACCCGTCTGAGTACCCATCGAACACAATTGTCGCACTTCGATTGTACTTCGTATATAATGGATATACGAGTTGCAAATTTGATCGAAGATGTGCCCACTCGACCCCAAGACTCTGTTCATCAAAAAGCCCCCATGAATCACATATACTGTACTGCTGTCCAATAGTGTACTGTCTGAGGGTGCAGATTTGTTCATACTTGGTTACAAATTACACATTCCGGATGAGACATTATGCACGCATTTTCAACAAAAACTTTAAACGGCACTAATAACCAAGATATTGTATAATATGAATATTAAATTAATGTTGTATAATATAAACATTCGGCTAATCCACCATAAGATAACAGCAGATAGGCTGCAAAACACCAGACAGGTGATTCACAAAAATGTTCTTCACAAATAAATAGAATAATAGAAATGAAATGCAGCCGACTTGAACTTTATTTCGCTTGAAAATTTTAACTTCTTTTTTAGCGTCCAGACGCTAACATATGGAAGTGAAACTTGGGCTCCTACATTCAAAGATGTAAGTAAAATACAAACCCAGCGAAGTGAAATTCTTAAGAGGAACCAAGAAATGTACAAAGTACAAGAGAGGACAGACTCAGAAACGACGATATTCGAAAAGAATTAAATGCTAACAAAATACAAGATCAAATTTGGAGCAGAAACAAATGATGGAATGATCATATAGAAAGAATGACAGAAGAAAGGCTGCCACTAGCAGCCCGAAGTCGACCCTAAATCGACCGAAGATATAAACCAACTGGAAGGAGATGCATAGGCCGAGCGAGGAAGAGATGGGTGCCGGAACAGGCAACATAACTTAATCCATGAAGCGAAGAAGAAGAAGAATATTAACTTTTGTCATTATTATCAAGGAAATTTCTCCTTTTATTTACGAGCAGTAGCGCTAAATAGAAACATAGAGGCAAATTCAGTTCGACTCGGCTCACGGATATTCAGACATAAGAGTATAATGCACTATAGTGTTTTAGGAACTGAGAGTGAATTGAATGTGCTTTAACGTAGTATAGGGGTTTTTGTTGATAACATGTATATTTTTCGAGTTGTAGAGGATAATGGTGAGCAATTTTGATGTTTTTGCAGAAGGACCAAAAAATCGCTGTTTTTCAATGCGCTCCAGCGCTAAAACCAATTGCTACAAAATCAAAGTTGATTCGCATTTTTCTTTAGGAAATTTTATCTACTTTAATTTTATATAGATTGATTATCTTTGAAAAACTCATAGTTTTTGAGATATGAGCAAAAAACTGAAAAAGGTGCAAAAATTTTGAGGTTTTTTGTGTTTTTCGTTGTGAAGCCGATCTCCTACAACGCAGCAAACTTGAAATTTGAATTTAGCAATACAGAAAACATATAGAACCGCTCAGAAAAAAACTTCCGCAATTTTGTTACGAAAACGGTAGTTTTTAAAACACCGATTGACTGGACTATAAGTCATTTAAGATTTTTATACTATTTTAATCCCTAATAAATTATGGAATTATAACATGTAAAAACTTACATTTATTTTATGCAAATTTCTGCTTTCCTAATTTTTTTAGAGAAAAAATGAAAGACAGAAAAATAATGTAGAAATATAAATTACGAATGATAAGACCATTAGATTTCATCTAGCTTTTACTTAAAAGGTAAAAAAATTATTTCAAAATTGATAAATTTTCCCTTAACGCACTGGCAATGTAATAAATTCAATTGAATTTATATTTTCAAAAATAATTACCATGGAAACTTACATGGCCAGTCTGAAAAATAACACTTTTTAACAATTTTTAAAGCATTTTTTTACTTTTTAAGTAAAAGCTAGATTAAATCCAATGCTCTTATCATTCGTAGTTTATATTTCTGCATTATTTTTGTATCTTGCATTTTTTTTATAAAATAATTTGGGAAGTAGGAATTTACATAAATTAGTTTTTACATGTTAATTTCCTATGTTCCGCTAACTCATTCAGCACTCTGTACGCTATTTATCACAAATTCGTTGCAAATGATAAATTACATTTAAATTTAAATTTACAAATGATAAATAACAAATTCGTGTTCATTTCTAAATTTTTAATACTTGACTATTAAACCGTAATAAGTTTTTAGATTTTAATGGTTAAAAGTTAAATGTTGGTTTTCTGTGTAAATTTGACGATTTGAATAATGAATTATTTGCAATTCTCATGCCCCGTTTCAGCAACGTCAAATGGTTTGACGTTCGTTAACTCATAGAAATCTGTTTAATAATAATTGGTTAAAACAGATTTGACATTGATCAAATGCCTTGACAACCTTAACGAAGGTTGGTAAACTGGACATCAATTTACTAATTGAATTTTTATCTTGTAGAATACGCTGATGAAGGCATTTTGCCGAAACTAGTCCGAACAATCTAAATAAAATTCTTGAGGAAAGTGTACTTCCTTTTTTTTATAAATTACATTGGTTAATAACTAAATTTGAGAATTTGAATTTGCAGTAACTCAAAAACGGCGCGGCGCTAAATATCGAAAAACCGAACAAAACATTAACCCTTCTTGTCCTAACCCTTCAGCGATTTGTCGTAGGAAGCCATATGCAAGATCGATAAAGATCAATATTGCACGTCAAAAAAAGGTGTACTTTACTCCCGCAAAAGTGAAAGTAAAGTGACCACTTTTGACCGAAATTGTGGACCGAAATTGTGGAAACACGAGTTTTAGGCGAGTTATAATACCTTGGTAACACATGCTAAATTTTTAAACAAAACATTAACCCTTCTTGTCCTAACCCTTCAGCAATTTGTCGTAGGAAGCCATATGCAAGATCGATAAAGATCAATATTGCGCGTCAAAAAAAGGAGTACTTTACTCCCGCAAAAGTGAAAGTAAAGTGACCACTTTTGACCGAAATTGTGGACCGAAATTGTGGAAAAACGAGTTTTAGGCGAGTTATAATACCTTGGTAACACATGCTAAATTTGTTATATTAATCTGATGCCCGTATTCACAATCAAATATATACGAAGTATTACAAAACGGAGCGTTTAATTTTTATGCTTGCAAAATGAAACATGCAATTCACAAACATTACGATAGATTTTTAACGGTCCATTACGAAATCAAGCGCAATAATTTATGTAGGGATATAATTGAATATAGTGAGGTAACGCGTTTAGTAAAACTGTGTAATCTCTGGCTGTCATATTTAATAAAGTTGTTGTGAAAATGATTAATTACTATGACTAAATGCGAAATAGAAAATAATTTTACTGACAGAGAATTTGCTGTATTACTAGATTTCGTGGTATCAAGTCTTCTGTTACCGACAGTGTTACCAGCAAAGAAAAGGGAAAAAAAGCAAAAAAACGTGCAATGCAATTGAGGGGCCCAATGCATAAACCAGTCAAGTCCATTCTTTAAAAAAATTGAACTACTACTTATTCATGCACATTTTTTAATTCTGAATCTTCCAGTGCATAAACCATCTGAATAAGATTAAAAATGAGGGAACTACATTGTATAATTCTAAGTCTAAGTTGTCTAAAAATAACTAATAAGTTTGTTCCAAGGTGTTTTTTAACTCTCCTCAAAATTTTTCCTAATGTGACTTGACTGGTTTATGCATTGGACCCTTCAATTCCTTGCTTGAATGTGAGAGGCATGCATTATATCGCTGTTCACCTGGAGTTATGAGATTTTGTAATGGAATGGAGCAATGTGACTTGCTGGCATATCTACCATCTCCTAGTAAATAACTGTTCGGATAGTAACCATTCTCAAATTGCAATCTTAAAGATGAATCACTATATAAACCACTATATTAATAAATTTTAAATTTCATCGCATATACACTGTACGTTGTAAGAAAAATAACCTTTTACATCTCTGCATGTTTTCCTCCCATCGACTGGATTTTTATATGCATACAATCCAATGCTCCAATTACGCAAGAAAATTGAAAAAAGCAATGCAACACGCCATTTTAACGGTCCGTAATATTCATTACGATGATCGTTATTTTTACCGTTGATTTAACGTGAGATTTTACATTACGGTCGTTTGTGAATTCCAAATATCACTATTTAACGGTTCGTAACGTTACACTTTAACTTTTAAAGTTTTTTTAAAGTTAATTTAACGAACCGTTAAATTCCGTTACTACACTGAACCAAAAACCGTCATAAATATAATGAAAAATTTTATAGTATTAATGAACTTTTTCATTAATTCTCAACCAATGATAAAGTTCATTGGAGCTATGAACTCACGTTCATTAATGTAATGATACACAATAAAAACTAAAGCGATAATAAATTTAATGAAAATTATCATAGTATTAATGAACATTTTCATTAATTCTCAACCAATGATAAAGTTCATTGTAGTTATGAACTCACGTTCATTAATGTAATGATACAAAATACAAAATAAAACGATAATACATTGAATAAAAATTATCATAGTATTAATGAACAACTTAATTAATTCTCTACCAATGCTGTTATCATTATGTTATGTCACTATATCTAAGAATTGAGTTCATTGCGATTATGAAAATAGTTAATGATATCTATGAAAACAGTTCATCATATCTAGGAAAATATTTCGTCGTATTTATGAAAATAGTTCATGGTATCTATGAAAATAATTCGTGATATCTATGAAAACAGTTTATCGTATCTATGAAAATAGTTTATGATATCTATGAAAATAGTTCATATATAGTTCAATATTTCATGTATATTCGTAATATTTACTACGTTCTTCGTTTTTATTAATATATTAATTTTTATATATTTTTTTTATTTTATTTTATTTATTTATAGTATTAATTATTAATACTAGTACCTATCAGTTTCAAGGCGAACAAAAAAAATTTATTCAAATCGGTCGGAAAATCTAAGACCACATGTTTATAACACATGCGACTTACCGATTACCAATGTCCAACAAACTGTTGGACAAAGTCCTTGAACTTGATTTTGTGCATGGATTTATCTATGCAGTTGCACCTAACATAATGGGTGACGTATTTAAGTGTCGCCCTCTACCCAACACAGTACTTACAATTAATTATTTTTGATGCGAATTCGATCTCCTCTCAATTTTTTTTTATATTTGTTTAAAATTCAGTGGTTCTGGAGATTAACTCTTACAAACAAACACGTCTCTTTTATATATATAGAGATAAATCAGCGAAACAGTTAATGAACACTTCTAATTTTTTATGAACGGTATTCGTACATTATACGAAGTATACCATAAACATCAGGAATAAATTTTACTCGACAGTCAATGAATTGCACTTTTAGTATTTATAAATTGCTTCATTGTATGCAATAAACGGTTTTCATAGATATTATGAAGTGAATCATAGATACTATGAAGTAAATCATAGATACCATGAATAAATCGTGATAAGCAGTCAATGAACTGCATTTCATAGTATTTATGAACTTTTTCATTGTATGCAATGAAGGATGTGCATAGATATTATGAAGCGAATCATAGATACCATGAAGTAATCTTGCTAAGCAATCAATGAACTGCAGTTCATAATATTTATGAACGGCATTTTTATTATAATGAAAATGTTATAATTTTTATTGCAATAATTCAATGAACTTGCTCAATGAACCTAGTTTCATTGATATTATGATCAACATTTTTTTGAGTGTAATATTTGTGAATATGGGCATAAGTTTTGTCATAATGCCAGGATACGTGGATCTAGCTTTAATTCACGAACGCGAGGTGGCTTATACGCTATGGTGTTTTAAATTTAATTAATTGGTAGGTAGACAACACTCTTGACAAATAGTCTGGTTGCTAACTTCCTAGTTAAAATAGTAAACTTACAGGAATCTACTTTTAAAACGTACAATGGTATTATTAGCTGATATAAGCTCCGCCTTTTAATATTCGAAAATTTCCCTCTCTGTGGTTGAAAAATTTTATTAATCGTAAGGGTGGGATTTTCGCACTTTCCATCATTAACGCAAGAATATCTATTCTTATTGTTTTCTTTAAATTTATATGATCGTTTAAATTGGTTTATAATAAAATGGCTCCTAGTAGGAAATCTTATACGAGAATAGGAAAAAGAACTAAACGTGCTGTAATCACGAGAAAGAAGAAACTTCAAAGGTTAGTTTGCAAATTATAATAATAATAATTAGGAATTGGATTTATATGTACCTACTTATAAAATAATTAACACTAAAATTATATAAATGCATATAAATTCGATACAATATTATAATTTCGCATCTGTTGTAAAAAGTTTATGCAATCTTATAAAACTAGGCCCAGCGCATCCGGAATTTAATCTTGCTTGCAAGAGATAAGAAATGCACTTAGAGGATGCAGCTTTACAGAACATTTTTGATTTATACAACACAAATTTATACCATTTATATTTGATGTTACATACATTTATTATTGATTTATAACACAACGTTATAATATTATGTTATAATAATATTTTAAAAAGTAAAAATTAAAATTGTAAGCTACAATTAAAATAATTATATATTACAATCATCATAATTAAACAATTGAAAGACATTGTTATTACATAGGCCCGTGCACCGGATTTCTGCATGGGGGGAGGGTTACAAAAAAATTTATAAAATAAATACCTAATTGATGTATTATGTTTATATCAATATTTCAGATATATAAAAAGTGTTTACGTTAATAGGTAAAAAAAATATGCGATGGAGGGGGTTTGAACCCCCCCCCCCTCTTTGCAGTCGGTTCTATTATATGACATAATATAAATATATTATATTTGATGCAATTTTTTAATAACACTTGCGACACTGGTTTTTAACCCTTTCGCTGTGCAACACATTTTGAGATGTGCTCGCTGTGAGCTCATATTTCAGTGGTTGCGAGTTTGTTTGTGTAGAGCAGTTAACGATTATTTTTTTATAATTGATTATGGGAAATTCTTATGGCAATCTGGTAAATATTGCGCATTGAGATCTGCAGGATATTAGAACATGCTCGTAGACGCTTAAACGTTCATAATATCATCTAGCGAAAATAGCCCTATTTTAAAACAAATTTCTAAAATACTCGTTTGGAAAGTATGGGGCATTACATTTTTTTTACGAGTATAATATATGTGTCGAGCAGCGAAAGGGTTAAATTACGTCTCATTATTACAATTTTTATTTTTATGCGTTCAAAATTTGTAACTTGTCGTAAAGTCTCGATATACTTTTCTCAACATCGCTTGGTGTAATAATATGTGCAGATATTCCTTATTTTATTGGGAAAAATACATTGTACATATTATTATGTATACTAACTTATACACTGACAATACATCACCAAATGCGCCGGTGTACTCAGTATTATTGCCCACTTCTTATTTTTCTCAGTGTATTTCTAGTATATCTTTATATTCCGTGAATGCAAAGAAGCACTGCGAAGTTCTTGGTACTAGTCACTAGTCGAAAGAGCATTCCAAATAGATTTTACTCCATCAATAAAAAAAATTGACAGATTCTGACTTCAGTTGTTTATACCAAACTGTAAAGATTACCTATATAAATGCTGATGATTTTTTCATGAATCAGAATCAACGTTAGCTCATAGGTCATCATGGGCAGACGTTATGTGAATTGTGTAAAAAAAATTGGTCATGATAATTATATCAGTAAAGTTGTGACATGACTTAAGAGAAAAGACATATCTGTATTATAATTTTGTACATTTGGAAGTCACTATTTAGATAAATCAAAATACAATTTTTAACTCTAGGTTAGCCCAGTTCAACTTGGATGATAGCAATAATGACGATATCGTTGTTATTGAAACAGAAAGGTAAGTTTTATTTATTGAATTTAACTTTGTTAACAAATTACTCGCCATTGGAACAAACCTATTATTATCAGAGAGTAGTGTCCGGGCAAGATTATTTGCTCATGAGTGTAACACTAAGTTTGCCGAGTCTTTTCGAGTTAACTTAAATTTCGCAGATCATGCAATGACAAAAATGATTCATATTTCTAACTGATTATTACATTCAGAAGTCGCTACTTCTGTCACAATTTTGTATCAAGCTTTGGTTAGGTATTGTGGAGGACGTATCTATCTTTGATAGATCATGTAACCTAAGCCATTTTATTTCTTATTTTGATTATCAAGTTCTTTTTTAAATTTAAAATTTTAAATTTACTTCAAGCTTTATCATGATGTTTTATTTTTAAATATTTTTTGCTTTTCTGATTTATTAATATTTTAATTTGTACCGGTTAGTAATGTAAACATTGCTAGTGTTGTCGATGCCAACACCAATTGAGGATATTTGCCAGGCGAACAACGTAATTAATGAATCGATAACTGACAGCAACCTTATTGATGAAACATGGATTGCTCAGGAAGAATATGATGAGTAAGTGAATGTATAACCTTCATAAGATGAGAACCTTTTTGCTAAAATATAACGTTCTTTTAGAATATTGAATCATAAATTTTGTATAGAAAAGGAGAGTAAAGCGGAATCTGTATTACAAGGAAGACGTATTAATTGTAAACATAAATCATTTAGTTGACAATTGTTTATCTTTAGGCAGAAATCATGCATCTATATGTACTAGTGGCACATTAGCTATTACTAATGAAATTAAGAATGGTTTCCATACCAAAATTTGTTTAAAATGTAATATGTGTAATCGTGAATACAGTTTAACTTCAGAGCCAAATATTACTGCAGTTAAAACACCAGAAGTAAATAAATTGGCAGTTTGGGGAACCGTAGCTACAGGTAGCACATTTTACCATTTAGAAGAATTTAGCGCCATAATGGATATTCCATGTATATCTTCAACAAAGTTTTATTCTATTCAAGATGATCTATCTGATGTATGTAGAAATAAACAGGTGTTTGCACGAAATAACTTGGTGGAACAAACATTATAACAATTTATTTATTTTTGTGTAACTAAATTTTCGAACTTTATACTAGACTTTCTTCATCACGCGTTACACATAAGCTTCCGTGATTGAATCAGCCGCCTTACGTCATTATAATGCTTAAAGTCTTGCTCATTTGCTCATTTGCTCACACGTTTTCGATAGACATGTGTACAGCCTTAGCTAGCTCCTTTAATTTTGCTTTGGGATCATTCAACATCATATCATTGATTTTTTCGATGTTTTCTGGTTTAGTGACCTCATTCGGGCTTTCAGAACGATCAGCTTCATCGGTGCTCGTAGGTCCACAATGAATAGTAAACCACTTACGAATCGTTCCAATCGACGGTGTAGAGTCCGGGAAATACTTATTCAGTTTGGCTTTGGTATCGGTTATCGTTTCCTAAGTAAATAATAGAGTTTAATTAAAACTCAAAACTCACTTTTATCCCCATTAAAAAATACTCATTGGTTGTAAATGGCTGTAATTTTAACAGGCTTCATTTAAAGGATGAAGCTTGCCAAAAATGGTTCACATTAGTGCATACTAACGTAATTTCTTAGAATTATCAGGGATTTATCAGACTGCCAGGTAGCTCATTTCGCACATCATTCTTTCACAATTCCGGGAGTAAAGTGCTCACTTTACTCCCGCTTTTGCGGGACTAAAGTAATACTTTTTTCCCGCGCCATTATTGCTCGCTATTGATCTAAAATTTTGCATATGGCTTTTTACGATAAATCGCTGGGGAGTTACTGTAACGGGGGTAAATTTTTTTTCTCAGTTTTTCGATATTTAGCGCCGTTTTGGAGTTATTGCAATTTCAAAATCTCAAATTTAGTTGTTAACGAATGTAATTCAGTAATGTATTGTAATTTCAGCGAAATTACGAAAAATAATATATACACCTTGGGACTAAGATTCTTTTCATCCCGCGTGCGAAGGATTTTGCACGAGGTGTTAGCCGAGAAAAAGTAGCATCTTAGTCCCATGATGTATACTATTGTTGCATCATTTCATGTTTTAGGATGTCCACTACGAGGTTTAATTTTTGATCTTTTTGTATTTCCGTAATATATTATAATGGTCTGGAACTCGACTTTGATTTTCCTATGATGTTGCCAATTTTACACATTGACATTCCGCCACAATAATATTTAATTTTTAATTGTTCCAATATTATTGATATTTATTTACCCATCTTAGATTTTAGATCTTTCACACATTGAAAACAGAAAGTAAATGATAGCAAAGAAAACGAAATGCTCTTAGAAAACACTAAAGCACATGAAGCAAATAGAAAATTATTTTCAAAAATGCTGATGACCTAAATGATCTACTGATAAAGATATTATTCGTATTTACATATCTTTATACCGTACGTAAACTTTTTTGTAGTAATTTTAATAGTTTTATTTTGTTTTATTTTTTTAAATTGATTAATTAATCAAAATTAAATAAAATTAGGTTTCAATATTACCTATAAATACCCTTCTTTTTAAAATATAAAAATTCAAAAACATAGAATTAAAAAAAACAGATGTAAATAAATACAATATTTTCGTTAACGCAATGCCGTATGTAGACTTTTTTGTATGATTGTAAATCGTGGGGTTTGGAAAATTACAATAGTCACATAAAATTTTTACTTATTAAAAATGTAATGGTTAGTGGCTACCCAAAATATATAAATGCACTTACCGGGAATATATGCTCTGAATCCTCCAGATTTTAATACCTCAAATGTAACTTCGGGAATTTCGAAAATGGACTGAACTTCAAATATGGAAGCTACTAATAAGAAATATAGTATATTTGCGTAACGTACTAACTTCATTGTAATAAATTAATTGTTTATTGTTTAAATGGAAACGTGGTTATTGTACTTTTCTATCTTCGATAACCTTCGACTACCAATAATAACACTTACACAATTTAACCTTGAAATTGTTTATAAACTTTATTTAAGCAGTTGCTGTGTTTAAAAATTAAAATTACTAATGGTTCAGTGAAATAACAAATTTCCAATCATAAAAATCGTACTATATTCAAATTTGGTAATCGTAGGTTCCTAGAGTGCTAATTTATTAAAATATAAATTGCTGTGGAAGAATTTAGTGTGCAGTGGTCATTCCATATTAAGTGGTCCAACCCTGTTGTTCGACCATTCTAAAAAAAATTGATTGTTTTCGTGTAAACATCATAACATATTAGTAGTACTAAATGACCATTATTTTAATTTTATTGTTTTTTGTTTTCGTGTAAGGGCTTTGCTTTGCAATGTGCGGCATATTTTGCAATTTTAAAAGTTTACGGCAACCGAAATATTTCTGCTCTTATTATTTGTTCCATCACCAAGGTGGGAATAAAATAAAATTATTTAAAAAAAAACAGACTACAATATTCGTTATTACATATTTTTACCTAAATGGTAAAAGGGTAAAATTGCAGCCTCAATTCTTATCTAGTTTTATAAGAAAATGCTATTTTAAAGGGAAGTTTATGCATGAAGGGATAATATCTCAGAGTTAAATTTTTTTTGACAAGATGATAGTAGTTGAAATCGCATACCAAATATTAACCCTAAGAATTACTACTACCCTTTTGTTCTAAAAATTTTCAAAATTTGAAAATTTAACATTTTTTGTGTGCACTAAATATCGTTGGTGGGGGACCAGATAAAAATTTGAAATTTCATGTCATAATAGCACTATATATAATGGCATTACGCAAAAATTAATTTGAGTTTGAGATTTGACTACAAGCCGAAATAAAACAATTACAAAATGTCAAAAAATGTACACGTTTCAATGAATGTAATTGCTTTTTTCAAGAACGGTATTGTTCGGATACAGATGATATGCATAATGATGACAATTCGGTCATTAACGTCAATGACCGGACAATAAAGTCAATGCCCAGCTTAGTTGGGCATTGACATCATTGACCGGCCATTGACGTCAATGACCATGCATTTTGGGCGATGTTGACATATTTAAAATTTCATGTGTGGTTTTTACATCATTGTCCGGGCAATGACGTTAATGCCCAATACGGGGTGGCAGTGATGAAACTATTATTCTATACACTGAGAAAAAAAATCGTTTGTTACAAAACGAATTATTTTTATTCAAACGATTTTATGCATTGTATATGGGGAAACAACAGTGACATTTAAATCAAAACAATTTTCGTTTTGAAAATTACTTTTCGAATAAAAACGTTGGAGTTTTATTTCAAAACATCCAGTAGTTTTCATTTAAAACAATTATAGTTTTAACTTAATTCGTTGTAATTTTATTTCAAAACATTAATAGTTTTAGTTTAAAATTAATTTATTTTGTCTGAAGTATATTGTAGTTTTAATTCAAAATAGAATTAATCTTTCGAATAATAAAGTTGTACATTTGATTCAATTAATAAATTTTATTTAAATTAAATACATGATTTTGGAAACTTTTTAATTTATTATTAGGCACTACACATTACAAAAACAAAAAAAAACCGATGTTCCATATTTGCTTTCTTCACAGTCCTGAAGATGAAAGCTTAGTATACCTTCGAAACGTCGGCAAAGTACTAACTTTGTAGTTTTATTTGGTGTCCGCTAACCCAATATCCTGTTTTTGAGTAACCCTACATCGGACGAGAACCTTTCCTTTCAACAAAAAAAGTATTAGTAATTTCATTATAATAAAAAAAACTATAATTAAAAAATTTTACAAATGCGGTACATTATTATAATGGTACATACTGATAAATAAAATTGGTATAAGGTGCGCCATATCCCATTTTTCCAATAAGAATTTCATTTTCTCATCAGCCATTTATGTAAATTGTTGGTATAGATGTAAACACTTTTAACTTCGATAAACTACTGATATGGAGGACGTAAGTGGTAGGTAACAAGGATTACCTACATGTTCATTTTCTTATCAGATATTATTTTACTTCCCATGAAACCAAAACTGCTAAATTGCGTCTTTCAACTTACAACTTCGTATGACTGATATTGCTAATATGTACATACGTACGTACATACAGCAGTAACACTTTTATAATATTATGCTTTTATAATATTAAAATATCTTTCAATTTTAAATTAATATTATATAGTTGTTTTTGGCACAGTTCAACTTCCTATCTTGAAAATACTTTGATCGAACCATATGTAATTCTTAATACAAAATTGAGAGATCTTAAACATCACCGAGAAATTTCAATTAAAACTATTTCGGTTTTGAAATAAAACTACTACCTATAATGATTTTGCTATTTTTCATACTTATTAGGAATGCATAAAATGGTTTGATTAGAAGTCATTCGTTTTGAAGCAAAAGATTTTCTTTTCTGTGCAAAATAATGGAAGTATTTAATATAATAAAATAATTTCTTTTCATATAAAATAACATTTTTTTAAATTTAAATAATAAAACGTTTGTTTGAAATAAACTATTTTAAAACAAATTTTGTTTTGTTTTAAAAGAATGCATTACATTAACTTAAACCAATGAGTATTTATTATAAAACGATTTCTTTTAAATCAAAAAATTAAATTTCAAAACAAATTATCGTTTTGATTTAAAACTTCATTTTTCTCAGTGTAGATTTCATCTGAAAGTAATATAATATTAAATGTGCCTTTGCAATTAATACTAAAAAGTTAATTTTGTTAGAAAATATTAGTGATACGACCAAAGAAAATGAGATTACTCTTAGACAAGCAGCAGCTCAAAGCAGTGTTTTAGGAGGCCAGGGTTACAATCGTTGTCATTGCAAGGGTGAATGTAAAAATAATAACTGTGCGTGTCAAATTTGCAATTTGCTTTCGTACCAGAATAAAAATGATTAATTTATAAAATTTTATTTTATTATTTTTGTTAATAAATGATTAAGTATATTATATTATACGAGGGTTGCCTTTTAAGTGTTGGGAATGAGCAATACTAGTGCTGCCATCTGGCAACTGACGTTAATAAATGATTAAGTATTTTATATTATACGGGGGTTGCCTTTTAAGTGTTGGGAATGAGCAATACTAGTGCTGCCATTTGGCAACTGACGTCTTTATCGTCAGTTATCGTCAAGTTTAAAATTTATCTAAGTTTATTTAAGTTTGACATTTTTAATGGTAATCTTATTCAGAACTTTTTGACGTACGAGCGCTGTTTGTGCTGTTTATAGTAACTTGAAGATATCATCTACACCAAAAAATGGAATTTATTCTTAAAAATTTTCTTACAATTATTTTTTACAACTTTCGAGATGGATTATCTCAACAGCAGGGCATGTTGGTGATGAAGCACCATCAATGATCAGTATTTATCGATGATTTACGAAATTAAATTCTGACCATAGTTTGCTCAACAACGACTTTTGTGGAGGTCGTCCAAAGTTGGTAGTTGCTCTGTAAGACATTGATGCTGTACATGAACTGAAACTTGAAAATCGTCATGTGACTTATCGTGAGATTGAGGCATCCTTGGGCATTTCAGGGACCAAAAGATATTTAATATTGCTTGAATATTTGGTTGTCAAAAAAATTTGTTTGCGTTTGAACCCACATAATTTGACAATCGCTGAAAACAAGGCTTGTGTCAATTGGTTAAAAGAAATGGTTCACAAATATGATCGCGGTCCTTCAAATCGGGATGGATGACATTCTGAGTAGTGAAGAATCGTAGACTTACGCGTATGAGCCCAAAACTAAACACCAGCCGACTGAAGAAGCGATTGAAGGGTTCAAAGTGCATGTTTTGGAGGTACTTTAATTGGAGTGGAAAAAGAGCTTCAAAAAAAATTTTTTTTAATTCAAAAATCTTCATCAAAAAGATTTTTTTAAATTATAAAACCAATTTAGATAAAAAAATATTTGTTCTTGTACTCCATTCCCAAAACTTAAAAGGCAACCCTCGTAATACAATAAATACAACATATGTATACGTAAATATCACTTGCCAGTTAGCTGTCAAATTTAAATCGCCATTTTGCTGTTCTTTATACTTAGTAGTTATTCCATATTATCATCATTGCCCAATCCATTTTGCCCATTAATGACATTGCCCGCCCATTAACGTTAATGCCCAATTTACGTCATTGACCGTAATATATATATACACAAACAATACATTGTCCGTTAGATTGGATCATCCTGTACAAGGTTGTTTGTGTAAAATTACCGATAGCTATCGTGATAACGTTTTTTGATTAGATTATCGGTAGTGTACATATTTTTCAGTCATTTTTTGTGTCAGAGCACAGAACCGTTGTTTAAGATTATTTTATCTATACTATCTACACCAATATCTGTTATTCGACTGGCTAACAAGTGTTAGTTTTTGATCTCTCGTATTTAAGTAAATAAATACATTGTTATTTTGTTTAAAACTGTTTTTTTTGGGAGGCTTATTTCCAGGGCTTGTTTTTGTGGAAGCCACGTTTTCGCTTGCGCATCATTCAGCTAGCTATAACATCTTGGGTTTCTACACAATAAAGCTAGTTTTTACTTTCAGCATGTAGAGAAAATTACATCACCCACAAGGGAAGGAAGAATTGTTTTTTTTTTATAACGTATTTATCGAGGGGTAAATCTCCTGACAAAAATATGTACACCACATCTCCTTTTTCTTAAAACCTCCCAATATATCCTCACATCTCCCCACATTTCCTCCATATCTCCACATTTCCCTTACATCTCCTCGCATCTCCCCCATATCTCCTCGCATTTCCCTCATATCTCCTCGCATCTCCCTCATATTTCCTCGCATCTCCCCCATCTCCTCACATCTCCCACACCTCTTCAAATCTCCCTTACCTTTCAATTACTTGTTTAATTGATATTTAAATAAGTTCAATTATTTGGTTCAGTTTTATTGGGATTACCACAAACTCTTATGAGTCGATCAGCACTTAATTTGATGGATTGTTCATTAAAAAGTCAGCACAGTGAAGATTTTTGGATCGTTCTGATGTTATTATCGACTTTAATTTTGAGAAAAAGACGTTCTGATTTATATGTTTAGTATACCTACGTCAGGTATATTCAAAATTCGATATACGTACCACCTAATTCAATAATATCGGCAATATTTAGGGCGGACCACTGTTGGTTACAGTAGCGTATTTAAAGGAGGGGAAAGGGGCAATTGCCCCCTTCCCCCCAAGATGACTCTGATTGTATCCCTGAAGCCCTCCCTAATAAAAATAATGTTTACCACGAGGTTTTAAGATTTAAATAACTCTAAATTATTTTTATTTATTTATTTATTCATTCATTCATTCATTCATTCGGTTACCACTGACGCTCATGAATGGATTAACAAGATTCTAAAAAAAATTTGCTCTGCCCTCCCCCCAAACATTTTTTAAATACGCCACTGGTTGGTTGTCTCATTATCCAAATATAGCGAGTCATTTAGACGATTTTTCATTACAATATCCAGCTTCATTGCTATTACTATTTGAATATGGATATTGACTTCGTTTTCATCCTTCAATATGTCATATTCTTCAATGTTTGTGTCTCGATTGGTATTAAAAACTTTCACTTTTTGCCACGATTCCGCATTAGAAGGCCTAATTTTAATTTCTTCGCAGTCTTTTTTGGCATAGTGTAGTGCATTTTGCAATCTCGTGATCGGTCATACTATTGAAATCAACGACTTCCTTTCGAAAGTTCATTTTACCCATTTTCGCACTTTTTACTTCTCTAGGAAAAATGATCTTATCCAACAAATCAGGTGCAACGATATTTATATGTTAAAGTTCATCAAGTCTTTTAGGGATTTTAAGGAAAATTAACAACCGTAAAGAAAGTGGATGTTAAGGATCGAGTTGCCCAAAAAATTATTGAAATATTAAATATTTTTAAAATAATTTTTTATTTTTTAAATAATTATTTTTGGTTTGCTTTGATATGCTTCAGATATCTCCTACATCTCACCCACATCTCCTCGACATCTCCCCGAAATCTCACCTACACCTCTCTCATATCTCCTCTATATCTCTCACATCTCCCTCACATTTCCCACATATCTCCCCACATCTCCCCATTTCTCCTGATATCTCCCCATATCTCCCCACATCTCCTTACATCTCTTTATATCTCTTCACATCTCTTCACATCTCCTCACATCTCCCACACATTTCTTGCCCCGTGTACACCAAATCTCCCCGGTGATTTACCCCCCGGTATTTATTTATTATTTTCTTTTTCAAATATTTTTAGTCCTAACTTTATTTGTTATTTATGTTTATTTTTCGGTTGGTAAAAATGATCGACCAATCAGAATGTTTTTTTCACCAAAAAATGTCGCGTTGAAGCAGCAGCAGTAGCGTGCTGGTATTTTATGTATTAGGATAACCCTCCTTCGGCAAACGAGTAAAAAGCTGCTGCTACAGCATGTCATATTTTTTAAATTTTAAAATTAAACACTAATATAAAAAAAGATGGAACAGTTGATGAGAATTGAGTAAGAATAGAAGAAATAATAAAGAATGCCACTACAATAATAACAATAAAAAAAGAAAAAAGCAATAGTAAAGATTGGTTTGACGAGAAATGTAAAAATGCCGTAAAAATTAGAAAACAAAGAAGAGAAGAAATGATGACAAAGAGCACGGACGAAAACAAAAAAAAAGGAGAAACAAAACGAATATGTACGAATAAAATGATGAATTCAATAAATGAAATAAAAACAACAGAAGAAAATATGAAAAATAAAGAAATAGGAAATTTTTATCAAGAAATTAAAAAGGAAAGAATTGGGTAGGTATCTAAACAGCACTAAATACAGCCGAAGTAAAATTGGGAATTTAATAGGAGGAGAAAAGAAAAGGATCGAAAGATGGAGAGATTACTTTGAGGAGCTGTTAATGGAAAAAGACGAACAAATTGAAGATGACGAACAATAAGATATACACAATATGCAAGAACAAGAAAGTAATGATAGTCATCCATCAAAAGAAGAGATAAAAATGATCATTACACATCTGAAAAATCACAAAAACCCGGGAGAAAATGGAATTAGAGCCGAAATGATTAAGTTTGAAGAAGAAGCCCTGCGAGATAAAATAAATGAACTCATAGTTAGAATATGAAAAGCAGAGATTATGCCAACAAGATGGACATAGCACTACTAGACATAACTTATAAAGTAATGGCAACCTATTTAAAACAGAAAATTGCTACATATGCGGAAAAAGTGATTGATGATTATCAAGGGGGATTTAGAAGTAATAGATCGGTGATGGATCAAATATTTACCGTAAAACAAATACAAATTAATTGATACGAAAGAAAAGTTGCACTTTATGCGGTATTTATAGACTTTAAGCAAGAATACGATTCCATAAAAAGGCAAAATTTGTATGACGCAATGAAATAACTAGGCATACCGAAGAAACTAATAAACCTAACAAAATGTAGTAAGAGTAAATGAACTAAAATCGACCGCTTTTAAAGTAGAAAAAAGAATGAAAACAAGAAGATCCGTTTTCAGCAACACTATTCAAGCTAGCAAATTATAAGAGATAGTAAAATTGACTTGAAAGGAAACATCTATAATAGAAATCATCAATGTATAGCCTACGCAGATGATCTAGTAGTAATAGCAAAAACACAGAAAGAACTGAAAAAAATTAATCTATTACAGAGATTAATTTATTCAACAACAAGAAAAAATTGGTCTCAAAATAAACGTGGAAAAGTCAAAATATGTGGAAATGGTTACCACTGCAGAACACGACGATAACTCATACCTGATGTACGAAATAAAGAATTCCGATTTGCAAAAGTAGAAGACTTCAACTATTTAGGAACTTTAGTAACTCAAAACGGTGACTATACAAAGGAGATTAATGCTAGAATTACTAGAAGAAATAAAAGTGCGGGTAGTTTAATGAAAGTACTAAAATCTAAAGACGTATCAACGAAAACCAAAGTGAGAATCTACCAAGCAGTAATACGACCGACAGTGACTTAAGCATCAGAAACCTGGACATTAAATAAGAAATGAACAAGAAGTTCTGAAAAGATGGGAGAAGAAAATGCTAAGAAATGAAACAAAAAAATGAAATTTATGGAGTAAAAAAGATAGGCGAGGATTGGGAAAGAAGAACTAATGAGGAAATAATGGAAAAGTACGGACAACCTGGAATAATAGCAGTAATTAAGTCAAATAGATTACGATGGTTAGGACATATACAAGGACTGCCAAATGACAAAAATCATGCTGTGATCAGAACCAATCGGTAGCAGAAAAAGAGGTAGACCAAGGAAAAAGTAAGAGTCGAGAACTGGACAAGAATTGCTCAGAACAGAGAAGAATGGAGATGGTTAGTAAAACAAGCACTGAGCGTAAGAGATGAGTAGTGTCGAGTGTCTGGACGGCTGCTGGCTTCTTAGTGATTTATAACCTACAATTTCTGTTTTGGATTGATTTTGACAGCAACATTGACACTTTAATGTTTTCTTTAACATACAATACAATGTTGCCACATTTTATCGCTCCGCTTTTAAAAACCCAAGTGGAGCGGTACATGAGAATACAAAATTACCACTCCACTCGCTATCAAACCGCTCACTTTCGTGGAACCATAGATAAGAAAGAGTAATATAGATGCCCATACGAAGTCGCCGATGCTCGCGAAAAAAACATTCATCGGCCAAGGAATAGCTACTGACGCACGGCCAAGGCTCGGCGCTTTGTAAAGGCCAATGGTTGGTAAGTTATAGGCTGCTGTGTTAAATTTTCATTATTGCCATGCGATCTTCGGCCATTCTTCGGCCGATGATTTGAAAAATTACTTTTTGCCCCTGCGCATTACAACAGTAACTTCATAAATTAAAATTGAATAAACTGTATTCATCATGGCCGAGCGAGTGAAAAAGTATCGAACACTAAAAAAAATTAAAAACCATGAAAGTTCGCAAAATGTAAGCGTATCTATTTCAGAAAACGTTACAAATACTAGTGATAACAATTTAACCAGTGAAATAACAGTTAATTATCCTAAGAATTACGAAAGTGATTATTTTTTTAACATTGATAGTGAAATTAATAATGATGATAATTCAAGTGATGATTCTGTCGATAATAATATTGAGTCTGAAAATGTATTAGTCAATGAGGTTATAGCTTATGAACAAATACCAGCTGATGACGTTGACAGTGATAATGGTGATTGTGAGAGTAACACAGATACAAATTTAGATAGATTGCAAAAAAAACTCCGTCAGTGGGCTTTAAAAAACTCTAATAGTCTACAATTAAATGTAATTTCCGAACTACTTGTGTTGTTAAGAGAGGAAGGTCACCCAACACTCCCTAAAACGGCACAAGCATTGCTCCAAACTAAACATCACCAGATAGTTCAAACTTTACCAAGCCTCAAAGAAACCGATAGTGGCTACAAATATCTAGGCGTAGAAAATGGATTAAAAAAAATTATTTCGCCAAATATATTTATTGATCGCTCGATAGAAGTGCTGATTCACATTGACGGTTTACAAATTTACAAAAATTCGCAAATGCAAGTGTGGCCGATTTCTATTAAAATTTTTAACAGAAATTATAACACTCGTCCGTTTGTGGCTGCTATTTATTGTGGTGATTCCAAACCCGCTAGTGTTAAAAACTATCTTTCAGATTTTGTAAAAGAGTGTAAAAATTTAATTAATAGTGGAATTATAATTGGTAAAGAAAGCTATTCTTTCAAAATCATCGCTTTAGTGGCAGATTCTCAAGCAAGATCATTTATTAAATGCTGTAAAGCTGCAGGTACTTTTTACGCGTGCGAAAGGTGCACTACGAAGGGTATATCTGTTGGGGAAAAAAGAAAAAAAAAGAGAATTTATCCGGAAATGGAATGTGAACTTCGCACGAGAGAAAGTTTTATCAGCCGGACTCAAAAAGAACATCACAAAGATGGATTCAAGTCTCCTTTAAGAAAACTTCCTGGTTTCGATCCTGTCAGCTCAGTTGTATTAGATTCAATGCATTTGTTGTATCTTGGTGTGATGAAGACTCTTATGGAATCTTGGATATTAAGGACAAGTATTGCACGGTTGAAAATAAAAAATGTAATTAAACTTAAATCGAAGTTTTTATTATTAACATGCTCAGTGCCTTCTGAATTCCAACGGAAAAAATTTGACATAGATGATTTAGCGAGATGGAAAGCGACACAGTATCGCTTTGTTTTATTGTACTGTGGACCAGTAGTGTTAAAAAAAATTCTGCCTGAACAATTCTATACACATTTTTTACTTTTATTTGTCGCATGTCGAATTTTACATTCGAAAGATCTAATGATAAAATTTAACAGTTACGCAAGAGAACTATTAAGAAAATTTTTCTTTTTATTGCCATCATTGTATGGTAAAAAATCACAAACATTAAATATGCACAATTTAATACATCTATCCGATGACGTGTTGAATTTGAACCTATCATTAAGTGAATCATCTGCGTTTTGGGGTGAAAATTATATAGGTAAAATGAAAAAACTTATAAAATCACCTTATAAACCTTTAACCCAAATATTAAATCGGTTGTCTGAGTTAGAACATGAGGAAATGGTAAAAATAAAAAAAATAAAAAGTGTTGAAGAATGTACTGTTGATTATTCATCCACTGTTATTATCAATGGAAGAACTTACTCTAGTGTTTCAAGTGTAATCGTAAATCAAAGCTATTTAAGTGTAAACAGACCAAATAATATTATTTTGTTAAAAAACAATAGTGTAATTATTATTGATCAGCTACTGACGACGAAAAAAAATGTACAATGTTTACCCAAATTAAATGAAATTTACATTTCAGGACGTCAAATGTTAATGACTGGTACTCTTTTTGATTATCCTACAGCTTCAACGGATGTAGGCATATTTTTGGGTGAAAATTTTGCGGAAGTTACTGAAATATTTTCTGCAGAATTTATAAAAAATAAGTGTGTAATGTTTGATTGTGAAAACAAAAAATGTGCTATATCATTATTGCATGAGTAATTAAAACAAAAATTGTAAGTGCCAAAAGAGGTATGCGAAGTCTGGTGATGTCACCTACTGATATCGTTAATTAATTGCAATTTTAAAATCTTTGGGAGTTCCTACACCCCACCTCGCTACTTCCGGGTTAACTTAGAGAAATTTTATTCTTGAGTTAATTTTTAACAGTAAAAATAATTTAATATATTTGTTAATAAATAATTCTTTTAAGTCGTTTATTATGAAATTTTAAAATAGAACTGAATTACATACATTGTACATATCAGCATACTAGTAGCTTCCTGCTATAATACACCTGAGTCAGGTCTGAGTAATGAATTACATATGTCTGGGTGGTTCCCCGGTTTGTGTACAAGATTTAAAAAAAATGCTTTAACTGCATTATAACATTACATACTTTGTCTTCAGCAAAATAACGCGAGGCTGTGCCCACATAAGCAGTGTATATTTTATATTATCACACAATCAGACCGCGAATACGGATTTAATTTAAAGTGCGTCGTCAATGTGTACATGTGTGAACGTTTAAAATTCTCAAGACTTAACGTAAGTATTTCTCTATTTTATAAAATTAGTTTCGAAATAATTAGCTTTCCAGTAGTCGCGTATAGAATTCATAAAAAAATTGTATACGATATAATGGATATTGAACATCAGTTAGTGCCATTTATGTCGCCACGCGACTACTTAAAGGTTAATTTCGTTATTTTATTTTTAGTTCCTGAAAATTCTATAACTGTGAACGTTTCAAAAATTTACTATTTTGTAGGTTTTTAAATCTTTAGATTTTTTCAGTTTCATTTGCTTTACCGATCATTTAAAAATTATTTTATTTTACATCAAGCCTATTCACACGTGCATTACTTCAAGTGAATAAATAATAATTTTGCCTGCTTTGAGTATAATTTGTACATTTTTTGTTTATTTTTCCATCAATTATTTATTTTAATAATAAATAATAAATAATAATTTATTTTAATAATTGATTCTTTATTGCATCGAGCTATTTATTCCTACAAAAAAAAATTATTGACTTATGTTCGTATATTATTATTAATTTTATTAAAACGATTCAAAATTGTAATTTTTTTTAGATGAGTGATAATGAAAAGGATGGACCGCCTAAATTTGCAGTTATTTGTTTTTTACCTCGAAGAGGTCAAGGTCAAGATGAAATTGATTTGGTGCCATATTCATGGCTTGATCTAAAGAATGATAAACTGTTTTGTTATTATCCAAATACCAAGAAAGATTTAAAAAAAAGAGACAAATATTTAGAAAGATTATGTGTACCGAAAAGTTCATGGGTTCCTTGTGAGATTGAAGTTATCTCCACAACAAGTAAGTTGCAGATTATCTATTATTTTATTTTGCGCTAACCAATAGATAAGCATATCTGTACTTGAAATTTTTAAATTATACCTAAAAACTGAAATAAAACTAAATTCATTTTCATTCTGAATTATTTTCTATCGTTAAAATAATTATATAAGATAAATATTTTTTCTCAGGTACCCTTGAACAAGGGAGACGACACTTGAAGCGTGCTGAAGTCACTTTGCTCGTCGACACGGACACTGCTGGAAATCCTCTCGTCTCCGAAAGCATAGTACAGGAACCCTTGAACGAAGATAATATCAATGAAGAATTACAGGCGATACAATCCATGAGTTCGGTTGTATTTACACCTCAAAGTGAAGGTATATTAATAATTATTGTATTATAACAATATTTAAACTAGTTAAATAATTGTAAAAGAAATAACAATTAGAGGCTATAATGAAAAATATTTTACTTTTTAAATTTATTAGACTACACCCATAGTGGCCATAGTAGGGACCACGGTTTTAATCACAGTTTAAGTGATCTGAGGTCTGGAAGTTCAATATCATCTTTGGCAAATGATAACCCGTTCAAAATTGTGGTTTCAGAGAAATCATCAAAGGATAAAAGTATGTATATTAATAACTGTCATTAATGTATTATAAAAAATATTTGAATGAGATTAATAACTAGTTGCAAGTTTTTAATTATTTTTACGCTTCTGGTGTTTACCATCAACTAGCTGAAAAAGCTGAACAACTGGATTCAACAAACAAGGAATTGTTCGGTGAGTGTTGATTATTTTTATTACATTAAATTAAATTAAACTTGTTCTAAATATTTAATTGAAAATTCTATATAAATTATTTTTTAATTTAACTTTTAAAATTAAATCGGGTTAACGATTTATGCCAGAATCTATATTGTCAGAATAATTATTAAATTAGATTAATTATGATTTTTGTTTGATGTAGAATATTATTTATTTTTAATTTTAGTAACTGCATTTATGATATTATTTCAGCTCTGATGAAAGGTTACATGGATTGTAAATTTGACGAAATATTTAAAAAAATAAACGATTTGAAATTAAGTATCGAATACGACATGAAGAAACAGAGTAGAAATATGAAAACCCAAATAATGATGCGCAACAACTCCATCAATACTCCTCACACAAGTTTAAGTACCGCTATGGAGGAATATAATGGATTATTTCCTATTAGCAAGCTTGAGGATTTTCAAACCTTTGAAACAAAACTTGAAGATCCAAATGAAAAAAAGAAATTGAAAGATTTGATAAGAGTGATTGTATACGGCGAAACTGAAGCTGTCGTTTGCATCCGCAAAAGTCTTGGCGAAATATTTACCCCGCCAGTTCAACTTCAGTATTCAGGTGCTGGTAGAGTTGTGCGTGGGTCAAGTAAGCTGAACTTCAGCGTTACCAATACCTATAGTTGCTTAAAAGGTTATTATTATTCTTTTATGTTAAATTTATCTCTTAACAATAAATATTTTAAATTTCAGATGTTTTGGAGGAGAAATTTGGAGATTCGGATCAAATTAAAAATTTTCGAACCAAAGTCGGGACATTTTTAGCTAATGCGGGTGACCGCGATGGTGGTCGGCATAAGCGAGTCGAAGCTAAATCTAATTAGCTATTATAAATAATTATTTAATGTTTTTTTGTGTTTTCTATATGATGTTTTTGTTTAAGTGTTCTTTGTGTTCTTTGTTATTTTTTTATATAATAAATATAATATATTTTAGTAGTATTTTTATAATTTTCAAAGTATTTAATAAAAATCCTTTACTACACTTAGATTTACCTCGACTAGCTCCGATATGCGGGTCTACTAAAAAATAAAAAAAGCGATTCTCAAGGGTAGGTTCTGTGGTCAGTAATTCGATTCTAAAAATTATTTGCAATCGAAATTATTTTAAACTTTTAAAATAATAAGTGTTTCTCTAATCTCGAACAACTATTCAAGTCAATTAATTATCAAATAATAAGCTAAAATTAGTTTAAATTAAATAAAAATTATTCAGTATTAATCTTGGTCAAGATTCAGTTACCACGCTTGGCCTAAGCACGGCAGATCCTCACACACTAAGCTCGACCCATGCTCGGACACTAAGCTCAGCCGATGCTCGTACACTAAGCTCGGCCCATGCTCGGACACTAAGCTCAGCCGATGCTCAGACACTAAGCTCGGCCGATGCTCGGACATTAAGCTCGGCCGATGCTTGAACGCTAAGCTCGGCTGATGCTCGGACTAAGCTCGACCGATGCTCGGACACTAAGCTCGGCCGATGCTCGGACACTAAGCTCGGCTGATGCTTGGACACTAAGCTCGGCCGATGATCAATTTTCAATCTTGGCTGGGTGTTAACATCCGATTCTCGGCAAGGCTTAGGCCAATGATGAATTCATATTCTTGGCCAACACTCGAAGATCGGCCGCCAGTCTTGACCCAGTATTGGGCCACTCCTCAAACTTTGTATGGGTGGCCAACTCTCCGTATTTTTTTGGTGACATATTGCAGCGCCAAAGTGTGTGGGGTGAGAACTAAAATTGAAGCGTGAATTTTGGCGCGCATTTCAAATATTCTGAATGTCACTATGAAACTTGAAAATTTGTACATTAAAATTACAAATATTATTTTCAAGTTCGTGAAAAACTTAAAAATAGTACTCGTAATTTCAATGTGCAAACAATTAAAGCTGATTAAAACAATTAAACACATAAATTAAATAAAAATAATTTTATTATTTTAATTAAAATAGTCAAATTACATTTTACATAAAAATTATATACTTATAACATCTAAGAAATGACAAATATAACAAATAAGAAATAAAAATTTTTAAACCAATAAACGATAGAATAGCATACCTGAGAATTAATGCAAACCCTTTCAACATATCGATAATTAATGTATATGCTCCAACAGAAGACAAAAATGCGGAAGAAAAAAACGAATTTTATAATGAAATAGAAGGAATAGCGGAGGAAGTACCAAAACATGACACGTTACTGATCATAGGGGATTTCAACGCACAAATAGGAAAGGAAGACTACGTAAAAGAAGTGGCTGGTAAACACACAATACACAAGGATACTAATGATAACGGTAACCGACTATGCCAGCTTGCATCATCATTGAACATGACGATTAGCAGTACAATGTTCAAGCACAAAAAGATACACAAAGTAACGTGGATAAAGCCAGGAAATACTAGCGATGATGGAAACCAGATCGATCATGTATTAGTAACAAAGAAAAGGGCGACGTCAATACAAGATGTTAGAACGTTCAGAGGAGCAAATGTCGACTCAGATCACTACCTAGTGGCTGCGACACTAAAGCAAAAGATTAATACGCAAGGTATAAAAGAAAAAGGTACTGTAAGATGGGACTTAGAGAAATTAAACGACGAGAAAATAAAAACAAAATACATCGAAAAAATAAACGAACATGTAAAATCGATAAATTAGAAACCCTTCTTTTTCTCTTCCTATTTTTAGTCTCAATAGCTCCTGCTGTTCCTCCACGAAAACTTCACCTTGCTCTTCTGCGGGAGCAAATTCGAATTGACGATTGCCATATTCCAGTACTGAATTATTTTCTGTCTCAATAGCTACCGGCTGTTCCTGCACGAAAACTTCACTTTGCTCTTCTGCAGGAGCAAGTTCGAATTGACGTTTGCCATATTCCAGTATTGAATTCTTTTCAGTTGGGGGTTCAGAAAAACCTTACAATAAAAAATACATGTAATGATATTATTATACATTATCTATTTGTTATATTTACCTGGTAAACGTAGTGTAGGTACACTTCGAACCTTTAACCTAGTACTACCAATAACCCGATTGTATTCGTTAAAATGTGCAGAACACACCTTGTAATTATTATACACACGTTTAGAATGTAGATTGTATAATTTTTAGTTTTGTATTCTATGTAACCATTCATCGTATAACTAAAAAATATAAAAAACGTTAGCAACATTATTAGAGTTGTTAATGATATTTATCATTAAATTCATATTGAATTAAAATAATTACCTCTTCGTCTAAATACGGAAATCTATGTAGCGTTACAGCTAGACCACTAGTATTACAATTTGGCACACAGCAATAACAAACCATTTTCACAATTTTCTTTTTCATTTTTTGCCTCTTCATTTTTTTGTTTATATATGAGTATACAGAAAAATTTAATTACCAACAACACAACAGTTAAATTTAATTTAAAAGATTTAAAAACAACCAATTAATAACACAACACTAACCAACAAAACAAAATAAAAGAAAGGTTATGACAAACGTGTTAAGACTTCTTTAATTTATGTCATGTAGGCAACCATCAATATTTAGCGCGCCGACTTTAAAATTAACGTACCTAGCGCCAAATTGTACGGGGTGTGAACTAAAACATGTTCCAAATTTTTAAGTGGGAGATAACACCCCATGCGTGGAACGCTCGCTTGGAGTGGAGCGAGTTCAGAATCGCGGCCCAGGTTGATATTACGACAAGAAACATTGCAAAAGTCGTGACTTGTAAACGCAACGTTATATGAAGTCACAAAGACTATACATTATAATATATGCATATGTATTTTAGAAGTCACAATGTACTGTTCATAAATATATTGTAGAGGAACGTCGGAAAAAATAATTTTGACATGAGTTCCTTTTCCAACACTTTAATTTTACACCGGCTAGCTCTTAATAGTCGGTAGCGAAGACTTCTCAGGAGCGGGTTCCGGTTTTTGCGACACCAATTTAAATTTTCCAAAAAATTCCAAAATGCTCCACAAAAATATAATTTCCAATAATTTAAATTATCCGATTTAATTTTCAAATAATTTTACAATTTAAAATGGAAACGGTGATTATAAATGCCTCTTATCGGACCAGCCGCTTTGCCATCCACACAAATTTTATTAACTTTTCCAATTCAAACGTTATATTCAAAAACCAATTGACTCTTTAAACAATTTTACCTATTTTAATATCCAAAATTCCAATCATTAATTTTCTTCATCCACGGATGTAATTTTAATTTAACGACCCAAATCCAAATAAATCCCAATATTATCTAAATCCGGACAATTTTTCAATCAAATAAAACAAATTCAATCACTCACGTTAAATCTCAACTTTATTCTTAAATTATATCAAAAAATTATGTCCAAAATCCCAAACCAGAGACGCAAAATAAAAAATAATCTTAGGACTCGCAAAAATACATCCTCTTCGTCGAACGGACGACAATGGAAGCCTCCATTCATTCGTCTTTTGATGCTGCCACGCTCAAAATTGAGCATAGGGATTGATGGTGATAATCCCAATCTCAGGGTAAAATTGGCAATGCCCTGGCTAGCTACTAAAATAAAAATAAAGGTGGTTGATGAGTTTCAAAACTGATAACAATAATAATTGGGAGGGTTGAATGTTTTGCCCTAGGCGCCACGTGGTTAAAAATCAACCACCCAAAGCGTGCTACTACCTGAACCACGAACGGTAGCGTACTAAAACTCAAAAAAAGGAAAAGTGAAAGTGGTACAAGAATATACACTTGAATTGGATAACCCAAAAAAAATAATGGTAACAAAAGTCGCGAATAGCTTTTCTTGCGAAAAGCGTAATCAACCCGATATAGCTATATGTGGTTTCACAGAAAAGTTTACACAATTACGTAACTCCAATTAGGAGGCAAAAACAATATCGTGACTGGTGGTAAATAATGTCTAATCAAAATTAAGGCGCAACAAAAAAACATCATCAACAAAAATTAACAATTAATAACATAGACGGCACAAAACACTTATCTCAACCGCTGGTACGGAGTCCTAGTAGATGGTAAAACGGTATTAACTTGGATTAAGATGGTAGACGTTCTCGCTTGCAAAGTTAAGGGTGCAGGCAGGTTGATATCCCCAAAATTATTACAAACCAATCTTTCCACTATAATGGCGGTCACCGATATGATAACGAAGAATGCTAATGGTTGGTTCAGCTTTAACAGCAAATTAGTTGACGGGAAAAGCATAGGTAAAACGAAAACCCTAAAAACAATTATTGTTGGCGTAGATAAAAGAGTAAAATGACATTAGAGGATTCCTAAAATTACCTCTCAGATGTGGTCGAGGGTCAATCTTCCTGGTGGTAATTTTCGAGAAGATGGAAAGTTGACTAAAATAAATATTACAAACATAGTTTGTATTTCGAAATCAAAAATTGGTACTTACAAAAGAAATCTGAATACTAAATCCTCCAAAGGAGATAAGATTAAATATCTTCAAATCGATAAAAATCTTCAATGCTAAGTGCAGTGAATAAATCCCAATAAATCGAAAGGGCTAATACAAAAAAACATAAATCCACTTTCGTAGCACTTTGCTAATTCAAAAATCTCTTTTCAAAAGACCAAAATTAAAAATTTGTCAACTTGAAAATTTTAACGTGAAAAATGTGTTTTGATAAAGATATCAGAAACAGGACCTCCAACATAATTTCATATTTCTCAAAATCCACCAACCAAATCAAAACAAGGAAATCTTATTTTTGTATTTTAAGAAAGCAAAATCCACAAAGCAACGGACTCGGGAGCTGCGATAACGCACCCCCGCGCCACATTTGCCTCATTAATTGATCCACCAATTCTGAACCGTTACAATGCCAACATAAAATTTGCCAACACCAAAAGACCCACCGAAATTCAGAAATCGACAATGAATTCACAAAATCATTCAACAAATCCCAAACTAAGAAAAATTATTTAACACAAATTATAACCATAAAAAAAAACTCAAACTTTCATTTGGTAACACGACAATATATGCAGTAGAAGCTCGATAACGTAAACACTCGATACTATGAACATCTCAGTCCTGTGAACACCCAATTTCTTCTCAATGTCAATCAATGTTCTTAATTACATAAGGAAGAAATATATGCATAATACTAGTTTTTCTACACCCCCGTTAGTGTGAAAACTTGAGTTAAGTTGAACATACCTTTGGATTTTTGTGTTCACAGAATCGAGCTTGTACTGTATATACCCGAGTAAGTTAATATAAAGCTTTCGAAAACTATTTATTTTTAATTCAAAAACTAAATAATACTTTTACCGATAACAAAATCATAAATGAACAACTACTAAACGGTTAACTTAAATTAACATTTGTAAATCACATCCACAACAGGACTTATTTTCAATACAGTAATTAATTATATTTCTCCAATGAATATCTTTGTGTAAAAGATAAGGATTACCTACAATTATCATTAAAATTTTTGCCCTACTGATTGCAACATTAACTCTTCTAGGATTTGAAATAAACCCTACTTTATATTTTAAGTCATGGTTTACTAGATTATAATTTGATCTAACTGTGGATAGAAGTATAATATTAAATTCTTGACCTTGAAATTCTTCAACAGTACCGACTTTGGGAACTTGAAATTCAGCTTCAGCTAATAAAGAACGAATTTGTTTGATCTAAAAATAAATAAATTTATAATTAAAAATTGAAAATTACATGAGAGCCTACTGCAATTTTAACATCTGTATGCTTAGGACCGATTTTACAATAGTCGATAAACCATTGTTACTACCATACTAACTAGAAGTTACGTTTACCAGCTTTGTAATTGTATTGTAAAAGTATTGTAAAATCGGCCCTTAATTTTATTAGCTACTAGTATATTATTTTAAATATACCTTATATTCTGGTCCCGTGTCCGTCGGTCTTGAAGTATTATTAATAGTTCTTAAATTTGAAACATGCAGGCAGGCGAACGGACGGACAAATTTGTATTTATATTTTTTATACTATTGGAGTATTTTCATAATAATTTAATTTGATATTCAAAATGTAATTATAATTTCATTTTAATTAATTTATTAATATTATTAAATTTGCTCTAATTGCATTAAAAAAGTTTTAAAAAACTATCTGTAGGTTGGAAAGTGGATGTAAACAATCAACTATTTTTCAACTTATTAAAATTTAGATAATCAGTAGATATCAGGTTAGTGGAACTTATTAAATTAAAACAACAAGTTTTATCGTCAACGTTTCGGTGACGCAAGGTACACCATCTTGAGGACTATAATTAGATGAACGGGGTTACATACATTTTATGAGGGAACAAGTAACATACCTCAAAATATCTGATATTGTGGGCTTTTATATAAACAGATGGTATCGTAAGATACGTTTGGACCAAAATGTGTATAAAAAATGATAAATCGGTGGCGTAAAATAAAATAAATAGAGGATCACCAATTCAACTTGTCAAAAATATAAAACAGTTATATGACATTCACACACTTTAAAAATTAAATTAAAGATAACAACACAAGGACCGAGCTTGTACTTTGGCCACAATGTGACAACATAATCGGACATAATCTTGAAAATACCGCCACCAATCGCACAGATAAATGGGGATCATGTCCTCTTCAAAATCTTCAGGTTGGGGCCCTGATTTTGTCGTTATAGTGTTTAGGACGGTGTAATAACCCTCACCTATGTTGTCAAAATCTGTTTGCTTGTTGATGTTTTCACGAGGGGTAAACCACGCTTAAAAATTGTGTACACCAGACTTCCTCCCACTTCGGACTTCCCAAACTTCCCCAGACTTCCTCGGACTTCCTCAGACTTCCCGGACTACCTCAGACTTCCTCAGACTACCCCGGACTTCCTCAGACATTGTGACAAATATTATTGCGTTGCTTTAAGAAGTAAATGATTCATTGTAATTATGACATTTGAGATTTTGAATTTACAATAACTCGAAAACGGCGCTAGATATCGAAAAACCGAGAAAAAATTAGTGCCTTAGAATGCTAGTACTTGGTCGTTGGAAGCTATATGCAAAATTTCAGATCAATAGCGCGCAAGAATGGCGCGGCAAGAATTAATATCATTTTATATATCAGACTTCCCAGACTTCTTCGGACTACCTCAGACTTCCCCAGACTTCCTCAGACTTCCCCGGACTACCTCAGACTTTCCGGACTACCTCAGACTTCCCCGGACTACCTCAGACTTCCTCAGACTTCCCCGGACTTCCTCAGACTTCCCCGGACTTCCTCGGACTTCCCGGGACTTCCTACAAGCTGTACACCAGACTTCCAGGGAGATTTACCCCTCGTGTTTTCATCTGTGGTCGAAATATACGTAGCATCCAAAAATGTTCTCTTCTTTAAACATTTTTCCACATTAAGAATTTTGACGTCCTCTGTAGTTTTTCAAAAATTTAATTGAATCATTATAATCTACTAATATGCCAAATTTCATTAAATTCTGAACGATAATTCTAAAACCGACTGTACTACCTTATCATTGGCAGAAAAACGCGACAAAAAAGTTCGAGGATTTTCTGCAAAAATTCCTCTAACCAGAAACAGAAATAATAGAATGATGTTAAAAAGAATGTTAATGAAATTGACGTATTTCTGTCGTTAGCTCCCGAACTAATAGTGTCAAAAATAAATATAAGACAAACCTGCTTTATGTACGGTGATATAATGCCTATATCAGAACTTTTCAACCCTAATCTATATAGCTCGTTAACATAAAAAAATATTTGGCTAGCTTCATCAGGATTAAACCAAGAAGGAGAGTCATGTGTTTGATAATTTTCACCTAATACACCATGAAATACTATTGATGGTGGTTCATTCATTTCTTTACAAGGTAAAATTTCTCTTATACTGTTTAACAAATGAGCTTCGTAACTATTATTTGGAGATATCTGAAACAAAATATATTAATTGCTAATAAATAAAAGAACACACGGCTTACAGTTGCAATTAATTGATTACTGTAAAACAATTTATTAAATAAGTTAAGAACCAGAGGTAATGATCGATAATTGTATAACAATTGAGTTATTAAACGAGGATCATAACCTTGAGTCTCCGAGAATGCTTGCAAGTCAATAGCAAATGGAAATCTGTTCATCATACGTTCCATGTATGTCTCCTCTAATCCATAAGATCTCGCAGCTTCAGATGTAATAACTGGTCCAAGTTGTAATGGATCCCCTTAAATATTAAATATTAAATAAAAACCACATTATAGAAAATAGCATTTTGTTTTACCAGCTAATATAACTTGTCCTGAATAAATGTCTAAAAACGATAATGGAATCATAATTTCAGGTTCCATTAATTGTCCAGCTTCATCAACAATAATATGTGTAAAATGTCCTTTAGAAAAACCCATATTAAATAAAACTCCAAGTGCTGAACAAGTTCCTACAGTTATTCTGTGTCGACCAATTACTGATGAATTATAGCCTACAAATTTTTTAAATTACTACAGGCGATATGGCAATGCATTTTTAGGCTTCTATACGAAGTACCTATAGTAAAAAGCTGGTTCTGTGTCCGACCGGGTGGACAGACATGTACTTAAGAGGTATCCATTAATTACATGAGGCGTTTAGGGGGTTGGGGGGATCGAGCCAAATCTCAAATTAAGCAAATTATGTTTTTTTAAATAAATCATTATAAATCATTAATAAATCAGACTAGCAGTGTGGCGTAAAACCTACACCGGCCGACTGGGAAGCGGGCAACCGCTGTTCAAATCCTGGTCGCGTCGAATAAACTGCTGTGATCTAAAGCCCGATATATATCTGTGGGGGAAGGCAACGGGAAACCACCCCATTAATTAAATTCCCAAGTACGTCGTCTTGGCTTAAGCCATTAAGATCACGACTCCTCTGTCAAGAGGAAACCGAAGAAGAAGAAGAAAGAAATAAATCATACGCAATCAAGCATAGATTAATGAATTAACACTAAAACTACGTATTCTAAAAAATCTCACATGAGATTAGAAGGAGGAGGGGGTCGATCCAAATCTCACGACATCTCACCAAAAAGGAAGGAAAAAAATTTTCTAGCTAAAACCGCTAAGCACAAAAATAAGACTTTTCAATTGCTTAATTTTGTGTGGACCGGAAGTGGCAAGTGAAAAAATTAAATCCTTTTGGATTTTGGTCTTTGGAATTCCAAAGAACATTGCCACAAAGTTTAATCAAAATAGAGCAGCAACATTTGATGATTCCATATTTGATGATTTCATATGAAATGACTCATTAACAATCATAAAATTTTTCCACCTCGGCACATAATGTACCGTTAGGATATTTTATACCAGCAAAAATTTTGTTTAAAATGATTCGAGGAAGGAATAATTTTTCGCATAAAATACAATAAATTATTATAAAGACGTGTCTATTATATTCAGAGCTGGAAAAGTTACTTTTGAAAAGTAACTAGTTACAAGTTACTTGATTAATATACCTTTAGTTACTTATTAAGACAGTTACTTTTGAAGTAAGTAACTTAGTTACAGTTAGTTTAAGTAACTTAGTTACATTACATTACCCAAAATTCAATGGCTTTGGTTTTTTAGTATGTTATTACCGACATCTAAATGATACAAAAAAACATTTTGTTTACTTAATTTTACAATGTTTTATTATTATTATTATTATTGGTCAAGCCGAAATCACCCGGGCCAGTTATGTACCTTTTTTTGAGACGCCTACTTTGACCAATAATAATAATAATAAAACGTTGAAAATTAAGTTAAAAAAACTTTTTTTTGTATCCTTTAGATGTCAATAATAATATACAGTAGAATCCGCTTAATGTGATCTCGGATAATGTTATCAGTCGGTTATTGTGATCATTTTTTTTGGAAACCGACCACTTTTTCTTTCTTTTTTTTCTTCTATCTTGTTCTAATCCAAGTCTTCTAAAATTCGCCTTTTTCTAAATTTCGCTAATTGTTATCAGTTATCAGTTAATATTATTAAAATGACCTTGGCCCGAAGTGATCACATTAAGCGGATTCTACTGTACTAAAAAACCAAAATCATTCAGTTTCATTTTCTCATAGAAAAAAAAATTTCCAATAAAGACGTAAAAAAACGTGAAAGTTGCCAGATTAATTACTGCACGTTAACAATATTTATCAGCAACAACTGAACACAGGTAAACAGCATGATACTATAACTTTAAAGTTCAGTTAGTCTACTACAATAGACAGTAGGTACCAATTACAATAGATATCTTTGTCATGCTGTGGCAAAACACTCTTGAAGACAAAACAATCCCTTCCCTTCCTTTTAAAAATAATTAAACCTTGGAAATCTTAATGTCAATTATTTTAAAAGCAACTAAGTTACCTACTGTAAAAGGAACTTAGTTACTGTAAAAGTAACTTAGTTATTTTTAAGGTTGTTAAGAAGGAAAATCAAAATAATGAGAAGTTCTTGAAATTTTTACAGTACATTATTTGCGTAATAAAAATATTTCTGGCCAAGTTTGAACTTAATCTTGTTCTTAGTTATCGAGATAAAAAATGTCAAAGTTACATTACGGTCGCAATGATTTAAAGGTCATTATTTCAACAATCAGAAATGTCAGCATTACCAAAAATTGCCAAAATATTTATGAAAGTCTTATAAATAAGTATACCAAATTTCAAAAAAGTCATGTTTTCAGTGTCGGAGAAAATTAAATTATTATTCCAAAAAGTGTACAAAGCTATTAAGATTTAGTAAATCATGGCAATATCTGATTTCGTAACCCATTCATTTTCCCACCAATATTTTTGTTTTTAATGTATATTTATCGAAAATCTTGATAACTTTTGAACTACTTTTTAGAATAGTAATTTAATTTTCTCAGAAACTAAAAACATGACTTTTTTGAAATTTGGTATACTTATTCACAAGACTTTCATAAATATTTTGGCAATTTTTGAAAATGCTGTCATTTCTGATTATCGATTTAATGACCTTTAAATTAATGTGAACTTTAACATTTTTTATCTCGATAACTAAGAACAAGATTAAGTTCAAACTTTGCCAGAATTTTTTTTATTACGCAAATAATGTACTGTAAAAATTTCAAGAACTTCTCATTATTTTCATTTTCCTTCTTAACAACCTTAAAATAACTTAATTAATAGAAAGTAACTTAGTTCCAGAAAAGCAACTAAGTTAATTATAAAAATAACTAAGTTACTTATAAAATAACTTAGTTACAGTTACATTTATAAAAGTAACTATAAATCAGTTACAGTTACTTGCAATATTAAAGTTACTAAGTTATAGTAACTAAGTTCCTAAAAGTAACTAAGTTGCTAAAAGTAACTTTTTTGCTCAGTTACTTTCCAGCAGAGTTGCCAACCGTACTATAATTATAGTACGTGTACTATAATTTGTACTCTCTGTACTATATGCTATAGTCTAACACTATAGTACTATAATTTTGAAAATTGTACTATAATATATTAAAATTATACTATAATGCTTGAAAAATATTAATTTAAAAAATTTTTTTTTCTTATTTTTTGAAATTCTTGTTTTATAAATGAACTTTTATAAAATATTTATAGTATATCTTCAAAATTAGTAATGGTACATTTTTTTCGAAAACTTAAGAACCAGACTAAAGTGGTTGTACTTTATACCCTAAATGAGCTAAAAAAAAAAAAAGGATTTCGTCATAGCCATCTTTATATAAAATAAATCAAATAAAGATGGCTATGATTTCGTAGATTAAAATCAAGGTACTATAATTTTTTTCAAAATACTATAATTTTAGCAACTCGGTGTACTATAATTGCATTTCAAAAAGTTGGCAACGCTGCTTCCCAGCTCTGATTTATATTCTATTATAATATATTCTCGTATAGTCGTAATTCAACCGAATGTGGCTGAAGACCCAACATCTGTGTTAATCGCATAGGTAATAAACTGCTAAGAGCGCTTTTTGTCATGTACAATATTTCACTAATTTTTCATCTGTATAATAAAACAACATAATTTTACCGGTTTCTTGTTTCTACTTACCAATGGTTAATTTGCTATTTTTCACATCACAAGATTGGACTCCTGTGCCTGCACGAGCGATATCTGCTACAGCGGAATATGGAATTAAATGAACTGGAACTGCATCCTCTGCAACAATATGATGTGCCACAAGACGAATTAAATCACCTGGTTTTAATACACCAGAATCTATTAATCTTGTTGCTATTAAATCTGCAGCACTATTGGAAGGAGTTGCGATAAGCAAACGTGAATGAGGAATTAAACGAATAAGCTGAAGAATAAGTTCTACTAAAGTGACAGTTTTTCCAGTTCCAGGCGGACCAAATATGATATAAGGTAAAGGGCGAGCTTCACCTAACAGTATATTTTTTATCGCCTCTTTTTGATAAAAATTTAAATTTTTATTATACCACTCCAGTTTAAATATGGGCTTTGAAGTCTCTCCAAAATTTTCATTCAAGTTTTTGCTAATATCTTTCCAAAAATATTTCAACGATTCTGAATTGGAAATTTTGTCTACATTGTTCAAAGTAGAAGTTATTATTGGTAATGCAGTATTGGATATATCGTGACATGTTTGTCCTGTTTCATTTGAATTTGAATTTGTTTGTTGCTGTACTAACGGAGTTTTTACCAATTCGTTCTGCATAATATCTACTTTTTGGGCATTCACGTTGTCGTCAATAGCAAAATTTGTTTGAGGATTCTTAATTAATAACTTTGAAGGAAACAAAAACAATTTGCCCAAATTCCTTACGGCCAATCCAATGGCTTGATGCATTCGGCGAAATCTTGTTCTCGAGGATATTGCCATTACAGCTACTAGCTCACCATTATAATTATCGTGAAATATGGGTGAAAACTTAACGAAAATGTGTTTGGCTCCAATTTTATGAATGACGCCCTCGTATTCATCGGCGTCCATGTTGCGAGTGTTTTTGACAATTATTTGATCGCCACAAATCAACGATGGTCTTCTCTCTGCCAAATTTTCGATTTCTAGCATTAAAAATTCTCCATTTTTAATTAAACACGCTTCATCTTGCCTATAAGCTTGCATTGCTAAAATATCATCGATTTCTAATAAATGTAATAAGGCATGAAAACGATCTTCGTAAATATTAAAGGTGAAAGGTAAACTCAAACAAGGTCTAATTAAGCGCAAATCCTCTATTAATTTATGCCTATCTTCATCGTTGGTACATTTATAAAAAACAGCCAATAGTTTTCCAGGTACTGGATAATCTGGTAGGCGGTTAGAAGTAAACCTTGGATGTAAGGAAAGTTTTTGACCACGAATAACATCTTTATTGTTTGGTTTAAAATAAGTTTTACTTGATGTATGCGATTTTTTAAAATTTTTATGATCTCCAACAAAATTAAACTTGACATTTACCACTACCCAACGACCTATTTTAAAGTTTTCAAATGAAAATAAAATCAACTCCCTCGTAATTCCAACGCTTTTAACAACGCACAAACACAAAAAATTAATAGTTTCGTTCGATTTAACCACGATATTGGTTAATAATGTAGGTTCGATAATTTTACACTGAAAATTGTTTGAAGGTAAAGCAACGTCCAGTAAAATCAAGTCTTCCGTTAAATTATTAGTAATCTGCATTGAAAAAGTATGTGTTTCATTTAATCTATTTGCGTTAATATCAATATTATCGGTAATAAAAATGCCTTTTACATTTGTTTCAAATGGAACAGAAGAATTTTCCAATAATGTATTGTTTGTAGTTTGTTGATGTTCCGGAATAACTTTCAAAGCACGACACACAAATCTTCCTTGATCACTATCAATAACTTCCGTCACTACTTGATCGCCAATAATAGGAATATAACCTGATATTAAAGCATCACCAGTAAAGAAAATTATAGCATCAATTGATCCACTTTTTGTGCCATCGCACCATGTACGTATTGAACCGCGTAAAATGCGTGGACGTAATGGTCGAATTACATTGACTTGAAGTATTTTACCAAATAAATCTGTAATATTTTCGTCTAATTCGACTTTTGCTTCTACTTCCATCCAGTCTCCAACAATCGGTACAAATTCTGATGACACTTCATCCAAATTAACAGTGACTTCTCCAGGAATTACAGATAATTGCCTACCATTTCGTGAATTTACTTTACAAACAAAAGTTCTGAGGCATGACGTTTTTTCATTATCAGTACTGCAAGCCCACTCGTCTGCAATCGAAATATCACTTATTTCCACAATACCATTTGTTGTATTAACTGTAAAGTAAATTATTGAACCAATTTCGAGATTTTCAAAATTGTGATTAAATTTATATATATTATCTATAATGTAATATCCATTTTTAATAGCTGTTATGATTCCCATTTTCCGAACATAGTTATTTGAATCTTCAAGATTTTCACTTGAGAATTTATGTTCAACATTTCCCAGACATTCATCCCTTTTTAGTTTATTTAAAAAAGCATATGCATCATCTAAAGACTGCTCATCATAACTATTACCCCAAAAATAAGAAGTTAAATACTTGAACATTTTTAAATCAACTATTAGTTTTAAACTTGGAGGTTAGAAACACAACACGATACCGGTACAGTGGTTGCGTTCAATACGAACTTATATTTGAATGGGGGGCGTTCGGTAGGTTGAGACCACGTTCGGTTTGACACTACCCAATCTTTGAAACCTTGACGAAAACAACGTCTGAAATAATCCATGCTATTCTTGATCATTATTATTAGTTTATTAATTATTTAGTATTATATTATAATAAGAGTATTCACACATAGTCTTGATTGTAGTTTAGTATTATTATAAGTTAACTTATGGAAATTATTGGCGACAGTACCTCTCTACCGGCCTAGATTGTGAATTAATCAGGTCTATTATGTATCACAAACGTTATTATAAAGGTGACAGTTATGAAATTATATTAAAGATTTTCGGCAAATTGGTATTACCTATCGTTTTCACAAACCGGTATTTAAACATGATCTTGATGATAAAGGTTTTCTTAACATTTATAGTGCATACCAATTTGCCGAAAACCTTATTGAATGTCATAACTAGAGTCCGGATTATATGCAATAGGGAACCCGATATCTGGTATGCGGCATGCAATTTATGCATAAACACAAGATATTGTACATATTATAAATTACATTCCACATACTAAATATCGGGTTCCTTAACACTAGAAAGACGGCAGCGGTCATTTGACCGTTACGCGCTTTTATTTTGGTTATAACTTTTAAGGGGTTTTGGTGATCTAGAATTTTCCAAAAATCGAATTTCTTTTTTTTAATAATTGGAAAGGAAAAATTCGATTTTTGGAAAATTCTAGACCACCAAAACCCCTTAAAAGTTATAACCAAAATAAGAGCGCGTACCGGTCAAATGACCGCTGCCGTCTTTCTAGTGTTAATGCATATAATCCGGACTCTAGTCATAACTGTCACCTTTATAATAACGTTTGTGATTACTTACAAATTGTCATTTTTGACTTATTGTTATAAGCCAGCAGTATGGCGTAAAGCCTACACCAACCGACTGGAAAGCGGGCAACCGCGGTTCAAATCCTGGTCGCATCGAATACACTGCTGTGATCTAAAGCCCAAAATATATCTGTGGGCTATGGGGAAGGCAACGGGAAACCACCACCCCATTAATTAAATTCTCTAGTAGGTCATCTTGACTTAGGCCAAGTGATCGCCTTCAAGAAGAAGAGTTATATTGGTTATTTGTGATCATGTACCGTCAAACGGGGTAAAAAGGATCAGAAGAGGTAAAAAGGATCACAAGGGGTAAAACGAATCACAAACGCTTTTGTACGGATTTTTTTAGGATTTGTAGTATACGTTTGATTCGTGGCAAATAAACGTTAAAATATGTAGTTGGGAAGATCAGTTGTTGGAAAGAGTCTGAAGAGAGAGCTGGCTCGCATTGTGTATGGCTTTGATATTGGCAAAAAAACAAAAGGTAATACTTGAGTATAGTTTTTGCAAAGCATTAAAAAGTTGACATCCACAGAATAAGCAATACAAGTTGGAGATTTTTGGTAAGTTTTATGAGTTCCCTAATTAGTTGAGTACATCAGACAATAAAAATATTGTTTTAATCTTTTTAAAACGCTTTTATTAGCTTTATTAACTAACTATGTAAGAAAATCTTGGAAGCTTAATTTGACCTACTTCCCGTTTTCCGATTGAGCTGAAATTTTGCATACAAGTATAGTTTAGATGACAATGCATGGTTAGCTATGTAACGATCTCTTATCGACGCTACTATTCAAGGTAATTTTTAAATTGAATTCGCAACTGTCAACTTCAATTGTGACATTAATTTATTAAAATTTTTAGATTAAGATAAAAAAAATATTATAGTTTTAAAAAACCAAAAAACACGCTTTTATGACGCACTAAAAACTAAAAAAAAATTAAATTTAACCCTTTCGGACACCTTGTAATCAATTGATAATTGGTGACTGAAAGGGTTAATAAACTAATTCAAAAAGCGTGGAGCGCTTTGTCTAAATTAATTAAAAGACGACAAACAAATAAATTCCATTGGTTTCTTTAAATAAACGGTTAGTTAAAATTTTTACGAACGTTTGTGAATATGGACATAAATATTAAATTTATAACAAAATTTTTATTACTGACTGTCACTGCAATCCAACCTACTAACAAAATAAAAAATGTAATAATTTTTATGTGTAAAAATTTATATTTGTTATTAAAACTGATAAAAACCGAGATATGCTTAATATTTACAATACCAACAAGTTTTAAATATGTTTAGGGTTCTTTTAACGTCGAAATCTATATTATTTTTAGAGAATTGAACATGACAACTCTATATCGGTTGTTCAATTACTAATTAATTTCTCGAAAACGAGGTAGTAAATAGTGATGAAATTTTGCTAAAACCTTCTTCTATTTGCAAGCTATAACTACAGAAAATTTGAAAAAATTCTTATATTTTGTTCATATATTTTAAGCTAATACGTATATTCGATAAAATGTTGTTTTTCATGAAATGATTTTTACATTACATAATTTTTTATTTAGACAAATAAAAATTGGAATGGAAGATCCGTTGGAATAATCGGAATTCGTGGGATAAGGACTTCCTCTCCTTTGAATTTGCCCTTGATTATCGTCGCTTGAATAAGATTGTTCATCAGTTTCTTGACGGATAATCGCGTACCGTTGCACAATTTCGGATGATTCAGAGTCCGCAACATGATTATAATCGATCCCACCTTCAGTTGTAAATTATGCGGCGGAGTTCCTGGCACATCAAGCGAGTTCAAAAATTCCGTCGGATAGTTGGTCGCTTCGTCTTCGTCAGTGACACTGTCAACGGATTTGTACGAACGTAGTTCTCCAGCGATTTGACTTTGAATCGTGAAATTCAAGCTATCGACGTCCTTATTCTTCGCTGCTAGTATTGCCCGTTCACTAACCCAATCAAGATTTCTGTAATTTTGTGCAATACCGGGAAAAACTTTGGTGATGAGTTCCTCCTTCGACGATGTGAACCCGCAAAAATTTTCCGGGAACGATATCAATCCAGTCGAAACATCTACAGGAAGTTGGCTATTGCCAAGCGCCAGCAGTTGTCTTGAGAATTCAGCAGCCGATGGGTCGTTCTGCAGCGCGACTCTCATGTTCGTGGTCAATTGCAACTTTTTGACATGCCGCCACAAAGACGACGATTTCAGGCATGCATTAAGTTCATCTGCAGCAGTAGATTTCGGGATGACGGGAAGCGTTTGACGAAAATTTCCTGAGAGCAATATCATAGCCCCACCAAATCGTCTTGAATCGCCTCGTAAATCCTTCATTGTTCGGTCAACTGCCTCCAAAGCTCGTTTATGTGCCATCGTGCATTCATCCCAAATGATGATTTTGCATTCTCGCATCAATTTCGCTGTCGCCGAATTCTTAGCTACTGTGCACGTTGGCATGTCAACCGCGAGAAGATTCATCGGCAGCTTCAAAGCGGAATGTGCAGTTCGACCGCCTTCCAACAATGTGGCAGCAATGCCCGAGGATGCAACAGCCAATGCAATTTGAGATCTTGACCGAATTGTTGCCAGAATTAACAAAATGACGAATGTCTTGATATCATTGGGGAGGTGTGTGGGAGGGGGCAATTCTTGCGGCAATCGTTAATGCGTCTTCCTAAAAAGCGAAAGAGCTGGAAAAAAAAGCTTCGTGGGTTCGTGGAAAAGTTCTTACTATAAAAGTAGGTCCGTGGACCAAAACAGTTGGAAACCACTTAAATAGATCGATTAAGAAAGAATTAAAAATACAGGGTAGCTAAAAATTTTTGTGGTAATTATTCTGTTGAGTGAGTATGTCCTGTGAAGTATGATCTTATGTATGATCCCGGCAGACTAATAAATTTGTTTGAAATTTGGTATATGAAAACACAACAATTACTCACTTTATATTTACAACTTTATTAAATAATAATATAAATATAATATAAATAAATAAAAAATTAGTTTAGAACTTCCAACTCCTCTTTCTCCGCCCCTTCGCCTTCCTCTTCTAATAGCATTTGGAAAGCACGCAGCGACGTTGACAAATCCTCCTGCTCTTCTTTTTTCCTTTTTGCATAGTGAGCGTCCATTTCCACTTCCCTTTTTCGCTTTCGAATGCGGTGCGCCGAGACTTTTTTTTTCGCAACCTTCAGATTAAGACGGCAATTGTCCTCGTTTAGTAGCTCTGCCAAACGATATTGGCGTACTCTGATTTGACTTGCCAATCTTCATACTTGGCAAATGATATAGCCTTTGCTAAAGCATCTTGAAATTGAAATTGTGGCATAACTCTTATTTTATCTTCTAATTCGTTAAATAAAAAACTTACGGAATGGCCGCAGCCTAATTGGATAACCTCACTTTTTACAACGCAAAGTTATTCTTTGAGGCGATCAATGAACTTTTACAAAAAACTTTTTTATATACATTCGTAGCGTAGCGTAGCATGATGGCTTGCAAAGCATGGAGTGCCGGAGGCACTTTAATCTTCTTCATCTGACGATTGAAGTTTTGGCATTGAGAATAATTATTATTACGCTTGATGTGGACGAACCACAACGATCTGGGTGGGTTGTTTTGTTAGTTATTTAATAAATTAAACGTTTAACCGAGGGGGGGGGGTTAAATTTTGAAAGAAGTCCTAAAAGATGAAAGTTAAAAGAAAAAGGCCTTCAGTTTCGAAAACTTTTTGGTATGGGTCTTGACCTGTACTCGTTTTTGATGTGCTATCTGCGTGTTTATTTGAAGAATTTATTTTATTTTATTTTATTTGAGCGCGAGTTCCCTAATGTGAAATTAGTTGAGGCTGGTCTTGATTATATACATTCTTACAGACACATGGGTTTATCTTTACCCCTGGCGATAACTCTGCTAGGTACATAAATAGAGTAGCGCCATCTATCCGTTATTAAATAAATTAGGTAGTGTTCACATCTACCTACCTTAATACATGTTCCCTAAGTTAATACCTGGTACCTAATACCTACCTACCTAATTTAACCCTAAGATAAACCCTTTGTTCTCGGTAATGTTAATGTTATTTCGAACTTTTTTTTCATAAAAACCTTGTCAGCGATATAGACAATAAGTCTTCAAAAAATCAGCCAAATCGGCCGAGCCGTTCTCAATTGATGAGGTAACGAAGATTTGCCCTCCATTTTTATATATATAGATATAGATACAAGAGAACAATAAAATTTCGTAACAACAGCGGCGGCTCCTACTGTAGCTGTTGAAAGGAGAGGTCCACTAGCATTCTAACGTCCAAGGTCACGGCGCCGTTTTAAAACTCGGTGTTTTCAAAACGCTGTAGTGTTCTCAGAAATGGTTTTAGAAACGTTAGAAAACAAATTTAATAAAAAAGTCGTATACTTAGATTCCAAATATGCAAAAAAATTTCATGTCCCAACCCTATTACTAATTATTACCGGACTAATCGGAGAAATTCAATTTCCCTGCGCGTATATAAGGGAAATGCAGGGAAATGTTGTTTTGATAACGATTTCCGGAAAATACTTTTTATATAAAATTCAAAAATTGTTATTAACATAATACTATTTTTAAAAGCTTTTATTTAACTTGACATGAGCGTTGTCCGTCGTCCGTGTGCATGGATTTTTTTTGAAGTCATTTTTAACCAACTTCCCTATGTCTGGGGTACGTTTGTGTTGGAGCTGTGATAACTGATAAAGCGAAAAAATAGTTTAGCTCTAATCGCTGTTCTACGAATTAACATTGACTTGCGCGCTGCTTCATTCACTGCATCACTGCAACCATCACTGCTTAGAGCTCCAACATAAACGTAGCCTAAAGCTAGACAGTGAATTTTTTTTAGCGGTATTAATTAAAAAATTCCTAACGCTGACCTAAGATCGACCGGTGTGTCTCTGTTTTAACTTAAAATAAAAACAACATTGTTTCTTAATATTGCCAATTTTAATTGTTCGTTCTCGCTTTGAACTCGCGCTTCATGTAACTCAAGGTACCTAAGACTATTTAACAAATCGTAGCTACTTATAGACTGGGAAAGTGTGACGTCAAAATATGGCCGATCGAACAGCTGATGGGTGGAAACATTGCCGGGTGCATGCGTTATTTTAAACTTTTTTGTGATTCTACAATGTTTTAATTCAAAATTATGCATTATTGCATTTGCCCAGGTCGCCCACATAATTCTAGACGAGAAAAGTGCCCACTATCTAAAGGAGTTGTCAGCTTTTTTAAAAACACTAATTTCATCAAAAAATATCACTAAAATGGTTAAAACCATTGTTACATTGAAGCTATTGAACTAAACGCAAACAAAGTGAGATTATCAGCTAGAGACCGGATTTGTATGCGATTGCATGTTTTGTTTGAAGCAACATAGAAAGCTGATTTTTTGTTTCTACACGTTTCTCATCGAAAGCAATCAAAATACAAAGTTTTATTGCGCATATAATTTCATATTTTAGGTTGTTACCGCATATATATATTTATATTTATAGCGCATATAATCGCATATAACCGCATATATAGTCAATATTTTTGATTTTAATATTGTTTTTAAACAAAAGAAATTTAAATTCAAAATTGAAATTTTAAAATTAAAATTTTTTTTGAATTTTGAAAAATTGGAATTTTAAAATAAAAATTCTGTTTATGTTAGCACCGGCTACTCCAGTTTACCAACCTAAAAAGTGATGACAGGGATTTTCTATATTATAGATACTGAGTGATAAGGTACTATTATTGGGATGGGAAAATTTTAGAAAATTCATTTTAGAAGCATCACTAGAAAACGTGATGTTTCGAAACTCGGGGTTGCATGAAAAAAAATTGTAATATTTTGCGGGGGCACAATGAAGTTGTTGGGATGAACCACGCAGACATAGCATCGCTGAAATATGTTCTTCTTACATCATATGATGTAAAGCGATCATTTTCAAGCTATAAAAACGTCCTTAGCGATAAGCGGCATAATTTTACAATGGAAAATTTAAATAATAGTATATTATACATCATGGGACTAAGGTGCTACTTTTCATCCCGCGTGCACACGGGATGAAAAGAACCTTCGTCCCAAGGTGTATATACTATTTTTCACAATTTCGCTGAAAATGCTGAATTACATTGGTTAATAACTAAATCTGAGATTTTGAAATAGCAATAACTCGAAAACGGCGCTAGATATCGAAAAACTAAGCAAAAAATTTACCCCCGTAACAACAACCCCCTAGCGATTTGTTGTAAGAAGCCATATGCAAAATTTCAGATCATAGCGCGCAATAATGGCGCGAAAAAAAAAGTATTACTTTAGTCCCGCATAAGCGGAATAATAAATAATTTCCAATAAAAATTACTGTACTAAAAATATAAGCTTTTTGAATTTTTGTAAAAATTTGTATAATCGCATAATATAATATACCCATTATTACCGCATATTGTACCGCATATATCGACAGTTTTAACCGCATATAAAAAAACTTATTTTGATGTTTTTTAGCGCATATAAATCCGGTCTCTAGTTATCACTTATCACCATGTTTCCACCATCAGCTGATTGATCGTGACGACACCACTTTGCCAGTCCATTAATTTATAACAATAACTCAATACTATATAAATCAAAAATATAAATTTACAAAATATTTAAAAATAAAAATTAGAAAATTTTAAATGGGAATTTTGGAACACGACATTATTATCTTGTCCTTTTATTCGGGAACATACGGGTTCAAAACATTTTCTTTGTATTTGGCTAATTTTTATCGAGTGTGGCAACGCTGCCAAGAGTGCCTTCCACCTACCGTCTGCTAAATCCATTTGGCATCTAACCTATAAAGTAGACAGATTGTTATCAATTTAAAAGTGGTTCTTAAGATTCAAGATGGAGTGTTAAGTGAGTAGTTCTTATTAATTTATTCCTTATTATCAAGTAATTATCAAATTAATTTGGAAGGCTTGTGTCTTGTGAGTGCAATCTAGCTTGCTGTCATAATTATACAATAAAAATTATTAGGTTAATTTATATTTTTCAGTTTTGCCAGTCATCTATTTTTGTTAAAAATTAAATGACAGATGAGTATTTATTATTATTTTTATGCTTTTTTGTAGTAGTAAAGCAATATTGTTTAATTATTTCAAGTTAAATTGTATAGTAATATACTCTCACACGCAATTATGGTTATATTATACTTAAATGTATTTTACTCAAATTGATGAGTAAAAAGAAATTAAACCCATTAATTTACATAAAGTAACTGTTACTGTTAAAATTTCAACTGTGGTTAAATGTACCCATTACCAAATTATTAATAATGCAATTTAAACAAATACAAATTAGTTAATAAGATATTGTATGATTTTGACTTTTCGAGTAATTTTATTTTACAGCATTGTTCAACAACATTAGTTTTGCATAATATTTTTTCTTACGATTATAATATTATCTAATAAATTAATGTTTGGTATTGTTATCTATTTAAGTTAACCTCTCATTTCTACCTCAAATAGAGAGGTAAGTCATAGGTTAGAGATGCTGTAAATAAGGCAAATGTTTAGGAGATGTGGGCGAGATATAGTATGAACGTTGGGAAATATGGATGAGATGTGGAAGAACGTGTGAGGATTTGTTGCAAAGCTGGGGATATTTTTGCCTCATGATTTACTCCTCCTCTAAAATATGGACATAATAATTATTTGGAATTTTACTTATAGAAACTAAAACTGTTACAAAATTTTCAACTATGGAGTTAAGAAATTGTAGTGTAAAAAACAATACCGATTGTGGTGTACCATCTGAATGTAAAATTCCTAAAACAGAATTTAATGTTGATGTGGAAATGCCCAATCCGGACAGCTTAGATGTAAAGGTTGTATACAATAAAAAGAAATACGATGTTAGTGCTTCTGCACAAATGACAATTGCCGATTTTAAAAAGCAATTACAGGATCTCTTAGGTAATTTGTTTTTTTATTATTAATTTTTCTCATATTTATTTGATTATAATTTATTATTGTAGGTGTACCAGATTCTATGCAGAAGTTAATGTTTAAGGGTTTACTTCAGGATAATCAAACTTTATCTAGTGTAGGTATCACCAAAGGTTCGAAAATTATGTTAGTTGGATCTACTCTTAATGACGTTTTAGCAGTATCTTCTATTTCAAAACAGGTAATTTCTCAATAACTTTTATGTACAACAAATAATATTAACACCCCTATTCACTAACTTTCATCAAAATCGTCGAGACGTAGGCGATCGAATCGAATACGTTAGCGATGACAGTATTCCACCAGCCAAATTCCTATTCTGTAACTATACCTAAACGATATCGAATACAATAAGCAATGAGCTAAGCTTATCGATAACTTTTTACTGACATCTGGTGGCCTACATAGGTAAACTGCTTAAATAAGTTGCAGTTATCTTATTTTTATCGATAATTTATTAAGCTGACATCTGATAGTCAGAATAAAGTTAGATTTAACTGCAATGAATTGGTAACTTTTTTGTAACAAATGCACTTTTCTAATCTATACATCAAGAAGTAATGAATATATGTATATTTACACTACGCGAAATATTTAAAAATTGCAATAAAAAATTTTAACTCAAAAAATTTATTAGAAGATAAACGTGCTACGAGAGTTAGTGTCGCACAACAAGGGCATTACCACGATTTTCTTTGAAATAACGAAGCATTCAGAAACAATAAATTTACCCCCTAGCAATCCCGACGCAATCGAAAACGATTGGGATGAATTTTTGTTGCTCATTAGTCATTACACAACAAAATTAATATTAAATCCATTATGCTTATAAACAAATAATTAAGAAATATAATTAATTTATTGTAAATAATTAACTTGTTTATTTATGTACTACAAAATAATTATAACAGGTATAAAATGAAAAATTAATGTAGTTAATTAGTATTATCAATATTGAGCTAAAGTACACAAATAAAACGATTAAATTTACGAGCTTTCGGAAAATGACTTTTCCTTTGTCAAGTATAATTTAAAATTGAAAAACAAAAACAATTACAATTACAAAGCAACTATAATAGTTATTTATGTATTAAGGGCGCAATCAATAGATTATAGCTCGGAAGGTAATTTTAAGCCCGACGCGTTAGCGGAACTAAAACTATCTGCATATTGGCTGAGAGCGGTGGTGACACAAGAACGTTGAATCAGTTGGGTGGATGGCAATTAATGGCATTTAATAAATAATTTGTATCTTTGAAATTTAAATAATAAATAAAAAGATTTCCAATATTTTGTTTTGATGGGTATTAAAATTGTTGTCATTGCTTAGCAACTTTATACGCCCTCGGGCTAAAAAAGCCATATTACGCCCGCATTTGAGTGCTAATAAACAAGATTATGATTGACATGACTTTTAAAATTAATTATTTAATTTTTTAAAATTTTATTTAATTGATTATTCGTAAATGATTCAATTTTCAATATTTTGGAATGATTCTAGTTCACTTGATGGAGACAGCTTTCCTAATTAAAATGCCGTTTAGTTTTTTGATTTAAGATAAGCCGGAATCGTGGAGGCCAGTTTTTTTGACATGGGTGCCTTTGGAGTGGCGCAACACACGTTGTGATGAAAATTTTGGTCTGAAAAAATTCTGACTTACTGTTGAAATATCAATAAATATACAGTAAAAAGTTGATTGGGAAACCTTTTCGTGAGCTTCAATGCTCACGAACAAATACTTGATTCAATCGACCGGTAAGCGATCGATTGAAAACTGTCGTCTCGATATCAAGGCATACTGAATACCGATTTTGGCACTTCTCAATCGATCGAGAACTGAACGATTCGATTGATCGAAAGGAAAAGTTAGTGAATAAGGATGTAAGATTAGAATCTAAAACCGCCTAGGTTAGCCATATGGTTAGAGCATAGACTTTCTGAACGGCCAACTTGAGTTTGAGTCTCACTCGAGAATGTTTGTTGTGAAAACGATATTGTTACTTAAAGGGGTATCACCGTCTAGAAGCTTGTTTTTTAAGTAATTTTTAGGAATTAATTTTAGGAAAACTATCAAACCTACAGTGCCGGGGCTTTTCACTCATAATAAGACATGTTTCAACTAACAACACAAATTTTTATAAAATACTTGATTGAAATCTGTATAAATTATGCTGGTCATAGCATGGAGACGCTCGTCCAATCTGGCGCACAAAAGAACAAATTTTGTTTAATCTTAACCCCCTTAACAAGAATAATTCTTTATAATTATGGAGTCTCCTGTTATTGGGTGTAAATTTGTTGGAAATGTATGATATTATTATTCATTTAATCTTAAACTACATTTTGGTTTCTTTTTTAACACGTTCGGTGACGAGCACAAGACCGAGTTCATTACAATGTTATTGATAATATAAGAATGCTTTATGCATTGAAGTTTTCCATAAATAAAAATTCCCAATATAGGACAGATAAATAGTCTTCAAGGGCAGGCTCCGGGGTCAATATGCCTAAATTCATCAAAATCTCAGTTTTTTTCTGCCCGATAACGATACTTTTTCATACTTCGTATGATAAAGTATTTTATTTTGAAGAGGTGGGGGTGCTAGCTTGACATGAGTCAATTTTTTTCACAGCAAACTTACTATGTATCATATGGCTCTTAGGTTAGATTATCTTATTTTAGTAAATAGAACGCAGTAATATATTCCATCACTCCCCATCCCAGTTGCGACTTTGAGCATGGGAAGTTGTAAACGTAACACATTTTTTTATATTGTAAGATTTTGTAGGATGTAGTGAATTCAGAGAAAATGATAAATGCTAAGGAACCCTTATGCAAACAGAAAATACATAGGAAAGTTTTAGATAAAGGTCCGCCAGAAGATGTTATGCCAGGTATTAAAAATTTAAAGGTAATTTGAATCAAAAAGTTATGCTCTGCATTGATTTATTTTCTATTTTAGGAAGGGTTGCCTCAGTTACCCCTCTCTGGAATGCTCAATAAGCAAGGTGGAAAAGTTAGATTAACGTTTAAATTAGAATCTGATCAAATGTGGCTTAGTACAAAAGAGAGAACTGAAAAACTTCCTATGGGCTCTATAAAAGGCGTTATTTCAGAACCTATCGAAGATCATGAAGAATATCAAATAATGGTAAGTGCAATAAACCAAGGTACACAAACGACATTATTTATTGACTGTGCAGTTTCTTGAACGGGAATGAAACGGTATTTGAATAGAGGAAATTAACAATAAAGAAAACAAACTAGAACAAAAAATTAATAACTATTGAGTTATTATTATATTGATATAAGAGTTAAAAATGATGTTTTATTTTGTTAGTAGAGAATTTTACGACAGAGCAATAGCGAGTTGAGCAACCATTTATAATACGGAATAAATCAAAATTAAATTTCACCCCTTGTTTCACCTTTATGAAAAAGACAAACTGAAACTTGACATTTGTGATGTTTAAAATGGTGTTATATTTTGCTACCTTATGCTACCCCATGCTTAATTGAAATAGCACCGCACCGTTTGTGACACCTCAAATTGATTGAAAGCCTATTAACGGACCTATTAAAAGGTTGACTGACATGGAGGACATCGGTGTCTGTTCATATATCGTCGGCTTACAAGGAAAACACACTAAGTCAAAAATGTTAGAATTGAGAAAATCAAGTTAGAAGTTTTTATTTATGTATGATTTGTGGGTTAGTGAAAAACTTAAAACTGTAATTTTAGTTTAACATGAAATTTCATGACTTAAAGGATTTTACCAGTCAATAGAATGGACGAAAATATATAGGATAGTGTCAATAAGTAAAAACTGAAAAAAACTGACTAATGTCCATATTCACCAACTATAAATAGCACTATTTGTCGAATAAAAACAAAATTTTGCATTGTAATAATGTCATTTTATTCGACAAATAGTGCTATTTGTAATTGGTGAATACGGGCATTAGTGTGTTTTCCTTGTAAACCGACGATATGATATATAACAGATGTTATAATGTTACTGTTACCGCACATTAACAAGCAAACGCAACTTATATCACGAACTTGTACAAACATTACAGTTCGACCGAGATAGCACAATGCGTTTCATGCATTTCCGACGATTTCCCAGCTGGAATCTCGCACAAGTTGAAATTTTTATATTTAGCATTTATAAATGCTTGTGCGAGATTCGAACTTGGGATTTCCAGCTGGAAAATCGTCGGAAATGCATGGAACGGATTATGCTATCTCAGTCGAACTGTAATGTTTGTACAAGTTTGTGATATAAATTTGCGTTTGCTTGTAACGTGCCGTTACAGTTACCTATGATACGTGTCTATTTTCGTCCATATTGATTAATATACTGATAAGCTTTCGTGGGATATTGGACAACTACAGGTTAGAAAAACTACTGTGTATATGCCGACGTTTCGCTCAACTTTATTGTGAGCTTCTTCAGGGCTACAAAGTTCTTTATTAATATCTGTTGTGAATTTTTTTAAATTACAAACTCACCTAATACACTGCAAACTGTGTGGTGTTAAAAAATAAAGAGCTTTCGGTACATGTGCGACATAACATAGCTAAGCAAATAATACATAAAAAAACAGTAACAATTCGTTGTCAATAAATATAAAACTCAAAAAATCTAAAAATGTAAATTACAAACTTTAAAACATTCAACATACAAGTCAAACTAGCAATTGATAAACAATAAAACAAATTTCGCTTGCTGATAATTGTGCAATCTAAGGACGCATTTATATCTTAATTTAACAAATCACCATATATTACGCTGAGCTTCCGCGTATCTTCTCGAAAGTTTATACTATGTTTAGTTGTTTTTATATGGTTTATATATCTCGCTTATCGATCTTTTTAGATAGTTCTCCTCCAGGTCCAGCACTTCAACCTGTTCGAAATCAAAAGAATGGTTCAGCTCTATGTGATGTTGAACTAGTGCTGATATGTTAGAGTGTTCAATGTTTATTTCCTTCTTTGTTTTTTTATCATTCGACGTCTCCCTATCAGATTTTCTGCAATCATTCTTGTGTTGGTAAACCTTTCTTTTAGCAACTGTTTAGTCTGACCAACGTATTTTCCCTCACAGTCTTTGCACGGGATTCTATATACTAGCTCTGATTTATTTCCTTAGCTATTTTAGCCTTCAATCTTGTTAATAATCCCCCATGATTTTTAATATTATAAGGAGCTAGCGTGCAAAATGGTTTCAACGTTATAGCCAATCTCTCCGTTAAACCTCTTATATAGGGAAACTTGAAATATAGTTGTTTTTGTTCTTCTTCATTACTTTTATTTCTTTTTTCCCTATTTGTATTTCTTTCTACCGCTCTTATGTACCATTTTGGATAAGCGTTTTCCTTTAGAAGAGCTTCGATCTTGATTTTATTTTCTTTTTGGAAAGAATGGTGGCTAATATCTGTCACTCTCTTCAGTAGTCCAACTATCAATGCTTTCTTTAGGTGGTAGGAATGGTACCCAACCAAGTTTCTGGATGCGTATGGTTTTATATACCAATTTGTCACAATATAATTTTGGTCATCCCGAATTACCTTAACATCCAGAAAAGGTATTTCTCTGTTCTCTTCCATTTCTATCGTAAACTGGATGCTACTATGGTACTCATTAAATTTGTTGAGGATGTAGTTTTCTTTGCCTTTTGGTACTGCCATAATTGAGTCGTCTACGTATAAATAAAAGAAAGGTATTACGTATTCTATGGTTTGCAGTACTTTTTTTATTAGCATTTCCATCACTAATCCCGCTAGTGCGGGACTCGCTGGATTTCCCATGGCCAATCCTTCTAATTGATTATATATCTTGTTGTCTAATTGAAAATAACTGGTATTAAAACAAATATTAAGGGTCCTGTTCACAATCTTTAAAGTTTCTCCTGCGGGGCAGCGGTGTGGTACGAGGTAAAATTTCTTATTCCGATAGGCGGACCTAAAATTTAACGTGCCGATGTAAATGTGCACATACGTTTAGCAACATCACCGTAGTATGAAAAAAGACCCCAGTTTTTAAATACGTGCCCAAAAATGCATATCTTTTCGTAGATAATTTATTAACTTTCAATGGTTACGATTAGTGCAATAACTGCATTTATTGGTTTAGGGCGTAAAAACATAGTCAGACACATGTCACTCAAACCCATGTTGACAAAGAAACTCCAAAGTACAAATATCCGGTTGTTTGGGGTGATTTTTCATGGTCAATTCAAAAACGACTCAAAACATATTGACCATACAGCTCTTATTTTTCAATCTTCTGCAATTAACCTATTAGGTCCCACTGTCGTCATATGATCGAGTTTAAATAATACCCTTGGGATATAATGGGTTAAGATTAATTCAATTAGTAGGAAAAGCATTATCTTGACCGGTATTGTCACAGAAAGTGCTGAAATTTAATACTGGACGGTGTTGTGTATTTTTTTTATGACGGAATGATATCACATCATTAGTAGGTATACATATTATGTAGAACTCCGTAATATATCAGAATAATTAGCGGCAAATTAAAACAGAAATGTAGCAACACAAACAATAAAAATGAATAGTAAAACTGCGATAAAAATTCATTTTGAAAAATCATATTTTGGAATTCGCACTTAATTTAACCCTTTAACGCGCAAAATTATTTTCTATCAAATCTTTATTCGTCCAAATAGTGATTTCAAATTATTTCGACATGAAAAGTATATATTACAGTGGCTCACAAAAATAAGTTTACACCCCTATATTAGCAATGTAAATTGTGCCTTTTGAAAACATGTTTTCTCATATAAAAATCGCTTCTACAGCAAAACTTATTAAACATTTTGTGGTTTCCCATTTCGTGTTCGATCCTCTGCCGTTAACCATACTATTTGATTCGTCCGCTTTTGGGGACGATTTCTCATCCCTAGGACTTAACGTAGCCCTGCTCCATCGTACGTTGGAGTTGAACGCTTATCCCGGCGTTCGCTCGGTCCCCATCTTCGTTAGCCGTATAAATAGTATACAGTGCCTATTCTTTACCACGAGGAGAGTAGATTGGGGTTTTCCCTTCATCAGATCCAAGACCAAATGGCATTTCTTGGTTCCTCCAGTACTTTGATAAAAGAAAAATTTAAAAAAACTTTAACTTATTTTTTAGGCTTTTTCTTCGGATGGAAAGCGAGAGGTTTCTATTTTTCAAATGGTTAGGTTGCCCCATTCTAAAGCCTAAATTTCTCTAAATACAATTATTTTATTAATGAATAAACAATATTAATAAAAAAAGGTAAATAAAATATTAATATTTAAGAAAACCCAAAAAATGCACTTTTTTTATGCACACTTTTTAGAACTTGGTATCACAAACTAAAGCTCTGAAAAGAACTGATTTATCAAACACAAATATATACCAGAAGCCAAAGAACTGAAAAGCAAACCAACTGTAACTATAGCAAATCTAGGTATACTACTATTAGATTAGAACAAAAAACTTTTGCCGCCCTGCATTAGATTCAATGTCCGGTTCAAATTATACGAACCATATGGGGGTGTAACTACACAAAATACAATCTTCAAACTAAAAACTCGCAGTATTTTGGTAACAAAATTTAAAGAACTTGCTTGATCGACTACTTAGGGTTTCCAATCGTCACAGTGTACAGGGTGGCTCAATTTCGATCCCTCTTATGGGGAAATCGGTAACTATAAAAGATATCGAAAAATAGATGGCGCATCCTCGATCTCTTTTTTTAAGAAAAGTTTAATGGTGAAAACCCGAATTCGATATCTTTTTTCATTTTCGAGTTATAGCCGAAAGTTCACTTTTTTGACTTTTCGTTAAATGTCGATATTTCGGTTGTTTGTGAAGTTATAGAAAAAATATTTACACTTTCTTCGGACACTTTTTTAAGGGCAATAAAATGGACAAAAGAAATTTTAAATATCTCGCTTAGTTTCCGAGTTATAATATAAAGTTGTGTTTCTTTAAATAGAAACCATAGTTGGCCATGAATTATTTAAATAGAGTTTTTTATCTTCTTTTCAATTATATAATGATGTAGCGCCTATTATTTCAATTTCATCCCGTTATATTACAAAATGTTAAATAAAACCGAAAGAAGATCGGAAAATTAAATGTTGACTTTTTCAAAACAAAACACTATACAAAATCATGGTTGCCATCTAAAACAATTGTCACCAGTTGTTTTTAAAGAGTGTTTTTAGTACCTACTCCGATATCTATTTTTATTTAGTACCTAGGTATATACCTATTATTTCACAAGGGTGTCAAATGGCTTATGAAAACTTTGAAATAAATAATATATTTTGTCATATATATGTAATATGTTTTGTTTTGACAAATCCAACCTTTAATTTTCCGATCTTCTTTTGTTTTTATGTAACATTTTTTAATATACTGAGATAAAACTGAAATAATAGACCACACATGTTATATATAATTGAAAAGAGGATAAAAAACTCTATTTAAATATTTCACAGCGAACTATGATTTCCGTTTAAAAAAACACAACTTTATATTATAACTCGGAAACTAAGTTAGATATTTAAAATCTATTTAGCCCATTTTATTGCCCTTAAAAAAGTGTCTGAAGAAAGTGTAAATATTTTTTCTATAACTTTAGAAACAACCGAGATAGCGACATTTAATGAAAAGTCGAAAAAGTAAACTTTTGGCCATAACTCAAAAATGAAAAAAGATATCGAATTGGAGTTTTGCTCATTAAACTTTTCTCAAAAAAAGAGATCGAGGATGCGCCATCCATTTTTCGATATCTCCTATAGTTACCGATTTCCCCATAAGAGGGATCGAAATTGAGCCACCCTGTACATTCAACATGAATTTTGCATTAATAGGTAGTAAATATGGTTGGTCTACTGGAAGAGGGTATTCAATTTTATTTAATATATGCAACCAAAGATGCACTTCAAATTTTGCAAAAACTATGTATTGCCAATAATTACTTTTCTTATAACAATTTTTTTCTATTCAAATTTTGCACGATATTACGGTGTTCTAAAGACATTACATTACACCGCTATACAAAAAAAATTGCAAAAAAAAATTCTGGCAAGCTTTTATTGCGGATTGTAAAGTGTTAAAATTTAGCAACTTCTGGATTCAATAATTATTTTTGTAGCGGCAAAATTGATAAAATGGTTCAATACCGGTAAAGATCAAAACTTCTCCTGTAAATTTGCACAAGTAAAAATATTTTATGTCATTTAATAACAACGTAGAACCATTACTTTTAGACTCTTTTAGACCTCTAAAATAGACAACGGAACAGGACCCTTAATGAGTTCCTGCATTTCCTCTAATTGCAATTCAGTGTAGCAACTGATGTATTTCCAGTTCTCTTTTACCACCTTTATAACTAAGTTTCTTGGAATACTTGGGAACAGGGACACCACATCAAGAGATATCAGAACATAATTATCCGGTATTTTTAATAATTTTGTTTTTTCTACAAACTCATGAGAACTTTTAATATTATATATTGAAGTCGACAACACTTTCATCAGTATTTCACTTAAAAACTGTGACACATTATATGATGGGGCTTTAGTGCAGCTTACAACTGGTCTTAATGTAGGTTCTTTTTTGTGAGTTTTTCGCAATCCATACAGTTTAGGACATACACAGTTATGTCGAATAAGATTTTTATATCTATTGCTGTCAATGGATCCTCTGTCTTTCATTTCTACTAGAAATTTATTAATTCTTTTTTGGTGACTTGCAGTAGGATCTCTAGATATTAATTTAAATAGCTTCTTATTTTCTAAAATCTGTATCATTAATGAATCATATTCATTTTTGTACATAATAACCGTGCTACTGCCCTTATCTGATCTGGAAATTATTATTTCCGGATGTGATTTTATAAAATGTTCTGTTTCTACGTAATTTCTCTTTATTATTTTATACATGTGATCTTCTCGTTTGTTTTTTAATTGGTTTCTATAGTTGGTAATTACATTTATGCATCTCGCTCTTAATGCATTTGTAGCGTCTTCTTCTCCTCTCAAACTTTGCAAGCAACCTTCTAAATCTTTAATGACTGTGAGGGTTGGAAATTCGTCTACAGGTAACCCAAACTTTGGGCTCAACTTTAAAGAAGATAAAACCGCACTCGGCAATTTAACATTGGTATAATTAAATATTTTATTGTTTTCTTCCATGATAACGTCACTTCTTTTTTGCAATAATCTTTCGACTTTTTTTACATTATCTTTCTTGCTTCTTTTGAACACCCATTCATATCTCTTTTTGCACGCTTTTTCTAATCTAAGAAGCAATCCACTCATCAATTTCTCTCTCAACTTCTGTTTAAGTTGTTGTATGTCTCTATTCTTGCAATTTTCTCACAAGCTGCCTTTATTTCCCAACTGAGGATGGATCTCTTGAAGTTTCGAATGATATTTCCAATTTCTAGTCTATATGGACTCTCTAACAGCATTTTTAATACTAGACCTTTAAAGGTGTTATCTATATGCGATGGCGTCACTTCTTGTGCTCTGCACCTTAATAAAAAGTTTCTACTGTTCACCGTTCTTGCCAATCTCCCATGTTCATTCATATACTTCTTCGCCACCTGCCATGCCTCACCACCGTGATCCCTGTTAATGATGTTAAATAACTTCCCATCATCTCTAAATGATACGTGTCTATTTTCGTCCATATTGATTAATATACTGATAAGCTTTCGTGGGATATTGGACAACTACAGGTTAGAAAAACTACTGTGTATATGCCGACGTTTCGCTCAACTTTATTGTGAGCTTCTTCAGGGCTACAAAGTTCTTTATTAAGTTAAGTTAAGGTAATTCGGGATGACCAAAATTATATTGTGACAAATTGGTATAGAAAACCATACGCATCCAGAAACTTGGTTGGGTACCATTCCTACCATCATAATAATATAAAGAAAGCATTGATAGTTGGACTACTGAAGAGAGTGACAGATATTAGCCACCATTCTTTCCAAAAAGAAAATAAAATCAAGATCGAAGCTCTTCTAAAGGAAAACGCTTATCCAAAATGGTACATAAGAGCGGTAGAAAGAAATACAAATAGGGAAAAAATAAATAAAAGTAATGAAGAAGAACAAAAACAACTATATTTCAAGTTTCCCTATACAGCCTTGTGCAAAAGTATTAGGCACCCTATAATTATTTAGATATTTTAAAACCGGTTGCATTAGGTGAAAATAAAACTATAAAACTTTGAAAATAATCTTTATTTACTACTTAATTAATACTTAGTAGGACCCCCCCTTGATTTAATAACCGCAACCACCCTTTTTGGCATACTTGCCACTAATTTATGACACTCTTCCGCAGTTATTTTTTGCCATTGTTCCCTTAAGGCAACTTCCAGACTTTTTTTGGAAGTTATGGGAAGCTTTCGGATCTTTTTCTTTAAAATTCCCCACAAATGCTCTATGGGATTAAGATCTGGAGACTGTGCAGGCCAATCGAGTAAGGGAATCGCATTTTCAGTCTGCCAATTCCTGGAAAATGCAGAAGTGTGACATGGTGCGTTATCTTGCTGAAACGTAACACCACGCAGATTTGTTTCTCCAAAAATTGATTGGAAAGATGGCATTAGGGTTGTTTCTAGCACTTGAATATATGTTTTGCTGTCCATCCGACCCCTGCAAATAAACATTTCCCCTACGCCACTGGCCGCCATGCATCCCCAGATCATAATACTACCCCCTCCGTGTTTCACAGTGGGTATCACACACTCCGGGTTGTATTCTTCTCCTACCCTGCGCCTTACAAACGACACTCCGGGGGTTGAAAATACCTGAAAATTAGTAAATAAAATGTAATTACCTATTTTAATACATTTTTTTTTAGTAAAATGTAAAATTTAAACTACACGTGTTATTTTAATTAAAAATTGAGAGAAGAAATACAAACCTCGAAGTTGGATTCGTCCGACCACAATACATTTGACCAATCTTCTACGGTAAAATTCTTGTGTTTAATTGCCCATTCTAACCGTTTTTTCATATTTACTTCCGAAAGCCACGGCTTCTTTCTGGCTTTGCATCCCTTAAGACCACCTTTTAGAAGCCTTCTTCTAACGGTACTATCACTTATAGGTTTGCCCCTTTTGTCCGATAAGGCACTAGCCAGCTCGGCAGATGTTTTTCTGCGATTTTTTATTGATTCGCGAATTAATTCGCGATCTTCCCGTTCAGTGGTTATTCTTTTTCTTCCCGTTCTTGGCCTATTTAAGTGAGAGCCGGTCTCATTATACCTTTTTAAAACATGTTGTACCGCACAACGCGAACATTTTACTTGTTTAGCAATTTTTACTTGCGATATTCCTGTCTTGTGTAATAATTCAATTTTAATTCGTTTTTCTAAACTCAGTTCATGTTTTTTTGGCATAATGATGTAATGAATAACACTTTTAAACACCCAAATAATAAAAAATAACACTTAATGAACTATAAACGTCTTCGATGACAAACAGAAGCAAACTGAGTATTTCTTAAAATAAACAAATTTTGTCAAATTCTTCTACCTGCTGTTTTATTGTCCTTTGAAAACCCTTCCAAGTACCTACAGTACTTAGGTAAACTTTCTACTTGTATAATAAAATATTCCAGAAAGGAATTTCAAAAGAATTAGTTATAATTAAGAATTATTTTTTGAAATACAATAAAACGATAGGGGTGCCTAATACTTTTGCACAAGGCTGTATAAGAGGTTTAACGGAGAGATTGGCTATAACCTTAGATCATATAATACTAGATACCAAGTGCCCTATTACAATGCATTGAAGCTAGTGAAGCAAAGTAGTTACGACATAATAATTTGTAGCTGTCTTTGTTGAACACTACAATTGGCTATCTTATATCTCTTTCTAAATTCAGAAACCGAATGGCGCATGTACAATTTTTAAATTTGAATTTGACAGTTGGTGTTATCTAGTGATTGTAGTAGGATTAGGCGTTTTCAAAAATTGATCAGGTAGATATCTACCTACCATTTACCTTTCGGTAATCAGCTGATTTGTTAGGCGTTAATATAACAGAAATATGAATTAATTTAATATTTTGTCATCGATCTTTAAAACGTGAAGACGGTTAAGTGTATTATCTATGAATTAAAAAATCCATTTGTTTGAATAATTTTTTTAAGCAAATAAATTTTGTTTAATTTAAATAAAATATTATTGGTCAAACAAAAATTTGTTTAAATCAAAATAAAATTTTATTTATTCTACCGTGGTTAATTAATTTTTAGTTTCTTTAGTTAAATTTAATTTAAAAAGTTAATTCAAATTAAATAAAATTTATTTGCTTCAAAAAGTTATTCAAACAATATAGTTTTTTTTAATTTAAAGAAAGCGTTTTTACTGTGTAAAATAATGTAACTGAAATATCGTTTTACAAGTAAGAAAATTTATTGTTTCATAATTTTTTTATTAATTATAAATAATAATTATGTAAATTTAACTTTCCAAAAAGAAAAAATAGACGAACACAATGGGTTGACGCTTTAAAATTAGTGGTAACATTTTATTTTAGTAATAGATATTAATTTAGTAATAAAGAAAAAACCTAAAATAAATTGCTTTGTTTCATTTCATAAACATTCAAAAATATTTCAATTTAAAATTACCGCCAATATAGAATTGCCAACAGAAAACCGAAATTGGGACGTATTGAATTCAAAAAGAGATGCAAAAACCAGTTTTGTATTGTATGACAGAGACGCAGTTAAAATAATACGTCGTTGCTATTTTGCGTCTCAATATTTAGGAGTACTTGGTATCTATGTAATATATATGATCTAAGGCTATAACGTTGAAACCATTTTGCACGCTAGCTCCTTATAATATTAAAAATCATGGGGGATTATTAACAAGATTGAAGGCTAAAATAGCTAAGGAAATAAATCAGAGCTAGTATATAGAATCCCGTGCAAAGACTGTGAGGGAAAATACGTTGGTCAGACTAAACAGTTGCTAAAAGACCGGGTTTACCAACACAAGAATGATTGCAGAAAATCTGATAGGGAGACGTCGAATGATAAAAAAACAAAGAAGGAAATAAACATTGAACACTCTAACATATCAGCACTAGTTCAACATCACATAGAGCTGAACCATTCTTTTGATTTCGAACAGGTTGAAGTGCTGGACCTGGAGGAGAACTATCTAAAAAGATCGATAAGCGAGATATATAAACCATATAAAAACAACTAAACATAGTATAAACTTTCGAGAAGATACGCGGAAGCTCAGCGTAATATATGGTGATTTGTTAAATTAAGATATAAATGCGTCCTTAGATTGCACAATTATCAGCAAGCGAAATTTGTTTTATTGTTTATCAATTGCTAGTTTGACTTGTATGTTGAATGTTTTAAAGTTTGTAATTTACATTTTTAGATTTTTTGAGTTTTATATTTATTGACAACGAATTGTTACTGTTTTTTTATGTATTATTTGCTTAGCTATGTTATGTCGCACATGTACCGAAAGCTCTTTATTTTTTAACACCACACAGTTTGCAGTGTATTAGGTGAGTTTGTAATTTAAAAAAATTCACAACAGATATTAATAAAGAACTTTGTAGCCCTGAAGAAGCTCACAATAAAGTTGAGCGAAACGTCGGCATATACATAGTAGTTTTTCTAACCTGTAGTTGTCCAATATCCCACGAAAGCTTATCAGTACAGTTACCTATGTTAATTGTATGGGACAGATCGCTCATTTGTATCTACTATTAGAAGTGAAAAAAATTTTCCTTTTAGGGAATTTTTTTATAATCATTTTAAAGATAAAACTTGACTTTTGGACTTGATCTAATTTTTATTACCATCAGATTATTAGAAATATTGTAAATTTTGCTACAAAGTTACTCAATTTTTCAAATAACAGAAGTAGCCATATTTGATTGAATTATATCCATTTTCTAAAAAGTTCTCAAGACTGTCTTAGAAAAAATCCGACCACTTTTAATTTTATGCTATAGGTACAATTTTTAAGATATTTTCAAAAACTTTGAACCATTGTGTTCATAAACAGGTGTTAAAAAGCCTACTAATTTTGTTCTATTTGGTAGTTCAGTGCTTAGCGCATGGACAGTAAACAAGTGAAAAATGGCAATTAATTATTTCCAAACATTTAAAAAATCCGTAATTATCGCAGACAATAATTATTATTACTATCGAAATTATTAAAATTTCCGAAAACCACTTTTCAAAATGTGTTCGCCAACATTCAAAAAGACCCAACTAAACGTGGATCGAGAAGAAAACGTGTTTCAGTTGATTGGCAATTAGAAAATAGGGTTTTTATCAAATCTTTTACAACAATAGGTTCGTTAAATGCAGAAATTTATTTAACAGAATGGCTTAAGAAACGTTTACTACCTTTTCTGATGTTATACAATACCCCACCTTTATTTTGGGTTGATTTGGCTTGGCTACCTGTCTCTACAGTAACAGGGGTATTGAATTTTATACACAGAATACAATAAAAATTGTACTGAAAAATTGCAATCCACTGAACTGCCCGGAATTAGGCCCAATAGAAAAATATTTTGCTAAAATGTAACCTAGCCGAGAAATAACATAAAATAATAAATAAACCTAGAAATAACAGCAGACATCAATATGTTAAAAGAAATATTAAAGAAGCTCCAGATTCGTTTAAGTTAAAGATGTAACAAAAACTCGTGAATGGGTTAAATAGAAAAGTACGAAAATTTCCCATCATAAAAATTTTTGTTTTTATTTTTTTTACGTAGAAGTATGTTATAAATATGTAGTAAATATATTATGCAAAAAAAAATTAATCCATTTTGATTAATTTTGATTTTTTCTAGGACGGTCTTTAGTAGATACAAAGTGATGGTACAATTTTTATTGTTTTAATGAAATTAATTGTAATACTGAGTAGGTTTCTATTGCTTTCTTATGTTTGTATTGGAACTTAGTGCTTGTTTACAATGCACGTAAGACATATGAAATACATAAAACGTAAGAATTACAAATACAATAAGATCAATCGAATATTGAATAATATTGGGAGTTATTGTGCTATACTTTTCGCAAAAAAACAAATATATCCTAATTTTTTTTAATTAAAAACAGCCGAAAACGAAGAAAATGTACGATACAAAATTGAAGATGTATCAACGTCATAATCGATAACCGGATAAGTGTGTAAGCGGATAATCAGAAAAAATTTCTAGGTAATAAAATTTATCTGAAGATAAAAATAGTCAATGGAAAAGAACAAGGAAAAGTGATTCAAGGTTTGCAAGCAATGTACACAAAATATATTGTGTATAGTCAAATTCATTTTAACTCGAGCATGACTAATCGTTTTTTGCAATTAGATCCAACGTATAAAATTTGGTTATCTTTGTCATGCACATACAAGAAGTAACTAATAGAAAAGTGACACAAAATAAAAATACTTCGAATTTTGCACTTTTTTCGATGCGTCATGCTCGACTTAAAATGAATTCTACTATACAAGGAAGTACTAATGCACTCGGAGACCGTAAATTGCGCCAGCGGTCGAGGGTTTTTCTAATCCTACCCGTAAATTGCGCCAAAAAATTTTAGGGTTGACCTTAAATTAAGTCGAAAAAAGGTGGTTATATTTTTAATCCTTTGCTTGTTTGTCAATAGGATTAGTATGGCTCTAAAAACTAATTTTTTAATTTCACAGAGCTGCATTTAGCCCGTATGTCCACACTGTAGAAGTTTCATTGATTTTTACTTTTTTAAATATTTTAGGACTTGAAGTTATGCAAGAAATTGTGAGCGAATGTGGCTAGCAAATTTTCGGGCCCCTTATATTCGAGTGTAACTAATAGAATAGAAGGCCCAATTTTTGGTGTAACTAATAAAACCAGTAGTAGCACATTTTGTGCGGAGCATGATTACAAACAATCGAAAAAGATTTTGATAGTAAATATCGACTATATCTCATGCGAAGTACATATATTTATTGAAACAAAATAAATATATCAAAACGACAATTGTTTCGAAGGGATACGCCACTTCTTCTTCAAGTTGGAAACTTAGCCGATAGCCGATAGTTACTTTTTCGATTGTTTGCCAATTTTTGGGTTATTTTATCAATTATCAGTATTTGCTTTTTATTTTACGATTTTATATTTTCTCTTTTCGGGTCTCTCTGGCCATTGGGCCCTAGGCACGTGCCTAATGAGCCCAATGATAAAATGGCCATATTGGTAGTTGCTGGATTTATATTTCTTTGTCACTTTGTCTCCTGGCAAACAAATTAGAATATTGTTCATCCAAAAATTTGGGCGTCGAATACATCAAACATGTTCTGAACAACTCAGGGGCCATCCATAAATTACGTCACACGCTAGGGGTATGGGGGTCATCTCAGATTTGTGACAAAAATGTGACAGGGGGTCCCGGGGGTTTTAAATGTTGTGATGTCACAAAGTCAAATTTTTAAAAATATATTTTTTTGATCCATGGATCGGTTATTGCAATATAAATAGCGCTTGCGTGCGTTTTACATTTTATAAGGTAGAAGTGTGACGTCACTGGTGGGGGGGGGTCAATAAAAATGTGATTAAATGTGACATAGGGGGAGGGAGGGGTCTAAAAACCTTAAAAATCGTGTGACGTAATTTATGGACGACCTTTAATGCATGCGAGTCTTTTCACCACTATTTTGCTAAAATTTTTCATACAGCTTATCCAGACCTTCACACATTTTTAGAAACCGTGTTGAATATGGAATTATCTGTCTATACAAAAACTATACAAAAGAAAAAAACATTGCAATTCAATTTTCGAATTTTCCAAAATGTATGTCATCATTTTGCTGATATTTATTAAATATACTCTTATCTTCATTAATAATAAAAAGAAAAACAATAAAATGACATAGTAATTTGCTTTCAAGAGGTTAGGTTTAGTTAGTTTTCTAAATTGTTTTTGAAATTATGGCAAAAAGATGGGCTCTGCGCGACAAGGTAGATCTGTACGTAGGTACAATTTTTATATATTTTTTTAAAAATTATACCAAAAACATTTTCCTTTTGATTTATGACTATAGTGACCCCCCCTCCCCACAACAAACGCACCATAAGTTCCATACGGTAAACTTATTTTGATACCTTCATAAAACTGCGCCACTGTGGCGTTTACATAATATTATAATTTCTAATAAATATACCACTTTTTGGGTATTAAAACTTAAGCTACCTTCACCAACCGCTGGCGCAATTTACTAGTTGTTCTTAAGCTACCGATCGACAAAATACTGACCGCTGGCGCAATTTACATACGTCCAGTGCACTAGGCAGTACTAAAGATTTTATTTGCTACAATAATCTATTTTTAATAAATTAACAAATAAAAAGAATTAAAAATAATAAGTACGTACAATTTGTTTAGTAATTGGGTTATGTACGTTACACGGAACGCGGAGACGTTTCTTCTTGATGGTATTTTCTTCTTTGTGTAGGATTTTTACATTTTCCATATCTATGTTGTGTTTTCTTAGTTTCAAATGTTTCCCTACTTGTGATTTTTCCTTGTCTTATATGTTCTGCTATCCGTAGTTTTAGTTTTCTTCTCTTTTCTCCTACTTATGAACCAAGAATACTATAAAAGAAAAGCCGAAGAATTCATGACCAACAATAAATTAATATGAAACTAGTTGCAGATTAGTATATTTGTTTTGTTTTTTTTTTGAAAAAGTATCTATAATTATTGTTTCATTATCGTCCATGATACTAAATTACTTAAAGATTGTCTGGATTGGACTGCTGGTTTACTGAAGTCCTGATGACGAGATAAATAAAACTCGAAACGTCGACTTATAGGAAAAAAGGTTGTTTTAATTAACCAGCAGTCCAATCTCGAAAATTTTTATGTAATATCCTTATAATCATTTTAAAGTTGCTTTCATGTTGGACACCACTGTAGTTGTGGTGCAAAATGCTATCCTATGCAAAATACACCTTATTGGATAGATATAGAAATATTGAGCAAACTACAAGAAACTGCGAAGATCCTTATTGTTCAAGTATGTATTATAATAATTGTGTTTGTTTTAGGGATTGCAATTGGGACCAACAGAAGCTTCACGTTATTGGATTTATTGGGTTCCAACTCAGTATATTGATGCCATTAAGGATGTAGTTCTTGGCAAATGGCAACAATATTTCTAATTTGTTTTTATTATTAAATAAAAAATAATATAGATACAAGTTTTGTCAATTATGAGATTATTTTATTTAACTGCCAATTGCCTAAGCATTATTAGTGATTGTTAGTAGAGTACACGATATTGTATTAATAATTATTATGAATATAGTTTTACTTTGTGATATTTTGGTTAGCAATGTGTGATACATTTAATATTGAAGTTATAACATTTTTTCAGAAGAATAATTCAAGTAACTTCACAATAATTTATCATATTCTTATTAATTTAATATTATATGTTTCAGATATTTTAAAAAGGATAATAAATTTGAATATTACTTTTTTTAATATTATGATTTTCACATCTGGAATTATTATTTTGCGCGTATTCTGTTAGTAAAGTTAGTGCTTGCCCTATATTTATATAGGTGACCTTCGCACAAAAATATCATTCAATATACGGTTCATAGTTATTCATGCAAATTGATAGCCATAATTTGAGATCAGTGCTGCCGACCTGATGGATCCGTGAAATTGGTATGTAAATAAGATGGCATTTGTATTAACCATATATCTCTCAGTATCGCGCCAAAGTTCTGATATGAGTGTTAACAGCAAAAGTGTTAAACCTGTATCAAGAAGTGTAATCTTGAAGTTTTCAATACGGTAAGGTCATAAAAATCGTTTGCGTTTCTACTTACGAAACCTAGGGTATTATGTGCTCTCAGGGACGTGCCTAAAGAGGGGGGAAGCCTCCCCCCCCCAACGTGGGAAGAAAGTTGGTAATTTTCATTGAAAGTTGGCAAAACTACTAGTTGGTCCAAAATGCATAAATTATGGCATTCCCGTGAAAAAAACGCAAAAAAGCTAAAAAAAAACAAAAAAATCAAAATCGTTGGCAATTTCACGACTGCTCCCCCTCTCATAAAAGTTGGTTTGGCACTTCCCTGTGTGCTCTGGACACGGTCAACTCGGCGACGCCACCGGTAAATTCATAAAGAAAATTGTCCATATCTGTTATACTTCAAATTTCGTGAGCCCCAATATAATAGGTAAGTTTGGGTGTTCCTCGTGGGTTTTTGGGGCAAATTAAATAAAACTGCAACAATATCTCTTACTGACTAGTTTCGATTTTTTAATGTAAATCCTCATCAAAGTCGACAAAAAACAAAGTACTTCAAAAAACCCTCGAATATCAGTATAAACATGCAACGCATTAATCCCCTACACACAAACAATTAAAGAAACTTACCAAAAAAAGAAAAACAACCTTTACAATTTAAAATTACAAGTAAAAAGTTTCTTACAATTTGTAACAAACTAAAAGCCATATCACAACCTGTGTGTGAGAAAACTAATGTTATCTTTTGTCAGGACCGTGTTTCGGAATTTGTCTGTTTAATAGTCCCGCGTAAATCTTGTTCAACCCTATCGTGTCGGTATTTAGATTGAGCGACGTTTCTTTGTTTTCATTGATGTATATCATCTCCAATATCAATCTTTTATAGGTAAGTTTGGGTGTTCCTCGTTGGTTTTTTGGGTCTCTCTCACTATCCAAAATGCTCACACTGTCCTTACATATTTTGTGGCCTGTATCTGTGGTGTGTATTGATAGTCCCGTATTTCTTTTTTTCCTTCTTTATGTCGTATTCGTGTTGATATATGTCAGTTATTAGTTAGTTAGTTATTCTGAAAAACAACTATAGTAGTTTATATCAATTTTCAGTACCTATATGTAATCTATACCACGAATCTATCAATTATTAAAAAAAATAGTTATGTAATGCATGTTTTCATTTCAAATTCCTCCGTGGTATATCCAATAATTATAATATGGATTAATGTGTTATCGTAATTTTTATTTTAGTAATTTTGATGAATAAAAATAATACATTTTAAATATTTATTTATTAAATTTAAATTTTTATCCAACACCTCTGTCTTATGAAGGCATAATAATGCCGATTTTACATATCTTATGGGGTCTATAAAACACTATAAGCATTTATAGTAATATTTATATTTATAGTGGACTTATGAATTCATAATTACACACTAGTGACTTATATGTAAATTATGAGTACAGCTACTACTTACTAGTTTTCATAATTTAAATTTGATATTTTAAAACGTCAAATGTCAAAACTTTTAATTACATTTTAAACTATTATTACGAGATATTGGATAAAGCTTTGTATTACACACGTGTCTTAACAGCAAATAAGTTACTCAAGAAAAATTAAACAGACACTTATATTTTTTTTCAATAATTTTAAGTGATTTTATTTCATCTTTTTCAAATTATTAAGCAATAAAAAACTACTTTTTAATTAAACTTGTAAAAACTATGTGTGAATTAGTAAAGAAGATTTTGACTACTTGCTTAAAAAAATTTTGTCATTCCATAATTCGGGTGAATTATGGTATAATCTTCTATAAATAACGTCGTTTTTTCAATATATTGCACTCCATGTCGCACAATACACGCCGCACCGATTCGCTGACCGTTGGATAGAGACGACACTGTTCGACACGTCGAATAGTGTCGGCATGTGACGCATGTATCCAAGCAACAGCGAGCAACTTGCAGCATGCGGCACGGCGACTTATTTTTTGTCGCATCGTGTTCCTTCAATGGAAAGACAATGTGTGGCATGCCACATGTTGCCTAAAAGTTGCCTCAATGGAATTGCGGCTTTATGAATTTACCTATTATACCAACGAATTAATAGGTAAAAATTGAAAGTAAACTACAAAAAGTAATAATAATTTGTATTGTACTATAATTGAGGGGCCTAGAAGTAAAAGGGTTCAAATGCATTTTTAGTAGTTCCGAGATAAATTGCTTTAAAGTTAACTTGAAATTCAAAATTTCAGGAATATCTTTAGAGAACTATGTTAATAATTTTGTTTTCTTGAAAAGCAAAAAAATATTAGAGAAAAAGAAAGAAGAATACCCTTTAGGGATGATATTTTGTACTTAGATTTGCTAGTTTTAAAAAGTGCACTTGAACCCTTTTACTTCAAGGCCCCTCAATTAGTATAATTATCGCGAATTTATTATTATATAATTAGTTAATTTAATTATGTCAAATAAATCGATACCATTTTGTTTTGTAGTGCTATGTTATGTTGTGGTTAATTGGATGAGAACGACGCTTAACAATCTGGCTCTATAAATATAAGAAATTTTCGAAAATCTCATCTTATACTGATTCAATTTTGTAACAAAAATTTCTACATTTTTTCTACAATCTTCAAAACTACCTATCAGAAAAGCTGTCAAATAATAGTAGTTAAGTTAAGACGCAGCTAAAGTTTAAATTGATCCATATAGCTTGAGCAAGCGTACGATAGATGTATCTACAAAATACGTAAATACCTACGGTGATAAATACGATCGAATTATTTTGACAGACAAAACAATTTATGTAGTTAGTATCTACTTGCTAGATACTTGTGGATTTGAAATAAATTTAAGAAAATATTACTATTTGTCATGTCATTTTTTGGTGGTGCACTGGGAGGTAATCCATTTTCAACACCAGTCGGAAATAAAATAGGTATGTGAAATTATCCATCATTTTTACTTTTACACAACATTGTAAATATTTGCCTTGTATTACTTTTCATGGGATATCCATTTTGACATGCAAATTAAATTTACTACAAACGTAATCTGTCGCCTAATTTATATTAAATGATACCTAATGTTAAAATAAATTTTTTATTTCAAAATAACATTAAGGTTAGTTTCTTGTTTTGGTCGTATTAATGTAATACTGTAATACATTACATTATAAACGATATACATAATGTACAGACAATTTATTCTGGACAAATAACTTCATTTGCCTACTACCCAGATCAGTCACCCTCACCCGTTAATTTGTCGTGTGTAATTCAATGTTTTCTATTCTTTATCCGCCGTTTTTAGTGATTTGTATTTTTAATTCGGTCGATAAACATCTAGAACGTTCAATTCTACAGTGAGCTCGTAAAGTTAGGAACAAATTAGATTTTGGAGGAATATTCTCACTTGTATAACAGAACAACTTTGGATCAGAGTTGAACCAGGGTTAATTTTGACTTTGAGCACTTGGATTTATACAGAATTATACAATAAATTGGTCCTCAGAAAATTCTCTGACACGTCAACCTTAGTTTTTTAAATGCCACTTTTTCTGCAATTGAAATTTTTTGTTGTTTTGTTTTTGAGCTGTGACATTAACGAAATAATTTTAAATGGCAATTATTTTTCTTTACGGATTTGGATAGATAACAATTTTCGTACCAATTTTCAGAATATGAAAATGAAAAAACACTGACGTTGAAGCGAAAAGTTTTCGAGATAATCAGTATACTTAGTTCAAGTATATGTACCAATTATTATTTATTAAGAAAGTGCTGACAAGAATAACACGGTTTAGAACAATTAAAATTTTGTAATTTGTAGTTTTTTACTATCCCCATACGTATTGATGTTATGTATAAGGGAAAGTATTATAATCCACTCAAAAATCAAAAACCGAAATTTTGGTATTAACCTTTAAGTAGTGTCATAAATTATCTGTCGCGAATAGTGTTAGCGGTATGACATACCGCTCCACAATAATTTAGCTATTTACTTAAGAAATTGAAGTTTTATCTGAAAAATAAAATTAGATATAGGATTTACTATATTTTTTCCATAAAATCCCAACAAAAAAATTTTTTAAATTATTATTTAATAATTATAAAGCAAAAAATAGTATATTATACATCATGGGACTAAGGTGCTGCTTTTCATCCCGCGTGCGAAGGTTTTTGCACGAGGTGTTAGCAGAGTGCAAAAATCACACACGGGATGAAAAGAACCTTAGTCCCAAGGTGTATATACTATTTTTCACAATTTCGCTGATAATGCTGAATTCCATTGGTTAATAACTAAATTTGAAATTTTGAAATTGCAATAACTCGAAAACGGCGCTAGATATCGAAAAACTGAGCAAAAAATTTACCCCCGTTACAGTAACCCTTCAGCGATTTGTCGTAAGAAGCCATATGCAAAATTTCAGATCAATAGCGCGCAATAATGGCGCGGGAAAAAAAGTATTATTTTAGTCCCGCAAAAGCGGGAGTAAAGTGAGCACTTTACTCCCGGAATTGTGAAAAATATATGAATGTGATTCAATTTGCGTACAAGTAATTAAAATATTAATAAGTTTGATTAATTGAATAATCAATTAAAACTGCAAATTGTAAAAAAATGTAGGAAACAGACTTCTCTAAAGTGAAAATATAAATTTCTATACACTATAAAATATTTTCAAGTTTTTATACCAAAATTATTTGTCGTCACTAAAACGCGCGAAAGTCAAACTTTTTTACAGCATTGTAAGCACACTGGATTTCGACAAAAACTTTTTAGTTTAGGTGGACACCTTTTACAAGTTTTTTTTAACTGTTACCTTGTCTTCTGTGATATTTTTCGATTCCGATTTCTTACCTAATTTGACTAATAAAATAGATTCAATGCAATCCCTCAATTTTCATTACAAAAATTTACAAAGTCCGCAGATAAATCAATTTATTCCGTTAAATACAACTAGATTACAAAAAAATATATAAAATAATAATAACCATAAAGATAATCACAAAATATATATTAGAATAGTACTTCTCGTACATGAAAATTTAAATAAAATTATTTAATAAAAATTAATCACATAAATGGTGTGGGCGGTATATGATACCGCTTGCTTTCAAAAACTTGGAAAATAAATTAAAATTTAAGGAAACTGTTACCGCCGATAGTTAGACTAAGAAATGTTAGGAAGGTACTGAAAAAAGCAGATTGCTGAAATGTAAGACCCCTTAGTAGTGGGGTGAAACAGAAACGCTACGGTATGTGATACCGTTGACACTACTAAAGGTTGGTTTATGCAAAACGTCGACGCACGCACCGTACGCGTCCAAATAAAGTTGAAGCATTGAATTTCTGTAAATGCGCACGCAGCCAAAAATCACGCGCGTAAACTAAGTGCATAAACCCTCCTACAGAAATTCAATACTTCAACTTTATTTGGACGCGTGCGGTGCGTGCGTCGCCGTTTTGCATAAACCAACCTTTAAAGGTTAAAATGTTTCTTATAAGATTCTGATGAATTTTAGTTGGATGAATTATAGCAATTGCACCGATTGAACCGCGCAACCAAATGTCTTGAAATTTGGATAGCAGAAGTGTAATTGTTATAAATGTACATGAATTTGATAAATATAAGGCATTTGGCTCTATTTTTCTTCTTCTTAACTTCTATAAATAATTTACTCCCCATACATCAGAGGCAAACAACTCGTGATGAGTTTTTTTAATTTGTTGTTTTCTTATTAATTAATTATTGTACTAATAAATAATTAATAAAATTTTGTTTTGTTTTTGTTATCAATCGGTTATTATTATCAAAAACCCCAAGTCCCGATGTGATCACATTAAGCGGATTCCACTGTATTGTTAAAATATCTCACTTTGATTTGACGTTATTAATAATATTTATTAATATAATAAAAAGAGCTTTAGTAGTGGAAAAAATAATATATTTACGCAATATCTTGAAAAATTTAAGTTTATCCTTTCGATAATAATTTAAACAGACCCTCTAAAATTTGAGTTAGATCGATCGATAACTTTTTGAGTTACCGCACGAGCAGTTTCTGAAACATGACGCCTAAAAGAACACTCTACAGAGCCGCCATTTTGTTAAAAAATATTTAAAAAAATATCGTCACGTCTGCCGCAATACCTCCAATCATCAGGACACCAAATCTTATCTGAATCGATAAAATATTTCCGGAGATACGAAGACATATTATTCTTTTTTTTTTTTTAATTCATTTCTGTAACAATTTTTTGTCAATTGTTGCGCGATCCCTTGACGACGATTTTTAGTACGCCTATGCTGAGTAAGGCATGCGCAAGGGATCGTAGAGAGCGCGTGCTTGAGCTGCGTTTCGGGATTCTAAGAGCGCACTACGAGGAGTGAAGACGTGTTTTAGTTTCGTGGGCTGAAGATTTATTCAGATAGGGCCGAATATTTGTAAAAAGTAAGCCTGAGAAGAAATCGTTTAGCGAAGTTTGATTTACGAAACCGTAAAACCTCGTAATTAGTTTAACGGAAACCTTAATTGTGGGATTTGTACCGTGGCGCTGAAAACTCAAACTGTCACCAATCTGCAAGCAACATTGAATGTTCGATTTGGAAAACGGTGTGTGGCCGTATGTTGCATCTTTCTGATTTTTTATTTACCATCAACGACTACTGGAAGGAGTCAGTTTTGTTATACGATCGAGTGTTTAGTAGTGAAATTCTTGTTTGTGCGACGCAACGAATTCTGCAAGCAGCTTCGCAATCGAGCCGAGTTTTTTTCATCAACAGTAGCCAGGGAAGTCATAAGTCAAGAGCTTGTGTGGATTGCGGTTGCAGTACACTACTGGTAAACAAGCTTCTGTCGAATTACCAATTTGTAAACGAACCAGGCCTTGGTAAGTGTTTTTTTGATTTACCGAGTTTTTTACTGCAATTGCGGAAACGTGTAGTTTTACATCGGCTGGCGACGTGGATGTTTCCCTATTTGTGGCGAACGATTTATTTTATAATTAAATTGGAAATTGTTGTATCATATTTAATCATCATTATAGAGTTAATTGTAGAAAGAGTTTTATTTTGTTCGAAGGAAGCAAATTCTTATTTTCAGAACCGACGATCCTGCCTCCGCATTAAAGAGTTGGTATTCCATCTTGGGTCCACCACAATTATTAAATACTGGGGGAGATCTATCCCAGGTGTGGTGAGCAAGGTATTTTTTTTAAATACCGAAATTGCTACATTTCTATTATTTATATGTAAAACTGATCAAATCTATGTCAATTATTGTTACCGAAGATATTAAGACAGCAGCGAACCCTTCAAGATAATTTAATAACTGAATAAAAAGAGCACAATTACAATCAGGATCAACATAAAAAATAACATGTACCTAGGTAGTTAGTAGTTAACAACGAAAACAATTACAACGTTATAGAAAAATATCAGTACGTTCTAGATTCACATACGCATCCGTAACTTTAACATAGGCGGGTCGCGCAGCATTGCATATGGGATACAACCATTATTCTTAACCATATGTTTTGTGTTCTTAACACTTCTTCTCAAAACGCGCCGAGCACGAGTTCAAACACCGACCGAGGTTGAACAACTTCATGCACTTAAAGGTGGCGGAAATCGCTATTGCATTTCGTCCGAACAGTCTTCAGCCTTGTCGTGTACTTGCCTCTTCGTATTTTTAGGTCTCAACGAATCTAGACACACAGAGACGATAAACAAATTCTCAGACATAACAAACAACCTGAGAGAAATGGATAAGAAACTACTGAAACTCCAGCACGCAAATCTCACAGTACATGAGGCGATAGTGGGAATGAGGAAAACAGGCGTGGAAACGTCATTATGTCCAGAGGAAACAAGAAAATTGGAAAACCTGGTGGAAAGTTTGGGGGTCATCCAAGAGAAGACTGGTGCCCTTCCCACAAACATGTCATTAGAAAAGTGCATGGCTGCAATAAATAGTCACGAGGAACTAAAGACAGCAACAATAAGTATCACAGAAACTCAGACAGCAGCTAAAAAGCTACACTACAAAGAGGATACAAACAAATTGGAAAACCTGATGACGAGCCTGGGGGACATACAAGAGAAGGTTAAAAAACTCCCCTAAAATAGGAATCTTGAGGAGAGCGTGGCAGTCATAAATCCTTGCACAGAAGAGATCAAAGAAATGAGATTGAAGAAGGGGGAAAACATACAAGAACGAAGGCTGAAGTAGTGACGAGAAAGCCACAAAGAAATAATAAACTCAACGAAAGCGCGACTTTTCGGCAGGAAGAGCTATTTTATTAAGCTATTAGGGCCACAAAGCGATGATTTGGATCATCTCTTCACTATGAGCTTGCTTTGTCGCCACGTATATTTCTTTCTTGTGAGTGTTTCTTATCAACTATAGCTGTTTTAGAAGCATACTTTGCGTATACGTGTTTACACTGGGTCGTGTTAAGTCCATTAATGAATTTTTCTCTATTTTTGTCTACGAATTCTCTATTTGTGCTGACAAGTAATCCTTTCTGACAGAGTTTCTTTGCGCTATGCTAAGTCTCTTATTAGGAGTTAGTTCTTTTGTCTCCTTCTCCTTTTTATCATGTTCATTTTCCTTGTATACCTTTCTGATATCTTTTGTGGCAGTAGCTTCTTTGTTCTGTGCCATTTCATGTTTATTATTTGGGACTTTATTTCGAGGATTCCCGTATGTTGTATGCTTTAGCCTAGGTAAGGCTTTCGTAACCACGTCCGACACTAGATCTTCTGTTCCAACGGTGGGATACGGTCACCAAACCATTTCCGATGGCTTCCCGTATTAAATGGTATCTTATGTCTATATTTTTATTCGTTGCATGGAATACAGGATTTTCTGCAAGCTTCATCTCACTCATGTTATCATGGAATATTTGAATATTACTCAATTCTTCGAATCCCAATTCAATAACAAACTCACGCAAATAAATTGCTTCTTTCGTAATTTTGGCCATTCTCATATACTCGGCTTCAGTAGTCGAAAGCGCCACCGTTCTCTGCTTCTTGGATTCCCAGGAAATAGGAGCATTCAACAATAGTAATGAATAACCGGTATAGGAACGTCTATCAATTTTACAATTACCCCAATCAGAGTCTACGTACCCTTGAATTCTAAGTTTGTATGGATCATACACAATTCCCAAATCGGTGGTCTCCTTCAAATACCGTAAGACTCGTTTAGCTGCCAACCAGTGACTTTTCCTAAAACAATTGTTAAATTGACTCAAGTAACTTACAGCGAAACAGATATCAGACCTCGCAGCAAACGATAAATAGTTTAGGGATCCTGTCAACTCTCGATAAGGCAATCTGCTCGCTTCTTCGGTTGGAGGAGTTGTAGGTTTCACTAATTTCACTCCACATTCAATGGGTGTACTCACTGATTTAGAATCTTCCATAGCAAATCGACTCAAAATATCTTTAATATACCTCTTGGTGTAAACCAATTTTATTGCCTTCACGGGAAAATTCGATTCCAAGGCAGTATCCTACCGTTTCCAAATCCTTCACGCTGAACCTCTTTTATAGGATTAGCCCCAAGTTCATGCAGTATTTCATTCAACATTTTATACCAACTTCTTCCTGATTGACTTAGGTCATATAGCGATTTCTTCAGCAATCAAACTTTGTCTCCGCCTTGCAATTCTTGTAGCATTTTCTTCGCCTTAGAACTGACTTCGGATCCGTGTTCTTTAGATAAAGTATCTAATATTTCCGGTAATTTCTTGGGGGTTTCCATATAAATGGTCTCTTCTGAATCACCGTTCAAATATGCACATGTTACATCAATTTCATACATTATCATTCCAAATCGAGCACCCAAAGCAGTAACCAACCTGATTGAGCTTAAGCTGGCCACTGGAGCAAGCGTTCGGTTGAAATGGATTCCCTTCTGCTGACTAAAGCATTGTGCAACCAACCTCGCTTTTCTCCTTTACAGGCTACCGTTGGCAGTGAACTTATTTTCTAATATAATTCAACTTCCGATGACTTCATCGTTAGTAGGACGATCAACTGAACCCCAAATACCATTATTAATAATGGATCTTACCTCGTCGGCCATAGCTTTGAGTCAATCCGAAGCATCCGACCCTTTAAGTGCTTTCCTAATTGGAACTTCCGAAATATAAACTTCTTCCTCAATGTTAGCAACCATCTTGTATTCTTTTAGTGGTCTTCCCCTGGAAGCAGTTATTGATTTTCGGGGTCTACCTCTACCACGAACCGTTAGGTTTTCTTCAACATTATCTTCTTCATTTTCTGTTATTTCGTTTTCTTCACGTTCTATTTCTTCTTAGAGTTCATTTTCTTCTGGATCGATGTCCATATTTACGTCACGGGTGCCTTCTTTTTTCTATACCAGATTCGATGGTTTCTTCATTTGGAAAAATGTTTGAATATTCGTTTTCGTTTTTGTCTTTACTTTCACCTAAGAACTTCACGTCGCGAATCACTTCCAGCTTCTTCTCATTTGACAATCGGATTCTGTAGCCTTTGGTCTCGATGGAGACCCTACGAAAATCCCATTTCTGCCTCGAACGTCGAATTTTCCTCTTCCTGGTTCTCTGCACATAGAAACGACTTTAATCCAAATTCCTTAAAATAACTTACGTTTGGTAGTTTCCCGATCCAAACTTCATAAGGAGTCTTCCCATTGAGACTTTTGATTGGACATCGATTGCGGATGTAGTCTTGATTGAATCGGCAAACAACGAGCCATGTCGACCAGTGTCCTGTTCTTTTTTTCCGAGATTCCATTTTGCTGAGGGTTGTAAGGTGCGGTCAGGCGCCTTACGATTCCATTTTGCTTCAAAAAACTGTCGAACCCTTTATTTACATATTCCGTGCCGTTGTCAGATTGAATACGCTTGACCTTAAACCCCGTTTGTTTCTCCAACATTGCAACGTATTCTTTGGTCTTCTGTAACGCCTCACTTTTTAATTTTAGAAAACGAACCTCACACCAACGAGAGCGATCATCTATAAATTCAATAAAATATTTAGATTTCTCGTTCGATTCTACCCGCATTGGCCCGCACACATCCGTATGAATTAAATCTAGGATGTTTGAAGTTCGTTCCGACTTCTTCGGAAATGCGCTCCTGGTAATTTTACCTTTGGCACAGACGTCACATTTCAAATTTGCATTTTTGATATTGAAATTTGTATTTACAAGGCCTTTAACAGTACCTTTTCGTGCACTTTCACAAAGATCACCAAAATTTTACATTTTACGATGACACGACATTACATTTTCGATTGATGGTTCGGGTAAATTGTCAATTTTTCGATTTTCTAGCACTTTATTCTCAAAGTTAGCTCTTGATTCATTTTCACTTTGTTTTTCATTGTCATTCACGCGTATATAATACAAATCTCCAACACGATCATCTGTCATTTTACATAATTTCACCGGTTTTTCCGTACCTACACTAATGCTGGATTTCTTTCAAAAAGTACATCGTTACCATTGTCGGTAATTTTACTTACTGATGATAACAGATTTGTTCGTAAATCTGATACATGTAGTGTGTTGCACAATTTATAATTCCGCGTTTCACGATTTCCATTCGCGTTTATTCGCACTGTTCCCTTTGCAACAATTTTTGTGTGAATTATTCCTAAGTTTCAAATTTACACTATTTGATTAATTAATTTCTACAAATTTGTTCAAGTCTTTACGAAGGTGTGAAGTTGCTCCGCTATCCAAACACCATTTGGATTTTTGATCGTTTTCTGCTAGATGTACTTCACGCGTAAACTTATTTTCTTCCGAACGATTCGCAGATAATTCGCAAATAATTGCTTGGATTTAACATAACAATTGGCCGCTTTGTGTCCGTATTTTCGATATTTGTGACACTCAAAGGACCTCGCCTATTCCTTTTGGAAATGCGGCCTCGGTCAAATTGGCTAAAAATTGAGTATGATGTTGTTCTTACCATACTGAACAAAAGTCTCAACGCCCAAAAATCAAAGGTTTCCAAGTTTCCAAGGTTAAAGGTAAGAAGGTGACAAAAAATAACTAAATACTCCGGGGGAAGTATTCGTAAAACATGTCCATGTGTCCCGATGTACCGGGACGAAAGGCAACCCTATTATAACGGCATCTTTCCGATCTCTTTGAGAACATATCATTTTCTGATGTGTTTGTTGTACGCACGTCGCTATCTTCAGTTATTTTTATTTATAGCACTTCAGGTGATTTGATAGCACATCTAAAATTTTCGAAGTTTGACGGCAAACTGTATAATAACATAGTAGCTAATAAATCTGGATTTATTTCCACTTGCAAGTCATGTAATTTATCAACCGCGTCGAAGAAGTTGTTCATATGAACTCTTACATCAGCGTCTTTTTCCATTCGTTGCAGTATCAATTGTTTCAACAATTACGCTTTTCTAGCAGGTCCCGATGACTGATAAATATATTCCAATTTCATCCACACATTACGGGATGTGACGCATCCTTTAATTTGTTTCAATTCCGTTAGATTTATTGCAAGGATTATTTAGGATTTCGCCTTGTTATCATTTACGGACCATTTTTAATAACACTTTTGTTTTTAATTATTAGTTTATTCTGGGTACCATAAACTGTTAGCGAAGGCATTAAGACAGCCGCGCGTGTCGCGCGGCATTGCATATAGGGTACAACATTATTCTTAATGATTATTTATCAGTAATTTTACAATTATTTATTAGAACGATTGAAAATTTATATGATCTATTGAAAATGTTAATTTTTAATTATTATACGTATTTATTGATGTATACAGTAAAACCTGTATAGCTCGACATAAGCGGGACCCATTTCCTATCCACTACTGAATGTGTTCACTAAAAGGTTGAAATAAATATCAAAACTTTAACTGAAGTCGGCAAAATATGTTATTTTTGATTACGATAAGAATTTATTTGCACGTATTTACTTCCCAGCAAACTTGATGATTTAATTTAAATATACAAATTTTGTAAAAGGAATTATTTTGCAAAAATTTTATTATTTACATCAAAACAAAATAATATGATATACGTTAGATTTACGCGTAATAAGATCTAGCTAAGAGATATTTGAAATAAAATAAAAAATATCCAATTTAATCAACATAGTGTTAATAATCTATATAAATAAAAATGAAATCCTGTTCGTTGCTAATGTCATAACTTAAGAACGGCTGGACCGATTTGGCTAATTTTTTTTTATAAATGTTGGTTATGGTCCGAGTAAGGTTTTTGCGGAAAAAAACTTGGAAAAGTTGTCCGAAAAATAGAAAAATCTGGGAAAAACTAAAATTACTTCATTTCTATTTCGATAGATGGTGCTACGTGCGTAAATTTCGTTTGACAGCATTTTTAAATTAAAGGGTGACACTTAAATGTGTCATCAATTATATTAGATGCAATTGTCCAAATAAATCCATTCACAAAACCAAAATGGCATACTTGCCAGATATGGACGTATGGATAACTGTATCTCGCGTGTTCGCAAGTTTTCATCTTTGTTTATTTACGCGCCGGAAAACAAAAGGAATTACGAATTATTCACAAAACGAAACTTAAATGCGGTTTGATTGTGGTCAATATTGCCGATCTCAATGCATTGAGATCGGCAATTGGAGTTGGAAGATTGATTGGGATTCATAATCGCTTAGGAAACATCCATTAATTACGTGAAGCGTTTAGGAGAGGGGGAGTCGATCTGAATCTCATATTACGTATATTACATAAATAATTTTGTTTAATAGCATCGTAAATATTTTATAATACTTCCGCGCTTGGTCATTGTAAATTTCTTCAAAACTCATAAACTTATTTGTCATTGTTAATTTCTTGAAATATTACTCGTTGTTATTAAAAATTTTCTGGAAAACACCCATACTAAACCTTGACTTGTGGATGGTGCGATCCAAATTTACCAATACCAAGCCTTCCTTCAAGGACCGCCAAATTTTACATGACCTGTGATCAGATCACGAAGTCAGTCTTGAAGTCGATTTCCTCAAGTTAACCACGAGACTCCGTTGCGTTTTAGAAGACGAGAGTTGGATTTTATTTTGCTGTTAACAAAATATTTGAGCTGTTGGCCGTAATTCGCCACTTTTTCATCAATTTTTCCAGTTCCATTTAGATGTTATCGAAGGAATTTAGAAGCAAGGTTAGGAAATTGATGCGAGGCCAATATTGCCTTGTCGTTCGCAAAAGTTCCCAATACAATGTCTTGATGAAGTGGAAGGTCAGCAGTGTAAAGGAGGTACAGGATTGGGACCAAGCACACTATCCTGCGGCACCCCAGATTTTAAAGGAAACAGAGCTGAGTGGGCGTCCCCATATTTTACAAAAACAAGGTGGAACTCGCTTTTGCGACAGTTCTTAGGCTTCTATACATCTACTGTTTTGATAGATTAAATTATTTGGGTTAATCTTTTAAATAGGTAGATACCAACGGCAAAATTTTTTTTATATAAGGTAACGCTAACGAGTTCTAATTTTTTTTAATCATGCGGACAGACAGACAGACACGGAGCCAGATCATAAGGCTTCTTCCTATACGTTGTATAGAAGCCTAAAATGTCTATCCGACAGGTAGGATTTTAGAATTTGGTCTTAATTTTAAAAATTAATCCTTCATGCCATACTTGACCGAAGGCTTGCGATATGTCTAAAAAACCGCCGAACAATACCGCTTGTTCTCCAAGTCATCCTTAATTTCCTTGATAACTCTGTGTATACTTGTTCAATATTCGAATGCTGCTAACAAAACCCAAATTAGTGGTTTTAGATTTTTACCTCTAAAATAGACTTTAGTTTAATTGTAAAGAGTTTCTCAAACACCTTAGAGAGAACAGCAAAAGACTGATTGGACGATACAAGGCAGCTTCTGTTGGGTCTTTACCAGGCTTCGGAATTAGAATTATTTGTGCCGTTTTCCATTGGAAAAGGAAGAAGCCCGTTCTCAGATAGCGTTGAATACAAATTTAATCTGTTTTATACCCTCCTGTGGACCTCTTTCATGATCTTGCCGGTTATTTAATCGTAACCAGATGCTTTGTATTAAGATTACTTTGTATAAATGACTTAACTTCAGCTACCCTGAAAGATTTTATTGAGATGTCCATCTGGTAGGGAGAATTTGTAGCTTGATGGATTAATTCTTCCTCTTCTGGAAGAATCTCTATGGCGAACGACTTAAAAACAAGATTACAAAGATGTTCAGCAAAAACTCGCACTCGACTTGATTTCTAATACGTGCAAATGTGTTTCGCACTTGTTTAATTTTTTTTTATGAATTTCTATAAGGAACAGTCGGTTACTTCTGTTGGTGAGAGGTTTTCCAAGAATTTCGGTATACCCTGGTTTTTAGCATTGCTCAGCATCTTCTTCAGTTGTTCTGTAGCGCGATCAAAATTGGTTTTATCGCTTGGATATTGAGTAATTTGCCAGTATTTTCTTAACTTTCTTTTTTCTTTGAGGTTCTTTCTGATGTAATTAAGACAATGATTTGTGCTATCAGTACTCTGGTTTGGCCGAGTAACAGTTCAGGCAGCTTATTGTATTGATGTATTTAGATGTTTAACCACGTCATCAATTTCCTCTTGTGTTTTTAGGGAAACGTTCAGATTAAGTCATTCCACTAGGATGGTTCAGAATGCTTCCCAATCTGTATTTTTGTTAGACCAAATCAGGTGTGGCATGGTCGGTTGGAAACGCTACACGAGAAATTAATTGATTCATGTACAAATTTTGTACATTAAAAAAAAGGTTAATTTCAGCGTAAAATTTCCCGTCTTTAAAAAGTTAAAACATGATAGTATACAGGGTGCTGAAATGAGTTGCTTATGCCGAACATAGGAAATTAACATGTAAAAACTTATTTATGATAATTCCTGCTTCACTAATTATTTTACTGGAAAAATGAAAGAAACAAAAATAATGCAGAAGTATGAACTACGAATGATAAGAGCATTAGATTTTATGTAGCATGTAAGTAAAAACTTACAAAGTCAAAAAATGCTTTTGAAATTGTTAAGTTAAATTTATCAAACTGGCCATGTAAGTTTCCAATATTTGAAAATTGAAATTAAATTGAATATAATATTACATGGCTAGTCATCCGATAAATGAAAATTTTAACAATTTCAAAACAATTCTTGGATTTTTTAAGTAAAAGCTAGATGAAATCTAATCCTTGTATCATTCGTAGTTTATATTTCTGCATTATTGTTGTGTTTTTCATTTTTTCTTTAAAATAATTAGAGAAGCAGGAATTTGCATAAATAAGTTTTTATTTATTAATTTCCTATGTTCGACTAACTCATTCAGCATCCGGTATATTAAATTAATGTTGATAAGGAAAACTTCGACTTTGGTGTTTAAAATCGGTAATCAAACAGCTCCCTTTCGTGTAGTTTAGAGAAATATGTTTATAAACAAAACCGAAGACTATGAAATTTCCAACAAAAAATGTAAAATAAGTATCGATGTAAAAGCAATTTTTAGATGACGAAAAATATTTACAAAAGGTAGAGTTTACATTGTTAACATAAGAGCACCCGGATTTCCCTATGAGTCACTGTAAGTAAACTCTCAATTCACAACCCCTGACCCCCCGAGTGTTTACCGAGTGTGAAGGTGGTTACATGCGCTTGCGATTTGCGGAATGCGATTTTTGTTCTGATTGGTTAAATTTGAACGCAGTGTAAACGGCAATTAAGTATTTTAAGATTTTGCGATAATCGCAAAACTTGAGATGGTTTTGATTGGTTAAATTTGAACGCAGTGTAAACGACACTTTACTAATGTAAGAATTTGCGATTTTCGCAAAACTTGAAATGGTTTCAAGATTTTACGGATTCCGTTGGTCATTTCTTGAAATACGCATGCGTTCAGGTGGAATTTTTCAAGTTTTTCAAAATACATGTGGTTTTCAAATTGATTTTAAAAACATTATCAATATAATAATGAACTATTTTTTTATACCTATATATAAATACGAATTTTTTACAGCTATTTATTATATTGTTACAATACAATTACAATAAATTAAGTGCTGTTTTTAATGTTTTAATAATAAATAATAGAATCAATAGCTTTGATTTTGATATCATGAGTGAAGTACAAGAGGTGCATTATTTTGTTATGTATATTTTAATTTGCAATCAATTAGTTTAGCAAAGTCGTTGAATAAAGTGTGTATATTAGGTACTACATTCATTTAATATTTAATCAACTAGAAATCACAGTCGGGGACAGTGTGGTCGAAGTCCTAATTGGATTAATCCAAAACAAAATACCATTGTGGGACCACGAGTGAAACTACTGTATTTCAGGTTATTTTAGAATTGCCAATCTGACTCGATCAATTTCTACAAAACACCTTATCAATTCACGAAAAGTTACTACTTTCGCATTCCGCAAATCGCTAGTGCCAATCTAACTCGACCAATTTCTACAAAACACCCTATTAATTTATGAAAAAGTTACTAAACTTTCGCATTCCGCAAATCGCAAGTGCATGTAATGAACTGTTAAATTTTTGCGGAAAACGCATTCCGCAAATCGCAAGTGCATGTAACCACCTTCACACGATATTCCGCTCAGGTGTACCCGCCATCAACATATACCGGGTGTATTCCGCTTCCGTTCTTCGCGTTTGTTTTAGGGATCCTTAATTATTGTGGTATAGAGGAATGTTAGTATCCCATTATTCTCAAATTTTATCGAAATATTTAATTTCTTTTCTTGTATTATAATATTATTCAGTAAAATTATTGCAAAAATATAAGTTAACAATATTATAGACGGATATAACAATTTAATTACATATTAAATATTGATTTAAAAAAATAATTTCAAAAAGGACTCCACTGGGATTTGTGATGTTTTATATTGTACAACCTTCTTTATCTAATGAGGGAGACCACTCAAGTGTAACTCGAGGATCAGGACAAGTTTTGGCAGAGTGAATGAACACTAACATTAAGCGGAAACTTTTTTAAAGTAGTACTATACGCAACCGTTTCTGGGAAAATAACGTTTAACAGTTTCAAAATGCAATACTTCAGTTAGTTTATATAACGATAAGGTTTGCTAGCTGATGCTAGATATTAACTTGTCCGCAGGTAGGTTGGAAGGTTCAACTCCCCGCAGGAATAGTTCCTTTTCTTCTGAACACTTTATATCTTCCCGAATACGATGCAAAACATGCTAGATCCTGATACCCTTGTAATACGGCATCTGTCTTCGATCCGCTCGCTTCGTTTTAATAACAGGTTTGACATCTGATCTGTTGTGGGTAACGTGGTAATATAGAAGTAGTCGAGATGTCGACAAGTTAGTTTTATAGTCATATAGTCTTAAGTGTAAATATAAATAAGTGCAAATTATTAATTATTATTAAATAAAACAAATTTAAACAACTCAACTTGTAATTTTCAAAACCATCAATAATCCGTAACTGTTTTTAAGAGAATATCACACTGTTATGTCCTACAACAGTGTTGGCGATATATCGTTATCATATCTTGTTACTCCAAAATTTTAATTTTTATATCGATCCACTCCAAAATTAAAAAATCTGATGTGGACACCACATAACTTCCTTGTAATTTTTATAATAATTGGACAGGAATCTCGTTAATCTATTCATGCGCGTAATTAATTACAACTTTTGGCACGGACAATCGCAACCAAAAATAGGAGGTGCACAACTAGATGCTATAAGTGTCTCAAATCCAAAATTTCAACTTTCTACGACCTACCGTATTTGAGTTATGCGACATACAGACGTCCGTACATACGTACGTACGTACGTACAGACGTCACAACGAAAATAGTCAGAATGGATTCAGGGAAGGTCAAAACGAATATTTCCGTCAAAATCTGGAAATCGAAAAAAATCGGTATCACAATACTTCCTTGTTTTACAAGGAAGTAAAAAACCTTTACCGATCAAAATAAATGAACTTAAGAAATATAATTTAGACATTAATACATTAAAAGATCAGGAAAATAAAAAATTTATAATAAAAACTAAAATACTGACAAAATGGGAAGACGAATGGCAAGAAATTAAACATAATAAATTAAAAGACTCAAAAAAAATACAACTATTTGGAAACATATAGAACAATTAAGTAGGAAAGAAGAAGTTGTTATTGACCGACTTCGGGTTGGTCATACTATGCTCACCCACAGCTACTTATTTAAAAAAGAACAACCTCCAAACTGTCTTTGTGGCAACCTCTTAAACGTCAGCCACATATTAAGACACTGTCCAAAATATCAGGCAGCAAGACATTTTGCCGAATTGCCTGATAGCCTAGAAGATATCCTATCAGACACAAGATGCAACGTACGAAAGTTACTGAAGTTTTGACTGTAGAGTCATCGGGTTTGTTTAGCAAAATTTAAAATTTAATCTTTTTACCTTACATCTATGATTTCATTGTTAATATAGTTCAAATATGTTATTTAGTTTTTTATAGTTATTTAATTAATTGTGTTAATAATTATGTTACTATAATATTAAGTAGTGCTAATAACCTATATATGTTGATGCACATTTTTGTTTATTCCACTTTTACTTTGTATCTGATAATAAAAAAAAATTAAATTAAGTCATATTTTGGTTTTGCGCTTCTTGATTGTTTATATTATGTAACTGCTTAATTAATGTAACTTTTATTTCAGAATTGGCCACAGATGGAAGTCTTGCTTCTGAGAATTGGGCAATGAATATGGAAATTTGTGATTTAGTTAACGAAACTGAAGATGGACCTAAGGATGCTATTAGAGCAATAAGAAAACGCCTTACTCAAAATGCAGGAAAAAATTATACTGTTGTTATGTACACACTTACCGTATTGGAAACATGCGTAAAAAACTGTGGAAGACGTTTTCATTTATTGACCTGCAACAAGGACTTTATATCTGAATTGGTAAGATATACAATATATTTTATTATTAAGATGTAAAGATTAGAAAGATTTCTATTCGAATAAAATACGTTACAATCAAAATCCAAAAATTAATTTCAAAATTTTAATTTCATTGAACAATATTTTGGTATCACGTAATTACGCTGGCGTTATTAATTATGCCGACGACATTTATGCCAATAGTAAATAAGTCGATAACTTTAACACCGACATGTGACAGTAAGATGGAATATCTAAACGTATATTTTTTTTACGTATAATGTAAGTGTTGAGGATGATATTAAAAAACTGCTGGATTTTCTTATTTCTTTTAATCTAGACCGATTATATGTGACAAATACTTTTACACTACTTTCTTGCTCTTATGAGGGTTGGCGGGTAAGTGAAGTTGCATCACAGATGCAGAACAAACCCCCAGAAAGACGCACACATGTGGTCACCCATTACTAAGAATTAGCAGGTCACTTAAGGGCGTCAACATAGCCCCCGGCGTTGAAAGTGTATCTTTCAACCAAAATTACACACACCTGAATAAGACAAAATGACCTGCCAATAAACAAAATACATAAAGCACTGGTTAACACACAACAATTAATTGCAATTAGATTTACAAAGCACTAAGTCAAACATACAAATAATACATGGAAAAAAAATCTTTCACAGACATAAAAATAATAAAAAAATAACAATAACAAACAATAGAAACACGTGACAATAATTATTATAAGACACAAGACCTAATTAATAGTTCGATCATTGATCTGGGAGTGGGCATAATTTAGTCACTGCCCGTTTAAGGCTGCCGTTTATAGTTTTTAGTGTCGCAACTCGCACTACATTGTCTTTTCCGGGATGAATTGCAATAACCCGCCCCATTTTCCACGCTAATGGTGGCGCATTGTTTTCCTTCACTAAAACACAATCGCCTAACTTTATTGTACCTACACCTCGTTTCCACTTAGCACGAAATTGCAGTTCCGCCAGATATTCCTTATGCCACCTTTTCCAGAAGTGTTGCTGAAGCTGCTGTACTCTCTGGTAGTAGTCCAGACGCGTCGGCGGAATATCAGACACGTCAGCATCAGGAACAGACACTAAAGTTCTTCCTAACAAAAAGTGAGCAGGAGTGAGAGGATCTAGGTCATTTGGATCACTAGACAATGGGCACAAAGGTCGGGAATTTAGTATTGACTCTATTTGCGTTAGAAGAGTGTACATTTCTTCAAATGTTAATAAAGCATTTCCCGCAACCCGTTTTATGTGGTATTTTACTGATTTTACACCAGCTTCCCACAGTCCACCAAAGTGGGGCGAACTTGCTGGTATAAAATGCCAATTTATTTCTAGCTCCGATGACAAAGCAGCAATATTATTAGAATTTTTCCGTAAAAAGGCAAATAGTTGCTTTAACTCCGCATTTGCACCTACAAAATTTTTTCCGTTGTCTGAATGTAAATCGCGTGGCCTTCCTCTCCGGGAACAAAATCTGCGTAATGCAGCAATGAACGCGTTTGTGGTCAATTCAGTGACCAATTCTAAGTGCAGTGCCTTTGTGGAAAAGTACACAAACACGGCAATATAAGCTTTTACGCTTTTGCAACCACGGCCCTTTCTGTCTTTCAGCAAGATCGGACCGGCGTAATCCACGCCTGTGGTTAGAAATGGCAGAGTTGGCTGAACACGACTTACAGGAAGACTGCCCATATTAGGAGTGACTTGTTTAGGAGCAGCGCGGAAGCATTTTAAACATTTGTGCACCGTTTGACGCGCTAAATTTCTTCCCCCCAATGGCCAAAAACGCTCTCGAATAATGGCTAATAGTTGTTGTGGTCCAGCATGAAGAAGGCGCTTATGTTCCCGGGAAAAAATTAACTTCGTTAAATCATGCTTAGCCCTAAGCATTAATGGATGTTTTTTATCATAAGAACAATACGAATTCTGAAGTCGCCCTCCCACACGGAGCAGACCTTCAGAATCAAGAAATGCGCTCAGGTTACCTATTATGCGCTTTTCTTTGGTAAGTTTACCATTTCTTAAAAATTCTAGTTCATCTTTAAATGATTCAGCTTGAGCAACTCTTACCAAGCAGTCTTGGGCATGTTTAATCTCTATACACGAAAGAGGTCCAACTACTCTTTCTTGACCCAATTTATTACAATTATTGATGAATCTGAAGCAATATGCTACAATTCTCTCTAATTTAGACAAATTGGAATATTTCTGAAAAGGAAACGATATTTTTTCTACAATTACAAACGACTTTACGCTTTCCTTTAACTCAGGCACAATTTCTGGACCTAAAATCTTGTCCGGCCACAATTCTTCCGGTGAAGATAACCAAGATGGCCCGTGCCACCATAATTCAGAATTTAATAATTCACTCGGACTAATACCCCTAGAAGGCAAGTCGGCTGGATTTGACTTAGTAGGTACATGCCTCCAACTACTGTCGTGCGTACTTTCCTGAATCTCAGCAACCCTATTAGCCACGAAAGTTTTTAGAAGATTAGGGGGGGTTTTCAACCAACTTAACACGATAGAGGAATCCGACCACAGATAACATCTATTGAATTCTACCCCCATAATACCTCTGACCCGAGAGAATAACCTGGCTAACATTAAGGCAGCTGACAATTCTAATCGAGGAATTGTGATGGTTTTTAAAGGAGCCACCTTCGTTTTGGCACAAAGAAGAGTAGTGGTTATTTGACCTTGATTATTGATTGAGCGGGTATATAAACATGCTCCGTAGGCGATATTACTAGCATCGGAAAAACCATGCAACTCAAGACTCACACGCTTTGTTGCTAGAACATGTCTTGGGATTTCTAATTGATTTAATTTGGTAATCTCACTCCGAAAATTCAGCCACTTACTTTGTAAAGAGTGTGGTAGTGATTCATCCCAAGACACCTTCTCCAACCAGAGTTGCTGGATAAAGGCCTTCGCGGTTATTGTACATGGGCTCAATAATCCCAAGGGATCAAATACCTGTGATATTTCCGATAATATCGAACGCTTGGTTAGCTTGGAACATTGAGGTAACGAAATGGAATAATGAAATTTATCATCCTTGCACGACCAGGATAGCCCTAATGTCTTAGTCCGCTCATTTTGACCAAATGATAAAACATTAGGATGTACATCCTCCTGTTGGAGGTCGACCAAAGCTGCAGGTGCATTAGAAATCCATTTTCTTAACTCAAAGCAACCTCCTTTTAAAATTATAGGAAGTGTTTTGCATATATGTCGCGCCCCTTCAACAGTGTCCGCACCTGTTAATAAGTCATCGACGTAGAACCCCTCCTGAATTATCTTTGAGGTTTCAGGATGCATTTGCTGACATTCAATACTGAGCTGCATCAAAGATCTTATCACTAAAAAAGATGCTGATGCAGTCCCGTACGTGACTGTATTCAATTCATAAGTTTTCAATGCTTCAGTTGCGTTATCGCGCCAAATGATGCGTTGAAATGAACGTTGCTCAGGTTCAACTAATACTTGTCGATAAAATTTGGCTATATCAGCTGATAAAGCAACAGCATACTTGCGAAATCTTATTAAAATTGAAAACAAGTCTGATTGGATGACAGGACCAATCATTTGGAGATCATTAACCGATACTCCAGAAGTAGAAGCCATGGAGGCATCAAACACAACACGAAGAGAGGTAGTTAACGATGATTCTTTTGACACCCCGTGGTGTGGAATATAGTACGCGCTTGCAGTAGACTCGCTGTTAACTACTGACATATGCCCAAGTGCTACATATTCTTTCATAAAATTCTTATATTTAACGGAGAGCGACTGATTAGAGTTTAATTTTCGCTCTAAATTTATAAACCGTCTTTTTGCCCTCTCGTAAGAATCACCTAAACCGTTCAAAGATTCCTTAAATGGAATTGAAACAATAAATCTACCATCTTTATCTCTTCGGTGAGTCTCGACAAAATGCCTCTCACAAAAATTTTCTTCATCAGAAAATGCCTTTGTAGTGTAGACTTCTTCAATTTCCCAAAATCTTTTTAGCTCCTTGGAGAGCTCCGCTGTCTGCGAAAAATTACATATACTAACAGGAGATTGAAGACTAACTCGAATGGGACCACTAACTACCCATCCAAACCTAGTTTTTTGGAGAATTGGCTTGCCCTTACCCAGGGTGTGTTGCCCTACACATACCACCTGCCAAAAATGACTAGCACCTAATAAAATATCCACCTTACCGGGGATATGGAAATTCTTGTCAGCCAAGTATATGTTGCTTGGTATTTTTAAGGAATTCTTATCAACTGATACCGTAGGAATGTTACCAGAAATACTGGGCATTACAAGGCAATCAACATCTAATTCAAAGCGGGAGTTGCCAGAAATTATCTTGACTGAACATTTAGAATTAATTTCTGTATTCCTGTTAGATATACCACTAACACAAAATTTTGATGGACTTCTCTCTAATCCCAAATTCCTACTGAAATCCTCCGTTATGAAGCTAGACATGCTTCCCGAATCTAAAAGAATTCGTGCAGCGTGAGCTCTACCAGTCACATCTAAAACGCGAACCATAGCAGTACACAATAATACTGTTTCACGACTAGAGGAAAAAGCAGACACCGTCACATTTTCTTCCTGGTTTACCACCGTCGGGGAATTACTGGTTGCAGGATTACTGAGCCCAGCCTGAGAAGTTCTATCCACATGCAATAAAGTATGATGTTTGGCTTTACATCTCTGACACCTAATCTTAGATTTGCACCTTCCCGTGAAGTGACCTTTAGCTAAGCAATTATAACAAATTTTAAGTTCTCTAACCCTAACCGAGCACGTATCCGCGTCTAACCCCTTAAATGCGTCACATGCACTTAAGATATGTGATCCATCGCACATTGGACATGAAACTACGGCCGTTACAAAGCTCTTCGATGACGAGCGTTCAATGCGTACCTTAGTCCCATCCCTTTGTTCTACATTTTCTAAACGAGATGCCATTCTTTCTACAAAATCTATCAAATCATTTAAGTCGGGAATCGCGTCTGAGTTAAAGGAGTTTTCAAATAAAAGTAAGGTAGTGTCATCTAATTTTGAACTTAATAAATAAACCAAAAGCGCATTTCTTTGTTCGTCTTCATTTATTATTGAGTTAATCGCACGAAGACTATTTTTATAATTGTCAACAAGGTTTAAAAGTTTTGTTGATGACTCTTTAGTTATAGCCGGCAGGGTGCATAACGCCTTAACATGATGGTGAACTAAGCTCCGCGATTTATTATACCTAGAATTCAAATTATCCCATACAATTTTGTAATTTGACGCGGTTAGAGCTATATTTTTGACCACCTCTTTGGCTTTTCCGACCAATGCTGACCGCAAATATTGGTGTTTTTGAATGTCTGATAAACAATCATTGTCATTTATCAAACTGCAAAATATATCCCTAAAATTCAGCCATCCTTCGGATCTACCATCAAATTCAGGAATCGACACTCTGGGCAATTTAATGCTAGTTTGGAAATTCGATCTTTCAATGGAAGCAACCGTGGGACTAGGCGCTATTTGATTTGATGCACTACTGGCTACTCGGCTATTGGAAGCATTTAAAGTTTCGATCTTACGCAAAATAGTTTCAGCTATGGCTACTACTTCGTAATATTTATTTTGAAAGGATTCGAGATGTTGCAATTCGCTGTCAATATCTTCAGCTTCATTTTCAATTTGACGCTGAACCCGTTCGAACTCTTTCAGTAGCGACTGCAACGCATCGCTCCTTTTTTGAACTTGTATTACATCTCCCGCTGCAAGTACATTACTGATTTCAAAAATGGCATTTTTCTCCTTAATAAATTTTTCTGCAATTGTCAAACGAGCCTTAATTGACGCTCTTTGTTTATTTAAATTTATTTCTGCCATTGTGAAACTTTAACTATTATTTCGCGAATTTAAATAAAATTAAATATTTGCCAAGTTCTGATATATCGAATGCAAAAAAGTATATAAATTTAAGATTTGACCGTACTTTAAGAAAAATGCTTGAAATAAGATATTAACCTAGTAACCGAAAACTTTCAATTATCCTAAAATTTAACAAAGTCACGGGTGCATTTACTACCTACTAGTGCCCCTAATAAATCACTCGAAACTGGGTGATACCAAAAAATACTTAAGCTTTGCGTATGTGTACGTAAGTTAAGCTAACTACGTACCTTTTTAATATTCCTTTAATTTTAGACAAATATATTTTCCGCAATCATTAATTGTTGAATAATTGTAATATACCACATAAAACAGTAACCAAATTTGATAACATCAACCCGAATTACTTATAATTAATTTAACAAATAAAATCAAACTTTGAGGAAAATGGTAAAGGAAATTATTGACTTACCCACTTTTGTTTTCGAAGAAGTGTCAAGAAAACCGTGCTTTAACCAAGCTGCAAAATTCACCTTCAAATTGGCTGGCGTCGCTTATCGTACTTTCTTGATCAGGAAAGTAACTTTAAATACACAAGTTTAGCTTCGCGTTTCCAATTAATTGAAGTGATTTCAAGTTTTAATACAATCCGGCTCGATAAGGACCAAAATGTTGAGGATGATATTAAAAAACTGCTGGATTTTCTTATTTCTTTTAATCTAGACCGATTATATGTGACAAATACTTTTACACTACTTTCTTGCTCTTATGAGGGTTGGCGGGTAAGTGAAGTTGCATCACAGATGCAGAACAAACCCCCAGAAAGACGCACACATGTGGTCACCCATTACTAAGAATTAGCAGGTCACTTAAGGGCGTCAACAGTAAGTATTTGACCGACGCATATTATTCGAAAAAGTAGTACCTACGTAAATAAAACGTATACTACTAAAAATATAAATTATACGTATTAATTGTGCGGTGGTCGAAGACTAATATCTAGGCTAGAGTATCCGTACGATTCATCCCGGTGTAACCGTGAATTTTTACTCCCGGGATATTTTACCCCGGGGTAAAATTTCACTAGGGATATTTTACCCCGAAGTAAAATTTCACTAGGGATATTTTACCCCCGGTAAAATTTCACTAGGGATATTTTACTCCCTAAAGAATTTTTACAGGGGGTAAAATTTCACTAGGGATATTTTACCGGGGGTAAAATTTCACTAGGAATATTTTACCCCAGGGGGGTAAATTTTCACTAGGGTATATTTATCAAGGAGGTAAAATTTCACCGACGTTAAAAATTATCCTGAATCAAAAACCAAGGCAAATACTTAAATTAAGTGGACTATTAAGAATAATATTTTTTATTAAATTCTCATTTTTTTCCTTAATCATAGGCTAGTTTTTTACCTTAACCTAATTGTTTACCTTTACCTAAGTTCCAGAAAAATTATCAACTTCAATATTTATAATATAAATTTTTGGTTGGTACATAGTATCATACTTCGGCCCCCCCCTTAGCCATCTAGTGAGTGAATCAAATGAAATTAGTTTCATGTACACGTGCTTATTAAAGTGGCTAACACTTAACCTAAGCGTATACGGAGACGCAGGCAAAATTTATATTAGAAAAGTGTCCTTTATCACCACCTAAATGATGGGCTAAATCATGTATAGTAGTGATGCCCATGACCCCACGAAACGAGACGAGAGTTTTGTAAAGTCTTTACGTGATTATCTGTTCAGACGGGGGCGATTTTGGTGATTTTTCGACCCCCTCCCCCCCTGGTGAGATTTCATGAGATTTGGCTTAACCCCCCCCCTCCCCCCATAAAAGCCTCACGTAATTAATGGACGTCCCCTTACAATTGCTTAGTGAAATTTCACTAGGGAATTTTTACCCCCAAAGAATTTATACAGTGGTAAAATTTCGCTAGGGATATTTTACCGGGGGTAAAATTTCGCTAGGGATATTTTACCCCGAGGTAAAATTTCACTAGGGATATTTTACCCCCGGTAAAATTTCACTAGGGATATTTTACCCCCTAAAGAATTTTTACAGGGGGTAAAATTTCTAGGGGTAAAAATTCACGTTGACACCGGACATCGAAAATATATAGAAAGAAGTAGCCATAATTAAAATTACCATACCATAATAATCTACTAGTATTCCGAATTTCATTAAATTTTGAACGCTAGTTTAAAAACCGTCAGTACTACCTTAACACTTTCAGTCTTTATTTAATTCTACCGAAGGAATAATTTTGCTATTTGCACCATTGGTTAATTAAATTTTTGAAGAAAATTTCAATGCTTTAGCTGCCCTCCCGGGGGAGTTATGGTATGTGGTCAAATAATTACACTTTTTTTACAAACTTACAAAAATGTATTTTTTTATTACTACATTCGAACAATTAAACATTTCTCTTTATGTTGTAGACATTTCCAAACTAGTAGCAGTTTTTATAAATGTTTTTACAGCGTCGCTGTAATGCAGTATAGCAGTATAATAATGTATAAATGCACAGTGTAATATACATTTATTTTTGTAAAATATTCTGCAGCTTCAGCTTTTAAACACCAAATGCTACCATTATCACTAATCTTATACGACCGATATGTAAACAATTGATTAAAGTTAGAACCAACTGATTCTAACATCTAGTTCTCTTGCAAAAAAATATTAATTTTAATGTAGCCAATTGACTACTTGTATACATAAGAGGCTGAGCCAAGACGAGGCCGAACGAATGATTAGGTGTGGACGTTGAGCCGAAGCGAGGAACACTGCCCTGGGGTGTTCGGCGAACGACCAGAGGCCGTTTGAATGCTATCCAAGCTGAGTCGGTACATCAAAGAGAATTCGGTTAGGTGTGGTACTTCTGCCTCGACGCTCGATGTAGCAATTTATTCTTGACTGGACCACGTGCTCGAAACAAGTGTTTATTTTGTTTAACAGATTTAGCACAATTTATTCGTTTGTTTATGGTAATTATGGCGTGGGATAATAAGAAAACGTTAGTATTAATTAAACATTTCGAGTAGAGGAAAATATTATGGAAAGAAAGACCATAAAAATTACTTTTGCACGGTAATGAAAGAAGATGCTTGACAAGAAATAAGTGTAATTCTGAATGAAGATAAAGAAGTCGTGAAAACGACGCACCCCGTTTGTTTTTTTGCTGATTCATTAGCTGGTTTTTGATTAAGGTTTAATTCTGCCATGAAGAGAATTTTGGTTTTCAGGCTCTCGAGATCCCCACCCTCAATAGAGCCTACAAAGTTGGGGACAAATTTGTTGTACATTTTTAGTTTTTGAGAATTAAAATGATTTCTAGTACAGGATTGTGGCTTTATACTTCCCATTACCTGTGTATGTTATTATATCAACAATACGTTGATTGTATGACGAGTTGTGATTAAAAAAGCTATGGGGTGGCAACCTGCAAGCCTTTCCTCTAGTATAAATAGTTTTGGCTATGCTCCAACGAGATGTTTGCGGTGTATTTGATTGTTGTGTACTAATGCTAGGTTGCTAGGTGTAGGTTCAGAAATATCAGACTCACAAAGTGTTTCTTCAATCTCTTCCAACTACGAAATTAATTTATTGGCCATGATAAAAAAAAAATAGAATCACGTGTATATACGGCGGTGATAAAAATATTGTGCGGTTAGCGCGACGCTCACTTTATCGGTGCTGTCAACTTTGTAAGAAGCATAACTATGCTGTAATGAAAATTAGCGCTATAATTTATTTTTGTCAATATTTGTAGACATGTCATTTGAAGGTATAATAGTTAATAGTATCAGATGAATTCGACATCATTTATACGAATGACATTCGTTAGAGCCGGCAACAGTTGAGTTGCTTGAGTGCTCGAGCACCACACCACGGATTTTGAGCACCACACGAGAAAATACAAAGCAGTGAATAATTTGTAAAATAAAACACTAAACACTTGAAAAAATTGTATTTCACATCACATAATATTTGTGAGCACCACACGGCAAATCTAAAAGATGCCGGCCCTGACATTCGTAATGTTATTTATGTGAGAAGCGCGCTCACATGTGTACCAACGACGGGTTTTAAACATCTACGAGACGAATCAACTGAAGTTGCTAAAAAACTGAGAAAAGGAAAACATACTTACCTTTGTATTTGTGCTGCGATTGACTCACATTGTTGTAGATCCAGTTCATCAAGAAAGTATCTGGAAGAAGGCTTGTTCATATCTAAGATGTTCAGTCTTTTTCAATAAAAATATCCAGAAGATTCCACTTCAATTACTTGTCTTACTAGAATTTTTAATACAAATTTCAATTTAGGATTTTCAAGCCAAAAAAAGATCAATGTGATCTTTGTGAGAAAAGATTTTATTTTAATAAATAATAATAATTTAATAATTTATTTAACAGAAATAGAATTGGGTATCTTGAAAATATGTCGAATAAAGAAATCTGTCGTTTTGGTGTTTGAAATTGCCCTACACGCTTGTTAATTTTTAGGTTAAGTTAATCGGACCTAAAAATGACCCACCAACAGCTGTGCAAGAAAAAGTTTTAAATTTAATTCAAACTTGGGCTGATGCATTTCGACATCAAACAGAGTTATCGGGAGTTGTTGCAGTTTATCAAGATTTGCTGAATAAAGGCATTGAATTCCCTGCAACTGATTTAGATGCAATGGCTCCTATATTTACACCCCAAAGGGTAAATTATAAGATAGTTTTAATTAAATTATTGTAATTATGTAATGCACAAGTATTTTCAGAGCGTTGATGCAAACATTCCTACTGATGTAGTAGACGAACAGCAACTTGAAATTTCACCTGTTGCACAAGTGGAAAGTCCAATTACTACAATTCTAACTACAGAACAAAGAACAAAATTAAAATCAGAATTGGATGCTGTTCAATCGAATATGTTGGTATTTGGTGAGATGTTAAGTGAACTGAAACCCGGAAAGGAACACCTTGACGAACTGGAATTATTGCAGGTAAATATTAACAGTACATAGTTTGTTGTGTATTTTGGCAAAAAGCCACGTTTATCCCACCAGTTGGCGCCAGCTCTCACAAAAGTGCTGTAAAATGAAAAATTCAAAATATTACTCACTTTTAAAAACAAATAAAATCTTTACACAAAAATACAAAACTCCCAAATTGCATAATAAAAACTTCAATAAAGAATTTTGGAACATGACATTACATTCCTGGATTTTATTGTTTAACCCAGGGTTCACAATGAAATTCATCCAACTTGGATTTATTCATCCATCCATTCATCCATCAAGAATCAAAAATCAAAATTTTTGTTGGGAGTTATTTTCACCAATTCTGATGCCCAAAATATCACCCAAGTCAGAATGTAAAACGCTAATACACAATTAGTCTGTAACGGTAACGAGAACAGAAAAGGGAACAGTCAAAGTATGTTTACATTATTGGATTTTGAATTGGAATTTTGTATTCGAGATTTGTATTGGATTTAATATCCAATGCTCGAATATAAACGCATTTACATTATTGAATATTTGAATTGGATTTGTAATAACAAACGATAAATATAATGACATGACATAAAAAAAATTGTTGGCTATAATGAAAGATATAATATAATTATTATAATATAATAAATGCCGATGATACGTATTTGGCGTATCAACCTTAAATTTGAAGTTAACAAAATCAACTATAAGTCAAAAATTTACACTCTTAGATCACAATATATTACATCTACAGGTACGATTTATAGAAATCCAATGAAAAATCCAATACAAATATACACCGTCCTATTCCTTAAGGTTGTTAAGAAGGAAAATGAAATTAATGAGAAGTTCTTGAAATTTTTACAGTACATTATTTGCGTAATAAAAAAAATTCTGACAAAGTTTGAACTTTGTAATGTTAATCGACATTTTTTTAAATTCAGGCTCATTCAAAATTTTATTCAAACCAAATTTCGTTCAATTGTCACATTTACTAGGATTGGAAAATTCAATTTTGTCACGTTTAATTTGCTAAAAGAACATTCGTATGCCCTCTATCGGCTAATAGTATAATTAAGCCCATTTTTAAGTAATTACCGATTCATTAGTAAACGCAGTTACCTGCAAAAACCCCTTCCCCCATTTGACGATTAACTGCGCATCGGCTGCAGCGAGCAGTCCTTTAAGATCAGCGGACTCCTAAGGTTGTGTGTTGGGAAATGGTTTCCTTTTTGTTGAAGAACTTGGAAAATTTTAGTGTTACCGTTTAAGTTTTGGGGTTCTTTATTGATCTAGGCAGATCAAGAACCATTCTGCACTCGTTGCAAATTTAATTCACGAATTCCAAGGCATGATCCAACATTGCGCAATCCCAGGTCGATTGCGTTTCACTTGAAAATTTTAAGGAAAACCATTTGAACATCACTATTGGAGACAACTTAATATCAACCTTTGTGGACCACCTGAATTACCATCCAGAACCGCTGTTGGTCACCATCATTTGCACCCCAGGGCGCCGATGTTTGCAGATTCATCAGTCGACCACGTTGTCCAGCGTCCATCTTGTTTAGTTTTTCAACGTAATCCGCTTACTCCACACAACTGTAAGTGACTACGATTCTTTTGATTAACATCCCTCGAAATTTGATTTTACCAACAATTAACGGTCGACCTTGTATGGAATTTCTCAAAAATTTCCGTTGTGACATCATCCAGTAACCTTGCCGGTTTGAACCATCCCCCGCCATTGTGATTACCGGTCCTTGCATTTTTTTAACCGACATAAATAACTTTCAAACTTTTAGAAATTAACTTTTAACTTTCATGATAATTAGTTTAGTGCCACCGATACCGTACAATTTAAGTCACGTTTAATTGACAATAATTTTGATTCCACTACCAAAAGAAAAATTGAAGTGCTCCATGCTACACGTATTTTTAGTTAATCTTAATTGCTTTTGACTAACACTGCAAAACTTTGACTTGACTCGTTGGAGGTCATTTTTGCAATTATTTTGGGTTCAAACTATTTTTTTATTACACCTCTACGAGTCGGGGATACAAAGTATTATTTTGTATGCTTGCAATTTTAATTATTTGATTATCTTCAAAATATTATTTCAAAAACTCTATTGTGGTAATTGGGTTGCTTATTCCTAAGGCAACATTCGATTGTATTAAATTCTTAATGTTACAACATCTTATGTGAAAAATTATATTATTTACAGGTATTGAAAATTAATGTTAAACTTCATCTCATCATTCAGTTAATTTTAAGCATTATAACTGTCCGGAAACCAAAATTATTATCAACTTTCAAGATCCCGTTTGTGGTACTTTTGCAAATTATTCACCCACTATATTTTTATAATTTGTTTTTTTTGTCATTAATTAGCCTTTCATTAAAATTTATTAACTTCTCATGGACCTATCTTTCTATTGAATCTACCTGCCTCAAAATCATATTTAGTTGAAGATTCCATCTCGAGCCGAACTCAACTCAAGGTAAGATTTAGTGACATTTGCTCGAGTGGCGCCCTCTCGATCTTGACGACTTTTGAAGATTCTTTGAGCAACATCGTTTACTTGGACCCAGGATTTTCTTGTTTTTCAGCGACCCACGACCTCGCCGACTCGAGCCAGCGGCAATCCTGTGTGTCTGAGCGGATAGCCATTCCCCGCTATCAATTTGAGACTTAGGGCAGTTTGAGCCCGTGACAACTTAATCTTGTTCTTAGTTATCGAGATAAAAAATGTCATACATTTTGGTCGCATTGATTTAAAGGTCATTATTTCGACAATAGGAAATGTCAGCATTACAAAAATTGCCAAAATATTTATGAAAGTCTTACAAATAAGGATACCAAACTTCAAAAAAATCATGTTTTTAGTTTCTGAGAAAATTAAATTATTATTCCAAAAAGTGTACAAAAGCTGTCAAGATTAAGGAAATCATGGCTATATCTGATTTCGTAACCCATTCATTTTTCCACCAATATTTTTGTTTTTAATGTATATTTATCAAAAATCTTGATAGCTTTTGAACTACTTTTTAGAATAATAATTTAATTTTCTCGAAAACTAAAAACATGACTTTTTTGAAGTTTGGTATTATTATAAGACTTATTATTTATAAGACTTTCATAAATATTTTGGCAATTTTTGGAAATGCTGACATTTCTGATTCTCGATTTAATGGCCTTTAAATCCACGTAAACTTTAACATTTTTTATCTCGATAACTGTTTTGGCAGATGGTGAATTTTTATCTGCTTGAGAGATCAGAGCGAATATACTTTTTCTTATTCGACAAGACTCTGAATACTACTCTGGCTTGGCTTTCTGGAAGGACCACCTCTATGTTTACTTCTTTTTATAATAAAATCACTTTAATTAATTAATTCTTTTATTTTAGAAAAATTTATTTATCGTTACATTGACGATCTTATTTGACTCGACTCTATTGTGCGAATGAATGATTTGCTTGTCGTGACGGGTGTGCAAAATTTAAGAAATCCCCACTTTTTACCATACTTATCGTATTTGTCCAAGACCGCGAGAACAATAACTAAGAACAAGATTAAGTTCAAACTTTGCCAGAATTTTTTTTATCACGCAAATAATGTACTGTAAAAATTTCAAGAACTTCTCATTAATTTCATTTTCCTTCTTAACAATCTTAAAAATCCAATGAAAAATCCAACGGATGCAGTCCAATGTAAAATCGAGTAATGTAAACGCGAAAATTTTTACATTGGACCAAATCTAAAACAAAATCCAATACAAAATCCAATATTGTAAACATACTTTAAAAAAATAAAATACTTGTATTCAGGTGGCTCCTTTCATAATAAGCGGGAACGAGAACAGAAACGATTTTACTATTATTGCTATGGTTATTTGCATTCGTAAACTGTCAGAATTTTTTTTTTTAAATTTTGTTTAACCAATCAAATATCCCTAAATAGCTATCGTTACTGTTCCTGTTCTGGTTTATTGAGAACCGACAATTCATTTTGTTCCAGCTCTCGTTGTCGTTTCTGTTCTCGTTACTGTTACAGACCAATTATATATGAGCCTTAACTAAATTATCGATATAACTACCTTATGAGTGGTTTGATTATTTACAATTTTAGTTTAATTTAATAATTTAATAACTATCTTTAATTTTCTATTTTTACTGCTATTAGATCTTTGTTTAATACAATATTTTAAAAGAAATTTTTAAAAGCTCTTCTTGTTGTCAACGTTATGGAAACATAATTTCAGCTCTATTTGTCAACAAAATATCTGCCCAGTGAACCAGTGTATTAAAAAAAGTACCAGTGAATTAAAAAAGTGCCTTTTTAAATTGAATTTGAAGAGAAGAATCCTCGAGTTAAATAATACGTTTGATCTTTCCTGCAAAAACAACAATCTCCTACCTAATTACAGTATATTTTATTTGAAAAATCTTAAAAACATTTTAGTTCTAAAGAGTGTTTGTGAAATTTTTGAGTTTTCTAAAATATTGATATGGTAAAATATCTGTACTTCTTTTAATTATTTAAAAATTCATTAAAACATGTGGACATCGCTTAAATTTGATATTTATGTTTATGTCATTCTTGCCAAATTTTTTTACCCGACTGTGCGACCCAAAGAAGGGTTATGTGTTTATCAGTCTATATCTTAGATCATATAATACATATGATCAATACATATGTAATATATATGATCTAAGGTCTATATAATATGTATGTATGTACACTACCGTCAAAAAGTTTAAGACCACCTTGTAAAAGCAATTAAAACTAGATATTACTCCTATCAATACATGTTTTTATATTAACAGCCTTATGCATAGTCGTACTCTTAATATGGTTTTAAAATGAAAATAGTAGCTACTAGTTAAGGTATCACATTAAAACGCCGTCCCCAAAGACGCCGTTTCAAGAACGCCGTGGGAAAGACGCCGTCCCCAAAAACGCCGTTGCAATAACGCCGTGGAAAATACGCCGTCACAAAATGGCCGTTGCCCAATAATGCCGTATGGCAATAACGCCGTCACAAGATGGCCGTGCCCAATTACGCCGTGAGGTAAAGGGACGCCTTTATACCTGGCTCTAGATTAAGATTTTAGATTTCTATGAATAGGGTCTGGATTTATAGGCACTGAAAAACACTGGTATAACCCTATAATAAAATATATAAAATCCCAGCACGCTGCTGGTGAAAAAAGGAACACTCTGATTGGTCGATTTTTTTTTTCAACAATTACGCCGTGAGGTAAAGGGACGCCTTTATACCTGGCTCTAGATTAAGATTTTAGATTTCTATGAATAGGGTCTGGATTTATAGGCACTGAAAAACACTGGTATAACCCTATAATAAAATATATAAAATCCCAGCACGCTGCTGGTGAAAAAAGGAACACTCTGATTGGTCGATTTTTTTTATCAACCGAGAAATATATTAAACTAAGATTAAGACTAAAAATATTTGAAAAATAATGAATAATTCCGGTATAAGAGGAAACAATTAAAATTTAGTAATCATCCTAATACATAAAATCCCAGCACGCTGCTGCTCCAGCGTGTCATTTTTTGGTGAAAAAAGGAACACTCTGATTGGTCGATTTTTTTTACCAACCGAAAAATATATTAACGTAAAGTTAATATAAAAATATTTTAAAAAGAAAATAATTAATAATTACGTTATAATAAAAATAATTAAACCATATAATAACCATCCTTCGGCAGTTGGGTAAAAAGTCAAAACGCTGCGCTACAGCGTCTCATATTTTTGGTTAGAAAAACTGGAAGACGCAAGCATGATTAATGAGAAGAAAAACCAAGAGAAGAAATGAAAAAACAAAGAGAAAGAGGAAGTTACAGCAATTAGTGAAGATACATCTCCAGTGAAAGATAAGCACTAAATTGATGAGAAGAGAAACGACGAAAGAAATATAAAAAAAAAGAAGAACGGCAATTAGTGAAGAAGTACCGCCAATCAAAGATATAAGATGAAGACATGATTAATGAGAAGAAAAACGAGGAAAGAATTGGAAAAAGGAAAAGAAAAAAGAACAAAACAAAGAAATTAAATAAAATAATAGAAATAGAGAGAACTTCTTCAACGAACTACAGTTTTGTACAGAAATAAATCCATTAACCATATAAATTTTATAACTACCAATACCACGATGCTACACATCAATCGAGATCGCAACGAATCAAGTTACATATCAATAGAGTTGCCGTTAAAAAAGAGATCCACCGGTCAAGCTGTATATTACAGAGTAGCGCTATAACCCAGGGTGGGTTCTGGCTAACCACTTCATTTTATGAAAGGTTTTTAAGACAGATTACCTCGGTGGTTTGCTATAGGGACCGAGCGAATACCGTAAAGTGGCGCCTAAGGCGGACACTTTGAACATTTTTGGCGTGAAGGTCATAGCCACAAAACATAATATTATCGTGAGATTGTGACGTTTGTTATGGTCGATTTATACTGAATATTTACTTACGTCACTTTAAATCGGTAATTTAACTAATATAACCTTTAATATTTTTTAAATCTAATACAGGGTTGTTAAAAAACAACAAAAGTTTAAAGATCAAAGGCATAATACCAATCACAGAAATCACAGAAATGATTCGTTATCGTTGTCGGTAGAGAAACTCACTTGACAAGAAAAATCTCTTGAAGATTCATCTACACAATCAATATTCACTTCTTCTTTAGCTTCACAAGGTCCTACGAATTCTAATTAATTTTTTTTTCGTTTGATAGCTCGTTCAAACCTGGCACATTTCTATTTTGCAGCTTTTTCTAGAACATCGGTGTTTTGCCGTTTTTTATGTACAGTGAGTGTAGAAAGTATTCGTCACCTCCTATATTACCAATGTAAATTGAACATTTTGAAACCGTTTTTTGACATATAAAAATCGCTTTTACAGCAAAACTTTTTAGACATTTTCTGTTAAAACTTTCATTGTCTTCAATTTTATATCTATACATTTTTCTATTTTGTCGCCCCGTTTTTGACTGGCAACGACTTAAACAAGACTCTGAAAAATACAAAAAATATTATCATCTGTATCTCAGAAACGGTGTGACAAAATAGAAAAATGTATATAAACAAAAATGTAGGGAATAAAATTTTCCATAAAAACTACTTATACATTTTTCCATTTTGTTGCACCGATTTTGAGATACAGGAGACGATATTTTTTGTATCAGTTTTATTTCAGTTCCATTTTGCTGGTTGCCATAAACTTTCATCACTAAAATAAACAATTAGGATGTCTAATTGTACCAGTAAATGTGGAAAATATGAAATATACTTACTTGTTTTTTCTGCGAACACTGTTTATCCATTGATCACATCGCTCTTTTTCGTGTGGCTTTGCGGGAAATCTATAAAATTTTACAGCTTCTTTGGTGTTTAAATAATTATTTGAACACCCAACAACACAGCAATTCATACGACTACCGTTTTCCATTGTTAAAAACACGTCAAACTAATAAAGAAAATCTAATATGCAATGTCACTATTTGAAACTATTTGAAATGATCACGCCAATTATGCAAATTATCACCACTACTGGCGCTAGTTGCAAATACGCTCGGTCCCTATTGCGCGCCGAGGGAGGACAGCTAGAATACAGTTCTTGCTCCACTCGGGCTCGAATCAGGATTCTCTGCTTAGTAGTCGACGCACTTAAGCATCAGACTACTACCGCCTTCAAGCTATCTATATATAAAAATTTTAAAAATCCGGGAAGCTGCTTCTCCTACAGCGTGTCATTTTTTTTGTTAAAAAAAATCCGAAAACAGAGAAAATGTATGATACAAAATTGATGATGTATCAACGTCTTAATGAATAACCGGTTAATTGGATAAGTGTATAAGCGGATAATCGGATATTTTATGTTGAATCATATTTTCTATTTCTATTTAGCACATTTAGCAATCAATTTAGCATAGATTTAGCCTCAACAAGAACAGGCTTGCTTTTTGTTTTAAAACGGCGCCGGCGACAGTTTCCAATTAAACTTGCCTTTTCCATGACGATCAACAAGGTTCAGGGACAGATGTTAGAAAAAGTAGGAATATATCTGCATGAACTTGTGTTTAACCACGGTCCACTCTATGAAGCAATGTGTAAGAGTACGGATCTGAAGATAAAAATAGTTGATAGAAAAGAACAAGGGAAATTGATTCAAAGTTAACAAGCAGTGTAGATGAAGGAATTTTTTAATAAAAATTAATATTTAATAATTTTTTAATTAAAATCCACCGCCTAGCTGCCCGTCCGTGGACGGGCTTTCCAGCTAGTTATAAATAAATCACCAATAGAAAACGTTAATTAAGGGTTACTTTTTTTGTAGAAAAGCTACTAAAATGTTGGTATGCATAGTTCTTTTGAAATGAAAGTTAGTATCATTTTAGTTGATAGAATACTAGAATATGGTTTTCTAAATATTTATTTGGCATCATTGCAAATTGTAAGCTGACTACCTAAATAAATTGGACAGTTTACCTGCGATGCATATACCTAAAGCTTCAACAATACGTTTAATTACACGGCTTAATATACTTAGGTAAAAACCACGTTTTTCACTAACTTTATTTTAATCTGCACCCTTGGTAAAGTACCGTATAAACGCCAAAACTTGAATTTCGGGAGATTAATTAAAATTATGTAATTGATCTCTCACTAGATTTCATAGATACACGAGCTGTGATAATTTTTTTAATATGTAATATTTGCTCAACTTTTCATTGTTATAAATAAATAATATAAAAAATTAAGTATATAATATAAATAATTCTATTTGTATATATTTAAATTTAAATTCAGCATTTACCAATTTAAAAATATTAAATTAAATACTTATTTTATGCGTATAGTATATTACGACAAAATATAATTTTCAAAATTGTCTACTCTTAGGTAAAAATAAAAAAAAGGAGTTCTAAGGTATTGCAGCGGAGAATTACAAAATATATGTGTTGTAAAAATTTACGATTTGCTTGTCCCCGCCTGCAATACCTCTTACAATTTATTTTATTTTACCTCTTTTTTTTTAACGCAGTTGGGTTTTTTGTTATTTAATAATTTATTTTTTTAATATTTTCTTTGCTATTTGTACTTTTTCAATAATATTCTAGAAAAAAAATATTTTTGTTCTAGTTTTTACCTCCTTGTAAAACAAGGAAGTATTGTTTCATTTTATAATTCTATTATTTTAAAGTTTTGTTTAGTTTTGTTAAATATTCTAATTATTCTGTTGTATCTCATAACTATAAAAATATCCAAACTAATAAAAAAAGAAAAAGAACCCAAAATAAAAATTTTAAGTAAATTTGTGGAATTTTCTCCCAATCGTAATTCTATATGTATGTAAAAAATCCTTCTTTCCATACAACATCTGTTATGTCTCTTTCACATTGAATTTTTATTCCATTCTTTGCTTGACATCTTGTTAGTGGTACATATAACTACTGTCCATGACTAAATAAAGGCCTATCGATATATACGTTACGGTCAATGAATGCAATTCGGCCATTAACGTCAATGGCCGGACTATTACGTCAATAAATATAAAAGTAAAACTATAAAAAAATATAGCTATAAGTGGATTTCGGCCGTGAAGATCTATCCAATGATAGATACTCCTTTCACAATGCGTTACCAATGAGCAACGTGGGGTTATTGCAAAATCACAATCCCCAGTCAAAAAACATACATGCAGATAGTTTTACACCATCACATGAACCACTAGGTTTTATCGTACTACCGACGGTTTCGAGTGACTGGGGATTGTGATTTTGCAATAACCCCACGTTGCTCATTGGTAACGTATTGTGAAAGGAGTATCTATCATTGGATAGATCTTCACGGCCGAAATCCACTTATAGCTATATTTTTTTATAGTTTTACTTTTATATTTATTATAATACGGTCGTTTTGATATGTTAAAGTTCGATTTTCTTACTTTAACATAATATTTGTTATATTACGTTAATGCCCAGCTTAGTTAGTCATGGACAGTAGTTATATGCAGGGCTGGGCAGTATTTCAATTACATGTATTTCAAATACGTATTTGAAATACAAATGTATTTCGTTACATGTATTTTCGATGCTTTTCTAAATGTATTTTTGTAATTGTATTTGAAATACAATAAAAATGTATTTTGTATTTTTAAAATACTTGACTCAATTACATTTTGCCGCCATTAATTTAATTAATTTTTTTAAATTCTAAAATAAAATTTTTTAAATTTACCGCCGAATCTGCACGTTTTTGTTCTCCAACAAAAAGTTCGCTTTCCGATTTACAATTCGAGAGATTTTTTTTTTTAACCATTATGTTAAATAATGTGCATAATGTATTTTGAGAAATTATTTTAAATCCAAATGAATTTCAAATTCAAAAAATTTATTTCGAATACCAAAAATGTATTTCAACGACAAAAATTGTATTTCAAATACAAATGTAGTTCAAATACAAATGTATTTTAATACAATTTTTCAAATGTATTTTGTATTTGTATTTCAAATACTTGACTTTCGAGTATTTTGTATTTGTATTTCAAATACAAAAAAAAATGTATTTTGCCCAGCCATATGTACCACTAACAAGAAGTCAATGACCATGCATTTTGAGCAATGTTGACATTTAAAATTTTATATGTCGTTTTTACATCATTGTCTGGGCAAAGACGTTAATGCCCAATACAGAGTGGGCAATGATGAAACTGCTATTCTATAGATTCCATATTCTATCACTCTTATTCCTCTTAGTGATAGCCGTCACACGCGTTTCGTTTTTCGCCGAGGTCGGGCTTCCCAGTCGAGGTGAATTGATTTTCGGGGATGTTTTTAGCGAGTAAGAAAGTTTCTTTTAAGAGCCGTTTTAACTGATGTAACCACGACGAATCACAGATCCACCCTAAAATGAGTTTGCGTTTGTCTAAATTAAATAAAAATCCCTGTACACTTATGAAGACGTGAAAAGGGTTGAGTTGCTCTCATTTATACAGAAAAACGCGTGCACGGTAAATAATTGTCCAAGTCATCATTGTCTAATCCAGTGGTTCCCAATTAGATTTGGCCGTGGAACCCTTGGGCGATGTAAAAAATTTGGCGGAACTCCAAGCCCATTTTTGTTTATTATTAGAATATTAGAAAGATCATCAATTTCTGCCTTTAATCACTCTACCCCCCCCCCCCCCGTGGTGGTAGGTGATTACAAGTTTAAAAAGTATTAGTGAGAAGAATGACATTTTGTTTTCTCCTGACAAATTCTTTTCATATTCGGTTTGATTTCGGATAGCTGGATTCTCATATCAGGAACTGCATCAAGTCGATTTCGATACTTTGTTTATGTTGTTGAATATAATGAGAATCCAGTCTCACACATCATGTATGTGCTCGCAAATGTTCATTCCAAAATACGCCGAGCGGAATCTCTTTAAATTTACTTTCCAATTGGAAATCGCACCTGATTTCAATTAGATTTTTTAAATCTACAGCAGAAAATTCGACTGGTCGTTGACATTCAATGAGTGGATTGTGCACCCAGTTATGCATTTTTTGTCTTAAAGAAGGAAAATATTTATTGATAGACGCTCTTAAATTCCGAAGATGTTCTTCAATGTCGATTCGAATTTTCGGAAAAAATATTTTTTAAGTGGCAAAATTTATTTTTACGCCATTTTGAAATTCTTTTTAGCGGAACCCTTAGATTTTTTTGCGGAACATCAAGGGTTCCGCGGAACCCCATTTGGGAACCGCTGGTGTAATCCATTTTGGCCATTAACGTCATTGACCGGCCAAAAATGTAAATATTGCAATCATATGAAAATATATACATCATTGTCCACCGTTAACGGGCATTGGCGTCAATGGCCGGTCAATGACGTTAATAGCCAGCGTAACATATAATATACCAACTTTGTCAAAGCTCTGCCCTTCAAATTTATTTATAGTTATAGATCATATATTCTCCAAGACGATGATCTGATGAGACGTCAACATCTCATCGGATCAACGGATCATATATTCTCCATTAAGGTAACAACATACCAAGTAACAACAAAGTTTGACTTCTTGTTTTTATAGGATTTTTAATGTTGGTTGTCAGATTATCTGACTGATTATCTGGTATTATGAGTTCTCCCCTGCAAATACGCCACTGGACAGACCAAAAATAATACAATCCTAGTCATCCTCGGGAGGGCAATTGCCCTTTTGCTCCACGCCACTGAGCGTTGCATTTGAGCGTTGCATAAAAAGGCTTATCTTTTTATATTATAGAGTAGAAGAGTAGATAATACAATACGTAGAAAATCAAAAATTCAAAAAAGACAAAAATTAACATATAAACAGGTCCGGATTAAAAATATTTGAAATTATGAAAAATTCAATTTTTTACAATATATTACAATATAACGTTATTTCATGGTTATTTCCAATCCTCAGTGGTAAATTATCGTTTAAATTTATTAAATAAGAAAAATATTGTCACGGAAATGGTGTGAAAAGATGGTGTGCGAGCTAAATTATTGAATTAGGTGGTGACGAGTAGGGTTGGTTGTTATTAAATTAATTATGAGCACAGGTGTATCAAAATAAACTATTTATTGTATGAAAATATGAATTAATACTAAGAACTATTTACATACTTAAATATATAACTTACTCTACATTTACACCCTTGGCGGGTGGAACCATCAAGCGGTTACTACATGTTGACCTTATCAGGTCCACTTAACGACCTTCGATGGCCACTTGACGACTCTCTTACGACTGACTCTACTAATTAATTATTTTGTTGCACCGCTTGATGCTTCCCCTTCCATAATATTTATTAATTATTACAATACTTTGTCAACCTATTATACAAGGGAGCTTCAAGTGGAAATCTATTTCATTACATTAATTATATTCATAGAAATATAAGAATAATACAATACGTAGAAAATCAAAATTCAAAAAATTTAAAAAGGAGACAATTAACACATAACAGGTCTGGATTAAGAAAATTTGAAAAAATGAAAATTTCTGAATATTGATAATGAATATTTTGAGTTCTTTTTCTACATTAATTATACATTGAAATGAAAAATGATTAACATTTCAACAAAATCATGGTCCACCGGCGGCATTACTTTCTCGGTTTCATCAATTTATGCAAATTTCCATTTTCGACTTTGTGCATTTTTAATCAAAAACGAAAAACAACAAAATAAAAAACTAAACCGGCCTTTACTCGAAACGGTTGGGCAAACACTTTTCTATAAACATTTAAATTCCATTGAATTAAAATTTTGTAATGCTGCCGATGAAATTTACAAATAAGTATAATTTTTCTATATTTTTTACAGGAATTAAATTTGACATGCCACACAATGCAGGAACGAATGGTCGAGCTAATTAGTAAATTGTCTAACGACGAACTTACTGCTGAACTTTTACGAATTAACGATGATCTCAATAATTTGTTTTTGCGATATAGTAGATGGGAAAAAAATCACGAAGCAGGAGGACAATCGGCTTCTCTTGTACTTGCTAAAGCTGTAAGACCAGGAACAAAGTTATTACCTGTATCACAAACCGATGATAGTTTAATTGATTTAACACTCTCAGATGCTACTGATCAGCTTAGCGTATTAAGTACAGCTTATTAAAGTTTTTATTGTTAAAATGTTTTAATCTAAGCATTTCAGATGTTTCTACAAATCCTGTTACTGCTCAGTCGATAAAAATGGGATCGGAGACTGTTATAAATGCTTCTCCTCAGTGTGATGAATTTGACATGTTTGCACAATCTCGAAAAGTGACATACGAAAGTAATAAAATTAGGTAAGTATGCTGAGGCTTACATATGCTCCGAATTTTAAAAATTCCAATGCTCAAACTAAACTTCATATATATAAAGCTGCTTGGCCTCACTCACTCATTCATCATTTCGACTAAAAATGTTTGACCTGTTCTGGATGTCGTGGAAAGCTGAAATTTTGGCAGGGGATAGGTTTTGTTGCACAACCACCCAGAAAAATCGAAAAAGTTGAAAAAGTCACCCCCGAACCCTTCCAGGAGGGTTGAAACGTGTTTTATAAATGCGCACGCATCGCCCTTATTTGCAGTCGGATTTTGATTTTCTAAACGGTTTTGGAATCGTCGTGGCGGTGGCTTTCCGTTTGTCGAAAAAAAGTTTGAATTTTTTGACCTATGAACTATCTATTTTGCTTCGAATGTTTTAAAACTTTTTTTAACCGCGCCGCAGTTAATCGGTGTCGGACGGAAATATGGAAGAAACTGTTGGAAAGAAAAAGTTGAATTGAATAAAAAAGATGTCTTTCCATTTTTGCGTAAATTTGATAGTTTACGAGCAAATGTAAAATTAATTTTTCACGAAAATGCGTCTTTAATTAATTTGTCAAATTTTTGTAACGTTCGGGATTTCACGTTGGAACTCGGAGGATTCAAATCCACTTGAGATGTGCGTTACAATAGAAATACAAAAAGCAATTACCAGTTTACTTTTTAATAAATTATTAATCGCAAAAATATTATATTTTCATCGAGTTACATTATCTACATAAAATATGAACAAATATTTTTGGGGTTGCAAAACCGTGCATATTATTTGTAATAATAAAAGTGTGCGCCCAATGGAAGTCATAATTTGACGTTAGGAATTACCAGCTACCTTCCGAAACTAAATTCACGTTTGAAAAAAAAAACTATTGTTACAAAACAGAACGAAATATGATTTTCAAGTTAGTACATTTATTTATTATTGTTGATTTGTTTGGAAATTTGGAATAAATAAATTGTCGTTCAGTAACAAACATTTATATACAATGAAGAAACTGTTACGTTTGAAATACCATTATTAGATCATGTAAAGTAATGTACACCTCCGTGGCTTATGGGCTAGAATTGAGGACTCGCATGCGTAAAATCAACGTTCGATTTCTGTCCTAGACAAGTTTTTTTTTTTAAATTTTAGAATCATTGAAATATTCGAAGCCGTTGTATTATTCCAGGATTTGCTTTTGGAAGTTTTGTACCCTTCAAAAAATATAACCCTTGAAAATAATAACTACCTACCAAAGAAAGAATAAGTTGAAGCTTTTTTAATCTAATCCGGGTAAAAAAACACGCTGAATTAGCTCGGTTACTCATTTGACTATCGAAGATGTTGGGTCAATATCAAAAATAAACTTATAAGTAAGACCGATGATGATGATGATGATGATGATGATGATTACCTAAAATTTTGTGCGAGAAAAGCCAAATTAAATTACAAAAAATTTGGTTTCATAATTTTGCAGGTTTAACTGTAAACCAAAGTGTCATTTTTAAACGTAAAGAAATATGTTTTCGAAAAAAGTTATCTTAAGCGTTTGTCCTTTTTCTAGGATTCTAAGCAAAATAAATTTAAAAAATAAAAAAAAAATTCGAAAATTTTTCTGAAAAAAAAACCAAGGCAGATAGATGCCTTCAGATTTATTTAAAATAAATGAATTCGCATTTTACGGGTTTACTGTTTCATTTACGAAAAAAGTCAACCATATCAATATTATAGGAAATTGCCATGCGCTTACTTACTTTTTTTGATATCGAAAATCGGCTGATAAATAAAGTCGCTACGGCCGAATTGAAAATATTTCAAATTTTGACTTTCTTACGCCCGTAGAGCTTAAACTGTTGAAATTTTCGAAAATGTTTTGATACCATCATGAGGTCCTTGCGGATGGCTACAATTTTGTTCCTAACGAAATTTTTCAAAAACGTTTCCTTACACCGACTAAGCAACGAAATCTCGAATGACAAAGAATTTCGTTTCAAATTCTTGCAATTTTTGCAAAAACCAAAAGTGTGAGTTTTAACAGTGAAGGGGTGGTTTTTTCGAATTTTGTCTAATGGACTTTTAGTTTTATTTTCACGTAAATTATCGACGAGAAAATAAAAAAAATTGAATTTTTAAAATTTAAGAAAATTCGTTTGACACCAAAACGGATGGACGCCTCGAGAAGAACTTGGCGGTAATTGTCAGTGGCCGAGAAAGATGCGCGCAGTTGACGATAACAATTTAACGTCTAAAATTTTAACTTAGTCCTTCTTCGTGAGGGTGGGACCCAAATAAAGCTAAAATGTGTGTATATTTTTTAAAATTTGATTCTTCGAAAACAAATTTTTCGGCTAATTCAAAATAAATTTATAAAAAAATTTTGATCTAAAATCCTTCCAAGTATCTGGTCCATTCATTTATGTCGTTAAATTTGCAAATTTTCGAAAAAAAATTTTTCACAAGAGAAACCAAGGCAAAAACCCCTTTAAAATTATTTTTTGAAATTTCGATTTGGTTTTACGGCCTTACCGCTATAGATGGAAAAAAATAGTAATGTATCAATATTGTGGCAATCCAAATTACCCACTCGATCCCGCTTTGAAATTGAAAATCGGTTAACAAATAAAGGCGCAATGGCGGAAATAAGAAAATTGCAAATTTTGACAGTTTTACGCCGTTTGCGCGTCAACTGAGGAAATTTTTGAAAATGTTTTGCGACCATCGTGAGGTCCTTGCGGATGGCTAAAATTTTGTTCTTCACGAAATTTTTCAAAAACGTTTCCTTACACCGACTAAGCAACGAAATCTCGAATGACAGAATTTCGTTTCAAATTCTTGCAATTTTTGCAAAAACAAAAAGTGTGAGTTTTAACAGTGAAGGGGCGGTTTTTTCGAAAAATGTCTAATCTGCTTTTCGTTTTATTTTCACGTATATTATCGAGGTGAAAATAAAAATAATTGAATTTTTAAAATTTAAGAAAAACCAAAACGGTTGGACGCCTCGAGAAGAACTTGGAGGTAATTGTCGATGGCCGAGAAAGATGCGCGCAATTGTCGATAACATTTTACGTTTAAAATTTTAAGTTAGTCCTTCTTCGTGAGGGTGGGAACCAAATAAAGCTAAAATTTGTGTATATTTTTTAAAATTTGAATCTTCGAAGTCAAATTTTTCGGCTAATTCAAAATAAATTTATAAAAAAATTTTGAACCAAAATCCTTCCAAATATCGAGTCCATTCGTTTATGTCGTTAAATTTGCAAATTTTCGAAAAAAAAATTTTCAGGAGAGAAACCAAGGCAAACCCTTTAAAATTCTTTTTCGAAATTTCGATTTGGTTTTACGGCTTTACCGCTATAGATGGAAAAAAATAGTAGTATATCAATATTGTGGCAATCCAAATTACCCACTAGATCCCGCTTTGAAATTGAAAATCGGTTAACAAATAAAGCCGCAACTGCTGAAATAAAAAATTTTCAAATATTGACTTTGTTTCGCCGATTGGACGTAAACTGTCGAAATATTTGAAAATGTTTTGCGACTACCGATTGAACCTTACTAATGGCTTTATTTTTTTTCCTCACGAATTTTTTTAAAAACGCATTCTTACATCTGCCAAACGACAAAATGTCGAATCACGAAAATTTTCGTTTCAAATCTTGGCTGTTTTGGAGTGAACCAAAACCACCAGTTTTAACAGTGAAGGAACGGTTTTTTCGGAAAAGGCCAAATAAACTTTTCATTTTCTTTTCCCGAATATTATTGATGTCAAAATTAAAAAATTTAAATTTTTAAAATTTAAGAAAAACAATTTAGAAACTCAGAATAGATAGAACAAAAATGTTAACAAATATTTTTATAAAAATTATATCTGGAAGCCGGTTAAAATAAAAACAATAAAAAACCAAATAATTGGTAACGGCAAAACGGTTCTCTTGCGGTCACCCATCCAAGTAGTAACCGTGCCCGATATTGTTTAACTGATCGGATCGGATGAGAACAAATTTGGAATTAAAATTAAATAACTTTATTCAAATTTTATTTTCCCAATTTGTTTGGTCACGGACGAGAACGGGTACTACTAATAATGTAAATTTTAAATATCTTGACAATAGACACTTTATAGAAAATTTAAGCATATTAATGCTTAAAATATTATTCTATATTAATTTCGAATCAACATAAAACCGAACATTTAATTTATGCCACATAAATTAAAACGAACTTATTTTATATTGCATATCACTTCTGCAATTTTCAACAAATTTTCATCATTTTCAGCTGGCCTCCAAGCTCAACTATGCTGTAAGTTTATTCCACACTTCAAGACATTTGGTTTCGTTGTTCAACTTGTGCTTTTGATATTATTTTTTTGAGTCCATTACAGTACCTTTCATTATACATGCGTTAATACCTATGGAATAGGTTTTTGAAAAATGTAATCGCAAGTCTGCCCATCCCACAGGTCCAAAAAAGCAATCTTTTACTTCGCCTACGATCGCTCCTCGAGCACCACTAGAGGATTAGCAACTACAGATTTGCGGCCGCAGGCCGCTAGGCGGCCCCTGGCCGCTATGAGCCCGACAGGGCGAACTAGCCGAAAAAAATCGGCCTTTAGGCCGATTTTTATTGGCTAGTTGATTATATACTTACTTAAATTAACACGTTAAGTGCTGATGGGCGATAAATCAGCCATGCGCGGTAGGTGGCATAAGCGCGTGGTCGATAAATATACCATCTGCGTCACTTCTTTATATCGTTCAGTGTAAGCTTAGCGGTGGACGTGAGGTGACGTATTTTGGTGAGCGTGTTGATAAGTGTAATTTACAAAATAAAATACCCTTGGTGGAGTTAGTCATGGCGGATGACGAAGCAGGACCCTCCACTCCCAAAAGGCCACGACAGGCCCCCAAACGATACTATCAGCCTCCATTATCTGATAAGGAGTTAGAAAAACTCCTTTATGATTCCGACGCGGATATTCAAGATGACGACCCTGAAATAATTGACTCCGATGATGATTATATAGCGGGGGAGAGTGATGCCTCCTCCGAGGAAGTCATTGAAAATATGGACCAGAGGAGTGCTTTCTCTCAAATCCAAGCGCAACAACCAACAACACGTGTTCAACTGCAGCAAACACAAGCTCCGACGCAACCCCAACCAGCTAGAGCGGCTGCAGCTGTACCACCCCCCGGCCCTAAATGGTCAAACAATCGGGCGATGAAAACCTTTCCTTTCACAAAGCGAATGGAGTTCCTTGTTGTGCCAGATGGTAAGATTTGTTTCCATTTTCTCAATGCGCACCCATCCGATCCGCACTCCATCAACCGAAAGAGGAAGCAGGGGATGGCGCGTTGCTTTGAAAAGTCTCAATTAAATTTCTAATTTACAGGAAATGCACCCATAGATTTTTTTAACATGCTGGTGGATGACCACTTTTATGAAATGATTGCGGAAGAAACGAATGCGTATGCCGTGGATGTATTTCTGTCTGAGAAGACATCTCCCTCGTCGCGAATTACTCGCTGGCATAATGTGACCCCGGAAGAGTTGCGAATCTTTTTCGGCGTACTTCTTCACATGGGGACGATTACGACAAATAGGCTACAAGACTATTGGAAAACTTCGCGTCTGTTTAGCATTCTGTTCTTTGCAGCCGCAATGAGCCGAGACAGGTTTTTATTGATTATGAGGCGAGTTGTACTACTACAACTTGAATTTTTTTTGAAATGAAAAAAATTTTTTTTCAATGCAGGTGTCTACATTTCACGCGTAACCCGAGGGAGGGCGAACCTAAACCGGACGATCGCCTGTTCAAGGTTAGGCCGCTCATTGAGTACTTCAACGGGAAAATGGCAGAGCTCTACTATCCCGACAAAAATCTATCCCTGGATGAGTCTATGGTCTTATTTCGAGGAAGACTTTCCTTCCGCCAGTATATTAAAAATAAAAAACACAAATATGGTATAAAATTATACATACTGACAGAGCCTTGCGGCACCATTTTAAAATTTGCTGTATACACTGGGCAACTGGACGATTTTGGCGGCAAGGGCCACGCAGCTAATGTTGTTCTTCATTTGCTTGAAGGGCGCCTCGATGTTGGCCATGCAGTCTACATGGACAACTATTACAACAGTCATGACCTCGCCGTCAAACTTCTAAACCGCAATACCTATTGCACGGGTACTTTGAGGGCAGAAAGAAAGAATACTCCACCTGAGATAAAGAGTACCAAATTAAAAAAAGGAGAAACCATTGAAAAATACAGCGATGATGGGGTTTTGATAGGCAAATGGCGGGATAAGCGGGAAGTGGCCTACATAACAACGGAGTTCACCGATGAAATGGTCACCTATCGCGATAAATTGGACAGGGAAAAAGAAAAACCTGCTCCAATTTATGAATATAACAAATACATGGGAGGGGTAGATAGACAAGACCAGTTGCTTTCCTACTATCCCTGTGAAAGGAAATGTCTCCGCTGGTACAAGAAGCTAGGGATTCACATATTTCAAATGCTTCTTATCAATGCCCATCTGCTATATAAGAAGCACACGAAATCGAAAATGTCGTTGTATGATTTTCGACTCTCCGTTATTGAAACCCTGGTTCCTGCGAGGTTGCCAGCACCCATACCCTTGGAAACATTGCATAATATAAAAAAACATCCCATGGATAAGACTGGCAAAAAGGCGATATCCAGGAGATGTACCTGGTGCTACAACCACAAAAAGGTTGAGAAGAGGACATCGTATTACTGCCCGTCTTGTACCGGTAGACCGTCCCTTTGTGTAGGCGATTGTTTCAAAAATTACCATGAAAACTTGTAAACAATGTTTTTTAAATTATTATAAGTACAGTTTTTTCACAAGTGCTATTTTTATTGCTACATGTAGTGTAATTTACATAGTGGTATATAAATATACCATTAGCATTAGGTTACAATTTCAGTGCTCAGTGCGCGTGGTCGATATATATGCCATGGCCCTTTTGACCCTAAATTTTATAAAAACTTCCTTATTTTGCACTATTAAAGTGTTTCCTCAATGGGTTTGCCCAAACGACGTAAATTTTTGCCTTAGCCCCAGGGGGTAAGTACGCCGATACGATTAGCAGTTAACGTGTTAAGAAGAAATATTTTGAAAAATTTATTATTGATTCGACTTTAATATATATTGCCACTGCCATTTTTTAAAACTTTCTCAAAGTCGAACTCTGTGGAGTGACACTCAGGATTCTTGGTCAGGTTGCAAAATAACAGTTTTTTCGAATTCCACAAACAGCAAGTCTATCTTTTTCATTTTTAACCCTATCAGACCCAGGGTACACTATAGTTTACCTACATTTATTAAATTATTTTGAAATTGGTGACAAACTTATATGCTAGATAGCAATTATTTCTTAATGAAAGGACCTTGAGGAATTCAATAAAAATATAAAAAATGTTCTATTAAAAACTTAAACTATGATAATAAATAAATTTAAATAAAAGTTGTAAAAAACACATTCCGTTACAGAATAGCTTATACTTTAGTATAACTTTAGTTAAGAATAACTTACTTCAGCGAAATATCATTATAAATGCATAATTTTTTTTTGTTAGTTATACCAAAGATAATAAAACTTAAAGATGTCAAACGCTATACAAATTTATGTGTATCTCAATCGACTCCCAAAAGTAGATGGCGACACTAATTATATTTTTTTAGGTTATATTTTAATTTGGTGTTTTTTAGTTTGTCATGTTTTTTGTTGGTTGTAATCATGGACTTCCATAGACTTCCATGGTTACTTCCATAGACTTCCATGGTTACAACCTACAAAAAACATGACAAACTAAAAGAAACCAAATTAAAATATAACCTAAAAAAATATAATTAGTGTCGCCATCTACTTTTGGGAGTCCATTGGAATACACATAAATTTGTATAGCGTTGGACATCTTTAAGTTTTATTATCTTTGGTTATACTAAACTTGATCTACGAATAATAGTCACCTGGTTGAATCTGTTATCATGTGTTTTATAATGGTTTATAATCAGGGCTCGGATGTTATAACACTAAAAAAGCAAACTTTTAGGTGTTTTATTTAATATGCACTTAAAAACATCAAAATTAGGACTATAAATAGTACTAAAATATGCAAAATAAATTATCAATCAATTTTTTTATTTTTTTATAAATGGATTTTTTAAATATAACTGCAATCATTTAAATTTAAAAATATATATAACTACAATCATTCAAATTTAAAAATATATGTTACGGTCAATGATAACAATTCGGCCATTGACGTCAATGACCGTGCATTTTGGGCAATGTTGATATTTAAAATTTTATGTGTGGTTTTTACATCATTGTCTGGGCAATGACGTCAATGCCCAATACAGGATGGGCAATGATGAAATTATTATTCTATAGATTCCATCTGAAAGTAATATATTAAATGTGCCTTTACAATTAATACTAGCTGTTAAGGAATACTGAAAAGTTAATTTTGTTAGAAAATATTAGTGATACGACCAAAGAAAATGAGAATACTTTTAGACAAGCAGCAGCTAAAAGCAGTGTTTTAGGAAGTCACGGTTACAAGCGTTGTCATTGCAAGGGTGGATGTAAAAATAATAAATATGCGTGTTGCGCCAGCAATAGAATTCGCAATTCTAAGTGCCTTGGGTCACTCCCGTGCCAGAATAAAAATGATTAATTTATTTAAAAAAATTTATTTCATTATTTTTTAATGTTTATTATTTTCGTTAATAAATGATTATATTATATTACAATGAATACAACATATGTACGTAAATATTACTTGCTAGTTGGCTGTCAAATTTTAATTGCCATTTTACTGTTCTTTATATTAGTTATTCTATAATATCATCATTGCCCAATCTATTTTGGCTATTAACGTCATTGACCGGCCAAAGACGTAAATATTATAGTCAAATGAAAATATTTACATCATTGCCAACCGTTAACGGGCGTTGACGTCAATGGCCGGTCAATGACGTTAATGGCCAGCGGACATTGACGTCATTGCCCGGCCATTGACGTCAATGCCCAATTTACGTCATTGACCGTAACAAAGTATATAACTGCAGATCATTCAAATTTAAAAATATTTAAAAAATCCATTTATAAAAAAAAAAAATTGATTGACAATTTATTATATTTTTCATATTTTAGTAAGTATACTATTTATAGCGCTAATTTTGGTGTTTTTAAGTGAATATTAAATAAAAGAGCTAAAAGTTTGCTTTCTTAGTGCTATAACTTCTGAGCCCTGTTTATAATATAATTAGGTCCACTATAGTGTGCTTACCTCTATTTTCGTCTAAAAACGTTTTAGAGCACAGTAATACGAAATGTAAAAAAAAAGTTTTTTCACAATTCCGGGAGTAAAGTGCTCACTTTACTCCCGCTTTTGCGGGACTAAAATAATACTTTTTTTCCCGCGCCATTATTGCGCGCTATTGATCTGAAATTTTGCATATGGCTTCTTACGACAAATCGCTGAAGGGTTACTGTAACTGTTTTGGAGTTATTGCAATTTCAAAATTTCAAATTTAGTTATTAACCAATGGAATTCAGCATTATCAGCGAAATTGTGAAAAATAGTATATACACCTTGGGACTAAGGTTCTTTTCATCCCGTGTGTGATTTTTGCACTCGGCTAACACCTCGTGCAAAAACCTTCGCACGCGGGATGAAAAGCAGCACCTTAGTCCCATGATGTATAATATACTATTTTTTCAGCCAAAAAAAGTCGAATCTGAAAGGGTTAATAATAAAATTCACCATTCACTAAATTGAAAATTTACTAAACGGTAATTTATTTATTTCTACAATAATAAAACAAAAAAGAGGGGTTTACATCTGGTGCATTTTAATTGCCGTTTAATTGCCGACGCGACACATAATTTGACACGGCATTTGATAAGGAAGCAGCATCTGATCTTGAACCGCTGGAGCAAGAACTTGTCAACAGTTGTGATAATTTGAGCCAGGTTGCAGTAGACAATGGAAAAACAAGATGCACAACTTGGGGAATCGAGGTTGACAGAAGGATTAGATGACGTCGTAGGATGCCTGGAGAATTAGCAAGAGATGCAGGACTTTCTGCAGAAGAAGAAATTGCAGGTGTTATGAAAAGCGTAATTGATAGACTCCAACAGGAGATATCAATACGGTTTTTACGTCTAAAAAACCTAAACACCAAATTTGGATTTTTACTATTTGCTTAGATTTTGGAAACTTCTACGACACTGACATCAATGGTCACGAATTGTGCACAGAAATCGGAGACTGCAAAATTCTGGTCAGTACCAGGACTGAAGTTCTACTGGAAACTCCTTTGGATCTTCTTGGTTTTATTGTTTCATATGGAGATGACGTATTTCAGAATCTGCGGATTTCACTGCAAATACTTCTAACAATTGCTGTTTCAATTGCAAGCTGTGAGCGGTCCTTCAGCAAATTCAAGCTTATTTGGTCTTATTTGTGCTTCAATTGGACAAGATCGTCTGAGTGATCTTGAATCGAATGCACCGAAAGAGAAACACTTGAGAATATTAATTTTGACAACGTAATTGACGCTGAGTTGGTACTGATATTATTTAAATGCGCTCAAATGCATGCTCATGACATAATATTATGTCACTGTCACTGTTTATAACTTACGCCGAGATTCATAGACAAGTAATAAGTGCTAAGTAAGACCAATAAGGTCGAATTTGTTTTTATGGCAACCTTATTTACTCGGTCGATAAGGGTCATTTTTAATAACAGCGTTTTAAGTATAAGTAACGCATCGTCTATGAATATGGCTGTTAATTGAGTTTGACTGAAAGCACTAAACAAATAATTTTACCGAAAACCGTCATCAAAACAACACCTCCGTCTTATATACACGCAGGGAAATTGAATTTTAATGACTAGTCCGGTAATAATTAGTAATTGTAATAAAATAAAAGAAACTTCGTTCTTTTCGTTATTACTTTTATTGTTTTGACAGTAACCATCTATGGTAACTATGCAATCAACAAATTGACAAACTTGATTTTTGTTCATTTTAAAAATGTTGTTCAACAATGTTTTAAAATTTCGATTTTTTACGATTTTCGGTAAAATTTAATACCATACTTGTCAGGAAAATGTCTCACTTTACTCGGAGCTTTAAAATACTCGGCACAAAGGGGATGGGACAACTCGCCGCGGCCGTCTCGCCGCAGCCATCTCGCCGCGGCCGACTCGCCGCGAGCCAACTCGCCGCCGGGCCAACTCGCCGCCAGGCCAACTCGCCGCCGGCCATCTCGCCGCCGGCCAACTCGCCGCCGGCCGTTTTCGCTGCCATCAATAAAAATGGTTTTTGCATTCTGAATTTTTAGTTAGTAATAAAAATAATATACTACATATAACAAATTATTACGTGTATACTTGCCGGGTTAAAAGGGGTTTTGTTTTGTTAATATTTTATTAAAAAAAAAAATACCTATATTAAATTAAAAAAAAATAAACAAGTAGTTTCACTTTTCTGCTTGCTTGCTTGCTTAATATTATTATTTTTAGGAGATTAATAATTTATTAATATTTATATTAATATTATTTTTTTTTTTAATATTAATATTTTGAGAAGATTAATAATTTAGGAGCGACATCTGGTAAGAACACTGGCCAGCAGGGAGCTGGCCGGCGTCGAGTTGGCCGCGGCGAGTTGGCCGCGGCGAGTTGGCCCGGCGGCGAGTTGGTCCGGCGGCGAGTTGTCCTAGACCCTTAAAAACCCTCGCACTTAATATTGTTTTAGGTTTAAGGTTTTTTAAACTAATAAAATAGAATAAAATGACAAAATTTCAGTTTTTAATTTAAGGTTTGTCATCACGCTGTCTCTACAAATTATATTTACCCCTTTATTGTTATAATTTTAAAGTACACCCTCAATTTTCTAAGAATTACCTGAATTCAGATTTTAGTGCAGGTAATAAATTTAGTTAAAAAACCGTTTACAAAATATTTTTATTAATGAAAACTATCAGAAATAAGTAAAAATTGATAAATCAACTAAATTTTATTAAAAAAAAATTTTTTTGTTACAAACAATACTTTAGTATTTTGTAGCACCCCCTTTAGCGCGTATAACCGCAGCAATCCCGTTGGGCATCGATTGATACAAATTTTCTAAATAATTTTGATCAATTTCATTATTCCAAACATCTAGAATAATGTTTTTTAATTTTTCAACGGTAGTTGGTTTTTTGGCAACGATTTTTTTCCCCATAATGGCCCATAAATTTTCAATTATATTGAGATCCGGACTGTTTCCAGGCCAAGAAAGGGTTGTAATTCCAAGTTCCTCTTTATGAACCGTCACCTATTTGATAGAAACAATCAGTTTAATAAAAAAATATTACAAAAATTTTAAATTATTCGATGTTTACTTACAGAACGAGCTCGATGGCAAGGTGCCGAATCATCTTGAAATATTGGATTTTTAAATTCAGCGCTAACACGATTCCAAGTAGGAAGAAGGCCTTCATTTAAAATTTCTATGTACTTTTCAGCATTTACGCTACCATCAACAAACATAATACCACCAACCCCTATGCTTGTAATGGCTCCCCACACCATAACATAAGGCGAATGTTTAACAGTAGGAAGATTGCATATGTCGCTAAATCTTTCACCTTTTCGTCGCCTTACTCTGGGAGTTCTGTCTGGACCTATAAGGTTAAATTTCGACTCATCAGAAAATATAACTTTTCTCCAATCTTCAACCGTCCAAGTTTGGTGCATTTTACACCCATTTAAGCGATTTGCTCTCATTTTCTTGGTGAGCAACGGCTTTCGTGCTGGGGTTCTTGATTTTAAACCGAACTCATTGAGTCGATTTTGCACTGTTCTAACAGAACAACTTAGGTTTCCAGTTTTTAACCATTCAGCGCGAAGTTGAGAAGCTGTTTGGAAACGATCTCGTAAACACATCTGCTTCAAATGGCTATCCTGTCTTGCAGTTGATACACGTTTTCTTCCTGTTCCTTTTTTTCGCTCTAAAGAGCCAGTTTCTTTATAATTTTTAAAAAAATTTCTTACAGTCCACTATACCCTATTCGTCGACATATTTCACGATTTGAAAGTTTGGCTTCATGCCAAGCAACAATCTTTGATTTTTCTACTATAGACATTTGTTTGTATCGAGGCATTTTGTAACACTGAATCAACCCACACTGTTACAAAACTAAAACGTAAACTAAAACTGCTCTTAAAATTTTAATCTAGGTAAAAACCCCTAAAATATGGGCTGAAACTGGAATTCCCCATAAGACAAAAGTAAAAGTTTTCAGGTAACAGGTAAAAGTTCAGGTGCGAGGGTTTTTAATTCGCGTAGTGTATTTGGTTTCAGCAACCTTCGCCAAGGTTGTCAAAAGCATTTGATCAACGTCAAATCTGTTTTAACCAATTATGAAACAGATTTTTATGAGTTAACGAACGTCAAACCATTTGACGTTGATCAAATGCCTTGACGTTGGTTGGTGAAACCGGGCATAAAAGTAGTTAATTTTTGTAAATATTAAGGTTGTTAAGAAGGAAAATAAAATTAATGAGAAGTACTTTAAATTTTTACAGTACATTATTTGCGTAATAAAAAAAATTCTGGCAAAGTTTGAATTTAATCTTGTTCTTAGTAATGTCAGCATTACCAAAAATTGCCAAAATATTTATGAAAGTCTTATAAATAAGTATACCAAACTTCAAAAAAGTCATGTTTTTAGTTTCTGAGAAAATTAAATTATTATTCCAAAAAGTGTACAAAAGCTGTCGTTTTCAGACTTTGTATGATGTTTTTTCAAATTTCATTACATGTTAACCTACTTTTATGAGTAATAATTGTTCAATGCTAATATGGGACTGTCCGAAACATTTCTTTATTCACTAGTACCTACTATAATTTACTGACATCTGTTAATTTTAAGTTTTTTTATATTTTTTAGTGGAAGTTCATACCAGGACAATTTGAATCCAGATCAAACATTAGGTGGTTTAAGTACACTTACACAGGAAAGACATGTAAGTAACAAGTTTTTACGTAATCTACTAGCTACTAAGGTAAAACCAACTGTAAAACGTAGAGGAAACCTAAACGATAAAAAGTGGGGAATTAGTGCCGCATCCTGTTCAATGCTATGCCCCTTTGTTTAAATAATTTTATCAAGTTGGTTGATGTAATTAAAAAGTTGATGTGCTTTTGTTGGACACATTTTCATCAAGTGTCAAATAAAACAAAATTAAACGCTTTTAATTAAAACTAGTGATCATAATTGATTTACAACGTTTTGGTAGTGAAAATTGTGAAAGATTGATACAAGATGACATACCCAAAAACACAAAACAAAATAGTAAATATATTTGGCGCCATTTATGGAGTTTTGTTACTTCATTACTTGCATTACATGTAATTGTAATGCATTAAATTACATGCATTACACGTACAAAAAAATTTGTATTCTTTGTATTAATTATCTAGATATACTTAAAATTATGTACATATGTTGTAACTTCCGGGGTAATTGTAGGAGTAATTAGTAACTGTACTAAGTATGTAATTATAAATTTTTCTGTGGTAACATGCATTAAGGAAATAAATCGACTTATGCCCATATTCATTTTTTTTGTAGAATTTGATTTATAATAACAGGTGTCAACTTCACGAGCGTCTCGCGGCAGATCTTATATTAGGTTTGTTCTTTTTAGCTGCACTAGTTGCACTAGTGCAAGAAGTGTACACTAAAGCGTTCTTTTTAGCGGGTGGTGCAGAGTAATGACGTCATCGTCGCTGTTCTTTTTAGCGGTGCAATTGTACTTAGTGCAATAGTGCACTGCACGATACACTTATACCGGTATGCTACAGAGCGTAACCAAAATGAACAATTTTTGCGCATGACGTCACGCGGATGACAAAATTCAAATGGATGATATTATGTTACACGGTTAACCAAAGCTGATTTTTGTTTCTGTGTTTATTTTAATAATTTTTGAACTTCTAGTATTGTTCTTCGCACTGTTCTTTGTCAATGAGAAGATAAACATAAAAAATGGTAAATTTATTTATTAAAAATATAACGGTAAAACAAATATTTAAATTTCAAGATATTAAAATTTTTTTAAATAGGTACCTTTTTAGTTTTTAGTTGCCATTTAGAAACTATAATTAAGAAATAATAATTAAAACCATTTTCTTAATAATTATTATATTACGGTTGTATTGATATATTAAAGTATGATTGTTCTTACTTTATGTTAACAACATATTACTATTTTTTACATAAAGAAATAATAGTTAAAATATTGGCCATTAAAATCTACAAAGTAGATGAAAAAATTCGAAATAAACAAAATGATAGCAAGACAACACCGCAGTCAGGGCCGTCTTTAGAATCAATGACGAATTAAATAATAGCATGAAAAAATTATTAAATTTAAAAAGAGCTTTACCGAATTACATGTTTGGATCTTAGGGGGCGTTCATTAGTTACGTGAGGCGTTTAGGGGTGAGGTGGGGGGGGGGGGGGGGGGGGTGAGCCGAATCTCACCCAATCTCACAGCGGGTGAGGGGGGGGGTCTCGGCAAATATCACGTAATTTTTTGTTTTAACTAGTCCTAAATAAAAATAATCAAGCAAATTATATTTTTTTAAGTAAATCCAATGCAATCAAGCACAGATTAACGTATTTACACTAAAAATATGCATTTTAAAATATCTCACGTGAGATTAGGAGATGGGGAGGAGGTCGAGCCAAATCTCACGACTTCTCACTAAGGGGGGGGGGGTCGAAAAATCCGAGTTTCACCTTGTTTTTCTTAAGGCCATCCCTTAAATTTGTTAAACAGAACAAGACAATATGAATTTTGAATGTTTTTGTTGGTAATTTTTTTTAAAATTATTATTAAATTTCTATGTTGGTAATGACGTTAAGAGTTAGTTAAGTTAGTTAGTGAGTGAGTGAATTAAGAGTTAGTTGAGTTAGTGAGTGAGCTAAGTTTAATAAAAATTAAAAATAACTAGTAAAATGTCTAATTGTGCTGTAGCTACTTGTAAAAACTATTCCAGAATTACTAAGGAAAATGGCATTAGATATTTCAGATTTCCACGTAATGATGATTTAGCAAAGAAATGGAGTGTTCTTTGTCGACGAGAAGGTAAAATAAACATAAAAAATGGTAAGTAGGTAAAATATTAAATTTAGAAATGTTCAGCTAAGCTAGGGCTGCGCGATTATTAAATTTCATAATCGATTATGATTGTCGATTATATGCACACCCCTAATCGCTAATATCTAATCTGATGTGAAAATATTGTATACATAAATTCAAGTATCGGTTTTATTAACCAATCTTGTTTTTATAGCTCGTATATGCTCTGTTCATTTTGAAGATAGCTGTTTCGACATACCTCTAATACAAAGATTGTTGGACTACACTCCGAGAAACAGCCGCAATTTAAAACCCGATGCTGTGCCTACGTTGAACCTTCCTGGAGCACCTCTGAAAAAGAAAAATGAAGAACGCCAAATACGATTTGCTAAAAGGACCCAACGGAAGCAAGTAGACGATATTTTAAAAACATCCGATGTTTTCCAATTAAATACTTCAAATGATGAAGTTGTTTCTGAAGAACTTACAGTATCGGAATTAGACGACGTAGAGAATGTACCACTAGATATGGACCACCGATTACTATCTGAAGAAGTAAGAGAGCTTAAAGACAAAATAAAAATGTTAGAAGAAGATAACAATAAACTTCAGAAGAAAGTTGAAGAAGTGAGGGAGCTTAGGGACAAAATAGAAATATTGGAAGAACGGAACAATGAACTTCAGAAGAAAGTCGAAGAAATACGGGATTTAACTATTAAAAGATACGAAGATATTTTATCAAGTGTTTTTACTCCAGGACAAATACGAAAATTACATTCAGGCAACGAGAAACGAATTGTTTGGTCTGCAGAGGATATTGCTTCTGCTATTTCACTCCGCAGCGTTAGTCCGAAAGCTTATCGATTTTTAAGAGCAAATAATTATCCACTACCAGCATTATCAACATTAAGAAAATGGGTTTCCGATATTGATATAAATGAAGGAATTTTAGAAAGTGTAACATCATTATTAAAAAGAAAAGCTTTAGATTTGAATACTACTGACCGAATATGTGTGCTAACATTTGATGAAGTTTATCTTTCAAACAAAATTGAAATCGATAAAAAACAGCAACAGGTTGTGGGACCACATAAATCTTGCCAAACTGTTATGATACGTGGATTATTTTCTCATTGGAAACAGCCATTCTATTATAGTTTTGATCAACCGATGGTTAAGGAAATTCTTAATGAAATAATTTCGGAACTCTACCGTGCAAATTTTATAGTGGTAGCAATTGCCAGTGATATGGGTGTCGGAAATACTGCGTTGTGGTCCAAATTATCAATCGGACATGACAAGAATTGTTATTTTTCTCATCCGTGTGATGACTCTTTAAGAATTTTTGCATATGCGGATGTACCACATTTGATAAAACTTGCTCGAAATCATTTAATAGATCATGGTTTTAATTTAGATGGCCATATAATTAATGTTGACTATTTCGAAGCATTATTAAATATTTCAACATCAGAATTAACATTGGCACATAAACTCACACAACAGCATATAAATATTCAAGGATCTATGAGGCAAAGAGTCCGCCCAGCGGTTCAAGTTTTATCTAATTCTGTAGCAAAAGCTATAGAATATGCTGGAGAACACGGGCTTATGCCTAGAAACAGCAACTGGAAGATAGCTGCAGAAACGGTAGAATTATTCAATAATTGGTTTGATCTTTTGAATTCGAGGTCTAAATTTTCTGGGAATTGTCCGTACCGAAACGCGTTTGGCACAGATATATCTAATCAAAAGAAATTACTAACAAAGATGTCAGAGCTTGTTCTGTTAATGAGAGTGGGTAATCATAAGCAACTCATACCATTTCAAAAAGGTATTTTACTTACTAATAGATCATTATTGGAAATGTTTGATTATTTAACAGAAAAATATACCAATATTGAATACATTTTAACATCTAGATTTTATCAAGATGTTCTTGAAAACTTTTTCGCGTATATTCGAGGGATGGGAGGTGCGAATGATCACCCTTCTCCATTAGATTTTAAATACCGATTGCGATGGTATATTATGGGAAAACATTCGGCCGCTATTTTCACCGAGAACAGAAATACGGTGGAAATAAAAGAAAACTGTTTATTAAATATTTTGAATGAATCAGGGAATATAGAAGAAGAAGAAGAAGTTTGTTTAACTCAACAAATGGTGTCAAACTTTGTACAAGAATTCAACATTTCAAACGATGATAGTAAATGCGAAGTGGAAACAATTTTTCCAACACATTCATTTGAAGAGCCTCTATATTTTGAGGAAGAAATAGTTGAGGAAGAAGTGTTATCGCTAATGGGTAATTATGAAATCAAAGAAAAAATTCACTTAGATTCTTTAAAGTATATTGCTGGTTACGTGGCATACAAATTTAAAGATAAATATGAATTAGGAATACCGACAAAAAAATTGGATGGTAGTGGGACGCCTGATTGGCTCCAAAAGATTTCAAGAGGGTCTCTTCTTCATCCTAATGATGAACTGTGGGAAGTAGCACAAGAAATGGAGGCAGAATTTTACAAATTACACAATTCTTCGTTGTGTAAGAATAAAAATTTTTTTATAGAACTGGCACAAAGGACATTGTCCAAAGTGGAAAACAACTCAGTTCCATATGAAGTAATTTTGTGCCTTAGTAGAACTCGTACATATATTAGACTACGAGAGTTAAACCGTAAAATTAGTTTCGATAACCATCAAAGGAAACTTAACAGAAAATTATCCAAGTTTACTAATTTTAAAAAATAAACGTTTTTTTTTGTTTTTTGTTGTATACTTTAAACTTTACTTTGTATAATAAATAAATGATTCTTGTAAATTCATGTTTAATTTTATGAAACCTTTTTTTTATTTTTCATGTTTGAAAACTATAATAGAAACTTTCAATTTTAGTCAAAGTTACCAATCAAAACAATATACTAGCTGAAATAATCTACTTACATTATTGCCGGGAGACTGTGCCTTTTTGTTTTTGAATATCAACACATTTTTTTCATTTGACGTCTGTTGTATAAAATACAAATTTGGTATTGAAAAAGCCTTCCTGATTACTTGCTAAAGGTATTTAATCGAATACCATACGAAAATTTGATAAATTAGGAAATAATTTGACATATTTTATGAAATAAAATTTCGTGTAAAATTATTTTCAATTTATTCTGTCTTTTGTGACTCAACTAAATAAAAATATAATTCAATTATTTCAATATTATGCCTTCATTTTCAAAAATAGTTTCTTTTCATTTTATACGCCCTTTGAATATTTGATATAAAATGTTATAATTATAAAATTTTGCAATTATTAAGACAGTCTAATAAAGCAATAAGTACTAATAATTAAAAATATTAAAATTATTTAAGTAATTAAACCTTTTTGGACCTTATAAGTCAATTTTTGTTCATAAAACCTATTGAAACAACTTTCGTTTGTAATCCAAGTGACGTCACACAGCGTCAACATAGTGCGAGAGAGATAGAGCGAAGATGCGTAAGAGCATACCGGTATAAGTGTATCGTAAGTGCACTGTACTACCTGCACTTGGTGTGGAGCAAGTACAAGCAGTGTAGTGCAGCCATGCAGCGCGAAATTTAAAATATCATAATGGAAGATCGATGCGAGAAAGACATGAATATGTTAGAAACTCAAAAATATTTATAAGATCAAATGTTTTCTACGTAATTTATTATTCTGAAGTGTTCAATTCGATGAACTTATCCAAATACATATTTGGACTAATTCGTCGTAATCTAATATTAAATTCTTAGGTTACATTCCCAAGTTTTTAGTTGTTGACTTCCTATATAAAATAATTCAAAATTCAATAATTCATCTTTTTTAATTATATCAGGTTCTAAATACATGGGCGGTGGTAATATTACAATTTTTTCGTCGTTAGACGATTCAAATGTCAAACTATTTGATGCGCCATATTTATTTGTGTACTATGGCGTTCTTTTTATCCTTCGCTGTACTCTTGCACTTGCTTGCTCTACCATACACCGCCGCTGCACTCACAAGTACAAGTGCAGCGAGTGCAGCACTAGTGCAGTTAAAAAGAACAAACCTATTGGCTGCGAGACGGTAGCGACATCTATACTGCGGTGACGTAAACCGAACTTAGCCGTTGACATTTAGAAATGAGGTTAAGGTTGGTTTATGCAAAACGTCGACGCACGCACTGCACCATAGCCATCTTTATTTACTAAAATAAAGATGGCTATGGTACGGTGCGTGCGTTGCGTGCGCCGACGTTTTGCATAAACCAACCTTTAGAGTTTCGTGTTTACATTACCGCTGTAAAGGCTCATACACAATTAGTCTGTAACAGTAACGAGAACGGGATCGGGAACATTAAAAAAGATAAAATACATGTATTCAGGTGGCTCCATTCACAATTAGCGGGAACGGGAACAAAAACGATTGAACTTTTATTACTATGGTTATGCGCATGCCTAAACTGTCAAAAGTTTAGACAATTAAATATCCTTATATAGCTATCGTTACTGTTCCCGTTCTGGTTTATTGTGAACCGACGATTCATTTAGTTCCCGTTCTCGTTACTGTTACAGACTAATTGTGAATGAGCCTTAACTAAGTTAATTTTAAAAAGTAGCACTTGTCAAATCAGAAAAAAACAACTTTTTATAGTAAAAATAAATTTATTAAAACATTATAAAACAAATTAGAAATTATCACAAATTTAAATAAACTCATATTTTTTTTCTTCAACAATATTGTTGGTTTATTAAAATTTGATACTTCTTTAATTTTCTTCTTTTTAGAAGAAAATAGACGAACCTGCATTTCTATATTTTCATTTGCGTTAATTTTTTTCTTCCATTTTCAATTGAATAATCTTTGATTTATTCATTGTCCCATAGTCCACTGCATTTAGGATTTTGATACGGAATAATTATATTCTTCAGTTTTTGCGCGTTTTCATATATATTATGGTGTCCCGAATAACGTCTAAAAAGTCCGAAGGGGGGGGGGAGCTCCGCCAAACATGTGGCAACAATGTAAAAGTGCTCTAAAACGGTTTTCTACGTTTTTCTCGGATCCTATCAGTTTTACGAACAAAATAGCTCTATTCAAAAAGAAAGACACGATAATTCTATACAGAAAATCTGATGTGGACACCACATAACTTCCTTGTAATTTTTACAATAATTGGACATGAATCTCGTTAATCTATTCATGCGCGTCATTAATTACAACTTTTTGGCACGGACAATCGCAACCAAAAATAGGAGGTGCACAACTAGATGCTATAAGTGTCTCAAATCCAAAATTTCAACTTTCTACGACCTACCGTATTTGAGTTATGCGACATACAGACGTCACAACGAAAATAGTCAAAATGGATTCAGGGAAGGTCAAAACGGATATTTCCGTCAAAATTTGGAAATCGAAAAAAATTGGTATCACAATACTTCCTTGTTTTACAAGGAAGTAAAAAGGTTCTATAAAATTTTTCAGTCCGAGCAATACTTTTCATGATAAACCCAGCTGAAAAAATACGAAAAAAATTTTTTTTAAACGTAAAATACAAGAAAAACTTTTTTTTTTAAATAAATTTTATTAAAATAAAAATAATAAAATTAAAATAGAAAAATAATTTTGTTTTTAAATTTCTAGTTTAATATTATTTATTGAAGGAAGAAGAATCTGAAGGATTTATATTATCAGATATTTCAGGTTCTCTGTTGTTTGTAGTTTTTTGTTGTGATGAATCGTCTTCGATTGGTGTAGCATTTGAGCAAGATTGGCCATGGCAATTAACGCAAACTGATGAGTAATGTAGTCCTAATCTTCGACAAGTGCACAATGGTCCACAACCTTTTGTGCAATTGCTAAAAATCATGTTTGAAAGACAATTACGTACGAAAAGTTAGAATGTTGTTTTGGGCACAAAATGTCGTCTTTTGATAGCCATCCCCAAGCCCAGGGAAAGTATATACCCTCAACTGACAAAACCCGATAGGCCTGCTCGGCATGGAAGAACGATGAGGGAAAGAACAGATGTTTAATCCAACGTCCCTTTCAGAGTATGGTGGCCTTTATAGTAGTTTTAATGTTCCGACACCATCCATGTGTATTCACACTTTGAATTAATATTTTTATTACCGATTTTTTCATTATATTTTACGTTTTAATCTGAGAAAATAAAAAAGAAATTTATACTACATATTTTTCAGCAGGGTTTATCATGAAAAGTATTGCTCGTAATGAAAAATTTTATAGAACCATTTGAATAGAATTATCGTGTCTTTCTTTTTGAATATAGGTATTTTGTTCGTAAAACTGATAGGAACCGAGAAAATCGTCAAAAACCACTTTAGAGCACCTTTACATTGTTGGCCACAAGTTTGGCGGAACTCCCCCCCCCCTTCGGACTTTTGAGACGTTATTCGGGACACCATAATATTATATGAAAACGCGAAAAACTGTAGGATATAATTATTCCGTATCAAGGTATATTTTTTGATTAATTTCTGTGGACTATTAATAATTAATAAATTAATACATTTGTTCGCAAATAATATTTTCATCTAAGATTTTCATCCATGATAATTCGAAATTTTAACCTCACTTCTAAATGTCAACGGCTAAGATCGGTCATAGATGTTAATAGAAGAATAGAATAATATATTAACATCTATGAGATCGGTCTACGCACCGCAGTATACTGCCCTGCTTAGCGAAAGTGCCGTATGTACAAAAATTGCCAAAATGAGTTATTGGTGTATATGCATACTATGGGCATTCTGCTACCTTTTTAACAAATAAAAATGTCATATATTGCATAACTATTTGAAATAATCTGGTGATTTAGTTTGCCATTTGTACGGTCTCTTACCTACAGTTAAATCTTAAAAGTCGAATATCTCAATATGGCTGTTTTGTACATACGGCGCTTTCGCTAAACAGGGCAGTATAGATGTCGCTACCGTCTCGCAGCCAAGATCAGATCTGCCGCGAGACGCTCGTGTCAACTTCTGGTATAAGTATAAGGAGAAAAGTCTGTGTCAATAAATAATTAAAATTTACGAATTTTTTTACAAATATATTAAGGGGATTCATTTCACGTTGTACTTTTGTCGTAAATATTTTAGATCCTGTGTTTTGTAAATTTTGTAGAATTGTTAATGCAGATCTAGTTTACGAAATCTACGCAGTCGTACTTTATGTAGATGTCGTAGTTTCGTTACATTTATACATTGGCGATACATAGTAACCAAGAAAAATTTGAACAATAAATAATGTCAGTAAATGTGAATTAGAATAATTAATTAGTTAAAATCTACCTCAAAACGTCAAAATAATCTGCAAATAAAAGTATTAAAGAATTTACGAAACATTGAACGGTGAGTGTGTTCATGTCACACAAGTCGACAAAAATTAAAAGTACGACAACTACGAAAGTACGAACTGAAATGAATCCCCTTATTATACTTAAAATCGATCAAAAAAGCAGTAATTTTTTATTTTATTTTTTTTTACTTCTGCTATAAGGGATACATTTCTGAGATAGCAATTAAATTTTCAAAATAAAAGTTTAGTGGTTATAAGCTAGTAACTTTTCAAGTTAAAATTAAAAAAACGCTTTTTGCCTCTACAGCTGTAAAGTTGGGTATTTGTACTTATACCCTTTTAGCATGTGACCACAGAATTATCCAAAGCTAAACCGTACTGCGAAACATAACGAAACATCGTAATCATAACGCGTGACCATATCGCTACTTTGGAAGAAAATCAGCACAACGCGAAATTCACTAGTTTAGAGAAAATTGCATTTAAAAAGTTAACCCAAAGTGCAACTGAATACCACTTGGGTATATTATATTTATGTAAAGTATAAAATATGTGAAGTGATATTCAGTTGCACTTTGGGTTAACTCTTTAAATGCGATTTTCTCCAAACTAGAAAATTTCGAGTTGTGTCGGTTTTCTTTCAAAGCAGCGATATGGAAAACTGTGCAAAGATTAACCCCATAAGAGCACAAGAATAATTGCCAAATTATGCTAACGAAGCACTTAGCAACGAAAATATTAGGAAATTATTTATTATATCCTTATGGACACGCGCAAGAATGGATTAATGAGACTAAAGGAGGGTTTGTCGGTCCCCTCTGCCTGAAACGATACTCCTGTATAATACAATTATAATAACCTTATAGAGCGCATAGGGTTAAATTGCTATAGTTATGACTGCAAGAAAAGGTGGACTTTCTAAGGTCTATAATTTATTGTATTTTCTTTGATGTGTTGAAGTTTTGCAATTGTTTATTTAAATTCATGTGGTGGTTTGATTTTAAAATAAAAAACACAAAAAGTGAAGAAATTAATTAATGTATTGAAAAACACAAAATACTACAGTAAAACAAACAAGGTGGAACTCGCTTTTGCGACAGTTCTTAGGCTTCTATACATCTACTTTTTTGATAGATTAATTTATTTGGGCTTTATTTTATTATAATATAATACAGTGGAATCCGCTTAATATGATCACATCGGGACTTGGGGTTTTTAATAACAATAACTGATTGATAAAATAAGGGAAAAACATTTTTATTGGTTATTTATTAATTATTAGTATAATAATTATTAAGTAATAAGAAAAACTCAAATTAAAATTTCTCATCTAGAGTTGTTTGCCTCTGCTGTACGAGGAGTAAATTGTTTATAAAAAGTTCGTACTGGTACTGATTGAAAATCTGACGACCTCATCTGCACACCAAAACGTAAAACTTTCTTGCTAAACCTGACCTAAAAATCACGTAATGAATATATATGGTATATACCGGGTGCTGAATGAGTTAGCCGAACATAGGAAATTAACATGTAAAAACTTATTTATGCAATAGTAATAATTTATTATCGTTGACCTCTTTATTAAATTTATATTATACAAATTGTTGAGTATAGAGATCTTTTAAATCAATTTAAATTGACCGACGTTTCGAGTCTTCTTATAATTGACCCATTTTCAAGGATGAAAATTTTTTTTTTTTGTCAAAAAATTCGTCAATTTCATCCTTGAAAATGGGTCAATTATAAGAAGACTCGAAACGTCGGTCAATTTAAATTGATTTAAAAGATCTCTATACTCAACAATTTGTATAATAATATTATTTATGCAAATTCCTGCTTTCCTAATTATTTTAGAGAAAAAATGAAAGACACAAAAATAATGCAGAAATATAAACTACGAATGATAAAAGCATTAGATTTTATCTAACTTTTACTTAAAAAACCAAACAATGCTTTGAAATTGTTAAAAGTTTCATTTATCGGACTTGCCATGAAAGTTTCCATGGTAATTATTTTGGAAAATATAAATTAAATTGAATTTATTTACATGGCCAGTGCGATAAATGAAAATTTTAACAATTTCGAAAGCATTTTTTGACCTTTTAAGTAAAATTGAGATGAAATCTAATGGTCTGATCATTTGTAGTTTATATTTCTGCATTATTTTTATGTCTTTCATTTTTTCTCTAAAATAATTAGGGAAGCAGGAATTTGCATAAATAAGTTTTTACATGTTAATTTCCTATGTTCGGCTAACTCATTCAGCACCCGGTATAATATGTGAGTGGCTTATACACAATATAGAAAAAAAGTACTTTTTTCTCCAAACGTCACGAAAGTCAGCTGTTTCATTATCAATTTTAAACACGAAAGTCAAACTTTTCCTTAGCGACATACATAAAACCACGTGGCGTAAAGATTTTTTCGAAAGTAAACCGTCGGCGGCAGGAAAAAAAATAACTAGAAATGTGACATTATTTTAATAAAATTGTATAATTTTGGTATCTACCTTTTCTAAAAATTATTTTAAGTTTATTTACCATTTCAAATATAAAATTTTAGAGCGTAATTTAAAAATAAATAGATATAAACTTTGACTGACATTTAAATCCTTAAATATACCAACTTAAAATTTTATTTATAACCAAATAAATAAAGATTTTGTCTTTTAACCTAAAAATGTTAATAAATGTCACAATTGAAGTTGACAGTTGCGAATTCAATTTAAAAATTACCAACATATTATATTGAAAATAGTTGACAGATTAAATCAAAATGTCATCTTACTTTTGTTTATTTTTATTACAATTTGATTAAATTAAAACTGGTTGACCGATTAAAATTATCTACCTTTCAAATTTTTTGCTCGCGATCGTTCTGAATTTTTGCATATGCCTTCCTACCAATAATTTACGGGGGTGTATACTAAGCGAGGGGGGAGAATTTTTTGCTCAGTTTTTTGTATATCTAGCGCCGTTCCCGAGTTATTGCTAATTTTGAAATTTATTGTTGAATTTTGTTCGTTTGGAGAAAAAGTAACATGTTTTATTCCGATGGAAAGGTAACTTTTCCTGCCACGCAAGTTTTCCATTCGCTCGGCTAGTTCCACTCACCTCGCAAATGAAAAAACTCGCTGGGCAGGAAAAGTTAATCTTTCCATCCTAATAAAATAATATACTAGTAACTGAAAACCAACTCCTTTGCTCGTGCGAAAAAATAATCTTAAGAATAATTTGATAATATAAACCGAATTTATGATTACTATAAGCGATGTTTTTGTGTGTAATCATATACGTCCGGCCCGTTCCTCGTAAAAGTGATAACAATACCCGAATGATAACATTAACCGTGATTCTAATAAGCGGACTCCACTGTATAATATATTATATAATTATCTGTCGATACGTTGATCAGATGATACATTGACGCAAAATGCGGGAGTAACAGAGGGAGGTAAGCAAACAGTTAAACTATTGTATACCCAAAAGCTTTCCAATAAAAAGAATAACGTATGAAAAATTATTTTTTCACTTTGAATCCATTACGTTATATTCGTTATTCATTACGTCGATTATTCGGTCATCGAATTAGCCGTAGACACAATTAACCGTAGCGTATCAACGGATATAGGTTTATAGAGTTTATAGGAGTTATATATGTATAAAAGGTGGAACTCGGATGACCGTAGTTCTTAGGTTTCTATACTTCTATCTTCCTGGTTAAACTTGAAAAATATAGATTAGCATATACGGTAGATAATGAAAAATTCTAAATAAAGCCTACATTAAAATAGCGAATTCGATAATCCGATAAAGTACCAACTTAAAAATTTTAGTATATAAGAACATTAAAAGATGAGAAAAGAATATAACAGTTACCTATAGTAAAATTATAACGTACCTATGTTTTTCATACTATAACAATAAACACAATACACCAATAGTATAAAAAACAGAAGTACGTGCCCGCCCGTTCGTCCGCATGTTTCAAATTTAAGAACTATGCCTATAGTTTAAATAAGGCCTCTTGCTATACTTTGTATGGAAGCCTTTGTATGAAAAACTACTGGAATAGTTCTTAAAGTTGAAACATGCGGACGGACAGACAGACACGGAGCCAGATCATAAGGCTTCTTTCTATACGTTGTATAGAAGCCTGCCTAAGAGGGATCGTTTAAAACAAATGGCAAAATTTACTACATTAATATTTTTATATTAAAAAAGTTGCCATCTAGATGATTGGACATTTTGCTACTGGACATTTTGTTGTCGGGCATTTTGCTCCCAGACATTTCAATACGGAACATGTATCTACATGTAAATGTATATGTAAATAATATGTTCTGTGATACGGGACAAATTAAACGTTAAGGTTGTAACACATTTGTCTGACGTGATGTGATGTGATGGGTCAGAACGCAATTTGATTGGTCAAGCCAGGCCAAGCTACATCACATAACAATACACTAATATGAACGCCTCCATCTAAATGTAAGGAACCGATACTGTTCTGACCCCATCACATCACGTCAGACAAATGTGTTTCAACCTTTAGATATTGAAATAGTTTAGTTATTTACATTTTTTTTTTTTTGAAAAATTATTTTTTAATTAATTTACTTTTGTCATTAGCTATTGTTTTTAATAAAGTAGAAGTCATAGTAAAATATCCGGGAGCGAAATGTCCTAAAATTGTGCAAAAACAGAACAGGGAAGGGTGAAACAATTTTTAAGGTGCGTCGAGTAGGGACACGGACAACTCGGCACATCGCAACTCGGCACCGGACTACTCGGCACCGGATGACTCGGCGCCGGACAACTCGGCACCGGGAAAACTAGGCACCGGGACAACTCGGCACCGGCGACTCGGCACCGGGAAAACTCGGCACCGGGACAACTCGGCACCGGCAACTCGGCTCCGTCAACTCGGCATCGGAATAACTCGGCACCGTAATAACTCGGCACCAAACGATCGGATTTTTAAAACCACCATTTTTTTAACTCCACCGTTATTTTCTCAAATATTTGTGTTGCTTGCTCGTCGCGGTGAAGGTCGCGGATTTGTTTTTCCGGTTCTCTTTTGCCTACTTCCTAACAAGCTGCAAGTGAGCTACTCGAAGCTTTTCCGTATGATTAAAGATATGTGGCCCGAATTTAATCCAGATGCTGTAAATGTAGATTACGAGATTGGTATACATAATGCTCTGCGCGCAGAATTTCCTGGTGTAAACGTTAGAGGTTGCTTCTTTCACATAGTTCAAAATCTTCGTAAACATCTTTCAGAAGTAAACCTTCTTGGTCCTTGTAATACCGACCCCAACTTTGCATTGAAATCGCGTATGATAACTTCGGTAGCTTTTGTTCCAGAAGATGATATTGAAAACGCACTGAACGTTCTAGAAGATTATCTACCGCCAGAATTAGAACCAATCATAAGTTGGTTTACCATTACATACGTTGGTAGACTCAGAAATAATGGAACAAGAGCCCCACCTTTGCTTATCATATCAAAAAAAGCTTATCATAAAAAGCTGCAATAGGGATATGGGGTCGCACATCCAGGATTATTTAAATTTCTGGGTAATCTAATAAAAATACAGAAAATATTCGATGCTGATTACGAGCGTTTTGTTGCGGGATACGAAGCACCACCAAAACGCAAGAGTTATCAAGACGCAGATCTGCGTATTCTTAATAAAGTAACGAATTATGAGCAAGAGAATATGTTGGAGTATTTGCGTGGTTTATCTCATAATTATGTAATGAACTAATGTACCTACATAAATAAATGTATGTAAATATATATTTTTTAAATAAAAACCTTGTAATTTTATAATAAATTTTTTTATAGGTACTCGTATTATTTTTAATTTTGTTAATATTTTTCAATAATAATAAAATAATTTTCCAAGTAGTGCCGAGTTATTACGGTGCCGGGTTATACCGGTGCCGAGTTGACGGAGCCGAGTTGCCGGTGTCGAGTTGTCCCGGTGCCGAGTTTTCCCGGTGCCGAGTCGCCGGTGCCGAGTTTTCCCGGTGCCGAGTTGTCCGGCGCCGAGTTATCCGGTGCCGAGTAGTCCGGTGCCGAGTTGTGAAGTGCCGAGTTGTCGCGTACCGGTCGAGTACGTCTTTGCTGACTTGAGTTGTGGGTTGTGGTATTGGTTCTAGGAAAACTAGGATGCACTCCAAGCACTTGAAAAGAAAAGTTAAAAAAATTTGGATAATACTACACTAACGTTTTACGAAATTAAGTTTAATTGCCAAATAATTTTTATCAATATGTAGTTTTATATTAAGATAAACATAATCTTTATTCTAATTGGAAGTAAAACCGAACAAAAATGTATTATTCTTTGTGTTTAATTTTTCATGTGTATTTTTTTTAAACATTTTGTTTTCATTTCTAATTTTTTTGTGCAGAATTCGAGAGATGCTGATTTTGATGAAATGGCTGCATGGTTAGAAGAAACGGTATGTGGTATCATTTTTTTTCAACCGTTAAGAAATTTATTATTTTCGGTAGTCTTATTAAGTTATTATCCGACTTAGTCCAGGCAGTTAAAGTTGAGGGATCCTAAAGAGTCCCAATAAACTGAATTTTGGTACATGTCTTGTGTATCTTGTGTGTGTATCGTGAGAAACAGCTCTATGACTGACGTGGAGAACCCCTTAAGTGTAACTCTAGGATCGTGATAAGCTTTGCTGGGTGGAAAGAAAATTTAAATTAAGCGAACACCCTAGGCAAGTATAAGAAAAAAAGAAAGCGTGAATTGCGCTCCGAGCAAAGAGGTCGACAGTAATCCAAAATTTAAATTGCGCAAATGTAGGTACTGTATTTGCAACAAGGGCAAGTTGCAACAGTGTAGATAATTTTTTCACGGATATTTGGTGGTTTAAAAAACAACAAAAACAAAAAATCTGATGTGAACACCACATGACTTTCTTGTCATTTTTAGAATTAATGTAACATCTTGCATGAATCTCGTTAATCTATTCGTGCGCGTCATGAATAAATGCCCTTTTTTCCCCGATAATCGCAACCAAAAATAGGAGGTGCACAACTAGATCCCACAAATACAAAAGTTCAACTTTCTATGACCTACCATATTTGATTTATGCGACATACAGATGTCATAACCAAACTGGTTAAAATGGATTGAGGGAAGGTCAAAACGGATAGTTCCGTTAAAATCTGAAAACCGAAAAAAATCGGGACTACAATAAGTACTTTCTTTTTTACAAGGAAGTAAATAGAAGACACAAGGGAAGAATTCATCTGATGAAGAAGAAGAAACAGTCTGCCCGATGCGCCAATAAAATATATAATAACAAGGTGGAACTCGCTTTTGCGACAGTTCTTAGGCTTCTATACATCTACCTTTTTGATAGATTAAATTATTTGGGCTTTATTTTATTATAAGCCGTTTTATATTTTATTATAATATATTATATAATTATCCGTCGATCAGATGACGCAAACATTGACGCAAAATACGGGAGTAAGAGAGGGGAAGCAAACAGTTTAAATATTGTATACCCAAAAGCTTTCCAATAAAAAGAATAACGTATATGACAAATTATTTTTTCACTTTGAACTCATTACGTTATATTCGTTATTCATTGCGTCGATTATTTGGTCATCTAATTAGCCGTAGACACGATTAGCCGTAGCGTATCAACGGATCGGCGGATCAACGGATATAAGTTTATAGAGTATATAGGAATTATATATACCTAAAATCTAAAAACGCTAACGGTAGAAATATCCTATGCACCGGGTGGAGTTGAAGCGTGCAGAGGCATTTAAAAGAAGAGAAGCAAGTTAGCGGAAGAGGAATTGTCCGCAAATAGGTCAAAAAAATTTAAACAAGAAGAAGCTGAAGAAGTAAGAGAAGTATTAGAGATATTAAAAAAACAAATTGATGATGATGAGACGATTTAGTGTTGTTATTTGATATTGAGTATCGGATTAAAAAATATAGATAATCTGAATAATTAATACCAATCTAAAATCGGATAATTAATTAAGAGCCGAAATCACCCTAGCCAGTTACGTATCTTTTTTTTGAGGCGTCTACTTAGACCAATAATAATAATAATAAAACGTTGTAAAATGAAGTCCAAAAAAATTTTTTTTTTATCCTTTAGATGTCAATAATAACATACAAAAAAACCAAAACCATTGAATTTTATCTTTCAAAAGAAAAAAAATTCCCAATAAAGATGTAAAAAGCGTGCAAGTTACCAGACTACAACTTTAAAGGGAGGTACCCCCCAAGGGTTTGGACTTGGACAAAAATTTGTCTTAGAAAACTGCCCTTAGAAATATATAGAAATTTCCAACAAAACGTACGGCAAAAATTTAATTTCGCTAAAACGATTTGTTTGCGATTTTCTGGCGATGCTATGATACAGACGAATACATCGCACTATGAGAGTAACATTATAAGTTGGTCCTTCCTCGGTCCGGTACGCCTCCGCTGATCCAAAAATTAGTGCGATCTACAATTAAATAAATTAGTGATTAAATAAATAAATAAAAAGTAGGTACTTACTTTAGTCATCAAAGAATTCTTGCGAGGATCCTGTTTTAATAATGTTGCCACGTGGTCAGAGGTTAGAACACGCAATTTTTTTTGCATTGTTTTTAATAATAGAAGACTATATTATATTAGTATTCAGATTATTCAAAAATTAAAACAAAAGAAAAGTAGAAGCAAAACACTTTACGAACATTTTATTGAACTTTAAAATGCGTTTTTTTCGTAAGTTACTTTGTTGCACTTACTATAGTGTTTGCTCTCATAGTGCAAGATATTACTTTACTGATGTTATCTAAATATGTTTTATTGGCTGTTTAATTAATTTTTGCTGAATTTTTAGAAAGTTAAATCAGAGGAATCAATGACCAGCAGTGAATTTGAAAAATTTCTAGCTGAACGAGCTGCTGCAGCAGAAACTTTACCAAATATAACAACAACTAATGTAATTCCAAGTAATACACATGGAAATGAAAGATTACAAGAAACACCAAAAAATAGTAAACAAGAAGGTTTTCTGGCATAGTACTAATACTGTTTATATAACTATTGTAATAGAAGTAGATAATACCTCTAACATAGAAGATATTTCGGTTTTAATTAGGTTGTTATGTTGTTAAAACTTTTATTTTATTTACCTATAATATTATTAAAGATATCGTATTCATTCTATGCAGTCTATTGTTATTTTTAGTATTAAAATTATTATTGGTACAGTAAACGATCTGTACAGAGTATGGAGAAAGGTGCCAGAGAACTTATCAACTTATACCTATACAGAAGACATGTACAAAAGTATTAGGCAGTTTGAAATATAATTTTAAATATATATTCAAATACAAAAAACAAACACTGAAGCTAGAACAGATAAAAATGGGTTGGTTTATTTTTTTAAATAAATGAAAACGAATTTATTTTTTTATTTAGAAATATTTTTATTGACAATCTATAATCATCTTACATGGAAGTTATTAATATAAAAAAAAATTTTTATAATCGATCATAAAAATTTCACACTGAGTTGTATACCTCTCATAAGCTTTTGTACTACAGTAACGTTTACCGAATCGGCAGATTTTTTATATTTAGTTTTAAATATTTTAATATTTTTGAACGTACTTTTAGCTATTTTGTGCCCAATATTTTTTCTTCTTTTTCTTCCAGTGTTCTATTCACTGCACAATTTTATCAACCAAATTTATTTTTTCTTTCTGCACTAGGCTTTTTAATAATTTTAATAATAATAAAAATAATAAATTTAATAATTTTGCTATTTGGCGATGTCGATGATTGGAGATTTCTAATGCGTCCGGAAATAATTCTTTTACCCTTGGTCACTTCCATTTCATTATTCTCTAAACAATCAAATTCAATTGGAGTAGGTATACTATTAGTTACTTAATTTTGAACCCGTAGTAATAAAATTTTAATGATTTTCCCATAAGATACTGTTTAACACGTTAAGCACGGGTGTGGGAAGTTAAATTTTGGACCTCTGGGCCCAATTTTTTTTTTGGTATAATTTAGCTGCTATACACCCTACATGCAGTTTGGTACTTGCAATTATCAATAAATCTCTTTTCGGCTTTTGTGAGTATTTTGTTCGAGACATCATCGTGATGTTTAAGTAGGACTAACATACCAACATACTATGAGCTGTGACACACTATTATGCAGTGGCTTAACCACTTTGCTACGGGCCTGTGTATATACGTAGCGCAGGGCTATGGCGGCCCCCAAGGAGCATTAAAACTTATGAAAATATTTTGCTAAAAATACAATAACAATAAATTATTATTTATTAACAAGTTGCAAAAAATAAAAAAATAATTAAGTAGTATCTAGTAAAAACAGATTAAAACTCTAAATTTCTATTTAATTCAATTTGTCGTGCATATTTATTTTCAATAGACAAAATAGGCAATGACGATAATCGACTATGTGATGTCGAATTTCTTAAATAATTTTTAACAGTTTTAATTTAGAAAACGACCTTTCGGCAGAAGCTACTGTTACTGGTATTGACAAAAATAAAATAATTGCCGAACAAACCTCTGTGAAAGAAGCGGAACACATCTCATGGTCTATTAAAATAAAATTCAAAATCTCTGATGGACATGACAATTCTGGCAATTTACGTTTAAATGTAGTCCTAAAATTAATTAATTGTTTTGAAAAGTCGTATGTTAGGTCGGTATCGTAATGAATGGCAAGATTATTAGCAGAAATAATTAATTCTTCGTCTGAAGCAATTGACAAAAACTTAGGGGTTTTTGGACGAAATAAATCTACGACCTGGTAAAGCGATTTAAATCTGTTTTTAAATTATTTCTCATATCAAGAAAGTCTAATAAGAATTTTCAAGTAAATTCGAAGCTTGACACGTATCAATTTTCTTATTTTGCAACACATTTGAAACACTAAAGCTGAGAACACGCACAGCTACTTTTGCTGCGCAGTTTTTGTACTGCGGCTGCATAAGCTGAATGTCAGGTTCACAGTAATCAAGTTTTCATCTGCAGCACTGCAGCTGCTTCAAAAGTTCGCCCAAGTTAATATTTTTTACTGCGCTCGCAACTCACAAATGTGTCGATTCACATTAAGCTACTGTGAAACGATTTGCGCGTTAAAAATGTTGCAGGTAGCACTACTGCACGCGCTGCTTTTTAGGTTGCAGCAGTGTTCACACGACAAGCAGCTAAAGTTGCGCAGTTTTTTAATTGGCAGCGCAGCAAAAGTAGCTGTGTGCGATATCACCTTAACAATTTATTTGCCCTGCAATTCATTGTTTCGCACGACGACGCCCTTGTCTTTCGTGCACCTTTGTATTTTTGGGCATGGCATGTTCGTGCCGGTGTAGCCGGGAATTTTAACCCCCTTTTATTTTACCCTCAGTAAAAAATGATTAGGGGGTAAAATTTCACTAGGGAATTTTTACCCCCTTAAGAAATTTTATAGGTAAATAAGAATTTTTATATCTGTTTATGTATCAAATTCCATAATATTTTACTGCGAAATGCTAAAATATCTTCCTCAGATATTTGAAGAATTAAATAGGATATTTTAAAAGTTTAACACATTTATTTAAAAATTACATTTTCTTTACCGAAACTACTACTTCAAAATGATTTGAATTTTTATGGTTCAAATATATTGCCAGATTTTTGTAATTAGGTTCATCGAAAAGGTGCATTTGTAACAAACCACCCTTTTTAATTGTATACTATAAGTGTAATAATTAAAATAGTTCAATTTAGCTTGACTCATAAAGATTTTCGTTGAAAATATTATATTTTAAACAAATTTATTTTAAACAAAATTACTTTAGAAAGATAACCATTTGTTCAAAAGATCAAAGGCGAGATACAAAATGGCAATTGTTGACATTTAAACTTTTGTATTTTTAAAAAGGAAAATATTCAAAAATCAACCATACGAACAATAATTGGTAGTTCCAAATTAAATACAATTATTAAAATTTATAGACAAGTTAAAGTTATTTAATAAAAACTATTCATGTAAAAATTAGAACATAATAACGAAATAAATGCAAATTGTTCCGACGAAATCAAAGATACAAAATTCAACTTAACATAAATAGTTGTTCTCGATGTTTTTAAACAGGGTTAAGTTATAGGACCTACAAGTCGAAGTCAGTTGAAACTAAAAGTTTGTCTCGGGAGGAAAAACTTACACCTCGCAAACCTACACTTTGACCATTTTAATTTACATAAAAGGCGAGATTAGAACAATTATCAGCCAGTCGTTTTTCTCGAGCCGTTGTGTTTCTTCTTGGATTAACCCAAAAGAAACGTCGTTTTTACCCCTTTTTATTGTAACTTGTCTTTAAATTTTTTTTAATTTAAAAGTTTTCTTACTTTCAAAAGTTTAATTTTATTTTTTTAATCGGTCATTTATTCAATCTAATTAATTTTCTTAAATTCACCACATCACATCGTAAAATAAAATATTGTGTGTGCACCAGCATCGATAAAAGGTAATATAAACTTAAATTTTGCAATTGTTTTATTTTACAGTGTTTTTTTTGTATCTTCGGAACAAACCAAGTTTACGAGTCGAGCTTATAAAAATCTACGGGGCAAATTAATTTTATAATCAACATAAAAATTAATCATTTATTAATCACATGGATTAACTTTTCTTTAGTGTAATCAACATAATCATATCTTGTTTTAATTTTTTTTTAATAAACTGGTAATTGAAGTCTTCAGTGTTTTTATTTTATTTTGTGCAAAGATAAGAGATTCTGAAGTATTGATGGTTTAATTCCCACAAACCTCCCAATTTTCCGTTACCACAAGATTTGTTAACTTCTTGTTATTAAAAAAAGTTAACTGGTGGCCGCTACCGACAAAGGAATATTGAAGAGAAAATCCACAGAAGTAATATCAACAGCCGTTATTCAAAATCCACTTAACCATCGGGTTAAAATCAAAAGCAGGGTGTTATACTTGATGGCTGGGTATTACACATTGAACTTGGAAACCTTAATCATGCAGGTTTTTTGAAATTTGAGTAAGAGTAAACGAATATTATATCGGCTCCTATGAGTGCTGCAGTGAAAAGCATCTCAACATCTGTTGCCCAAATTGCATTTTTGTTCATTTTCGTGATATTCATGTAATTCTCAACACCAAAAAACAGATCAACTTCTTGTTTTTAAGTTTTCATAAATTCAGTAATTAGCTTTCGTACTTCCTTGTGCTGATCTTCACTTCCGGTAATGCATAAAGATATGCATCTAAAAAAACAGTTACCATCTGCCTTGACGTCTATAACAGTGTGATGCGAATGGAGCAACGAATTTTTTGTTTTTTGTGAATTCTTATCAAATGAAAGTCCAAGCTTCTCACAATATCGTTTTTGCCAAATATTATTTATGGGACAAAAGCGAAATTTTGATTTTTCCGTAATGCAATTAATTTCTTCCACAGATTTTCCTTTTTTTTTGAGATCCGTCGTCGTGGTAATGTTTTGAATTACTGATATCCTTTTTTACAAGATTTCCCCCCCCCCCCCCCGGTAAAAATTCTCTAGGGAAATTTTACCCTTAGTAAAAATGATTAGAAGGTAAAATTTCACTAGGGAATATTTACCGGGGGGGTAAAATTTCACTAGGGAATTTTTACCGGGGGGTAAAATTTCACTGGGGTAAATATTCCCGGTTACACAAAATAATTCTTCCATACAATAATTAAAGTTACGATTCGAATTAATTAAATTATAAAATAAATTTAAAAATTTAAAAATTTAAAAATGGAACAACGGTTGTCGGGACGGCTTATCACTCCAGGTGCTCGCCGTTCATACCAATTTCATTTCGCTTTCGATTTAAATTTTTAATTTCAACTTTTAGAAAACCAATTATAACAATTTTTGAAAATCCAGTCATTCAATATCGTAATTGACAATCAACGAATCCAATGTTATTAATCCAAAATTATAGTCGTGATCACGAATAATGAATATGAATCAAGCATCGACAACTGCCCTTCCAAATTTTTAATGAACAACACAGGTGCAACAAAGACACACTTATATGAATATGTCGTAATTGTTTCATTTTTGAACCATCGAAAATTGCGCAAGCTTCATTTTTCGTGAATCGTGATCACGACTATATGTCCAAATTTCCAGGGTCGCGTTTCATAATAGTACTAATACTATTAGTCGGAAAGTACAAGTTGAATATTATTACTATTGAGAAATAATGGAGAATATTTTTGGCTATGATTGTAGAACAAGTTATTTCATGAATAAGTACCAAAAACCATGTGGCTGAAGTTAGATTCAGTATCAGATTTGAATTCAAATCCAGATTTACTTTTTCACAGTTGACCAACTAAATAGTCAATATGAAAATAAATTTAATTATTGTGTCTTTAAGCTTAATTATTCCAATACTACATGTGTCACGTTCGAATAATACATAATAAATGCATCTGTATATTTAACAGAACCTATAAAATTAGTTTACATATAATATTTTAAATCTTGATTTGCGACTCCAACAATAAAATTTAAAAAAAATGGGAGTGTGTTAAATTCTAACCCAGATCATTAAATCGGAAAAATTCTTCCCGTCTTGAAAAAAATATTTTCAATTTCCCTAATGCCATCCTTGGGGGTGGATTTGCGACTCCAACAATAAAATTTACAAAAATTGGAAGTGTGTTAATTTCTAACCCCAACCATTAAATGGGAAAAATTCTGCCCGTCTTGAAAAAAATATTTTCAATTTTCCCAGTGCCGTCATTAGGGGTAGATTTTCGACTCCAACAATAAAAAGTAAAAAAATTGGGAGTGTGTTAAATTCTAACCCCAATCATTAATTGGGAAAAATTCTGCCCGTCTTGAAAAAAATATTTTCAATTTTCCCAGTGCCGTCCGTGGGGGTAGATTTGCGACTCCAACAATAAAATGTAAAAAAATTGGGAGTGTGTTAAATTCTAACCCAGATCATTAAATCGGAAAAATTCTGCCCGTCTTGAAAAAAATATTTTCAATTTTCCCAGTGCCGTCCTTGGGGGTAGATTTGCGACTCCAACAATAAAATGTAAAAAAATTGGGAGTGTGTTAAATTCTAACCCCAATCATTAAATGGGAAAAATTCTGCCCGTCTTGAAAAAAATATTTTCAATTTCCCCGTGCCGTCCTTGGGGGTGCATTTGCGACTCCAACAATAAAATTTAAAAAAAATGGTAGTGTGTTAAATTCTAACCCAGATCATTAAATCGGAAAAATTCTTCCCGTCTTAGCAAAAATATTTTTAAATTTCCCCGTGCCGTCCTTGGGGGTGCATTTACGACTCCAACAATAAAATTTTAAAAAAATGTTAGTGTGTTAAATTCTAACCCAGATCATTAAATCGGATAAATTCTTCCCGTCTTAGCAAAAATATTTTTAAATCTCCCCGTGCCGTCCTTGGGGGTGCATTTGCGACTCCAACAAAAAAATTTAAAAAAAATGGTAGTGTGTTAAATTCTAACCCAGATCATTAAATCGGAAAAATTCTGCTCGTCTTAGCAAAAATATTTTTAAATTCCCCCGTGCCGTCCTTGGGGGTAGATTTGCGACTCCAACAATACTGGACGGCACTGGGAAAATTGAAAATATTTTTTTCAAGACGGGCAGAATTTTTCCGATTTAATGATCTGGGTTAGAATTTAACACACTCCCAATTTTTTTACATTTTATTGTTGGAGTCGCAAATCTACCCCCACGGACGGCACTGGGAAAATTGAAAATATTTTTTTCAAGACGGGCAGCATTTTTCCGATTTAATGATCTGGGTTAGAATTTAACACACTCCCAATTTTTTTACATTTTATTGTTGGAGTCGCAAATCTACCCCTAAGGACGGCACTGGGAAAATTGAAAATATTGTTAAAAAGGCGGGAAGAATTTTTCCGATTTTATGATCTGGGTTAGAATTTAACACACTCCCATTTTTTAAAAATTTTATTGTTGGAGTCGCAAATCTACCCCCAAGGACGGCACTGGGAAAATTGAAAATATTTTTTTCAAGACAGGCAGAATTTTTCCCATTTAATGGTTGGGGTTAGAAATTAACACACTTTCAATTTTTGTAAATTTTATTGTTGGAGTCGCAAATCAAGATTTAAAATATTATATGTAAAACTAATTTTATAGGTTCTGTTAAATATACAGATGCATTTATTATGTATTATTTGAACGTGACACATGTAGTATTGGAATTATTAAGCTTAAAGACACAATAATTAAATTTATTTTCATATTGACTATTTAGTTGGTCAACTGTGAAAAAGTAAATCTGGATTTGAATTTAAATCTGAATCTGAATCTAACTTCAGCTACATCAAAAACCACGCAGCTAGGTGTTCAGATTAACGATTTGAAGAGTATTTAAAGTTACTTGTAACTTGTAATATTAGTAAATTTTCATTATGAAACAGGGCCCAGATAGGTACAACTTTCAGAATAAATAAAACAAATGACTACTCACGTAATTCCAAATTTATTATTTTCAAAAATAATAATCGCAAAAACTCAAATAAATCCCAAATTAAGGACGCAAATTGTAACAATTTATTTTTAATAATTGTTTTTGCGCGTCCTCATATTTCCTATTGCTCCGCACGTTTATGGAAAATGATACCGAGCGCCTTTGCGCTAAGCCATCGGTGTGCAAGTTTTGAACTGGGGAGAATTGATTGTAACGTCGATGAAGGCGGTCGATTTTCTGTTGGATTGAGAAGTTAGTATTTTTAAGTGCAGATCGAATATTTGTAAAAGTAAATCTGGCTTAGTTCAACGCGTAGTAAATTTATTGTGGAATTGAGTTGAAAATTATACGTGACTTCCAAGATTCAATTCAAGGTATCCTACTGGGGAATGGTTTACCTGAAAACCAGATGTTAGTAATATTTGCCAACAACTTCGTCAACGTATTAGTTTTATTCGAGTTTGAAAACGACGGTTTTAGTCGAGTTTGTGGAATTGTGCTATTCTCTGATCTACATCCGAATCGACGATCATCCTGTGTTGGTGCGATTCAATTTTGCTGTTTTATTGAAACAAGTGTGTACGGATCCTGTCGGGTTCAACTTCACCAGCGACCTCTCAACAATCCTGCAAGGTTCCTGCATCACTTCATCAAGAAGCAGTTGGTATACTCCAGTAGTGAACGGCTTCCTATTCAGCGGAAGGGCAGCTTGAGTGTTGTGATTACTATTGTCGCTACCTATTGTGTAAAACGAGCTTTGAGTACTCGGGTGAGTTAAAATTTTTGATCAATACTTTTTGCTGTATTTTCGTGGGAACGCTGGAGTTCCTTGTGTTCAAATTTGGTTACCAATATTAATTTGTTGCTGCGAATCACTATTGTATATTGGAAATTGTTGTATAGCATTTTCGATTTTTTTGTGTTTTTACAATCATTATTGGTTGGCTTAGACACACTACAAACAGTGAAAACTAATTACATGTAGTGTGTATTAAGGGAAGCCCACAGATGTATGTTGGACTTTTTAGATCACAGCAGTATATTCGGCGCGACCAGGAGTTGAACCGCGGTTACCCGCTTCACAGTCGGTCAATGTAGGCTCTAGACCATACTGCTGGTCAGATACATACAATAAGCAAGCAATACAATGAGCAATACATATTGCTCACGATACGGTGTTTTATTTAGTGGAAGCAGATTTTGTTTTACAGGATCCACGCTCTTGCCTCCGTATTATAAGAGCTGGTATAACATCTCGGGTTCCACCACGATATGGTGAAGAATTACCGGAGAAGACCAATTCCGGGTGTAGTGGGGGATTGCAATCGTCGGAGATTGTGAATTCCGCTACAAAATTCACAATCTCCCAGGGGACTGGCAAAACTACGTCTTCTTTTATCTATGGTCCAGTCCGACACTTACGTCTAGCCTCCTACAAAATACAAAAATCCTGTGCGCGCGCATTATTAAAAATGATGTTGATACAACTTATAAAAATTCTTGTTGTATATATAAATAAAAGATAGATTCTAGAAATGCTTATAATATTTGTCACTATGCAATAATCTCCAACTAATGTCTTTGGCTTTACTTTTCTAGTTTGGGGGAGGAACTTTTAATTTAGGTGAAAATTTTTGATTTGGATAAATTATATGAACTCTTAGTATTCTTTTCCTTTGTAAGTTTTCCCGAGATTGATTGGAATATCAGTTTGAAAATATTTTTAATAAGTATAAAATAATTATTTGTGATAAATTTTCTCAATTTTAATTTCATTACTACCCTTAAATATACAATTAACACTTTTTAATTGAAAACATTAAAACCATTAATGACTGAAAAAACAGGGTATTAGAGTAATAATAATTATTCTTAAACTGAATTTAAAATTTTTAGGTTAACTGTCAACATAAACAAATTTTTATAAGTTGTATCAACGTCATATTTAACAATGCGCGCGCACAGGATTTTTGTATCGTGTAGGAGGCTAGACGTAAGTCAGTCCGACGGACGACAATGGCATGGGCGAATCGTCCCTCTTCTAATACCAACCTTTTAATTTCCAGTCTTAAAAGGCGCACAAATTCAAAATTTAACAATTATTTACAATAATTACAATAAATTATTTACAAATCAAAATTCAAAAACCTAAATAATCAAAATCCCATATTTACAAATTTAAAAATATCAAAATTAAAACTTGTAGTTTTGAAAGAAAATGCATAACTAAAACAATTCGTAACATTTGCAAGAAATTCACGTCGCGCTACTGAATAACTTAGTGGTCTTTAAATGGTTGGAGATATCTTTGAGGTATGGCCTATGATGATTGACGGTTTCATTTCTATTTGGCACGAACTCTAGAAAACTATTGTTGGATTCAAAAGATATTCATCATATAATATCCACTAAATTGTATTCACTTTAACCCATTAACACCCAAGACATTATTTTAAGCGGAAACAATATTTTGCGTTATTTTGGTAAATATACGTTATTTGGAGCAAAAAAGTAAATGTAACCCATATTCGGAAGTTCATGGGTTAGACCAAAGAGTATGTATATATAGAGGAACAGCTCTTATGGGAATAGTTGTCACAAGTATTCCTTGATGGCTCTGCTACGCCATCTAGTGGAGGGGGTTATCTCTACGTCTTAATTTTTGGTCCTCTATATACAGGGTGCTGAATGAGTTAGCTGAACATGGGAAATTAACATGTAAAAACTTATTTTTGCAAAAATACCTCCCTGTATATAAAGGATCAGCCATAAATTAAAAATTAAAACGTAGGGATCACACTGTCCACTAGATGGCGTAGCAGAGCCATTAACAAAAACTTGTGACAAATATTTGTTAATGGCTGTCCCTCGATATATACATACTCTTTGGTTAGACGCAAAAGCCATGTACTCGGATGAGTACAATGGGATAATGCATTGCAAAAAAAATACAAAAAAAAATAGTTTATATGCACACACTTTATTAAAAAAGCAGCTGTCGACCATCGCTTTACACGACCAACCGGCTCTAATGTGTCATAATTTGTTACCATCGAGACTGCATTATTATCTTTCCACCTGACGAACAGAAGAGCTGAATCACCAGGGTTGTAATGTTTAAAACATTTTGTTTTAAACAAGGTGTTTTAAATATGTTTAAACAAAATTCTTTTAAAACAACATTTTGATTGAAACATGTTTTAAATGCGTTTAAAACGAGTGTTTAATTCTGTGTAAGTTTAAAACATGTTTTTTTTCAATTTTTCAATTTTTTTTTAAGATTACAAGTAATAATTTATTCAAAATTTAATAAAAAAATAGGAAATTTGTGTCTTTTTCAAAAATTGAGGAATTTTGAGGACGCAAGCTTCGATGCTTTTTCTGTTCCTAATCTATTACGGAGTTTACAGTTTACTGTGTACAAATCCAAATCATAAAAATAATCACTCAATTCCGGCATCAGAAGCTACTGCAGAATGCGGCTGAATTGCTAAATTATACATTTCTGGATTTACACTCCTTTGTAAAGAATTGCACCAAGCCAATGAGGGGTTACATTAACGACGGTATCTTCCATCGGATTATCCAATAATTATCCGATTATCCTTAGCTTAAGATAGATATTTTTTAGTTTTAAACATTGTTTTAAACATGTTTTTCTGTTTAAAACATGTTTTTTTTCTAAGGTAATAAAAAAACGTTTTAAACATAAAAAACTGTTTTAAACATAAAAAAAACGTTTGTTTTGTATCATACATGTGCTCAAAATAGCCCCTATCTTTCTTTTTGAAAGTTTTTACGTTGGTCAGAGGACACTTTCTTGTTCGATTTTCCCGGACAGTTCCGGTACCTCGCTGACCCAGCTCCTTTAGTAACTTTAGAAGTCCGTGGCTACTAAAATAATTATCAAAAAAAATTATATGGTCCGATGGTATTGCGATACATTCCAGAAGCTCAAGTACCACCCAAAGGAAGATCGGCGATTCCATTAGTATTTTTATTTTAAGCACCACAATACCTAGCAAATGCGTAACAATAGACTGTGGAACTACATAGCATCCAATTCTTATACCCAAATCGCAGAGGCTTGCCTTTTATGTATTGTTTGCTAGAGTGTCGACCAAAAAACTTTACCATGGCTTCGTCAATTGAGAGGTGTTCATGAAATATACCTCATTGCTGAAATTTTTGATTCAGAAGTAAAATCAGAGGACGCACTTTCGCTATTTTGTCCTTTTTATCTAAATTATCATTATTGGCTAAATGAATGAATCTCTTGATTTCCTGGAACCTATTTCGTGACATAACATTTGGTACCACAGAAACATCGAAATCCTCATCAAGACTCCAATAATTTCTTTCACTTGGTAACTTATGGTATCCAGGCAAAAGAAGTATTCCAACAAATAATTTTGTCTGCTTTAGAGACATACAAATCATGTCTATTCTTCTGAGAAGAATACAGATTAGTTTGGGAAACAATATGATCATCATCAAATAATTTCTCAAATATTTCAACTGGATAGAGATTTTCTACATCGCTTTTAAGCATTTCCAAACGATCTGCGCATCCTGTGGTTGATGGCATACTAGTATCTACAAAATGTTTAGTCCACTTAGGTTCTGACAGCTTTTGTTTCTTGGATGGCGGACAATTTGAAGTTGAACGCAAAATATTCTGCCGTACAACTGATGAAAGTAAATTGAACTCATCATCACTGTCTTCGCTTTCACTGCTACTAACATGCCAAAGTTCGATTTCGCCAGCGACATCATGAGGCATAAACAACTCATCTGGACTATTATTTTCGTCAAAATCTTCTGTCTGTGAATCAACATCGGGAGGAATAATCACAATGTCGACTTCATTTCTGGTACTCGACGAAGCGAATTCTTCCAAAGCAGATTGCAAATGTTGGTATCTTTTCCCATAAAAATTAGCTGTAGGAATTTCTGGTAAATCCTGAGAATTCATCAAAAACTAGACAAGAAATACACTGACTTAGCTGGAGTAGTAAGTAGTATTGAAATATAATAGTAACGCATCAGCCCATTGTACTCAAATGAGTACAGTAAGAAATTTTTACTTGCCATATTCTGCAAATGGAATTATAAATTCAAACAACACTAAGAATAGCTCAACCACACCTAGTATATGTTAAAAACACAAAATATGCACAGTTATAATACAAAAAATATTATTTTTGCATGATTATTTACTTTCATGTAACAACTAGAAAACATAACCTACGAAAGGGTTTAAGATATTGCGCGAAAAAACGATAGGTTGTAAATTCTGCTTAAATATCTAGGGGCTATATATGGAAAACTAATAAAACTACTGACTTTTAATGGTATATTTCATCTACCGTTTGCTAGATGGACGCAAAAAAATATTTTTAATGTTGTACTCATATGAGCACAATGGGATATAATGGGTTAAGAAGAGCTCCGCATAACACTGCAGGGAAGAGTCCAGAAGAACTTATATTGGGAAGAAACATTCGTTCCCATTTGGATATTATCAAACCTATTTCTTTTCAGGATGTTGTAATGCAGAAACAAAAAAGTCAATTTTGAAATTGGTCAAACCGTATTATTCAAGTAATTTTCTGATAAAATCTGGAAAAGTGGAGTTGTAGTCAATTGTAAAATTGGAAGTGTTTTATACGAAATTTGGAGTTTAAAATTTAAAAGACATGTTGATCAAGTATTTCGAGGCGAAGAAAAATTACAAAATTCAAATAATGCTGAAGCAGATTGTAAAATTCAAGAAAGGGTCAATTCCGAACAATTAAATGAAATTCCAGAAAACTTAAAATTTCCTAACAACCCTCCTGACTTTCCTAATATTTTAAACCGACCAACGGTACCGGATGTCGAAATTTTGCCATCTGGCGCTGCCGGAAGATCAATGGATAATTTGAGTAGTAATAGTTGAAATTTATTTATTTATTAGGCTTAGACACACTACAAACACAAAATAATAATTTATATTGTCGTGTTCCAAAATTCCTTTTTTTCAATTTTGATAATTTAGTTATTATTTTATTGTGTGGATCATTTAGTGTTTGATTTTGGATTGATTTTATTTTGTGATTTTAAACTTGTCTTATGGATTTTAATTTTAATTCATTTAAATGCTTTAAATTTATTTTTGTAAATAACTTTGTAAATAATTATTGTAAATTTTGAATTAATGTTTTTTTGGCGGTAACAATTAAAGTTGGCACCAATCTGCAAATGGTAAAAACAAAAATTTGCAGCAACGTTCGAAGGTGTCGGACGTGTAAAACCAAATGTCCGATTAAATGTGTAAGTTTTGAGTTGAAATTTTGAAAATTTTGCAAGTTTTTATAAAGTATTAATTCTGATGTGAGTAAAAATTTGTTTATCCAACACCTCTGTCTTATGAAGGCATAATAATGCCGATTTTACATATCTTATGGGGTCTATAAAACACTAGTGGACTTATGAATTTATAATTACACACTAATGACTTATATGTAAATTATGAGTACACCTACTACTTAATAGTTTTCATAATTTCAATTTGATATTTTAAAACGTCAAATGTCAAAACTTTTAATTACATTTTAAACTATTATTACGAGATATTGGATAAAACTTTGTATTACACACGTGTCTTATTGGCATCCAAAACACTCAAGAAATTAAACACTCGACCTGCGGTCTCGTGTTTAAACTTTTCTTTCGTGTTTTAGGGGCCTAATAATACACTTGTATAATAAATAACTATTAATTGTTTGGATGAATTTGTTTGAAAATTTTGGAAGTTTTATGGATTTTGGAGATTTGAATTATATTGAAGTGTTTTTGAAAGTACCTAATTGATTATTTATTGATGGTAATTTGGATAAAATAATTTCAAAAATTAAAAATTAAAACTACGTCGGAAGAAATTAATAAAAGCAATAACTGAAGAAAAATTCGTACGGACAGCAAAGGGCACATGTCGTTATCGGACAGATGGTATCTCACATTTATAGGTTTTAACAAATAAAAGTGGACGGAGTGATTCAAAAATTACTTAAATTGAAGAGTCTCATGTCTTGTGCGGTAGTTGACAGTTGAAACTTAATTAATTTATAATATTACACATCCTCACTAGACGTCAATATACATAATGTATATAAAACAAAAAAGCAAATTACAATATATAAAAATACATATTATGTAGGTTCGAGATCTCTGACCTCCGAATATCCTTTAGGTTCGCATGGTAGAGGTCGGTATCATCGGCGATGCTGTTGCGGCAACAGATGGAGACAGGAGATGAAACTAAGTAGTTCGTACGGCAGATGTTACAGTAGAAGAGGTTGTGTCGTCTAAGGCAACCTCTAGATACGAGAAAGTTGATCTCAGCTATTAGAGAGGGACAATTATTGATCGAGTTTATCAAAAGTTTACATAGAAACAAAACGGATGACACAAAATGCCATCTTTCAAGAGACATTATATCGCACCGTTCAAGAAGAGCACGATGATCAAATCCCTGTACAGGGTACACACCATCCTGAAGGAATGCCAGGAATTTCAGAAATCGGCGCTGGACCGCCTCAAACCGCTTGATATGGTTTGCGTGGATTGGATACCAGATAAGTGCGGCATATTCTAGTCTTGATCTAACAAAGCTAAAAAAAAAGAAGTTTTAAACATTAGAGGTTGCGAAGGTCATGTGCATTACGATAAATAAAACCGTACATGCGGGAGGCAGAACCTAAGACACCAGCGATGTGTTGGGTGAAGGTTAGATGTGAATCGAAGGTGACACCGAGGTCGCAGAAAGAATCACATATCTCCAGAAAGGCACCCTCACAAGAGTAACGAAAATCAATGATATAGTTTTGCGGTTGGTGAAAGAGACTACCTTACACTTCGGGATTTGTAGCTGCAGCCGATTACGTTTACACCAAGAATCTATGGCATCCAGATCTGCTTGCAGACGATAGCAGTCTTCAAGTGAGGAAAAGCGTAAATAAATTGTCAAGTCGTCAGCATAGAGCAATTTGGGAGATGTTACGTACCTAGGCAGATCGTTGATGAATAATAAAAAAAGTAGAGTACCAAGATTGGACCCCTGAGGAACACCGGAACTAATATTGAAGACTGAGGACTTGTGACCACGATATTCAACAAATTGTATGCCCTCGAATAAATAGGAGCGGAAGAAATCGATTAGCTGATTAGAGAAACCGAACAATGACAGCTTGCTAATTAGTCTGTGTAAGGGCCGGTATTTCAGTTGTGGTTTAAACTACGATCAGAGTTTAAACACAATATCTGACCAATCAGGTAGCCATAAACGTAGTTTAAACCTTGAATTTAATTTAACTAGCAACTGAAATACTGGACCTAAGTCAAGTTGGTCGAATGCCTTCTAGAAGTCTGTGTAGATTGTATCAACCTGCCCCTGGCAGTCTAGGGTGTCGGAAACGAACTGTTCGAAAGTCGCCAGGTTGGTGACGGTTGATTGACCGCTCATAAAACCATGTTGAAAATGAGACAAGGAGGTACTGACATGAGCATAAATGTGGTCATACAAGATCCTTTCGAATGCCTTGGACAGGTTAGACAAAATCGAGATCGGACGGTAATTACTGATTTCTGAATGACTGCCCTTCTTCAGTACTGGACAAATACGTGCAACCTTCCAGGATTGTTAGTCCAGTCAAATTAGATTAAAATGAAGCAAATAGAAAAGTTAACTGGTAAAAAGCTATAAATTGGTGGAGACCTTTGTTTTGGCTTACTTTTGAAGATAGTAAAAGTCCTGACCTCTATCTTCAAGGCTCGATCCGCCATCTTGAAAAAAAGGTGCTCCAATCCAGTTTTTTGATCATATCTCGGTAATCCTTGATCCGATCGCGATAAAAGTTATTATAAAAATTAAATCTCGTTAAATTCTCTATAAAAATTGTATAATTCATTTTATTCATATCTTTAACAGTATCTTTGTAATACATCGGCAAACACAGAAACAATTTTTACTTATGCGCTGTGCTCTTGAATCTATGCTTTTACGCGTTTAAAATATCAACAAAAAACTATCGGAAAAATTTTAAAATTTTTCATAATGGATGTGATATATATTATTTGATATGTTATAATATATTATGTGATATAGGTAAATGTAACAATGTCCGCTTATCGACAGAACGTACAGATAACGCTCAGTTTGTATCAAAGCGTGTCGCGCGGTATACTGGTATCAAAACTATCGGCAACATTTTAAAATTCTTCATAATGAATGTGGTATAGGTAAATGATAAATGTAAGAATGTCCGCTTATCGACAGAATAGACAGATAACGCTCAGTTTGTATCAAAGCGTCGCGCGGTATACTGGTATCAAAAATATTGTCAAGTTTAAGCGTGTTGATAAAGTTCATCCTCTGGCTACAGTCAACTCTTCTATCAAAATCCACGTAACAATGGTACCAATTGATCCTTTGATACTCTTTCAAAGAATTATTATTGCAAAGAAAAATGACGAACAGTTAGTCGATTACCTAGAATACGAATTTCCGCTTTCTCTGTTCAATGATGTAGTTATGCGAAAGACTAAAAAATCTGTGCTGTGTACGATATTCTCGAAGAGTCTGGTGATCGTGTGAATTTTAATAATTCTAGGCATGTTATTGATGGTGGATATCTTTTGCACCGCGTAATTTGGCATCAAAATCAGACATACCAATCAATTTGCAACATGTACATAAATTATGTCAAAAACCACTTCGGAGCAACAGCCATAATTGTATTTGATGGTTATAACAACAGCGTTTCCAGTACTAAAACAGCGGAGCAATGCCTAAGGGCTGCAAAACATACAAGTGCTGATATACTTTTTGATCAAGCCATAGTAGCCACTGTCACACAAGAAAAGTTTTTAGGAAATGAACAAAATAAGGTAAGACTTATTTCGATGTTGTCGGAAAAATTTGAGACCAAGGGTTTTTCCGTTAAACAGGCCACAGACGATGCTGATATATGCTGATGCTGATGATGCTGATCGTCACAACTGCGATAGAGATATTTTCTTTCGAAGAAATTCCAAATTAGCTGCACGGGTAGTGGTTCAATGCTCACTTTGTACTGAAGCTCTAGGCTTATTGTACCCCGTTTTCCATTAAGATGTTAAGGAAAGTTATTAGTATTTCGATTCACAGTTTGATGTTCACCAGAGGACTGGCCTAAGAAATTCTGTCGAGTCGGGGATTTGAACCCAGAATTTCCGCTCATAACTCAACTAGTGATCACATCAAGCCACCACTGTGGTCTTTCTTTCGAAGAAACAGTGATTATTGGTGAGGACGTAGACCTTCTCGTTTTATTAACTGCACTAGCTCCAGAAGAACGGAGTATTTATTTTATAAAACCAGGAAGAGGAAAAGCCGAACGGAAGATCTATTGTTCTCGTACTTTACAATCGCATGGAGGGATTCGAGATATAATTCTATTTGCACAACATGCTTTTAGTGGTTGTGACACGACATCGTGTCTCTTTCAAAAGGGTAAGCTTAAACGGAATGGAACGTTTCGCCGTCGCCCATTTCGCCGTCGTTAATTAAAAAATATAAATCAAAAGTTACAATTAAAGTTTTATTAAATTATATATAAAATTAAATAAAAAAATTAATAAGGATACAAATTAAACAAAAAAAAATAAAATAAAAAATATAACCTAATGAAAGAAGTACTTATTGCCGCATTTGGTAATTGTGAGCAATACCACGGAGATATTCCGCTAAGTCATCGCATTCGTCAAAACGGTTAACTATACGCAATGTTCTATCATCCGCTTTCCTGTATTTTTTAATTTTTTTAAGAGGTTCTACTCCAGCTACAAGCTGTTCGTAATAAATGTCCCGGCTTTTTCAGCTGATCGAAGACCGTCAACGCCTAAATTAGTTTGTAGCCTTCGATGGGCTGCTTCGGTGTGGTTATTTATAATTTTCCAATAGCTCCGAAAATATTAATTTTTGCAGTCACAATGTTATAGTCTTTTTTATAACTTTTGAGTTATAGATTAAAGTAAAAAAAATGTCGAAACGTCGACGGCGAAATGGCCACGGCGAAACGGCCACGGCGCAATGGCCACGGCGAAATGTCCTAGACAGAAGCTTAAATGCTTCAAATTATTAAGACAACGGGAAGATTTATGTGGAATCCTTGCAGCATTTAATAAAGACAACGCTTCTCATGATGATATAACTCGGGCTGGAGAACGTTTTTTTATGGCTATATACGGTACGCCTGTAAGCGAGACATCTTTAAATCGACATCGATACAATCTTTTCACGAAGTCGGCTTATAAAAGTAAGTAGAATTTAGCTTCGCTGCCCCCTACAGCTGCAGCAGCTCAGCAACACTCATTCCGCGTTTATTTACAAGTTCAAAAGTGGAGTGGTAATGAGAAATGTCCTGAACTTTGGGGTTGGAAAAAAATTAATAACCGCCTTAAACCAGTATTGACACTCAAGGCACCTGCTCTAGAATCATTACTGAAATTAATATCGTGCAATTGCAAAAAAGGCTGCACTTCATTCTGTGGATGTTTGAAAACGGGACTAAAATGTGCGACTATATGTGGCTACTGCCATGGTACATCATGTCTAAATTCAAATTCTGCTTTTGACCCGGAAATGGAGGGTTTCGTTGAGAGGGAGCTTGACGAGAATGACTTCCCAGAAACGGTTCAGTAAAACGTCATAGAAAAGGCTACTCCCAGTACCGGTTGTGTCCAACAATATTAAATAGTAAGAGTTATCAATATTTTATGAGTATGAGAAATTTTACGTGTAAATTTTATGATTTTTGGTGATTAACATTTTTTTTACAGACTACACCGAGATTGTGGTTTTAACGACAGCCTGAAACAAAAACTACATTCATCCATGTAATACTAATAATACTAATACTTGTAATACTAATACTAATAATTGATGCATTTATTTTGTATATTTTTAGATTTAAATTAAAATTTTTTTTTTTCAATTTTAACTTTTTTTTTCTTTGTCAATTTACTCTGATTTTTTTTGTTCACAGCCACTAAGTGTAATTAATAAAAATCATATGTTTTTACTTGAGTTTTTCTACATTTTCAACAATTTTTCAAGAGGTGGCAACCTGCAAGCCGAAATTTTAAGGTGCTGATTTTAGATACTTTTGAAAATTTGCTGTAAATTTTTAGTTTTGGAGTATTAAAATGATTTTTTGCGCAGGATTGTTGCTTTATACTTCTCCTTTCCTGTGTATGTTTTTATATCAACAATACGTTGATTGTATGACGAGTTATGATCAAAAAAGCTATGGGGTGGCAACCTGTAAGCCTTTCCCCTATATATTCAACAGTGTATAACAGAAAAAATATTGAAAATATGAATAAAATGAATTATACAATTTTTATAGAGAATTTAACGAGCTTTAATTTTTATAATAACTTTTATCGCGATCGGATCAAGGATTACTGAGATATGATCAAAAAACTGGATTGGAGCACCTTTTCTTCAAGATAAAGGTCAGACTTTTACTATCTTCAAAAGTAAGCCAAAACAAAGGTCTCCACCAATTTATAGCTTTTTACCGGTTAATTTTTCTATTTTTGCTAATTTGACTGGACTATGTGGGAAAGTTACTGAGGTTAAAATCAAGTTAAAAATGTGCAGTAAGGGATCTGCAAATGTCGATGGACAGTCCTTTAGTATGAAGGCAGGAATCCCGTCTATACTGCTAGTAAGTTTATTCCTTAAACGTTTCAGAGGGGCAATAACATCCGCAATCGTGACCGTTGGAATGTGTATTAATAGGGACGGATTGATTTCGTAGCAACATGAAGAAAAGGTAGCGTCTGAATCCAACACCGGTATAGTCACAAAATCTCGATCGCAGCTGTAAAGGTCATACTTCCAAGTAGGAAATATCTCAGCGTCGGCGATGAGTTATGTTAAATTAAATTTAATATTTATATATTAAGTAATTAATCAACTAATGTAATTTTAAAATTCATTTATTTACTAACAAAATATTTACTTGGTCATATGTGAAACTTAAGTTCAGACCACTTAGAATAGGACCACTTATTTGCACTTTAAACTCTCAACGTTCTATATTTTCTTTTTAAATCATCCACTTCAAATTAATATCGCACTAAATATTATATTGTAAACATTTTATTGTCATAAAATGTTTAAACTAAACTAAATTCATTAGATTTGTTTCGAAGTCACTGAAGTGCGGTTCATACTGTATTTGTGTACGAAGTAATAAATTTCACCTTTTGTTTAATTACACCATTGTTTCATTAATAAACAAAATTGATATCCGAATAGAGCCAAGTCTCACTAATAAAAATTATGTTTAGGTCTTGTGAGCACACACTGTTCAAGAGCTGAAGAGTTTTTGTACGTAGTCCCCGCACATTTTCATAGTATATACCGCTAAATAGAGGAAGCACCCGTTGAGGGATGGGAGTACGGCCAGGGCTAACTGGGCCACAAGGATGAGAATTATATGTGACAGAACAGCCAACGTGAGGACTCCTGCGGGACTTAGGCAGCAATCAGACTGTCTCCCACGTTGGGAAAATTTCTGTTCTCGGTAAGATTGAGAGAATTGCGCGGGGATCTAAATCGTTTAACAGCTAGGCGAGAAGGTGAGAAGGCCAGAATTCGCGCTTAAGTAAACTGTCAACAACCGAAGAAGGAACAGAGACACGTATCCCTTATATGTAGCTACCAGACCTAATCTTAAGCTCGGTACATTCGAGTTTGAAGTCTGGGGGTAATTTGGAATACAAATTAGAAGAGATGAACCCAGTAACCTGTTTGGGGGTAACACTGAGGTTCAGCTTAGAAACAAAAATTTTAACAGTAGGGTTGTAAAAGCCGGACCTCTAGGTTTTTACTTTTTATGATTTTTAAGTTGTCCAAATTCGAAGTTTTGAGATACTTTGAGATTTGAACCAAATATCGACACCAAAGTTGCACCTCTGCAGAAAGGGAGAATATTTATTTTTGTTTTAGCTGCCACCACCCCCAGACTTCAGATTAATTGGTCTGCTTCTTAGTCGATACTTGTAATTTTTAATTTTGTTGGTAGCTAACTGGAATTTCGTGGTCACCAAGTGTCTCTTTGGAATAAACGCAGGCGAACGGCTAACCGTTAGCTTAGAAGCAATTCTGCGTTCCTTAATCTTTTTGTTAATTGATTGATCTTAAACTTTCACTTTATTCAATAATTTGAGGCCAGTTTGTATAAATTAATAAAGTAGTTTATTAAACACCAAAAAAAATATATATAAATTCAAATATAATTCAATTACAATTACATACAGAAAAATCCATTACAGAGATTTTTCACTAAATGGAAAAATTCAATCAAACTAAAATAAGCAAATTAAAATCCTACTCTAAATAAACACACAAAATATGATTTAATTTAATAAATCTCGTTAATTAACCTACTCTAAGATAAAGAATTTGTTTTACAAATTCAAATGAACGCTAACAATTTTATCATCTCTCTTATTTATTTGCTTGTAGCACGTCAACACAAATAAAAATGCACCAAAATCAAACGCTTTAGATGAGGAAAAACCTTAATGTAATTTTCTCATAAAGAGAAATTAATACAACAAGTAACTCTACCATAAATTCACCCAAAATTGGTAACTGTACCCAAAAATACAATATATAATTCCAATTCAGACTAACTTCATAAGATTTAAAACTCTTACCTTTCAAAATAAAGTTATCCTTACAATGAACTTAATTGGTTTTAACCATTTAACCGTTTTACTGATTTAAGCTTCTTAAAAATCATTAATTATAATTTGGACTGTTCAAAAATCCAATTTAGCAATAATGTTTTGATTCACTTTTCTGGCTTCCCTTGTTATCTTCTCTTAGAATTTTTGTTTTAAAATATTATTACAACAAACGAACACGATTCCGATTTTTAAATGACTTTTTTAAAATCGAACAACAAAATTCAAATTTAATTAAATTGCCAACAATTTCTTTGGTGTTTATTGCAATTTCAAATTAATTGAATTTATTTAAAACTCCCGAATAATCTTACAGAGAATTTCCAAAATTCTCTTGCAACAAAAATTAAAACAAAAGATCACTTTTCGCACGAACAGCGTTTCACCCTTGGACTATAAAATCACAGTCCCCCTTGGACTATAAAATGACAGTCCCCCTTAGACTATAAAATGACAGTCCCTTCTTCAAAATTTAGTTTTCCTTTTTATGAAATTCATCTCCCTACTTAAGACTTGGAAACGCGGAAAGATGCGTGACAAATTTAAACAAAGATGTTACATTTTTACGACAAAGAAACTTCCCTTGCACGTGCAGACGGATTTGACTTTCGATTGCCCTTCTTTCAGACGATACATGTGTGTTTGCTAAATGAAATTTATTAAGGGTGAATTTGGACTGTTTTTGATTGATTGATTGATGACTTGATCCTGAGCTGAGATTTGATGAGTTTTTTTATATGGGATATCGATCTTGAAGTATTGAAGAAGTGAATTGGCTCGAGAGGAATTCTAACCTCTAAAATCGAAAGGTAACCAAATTGTTGATTACTTTTGTAAATTGATTTCACGGGAATTTTTGGGTCTTATTGTTGTTGTTTGAATTCGTGTCATCCCTTCCTGTGTTTACACCTGTTCATTGTTACCTATCCGTGGCCCTGTCTTGTGTGTGTCATTATACTAAGTCACCGCAACGGGCCCTGCTGGTGTGAAGCGTGTGTCCCTGTCTTTCCTTCAGTTGATATGGAGGGTTCTTGTGGGAAATGCAAAAAAAGATGTGTTGATATCTTGACCACATCTAAATGCAACAGTTGCAGCAACGTTTACCATAGAAGCTGCGCCAAGCTTGTTAAGGGTTTGTCACCTGTTGAGAGTGACTGGAGTGTCGTGCTGTGTGGTGGGCATGATGCTCAGGGTGCCTCCCTCACTATTCCGAGTCTTTCACTTTCCCCTTCGCCTTCGGCGCCGGGATCACCATGTTTCGCACCGTTTGATTTGGTGGCTCTCGAGGGTGTTTTCGCACGTGTTTTGAAAGTGCAGCTTGATGCTTTTCGAGATGAGATGCTGTCCTTGGTGGGCCCGATTTCTGGACGGGTGGCCACGGGAGAGACTACTAAAGCCGAAATAACTGATTTAAAAAGGGAGAATAAATTTCTGAAGGCACAGAATCAGTCGCTTAATGAGAGGATTCGGCAACTTGTTTCTTCTCCTGGGCCGAGAGTCGGAGTCGATGAGGAGGTGGGAACGAATGGCGGTCTGAATGCCGATGCACCGCCGTTTGTGGCTGAGATTGGAGGTGCTGGATCTGGCGATCATCCGGGCGCTTCTTACGCTTCAGTTTTGAATGCGGCGACGGGTGGTCGGCCTTCGACGCGTTCTGGTTCTGGTGTTAATGTGGGTAATTATCGTGACCTTGGTTTAAGAGGTACAGTGCCCCGGGGCGTGGCGTCTGGTTCGAATAGTCAGCCGCGTACCTTGGTTTCTGATTTAGATCACTCTGCACGGAATGGTCGCCGTCTCCCTCGCATGAGAGGTTCTGGTGGGGATTTCTCCATCTCGGGAACTGCTCGTCGCAAGTGGTTTCATTTAAACAATCTTGCGCCTAACACCGCTGTCGAGACAGTTAAGGAGCATATCGCGAATGTCGTGGGGATTTCGGATGTGGTGTGTGAGAGCTTGACCTCAAATACAAAATATTGCTCTTTTAAGATTTGTATCCCGGAATGCGATATTTCCAAACTGTTGAATGATAAGGTCTGGCCTAGGGAGACCTCTATTCGAGATTTTTACTTTCGCAAGCCGGTCGATGATAACAACAGTACCCTGGGTGGTCCCGATGTTTTTTTAGGGAGTCGTTCATTGCGAGAAGTTGCGAGGAGGTAATGAGTGGTTCTCTTTCCCCGCCTGAGCCTCCGTCTGTTCGTCGCGATTTGGTGTTTTCTTGCTCGATTAATGCCACTAATTTTTCGGTGGCTCATATAAACATTCGATCTCTTTTGTCAGATTTTCACGTTTTCTCTGATTTCGTGTCTCTAAATAATTTTGGTATCATCGCAGTATCTGAATCATGGCTTGCCCCTGATTTTCCCTCTCATCTTATCATCTTGGAGAACTACGCGGTCGTTAGAGCGGATAGAGTGTCTCGCGGAGGGGGGGTTGCGTTGTATGTTCATAACTCGATCTCATTTAAAGTCTTGCACGATGGACATCGATTTGCTTGTGGCTTGGAGCATCTATGGATACGTGTTAGAGTTCACGGCATTACATTTGCAGTTGGCGTAGTTTATAGACCTCCTACTGTTGCTCTTTCGTGTCTGAGTGAGTTTGAAGAATTTCTCTCATTGCTTGGGAGTGAATGTAGCGAGTTGATCATTTTAGGTGATATTAACATTAACTGCCTTATTCTATCGCCTTCTTTAATGCGCTTCCAGGGGATTCTTGATGGTTTCAATCTTCAGCAGATAATAGTAGATCCTACTCGTGTCACCTCGACATCTAGCACTCTCCTGGATGTCATTTGTATCGATAGGCATCGAATCCCTCTTCGGTGTGGCGTTGTTGATCTTTTGGCTGTGACTGATCATTACTTGGTATATTGCTGCTTGGATCTGGTTGCGCCATCACGCGAGCCGCGCAAGATAACTTATCGTGATTTCAGTAATTTTGATCAGGCTAGTTTTTCGGCGGATGCGGCATGTCTGCCGTGGAGTATCGTCAACGAGTTGCCCGTTTGTGATTCTAAAGTTGAATTTTTAAATACTTTGATCTTGTCGTTGTTCAATGTACATGCTCCTATTCGAACTCTCGTTTTCAGAGAGAGGAGTAAGCCGTGGATTACTTGGACAATCAGAGAAATGGCGAAGTTAAAGAGGCGAGCCTACAGCAAATACAGGCGCACACGTTCTAGTGTAGATTTTGAATGCTATTGCGACCTTAGGAGGTATTTGTCAGGTGCTGTGAGAAGGGAAAAGGCGAGTTTTATAAACCGCCAGCTTTCGCTTCATCGCTCAAATCCGAAAAAGCTCTGGCGGTGTTTGTCTTCTTGGGGCGTGCATTCTCGACCTTCTAGTCAGATATCTGCACATTTGTCTGAGGATCCGGATTTTATTAATGCGTACTTTCTCAGCTCTGTTCCGGGGGATTCTACAGGGATGGATTTGGGATTGGATGATTTGCTTTTTCCTGAAGTGGAACCACTCTCCATTTGTGAGGCCACGCCTGAGGCGTTATTTGATATCATCGGGGCGCTGCACTCTGATGCTCTTGGTCCTGACGGTATCAGCCTTCGTATGCTTAGGCTTGTACTTCCGTTTTGCAGTGAGGTGATCTGCAACTTGTTGAATTTTTCGTTTAGAACCGGAGAGGTGCCATCTATCTGGAAGGCGTCACGTGTCACACCGCTTTCCAAGGTTCCAATAGCCGTGGAGCCTTCTCATCTCCGTCCCATTAGTATTTTGTCACCATTTGCAAAGATAGCGGAGTCCTTTATTAAGGTTGCCTTATGTGAGCACCTGGCACTCCACCATGTTTTGTCGCCTGCACAGTCTGGTTTTAGACCCCACCCCACAGCACTGCGACCTCTTTGATGCGGCTCACTTCAGATATTGCTTCATCTATCGATCGTTCTGAAATCACCTTATTGGTGCTCCTTGACTACTCTAAGGCATTTGATTCGGTTGTGCTTGATCGACTTTTGACCAAATTACACCATTATGGGTGTGATGAGTCACTGTGTAGATGGTTAGCGGGCTACTTGCGCGATAGATCCCAGGTGGTTGAGTTGGCGGGAAAGGTGTCTCGGCCGCTGACTATTTCTCGTGGTGTTCCGCAGGGAAGCATTCTTGCTCCGCTGTTATTTATATTATATACCACCGATTTGGGGAGAGTAGTGGATCCTGATTGCTCTCTTGATCTCTACGCCGATGACTCTCGAATTCGTGTGTCATGCCTGCCTTCGAACATTGACACGGCGATAGATGTTTTAAATCGCAATCTCGAATCGATACGGGTTTGGTCGTTATCGAATGGTCTGACTCTGAATCCTGCGAAATCGGAACTGCTTTTCTTGGGTAATCCTGGGCTGGTGCGTAGGGCTCTAAGTGTTGCAACGTTGTCTGTTGCGATTGGTAATGAAGTCGTCAGGGTCGTGGATTGTGCTCGGAGTCTGGGGCTTGTCTTGGATAGTGAGCTTAATTTTCGTCAACATGTGGACCGTAAGCTCAAGGTTTGTTATTACAAACTTAGATCGCTTTACCAGTTCAAAACTCTTTTACCTTCTCATGTGAAGTGGTCAATCGTTAGTACTACGATCCTATCTAACATTGAGTATTGTGCAACGGTATACTACGGTTTCCTCTCGCAGGAATATAGGCGCAAGCTCCAGCTCTTGCAAAATTCCTGTTTGCGATTTTCTTTCGACCTGCGTAGGTACGAGCACGTTACTCCTCTGTATCGGGATCTTGGATTGCTTAAGATTGACGGGCGTTTCTCTTTGCTCTTTGGAGTTATGCTCTTCAGGATTATGAAGAGTGGGGAGCCGAGTTATCTGAGAAGTATGATTAGGCCTCGTTCGGCCTGCCATGCTCGTGTTTTGCGGGATCTGGGAAACTTCGATGTACCCTCCCATTCCACGGCAAGTTTCGAACGGTGTTTTGCATGTCTGGCGCCCAGATTTATGGAGAGGCATCGTAGACTTTACGACGATTCCACAAGTGTGAGGTCCTTCCGCCGAGATCTGGATGCTGTCCTGCGTGCCCATATGTAAATTTCAGACGACGAATTCTTGTATTTATGCCATAATTGTTATTTTCGTTTGTTTTTTGTGTGTCAATTACGGGGGGCTTGAAAATCTAACTTTGTTAGAAGCCTTCCAATTAAAAACTTGTATTTATATTATATTGTATAGTTTCTTAATAAATTTCTTTATTATTATTATTATTATTATTACTTTATTATTCTTTTTGATTCCCACACGAATCTGCCTCACTTTCATGGGAAGTGCAAAGCTTTTGATTTCCTTATGAATGAAAACTCTCTGCCACCTGTCTACGTTAGATTATAAAATTTATAATTAGTTTTTATCTTCCAAAAGCTAAAATGTAATACCACTAATTTGTATTTTTCATCAATAAATAAAATCGATAACCTACTTTGAACCATTTCAAAAGATGGGCTATTTTACGCTGAATCTAATGAACCCAAAAAATGGTGAATGGTTTAGTCATAATGGTGCCTAGAATACACCAGCGCGAACACTTAAAGGTTAAGATAAATTAGAAGCAGAACATAACCTTAGAATATTGTAGCCTGGACGTGTTCTCCATTAGTTTATAAGTTTGAGTGGGTGGCCCAGTTACCCCATAATTTTAAAAAATGGGGTAAGTGGACCCGCCTGGGGCCTAGTTACTCCAAGCACTTTAAGTACTTTGTTTTTATTTATTACGTACGTTTGCCGTATCAGATACACACATACACAAAATATTCGTTTGGAATAGCACAAGAGCTTGAATAATATCTGAGTATTTTCCGAGTACAGGTTTGAGTCATTGCTTAGGAATGACTTATTTATGTAGTTCTCTTACATCGTCCACAACTCGACTATGGCGTGGTTTAAATGATATGTGGAAATTTTTGTATGAAGTTTACATGTTGCCACCAGGTCCGCATACCCCAGTTCAAATAGCAATTGTTTATATGAAACCAAGGCTCGTATGGTCCAGTTATCCCAATTTCTAGGGGTAACTGGGCCCATCAGACTTCGACTTGGGATTTGACTATTATATATTTGAAGACTGTTTATTGTATTATATGTCAAAAATATTTTAGATATTATTAATATAACTTATGAGTGGTTCTCAGGTAACCACAAGGTATAATCTACTCGTTCACGTTATAAAATCATGGCCCAATTACCCCAACTGACCTTACAAGAAATAATTTTCAATTTTGTTCATTTTTATAAAGTGTTTTTTTTTATAAAACTTATTTTTGCTTTGCTTTTTTAAAACTATAAAACAATGATTCTTTTAATAAAACTAGCAAACCCAAAAAATATAAAATAGTTATAAGAGTACAAACATATTTTAAATAAAGCATGATGAAAAAGTGCACTCCCATGTTTACTTATTATTTCGTTCAATTTAATGCGGCACTTAAGTCTGGATCCATCATCATCATATTTCCAATAGTAAAAGCGTGTAATTCATCAAATTCTTCTCTTTGAATGTCTAGGAAGTGATTAATTTCTAATACTTTACCTCTGTTTCTTTCAATTTCATCCCTGTAATTAAGAAAAATTATGTTGTTATATATGTTATTTTCAATAATTAAAAAGACCAAATAATGTAGGAGTAAATAATAATTATTTACCTTTGTAAAAATGATGGGCGATAGAAACAGTACAAGTCATTTTTGTCATTAAAGTTATATAATTTCTTTAATAAGGCATTAATAAAAAAAACTTTTTCCACTACTTGACATAATCTCAAATAAAATATCAAAAATTAATTTTAATGTTTAAAAATAAAACAATTAATATAATATAATATAAAAACAATTAATAAAATTCTAGTCTTAATGCTTTCAATAATGATTCAACCTTGTCAATATGCTGAAACATTACGGTTACGAAACAGCAACGGCTATTTATATTTGATGATTCATTTATGATGACTCATCTGTAATGACGTATGCATGATGATTCACATATGATAACCTGTTTAAATACTGCTGAGTATGCATTCTAGAATGTTCCTGAAAGCTATAGAACTTTATAGAATTACCTGGAAGGTTGTGGAATTTACTAGAATTATGCATTTGAATATAAATAGCAGCCCGATTTGGTGCGAAGGAAGTCCGAGTTCGGGCTCGGAAGTGTGAACATAAATAACATGGAAATAAATAGTAGTGTAAATAAGTATACCGGGTGTTACTTAGATATAGTGACTTGGTTGAAATAAATATAGACTTATGTAGTGTTAATCATTTATAGTATAGTTTAGAAGTAAGCGTAAATATTAGTATAGTAATAAATGTTCTATTGTTGTTAACTTTAAATTGTTTAAGTAACTTTATATTTTAGCCCTTAAGCAATTAAATAAACGTTTAATATTCGTTACATTACATTTTTTTGAGACATTCATCCGGACATCTCCAACATTTTTTGTAACCAATACAATCTCAAAACGAATTTTATACATGCATTAATTTATATTATTTTATTTCGATACATTTCTGTTTGAACAACTTGAAACCACGCTTGAAACAAGTAATCTTCGGAATCGGTACTTACTATATGTACTATACCGGGTGCTGAATGAGTTAGCCGAACATAGGAAATTAACATGTAAAAAATTATTTATGCAAATTCCTGCTTCCCTAATTATTTTAGAGAAAAAATGAAAGACACAAAAATAATACAGAAATATAAACTATACCAGCACTTAACCTAAGGTTTCCCATCAGACCAGCGATTGTGAAACACTTTTTTACAGGTTAAGTTATGGTTAGCTCTAATCTACAGGTTAACCAGACATTATGAAACCGGCCATTAAATTTTTTAAAATAATTACCATAGAAACTTTTATGGCCAGTCCGATAAATGAAACTTTTAACAATTTCAAAAGCACTTTTTGGCTTTTTAAGTAAAAGTTATATGAAATCTAATGCTCTTATCATTCGTAGTTTATATTTCTGCATTATTTTGGTGTCTTTCATTTATTCTCTAAAATAATAAGGGAAGCAGGAATTTGCATAAATAAGTTTTTACCTGTTAATTTCCTAATGTTCGGCTAACTCATTCAGCACCCGGGATATTATGCGCCACCAGTCAACCTAAACGCTTCTACAGAAATTCAATGTATGAAGTTTATCCTTCTGCGTTCAGTGAGTGCAGTGAATTTCACGTAAGCCAACTTTTATAAGTGGAAGATGACGTTATGAACGTTAGGTTGTTATAAAACAAGATTGCTCCTACATGCTAGTTTGAAATTTAATATTTACGTTTTTCGCACCAAAAACTTTCATAAATATTTGTCCCATACTGTAACAAATTATTTGAACTCCGCAGAACATGTTACAACTTTGTAATAGCTTTTCATGTATTTGACCCATCCGACGGGTATGGCATAATCACATTTATATTTCTAATCATACAAATAATTACTATTAGAAGTTTTCGGTTGTAACTAATGTTTTACATTATTAAATAAATCTACTTCTTCAGGGCCGTATGGCGGTTATTTGGAACCGTCGGAAAGGTATGGCATAGCTATTTTCGTGAATGTTTACTCAAATATAATTATTTAAAAAAAATTAACCGGTAACAAATGTATTAAAAAAATTTAAAAATTGACGTGTTCTAATTGGTATGGCGGACCCTAAGCCTCACCATAAAAGTATATACTTTGCCATATGGCATTCGTTAACGCAGGGTTTATTATTTATCGACAACCGGTAAATACAAAATTCTTTGTGTAAAAAATTGTTTGAAACCTGTAATTTTTCCGACAAGTTTTATTAATTACGCTGTAATTACGCATCGACGACCACCGCTATCATTATTATTTTTTTTAATACTTACATACCTAATTTGACCACTGAACGGTCGCCATACTTGTAACAAATGACTTGGAATTTTGTGTCAGTATATCTCCCGGTCTAATAGATATTAGATTACTTACTTAGTTAAACCGCCGACTAAATTACTCAACCACGTTTTAGCACGTCCTGTAAGTCTATCTTCTCGAGTGTCAATTGCAAGCATATGACTATCATGTGTTGCTCCTAGCGCATTTACCAATGCTTCCTTATCAGACATTATCTAAAAATAAAAGATTATTTTTAATTTAACTCTTTTTTGAAAGATTTTTTCTTTTCACTTAATAATTAAGTACCTACTTAATTAAGTAAATTTGTGCTAAATAATAATGTAGTATGTATTTGTATTTATATTTACATATTTAGCACAAATCTACTTAAATTTTTATTTTTTGTTGATTTTCTATGCGATAAGCTTAGATAGGCTTGAATATTGTATTAGTAATTTATTAGTGAAGAGTTATTATTATTAAGTTATTAGGAAAGGATAAAAATCTCAGTATAAAATTGATTGCTATAATAATGTTAGTTCACATTCTCTAGAATCGTGAACATTTGCAAAACATTGTAATAAGATTTCTCCAACCTGAACCAAATAATTCAGAATTTGGAGATGTAGAATATGCTCTGAAAACTCATACCAGACTTACACGGACGCTGAATTGTGTAGAAGAAAGAATAGTCGGAAAACATATTTTGAAGGGGCTGCTCTTCCTGCACTATTATTATAATATTTATTTAATACGCGGTATCCCATGTTTTCCAAAATTTGTATCTCAATAGATGTGAGCCCTCCAACGTTCGAAGGTTTAATGCTTTTCAATGGGTTGGCAACTTTATTTATATTAATATTTAAACCCATCTTGTGCTGACCGGACATTTTGCTACGGGACATTGGCTTCAGGCATGTTTTTAATGATTTAAGCGCCAGCCGAAACGGCCCTAAACTTAGCGGAGCTGAGCGCAGGGTAGCGTAGGGTCAGCTTTGGCTGATGCAACCACGGCAAATCACGTATCCACCGTAAAATGAATGAATTATGTAAGTTTAGTAAGAAAGTAGAAGTAGTAGCGAATTGTTCGGGAGCAAAATGTTCTGGAGCGAAATTTCCTAGAATCCATCTTGTTTCAACTCCCAGCGTATGGTTAAAGATTCTTCACCAAAATCTACAGGTTCTCAGAGTTGATCGACAAGCCTTAGTGTGATGTTATGAATAGTATTTACCGTGACAGGTAATATTTGAAGGTTCTTTACATAGTCTGTACCCAGGCTCCACGGATAGGTGGAACTCAAATGTGTAGGTGCTAAATTATTGCTACGATATGCACCGGCGATATTACATTCGACTTGAATATTTGTGGATTTAATAATTTGGACATTTAAATCCGATCCTGTTTAACACCAGGTTTCAGTTTCCTTTTAGAAAACTCTAACATTCGCTCTATATTACTAGGTTTCGTAAAATCAATTTCGGGATGGAAGAAAATATCACATTTTAATGTTAAATTATTGGCCCATAAGTTAAATTTTTTTTTTTAAGATAGATGTCAGATAGTCATTTAATTCGTTTATTTCATAAGCACCTGATGGTATGGTGATAGTTTTTTCATTATAATAAAACTTGTTATTACCGTCATAAATATTGTTGGAATTACAACCATAGAAACCTATTAATCCCAAGACATGATCAATTTTACAATTCAATTGAATTGGAGGAAAATAATCGACTCTAAGCGAATTTCAGACACCCTTTAAGTGAATGTTTGAGACAATATTGAAACGATTTTTGATAATGACCAAGTATTTATTCAACTTTACTTTATTCAACAAACTATATAATTGTATTAAAATTTTGCTCGCGTACATAATTATATTTTACTAACTGGATGCCCGGCTTTCTACGGGGTCTCACTGAAGTCTTCCATGGCGTTCATTTTCAGTTTCACCTTGCCTTCGAGTAGTTCACTTCTCTGTAATTGCATTCGTTTAGTGCCAGTTGTAATTATACTGTAGGAAGGTTTCCTCTTAGGTAGCATATTACGTTAATTAAATTTTTTGATTCTGTTTCTTTTTCGAGATTTAAATTAGTAGGTACCAATTATAAAAGTTAGAACCGCAGATATAAGGTTTGCTACAATATTATTTTTTGTAATTTTTCTATTGTCGCACCACCGGTGGACGATATTTTGACGATATTCGTGAGATTTTGCTCTGCTCTCAATTTTTCGCGGTTTTTCTTTGACACAAACCTATAAGCAAAGTTCCACTGATGAGTAAGTGGGCAAAGTTGGGTTGAAATCGGCCGAAGCATTTAATGACTTCTTTCGGAGGTCTAAGATCACCAAAACTATCATAGTATGTGATATTATTGTAATTCAGCTTGTATGCAACCCAATAAGTACCATTCCCACTCATAGCATCTAAATCTCTCATAAAAACGCTTCGAAAATTGAGGATATCGATAGTATATTTTCTTAAAACTATATCGGTTAGGGCTCTTCGAGGCAGCTTATTTAGATTTTTGAATACGGTTTTAAAGATAATGAGCTACCTTTTTCGTACGGTTTCAAATATAATGCGTTATCCTTCTTACCCAACGCAATGGCTTCCATTATTTTATGATGTCATCCGCTTTCTTCGAGTTGCTGTTTTGCCTCCTTAGCATTATTGACAGCTTTAGCTATTCCACTCGCACCGCCGCGCGTCGGTTAATGCACCAACAGCACTTAAACCAGTGGTAGACATTACGTCTAGGGTCGGGTACTATTCGGCGCAGCCGTTTCGACGCAGCCATTTCGACTCAAAACCGGTTCGGTGCAAGCACAGTTCGGCGCAAGTACAACTTGGCGCTAGTCCCGTTCGGCGCAATTACTATTTGGCGCAGACCTGATTCGGTGCGAGTTCAGTTCGGCGCAAACCCGTTTCGGCGTGAGTCCAGATCGGCGCGGGTACAGTTACTATATTTTTAAGCTTGTTCTAATTTGATTTAAAAAAATTATTTAAAAAAATAAATTTTATTAAAGAAATAAATAAACAAAACAATAATCCTGAAAAACTAATTAATAAAAAATTATTCGCGCATGGCAAAATTATGCGCTAATCCGCGTAAATAATTGATGATATCGCGGTTATCAAAATCCTCCATCAGTGTTGTGATTCTTATGTCTGCGTCTCTGTATTTTTTTAGTTTTAATGGTGGAGGATTTCCAGCAACAAGTCGCTCATAGCTACATCTTGCCGTGTTTGAATTTTTTTAACCCATTAATGAATTGCCATATAGTGGGATGTGTCATTCCTAATTCAGCCTGAATTCGTCTATTGCCAACTTACTTGGGTGACATCTCTCTCCATTGGTTTGTTCATAGTTAAGACCGTATCCCCTACTACTAATGCTAACATATATAGTAAAAAATTTACTATAATTAAAAGGCAGGTGTTAAAAGTAAAACAGAAAAACGAATTAAAAAAGATAGAATAAAAAAGACTCGCGCTGAACTGTACTCGCACCGAACTGTACTTGCGCCGAACGGAACTCGCGCCGAATCGGGCCTGCGCCAAACCGGACTTGCGCCAAAACGGCTGCACCGAAATAGACCCTCGCCGAAACGGCTGCGGCGAAACGGCTGCGGCGAAACGGCTACGCCGAAACGGCTGCGCCGATTGGGGCCGTTCACTTACGTCTACCACCTAATATTTTAACGGACAGCTTAGCAACTGCTAAAGCCTCTTTAATAAGATAATTCTTGTTAATATATTTGTTGCCGCATCCCATACCCAGCTTTACTTTAGTTTTCAAAGTATTTACGACAGCCCACGTTGCAGATTTTTCTCCTAGCTGGGCATTCTTAGATTTCACTCGTGACCAAGCACATTCTTCTAATACACGATTGCACGGTATCTATTTTCTAAATCTTTATGCTGACTATATGCAGTATCGTACTCTTTACAGGCAATTAATCCTTTATAAAGGATTAATTCCAGGGTCTCCTTTAGCTAGACGTTTTTGCAAATTTACTTCCAAGACCGCAATATTGATAACCTGGTAGATGAAGTTCTACAGGTCAGTTATTTATTAGCGTATTCATCAACCCTTAACCGCGGAAGACAATCATTTAATGGCGATAACTGGTAACAGTTCTTTGTATTTATATATTTGTGGGCGAACGTATATTTGGTTTATTTTACTTCAAGATGAGGTTTATTAAACAATGTGATACCCTTCAAGTTTATAATCATGATTAAAAAAAAATATTCAATAAGGCATAGCGGTTTATTACCCGATTCACTTAGATGCATTATGGCAGGCAGTTCAGGTTGTGGTGAAACAAATACCCGAAGATGTAAAATTTAGAAACGTGTATATTGTGGTGATTCAAACATCAATTTGGATTATTTTTTTGTTAAATTAATTGCGAAGATTTTGTTTGAATTTTTTTGAAAATGTTTAGACAATCGGATAAACATTTCCAGAGATATGATGATATTTTCATTTTTTTTAAATATTTTATTGTGGTAGCCCTGGTAAAGATTTCTCTGCCAAAACCTTATTTTTACTACTAGAGCCCACCAACCATATTTCCAAAAAGTTTGATTGCCATCGACGCAGAAATGCTGAAGAAAATCGAGGAACAAGGACTTTTTCAAGATATCGCAAAGAAACGTAATCTTTTTTCATGTTGAATTATTGATTTTTATCAAATAGTTTTATATGCTGCCAAGTCTTAGGGGGTCAATGTTCCTACATACAAAATTTGGTTGAGAGTTAGTCACTCTTGAAGTTTCAACTTTGACAGTTGGTAATCTTTGACAGATGACAGATCTAAAGTTAAATTTGCCTATTCTGGATAAAGCTTTTCAAGGACTTTAAAATAACCTATGGCAAGACAAAATTGTTTTTAAAAATCTTGTGTTATTTTCTTGTAATGGCACTCCTGATTAACAGATCGCGACGAAAACCTTATTTTCACCTTTCTACCGTGAACCCTACCACCTACTACCATACCAAATTTGGTCGTGATTGGTTGAACGGTTTAGGAATAAAGCGAGAGACAAAATTTGACGACCGACAGACAGACAAAGACATTTTTTAATTTTTTTTGCAAATCTAATGAAATGGATGCAGATGAGATTGAATTAACTAAAAAAATTCTTCGAGCACGTAAATCTGTAAAGCGTAAGTACCTGGAACTACAAAGAAGTGAAATATCCATTCAAAGGAGTTCAGAAGAAAAGTATAAGCCCATCGTAGATCCGATTAAGGAATTACCATCTTTAAAGAAGAAATCTAAACATTTAAAGGTTGAGACCAATTTCAGTCAGCCTAAAAACAGTAAATTTCACTCAAACACCTGCTAAAAAAGGGGGACATCGGAAGTGATGAAAATGAGCAGGATGATAACAAAAGTAGCTCGTCGGCAATTTATCTGTTGCGCGGTTGTGCGTTGCGCCGAAAAGTAGCGTAACAAGCAATTAAATAAACGTTTTAATATTCGTTACACTATATTACTATTATTATCTTAATTACTCTTAATTTCATTTATTTCCTGATTATTGCCATTAATGCCACTTTATTCCCATTTAATCCGCGGTATTACCGTATTTACAAAATATTGCTAAGAAGGGGTAGGCACTTTTGTAGCTAGGTATTTACGGGAGAGCGATCGAAACTTTTCTTATGTCCGATTTCTTCACTTAGAGATATCCACCCGATAAGTATAAACATACCGATAACCAATCAAAACGGTTGTCTGTTTGGTCACTTGATTAATTTGATTGGTTATCGGTATGCTTATACTTATCGGGTGGATATCTCTAAAAGGAGGGGGCGGCTACTCGACATCACCGATTTCGTCCGGATTTATAGTGTATAGAGGGCTTGACTAGAATTGAAACTGACACAAATTGTAGCTCCAAGCGTTTAGAAATTAAATTTTTTTTCGGGGTTAGTTAATGTGTTTTTCGTTAATAAAATTCCAAGTACAAGTTAGCACAATAGTAGGAGGTCGGACTCGTAATGCGAAGGTCTCTGGTTCTTTTTTTTTTCGTTTCTTTTCAATTTTTGTGATATAAACAGTAATAATTTAGAAAAAGAACTCAAAATAAAAAATTTTAAGTAAATTTGTGGTTTTTAGTATGTATTTATGGTTAAATATATATATATATATTTTTTTGAATTTAGTAATAATTTGTTTTTTTTTGCATTGTATTTAATTATATTTTCAAAGAAGGCAGAGGGCGTCAAACCCGAATATTGCATTACAAGGGGATTATCCAGGGCCACATTTTTAAATGTGTTTTTACATAGTTACAGTGGTAAGTTTATTCTTAATTTTACTAGCAAACATATCGTAGGTAAAATGCCAAAACCGCGAATGTGCAAAAAAATGTTTTTTGGGTTTAAAACGCCAATCGACAGAGAATATTATTATCTTTCTTTGCCAAAAACGCGAATCTTCTAACCGCGTCTTAAACCATTGCAAACCGTAAGCGTTAAATCACAAAACGAAATAAATCCTTATAGATATTGTGCAAAAACAACGAATGTGCATTATGTAAAATGATGAATATCTCTGAATGAAGAAAAAGCACATTCGCGGTTTTTTGCATTTTACCGACGATATACTAAAATTAAAATTGCCCAAAATGTTGGTTATAATTTTTCAAAAATATTAAAATATTTCCCGTCAAATGTTCCCAAAAGTTAGCTCAAATATACTTTCTTTTTCTATTTTGTTAAAAAAATGACGCCCTCTGCCTTCTGTGAAAATATCTTAGATCATATATACTTCTAAGGATAATATAAATAAATACAATATAAGAAAAACAAATTATTACTGTGTATAACATAGAAATTGAAAAGAAACAAAAAAAAAGTTTTCCGTGATTCGAAGCAGAGACCCTCGCATTATGAGTCCAACCTCCTACCACTGTGCTAATTTGTACTTGGAATTTTATTAACGAAAAAGACATTAAAGACATGTATACATTAACTAACGCAGAAAAAAAATTTAATTTCTAAACGCTTGGCCATCTGGAGCTACAACTTGTGTCAGTTTCAATTCTAGTCAAGCCCTCTATACACTATAAATCCGGACGAAATCGGTGATGTCGACTAGCCGCGCCCTCTCCTTTAAGTGAAGAATCGGACATTAGTAAATTAAATATAGTCCAGTAAATTTAGATCAATTTTCGGCAAATAAAAACATTAATCGGTAAAGATCTGAATTTTGGTACACATGTTTATTACGGCTTTCTGTTAAACATACTAAAAGTCCCCGTCAATATCTGTTGCGATCGAGCCGCCATCTTGGAAAAAAGGTACTCGTTTTCAGTTTTATGTCTATATCTCGGCAGCTTGTGCCGATAACAAAAAAAAGTTCAAGTAAAAATTTTAGTTTATTAAATTTTCTGCGAAAAAGTTGATATATATTTATTTGTATCTCTAATAATACTTTGGCTGTAATCCGAACGTTCCATATATTGAAGGTCTTTTTGCAGATTTGTCGTTTCAATGCAGTTAATTTAGTTTTTCAAGGTGGTAAATCCTTTACTTTTAACACTGACTATTTCTCCAGACCAAAGAGGTGTAACAGAAGAAGTGGTCTAAACGTATGTCGTCAACTGTTACTTGTTGTATATATTTTTATAGATTTCTTATAGATATAAGAAAGATATACATCGCATAAAGTTTCGTCACTAATAAGCATGAACATCCGGCTTTCTAAAGTGTCTAAACTATAGAAAAGCTAAAGTATTGGAGATAGAAACAAATATATCTAACATTTTTTGAAGAAAATTTAATAAGCTACAATTTTTACTTAAACTTTTTTTCTGTATCAGTAACAGTTGCCGAGATGTAGACAAAAAGTGTACTTTTTTTCCAAGATGGTGGCTCGCGCGCAACAGATTTTACTTTTAGTATGTTTAACAAAAACTTGTAATAAACATGTGTACCAAAATTCAGATCTTTACCAATTAATGTTTTATTTTTATCTAATTTTACTGGACTATAAAGTAAAGCTAAAGTATTGAAGATATACAAAAATGTGTATTAGCTTTTTTGAAGAAAATTTAATAAACTATAATTTTTACCTGAACTTTTTTCTTGTATCAGCACAAGTTGCCGAGATATAGACAAAAAACTGAAAAAGTGTACCTTTTTTCCAATATCGCGGCTCGAGCACAACAGATTTCGACGGAGACTTTTAGTATGTTTAACAGGAAGTCGTAATAAACATTTGTACAAAAATTCAGATCTTTACCGATTAATGTTTTTATTTTATCTAATTTGACTAGACTAATTATACACTGTTCTCAATCAATTATATTATACATATTTATTTAATGTACTAGTTCCGACTTGTGCCAGTCTTCTTCAATATATTCTTTGAAACAATCTTTAATTAAGTAGTTAATTTTAGCTTTAATTTTTGATGAAATATGTTGAAGAAGACTGACACCAGTCGAAACTAGTCAATGAAATACATATGTATAATAAAATTGATTCAGAAAAGTGTATAATTTAATTTACTAAGAAAAGTTTCGATAAATAGCTACAAAAAGTGCCTACTCGCTCCTAGCAATATTTTGTAAATACGGTAATACCACGCATTAATTGGGAATAAAGTGGCATTAATGGCAATAATCAGGAAATAAATGGAATTAATGGTAATTAAGATAATAATAATAATATCGTATTTTATTGTCGACAATTAGCAATATTGTACATATTTTTGCCTAGTGAGAGACCCCTCGGTAGTAATACTAAAATTATCGAGAGATTGCATAATCGATATATTGATATGGCCACAAATGATACTAAGAATTTGATGGACCATCGTTATGGTGTTCATCATGATCCTGATACTAACGCTTGAAAGATTGGAAATATTGAAATTGAATTTCATCAAGATTCTGATAATTTTAATATTGGTAAAATGATAAAATGCAAAAATACATATAAATCCGTTCCTTAGTAATAAAGTATATGACAGAACTGAATTAATATTTAAAAAATTACCTAAAAATTATATTAATAGTGATCTACAGCAATATAAACAAATTTTGATACAAACCAACGCACATAAAAGAGGTTACTACCATAAAAATCGAATACTTGGTAGTAGAACTAGAGATGTCAAGTACAGAAAAGTAATAAAAGATTTATTCGCAAAGAGCGGTGAGGGATTTGAACTGACTCATAAGCTGATTAATAATAATAATAAAAATTGGCTTTGTAAACATTGCATAACTTTCCCCATTTAATTTGGGTATAAAAATTTTGGTTCAAACTCCTCTTCCCGGGTACTATTCAACGAGAAAGACCGCGAGAAAGCTACAGTTCGCATCGAAAAGTTGAAAAATTTGAAATCCCGTTAAATTAAAGGTGCAGATTTACTACTTTGCACACATGATTAGAGGGTCAATTTTCGTCCGCCAACCTCTTGCCGGGTACCGTTCGACGCGGAAGACCTCAAGAAAGCGACCAGTCGCATCTGTGGCGCTCAACAATTGCGCTGCGCGGGATGCGAGGCGTAAAACCCGAAAACGTCAAAATTTCATAAATGTCAAACTTTTAATTAATTTCAGAAATTTTTTGGAATCGAGTTACGACGCGACTCGCATTCCGTCTAACTTGTTAACATGCAAAATGTTTTATATCTTTAAAATACAATTTTTCATAATATTTGATGCATTAAATTTAAATTTTATCTTTTTCTGATTTTGAAGTTCCGAGGTTGGCATGATCGAACAAAAATGTGTCTTATCAATTTTCATTTTTGATAGAGACAGAACGAAATTTTAAGAACTGTGGCTTTTCAAATTAAAATTTAGAAAAAAAGAATAGTGTTGGGTTTTTAACCGATTTATCAACATTATTATTTTTCTATTGAATATTGCATATATTTCATGTCAATTGTCAACTTAAACATAATGTATCTATGCGCATGCACCAACAGTTGATGACCAACCAACACTTCATGGGCAAACATGTTTTAGTTATTACTCATCATTTTTAATAAATCTTTTTACTACGAAACGTTTACCTTTATTTGTACCTCAAGGACCACAAATATCAGTTATTTATTATTTTCATACAGGTATTTCTTGGTGAAGTTTATTTTTTCTTTATTTTATTCGCGTTTTTTTTTAGTTTGTATTTTGAAACCATTTTTTTATCAGCCGTTGAAGATGTGTTGGAGGTTTTTTTTTGACCCCAAAAATCTATTTTTTTAAAAACATCAATTTGAGAAGTTTTTCACTGGAAGATAACCCACCAGTGTACGATTATTAAAATCTGTTATCCGTTTGTGATAAGGTGTTATTTTGGAAATTAAAACCTTGGTTTGGAACATCCAGGATTTACAATTTTTGAGAGCAGTTATTTTTGGTCATCAATATTCCGAATTCTCGTCGAGCCAGTCAACGTTTACCAGTCAACATCATTAATCAAAAATTGGTTTTTATTTGTTTTGTAAATTTACACACAATTGTTAGACGCCAATAGTTTTGTATAAAGTATTATCTACGTTATTTTTAGTAGATAGGAGGGTCACAAGATATCAATTGTGGGGGAGGGATTTTTAATACAAATTTGTTTTAGAATCAGATCCAAACCTTTTTGGAACAGTCGATAAGCTGCGAAATAAGCAAAGCTTTCTGGAAGTCGTAGTGAAGCCCAGCTGTAGTTTTTGCCTAAACACCTGGTTTTGTTTTTCAGAGTGAGTGATTCTCTGTGTTATAGTTCTTCTTCCGCAGGAGAGTTATTGTGACTTGGTTTTTTTTTTACGGTGGGACCATTTTGGGTGTCATTCAAGAGTGTGATAAATTCTTTTAAAAGCTACTGGCACCTTCAGTGCTTACCCTTGTTTATTTCAAGTTTTTTTATTGTGAAGGAGATCCATTCAGGATCTCTCTTTATTTTGTAAGTTTTTATTAATTTTATGAAATTACATTAGACAAAATTTTATTTCACTCTTTTTCTTTGAAGCTTAATAGTAATTTCTGGCGCCTGGCAACATTCTTTTAAATATCGCTTACTCTAGCTTCTCTCCGCACTGACAAAGCTAGCCGCTGCTTGTACAAGCAGCTTTCAGGGAGAATTAGGTAACAGACTCGATTTACGTGCTTTCGAGTGAGATGCGACACGGTACGATTAAATAAATTGGGTGTAACAAATGGTGGTCTAAAAGTAATTGACACTTGAACTTTTTTATTTTCTTTGTCATTTTCGCAATTTTCAAGGAATTTTAACCATTTTCAGCTGGCCCGTAAGTTTAACTATGATGTACATTTATGCCAAATTTTTTTAAAAGCTTTTATTTAACTTGACATGAGCGTTGTCCGTCGTCCGTGACATGGACTTTTTTTGAAGTCATTTTTAACCAACTTCTCTATGTCTTAGATACCTGAAATTTGGTACACAGCTTTTGCCTGTGGCGAATTTTTATATTCTAATTTCGTTTTTCAAAAATTCCGAAAAAAAAATTTCACGACAATTCTCAAGAAAAAAATTATTAGGTAGTACTTCGGAAGTTAGCTGAGGCTAACATTATAGTATAAATATAGTATTTTTTCTAATTAAGCATTCAGTTTAAAAACGAGCATCAAACTGTAGCATCAATCAATGGATTTCATAAAAGAATGAGTGGACATATTTCAAGTATACGCTGTAGTAAGCCCCAAATCTACAGCTATCGCCAAACACAGTCGCTAGATTATTTCCCTCTCGTGCAAGTGATGAGACAAGTCGATATGGCGTTTGCCGCGGTACTCACCAATATTGGTAACGATGAGAGATTTGAACCTGGCGAGATCAAACTTATAGAGTTCCGCTTCAGAACCAGGTTATGGTGTGAAGCTAACGTGCCACATGCCACCAGGCTGTTTCACAAGAACCACTGCGTTGATGTTTATAACCGAGACATAATAATCAAGGCGGTCATGGAGATGTGATTCTAGGTTATAAGACAACGGCAGAATCGGTGAAAGCCAGACAGAAACTACACAAGATGAGCGTGACCGAAACCGGTGGTCTGCCACAGGCAGATCAAACTGGCTACAGGCTACCCGAACATGATGACAACTACTATTGACGTAGATAATGGTCTTGTAAACGGCGCAATAGAGCTTCTAAAATATATTGAGCTCGTAGACAAAGAAAAAGTTGTTTTCGTGTTTTCAAATCGATGTTATGCGATCGGTAGATCTGAGCGAAAACGGGTATCCATGATGGACGACGTATTCACATAAAACCTAACGGCTATGTCACCAAAAATAGACTCGAAGCCTAGAGGGTCAATTTTTTTATTAATCCAGGCTAACCATTGGGCCTGTAAACAAAAGACGAAAATTTTATAATACTAGTATAAGGTACTTACCATAGTCAATTCGTCTGGTATAAAAAAGTCTTCTTGGGCATTGATCATCGTCTGAAATGCATGCGCTTCCACTGATATGTTTTCTATATATGTTTGTTCCAAACTTCTTAATTCTGTAAAATATCCTTGTGCTGCCTCAATAAATATATTAATTTGTTCTGTAACCACTTGCTCAAAGTTCTGTATTACTTCTTCCATTTGTTCATACAGGGTTAATTCCAGTCCCATTAAATCTTTCCAAATATGGTGTATGATATCATTGTATTCGTCAGCGCACTTTTGAATATTATCATTAAATTCTTCTAACGTTATCTTCTCTGCTTCCAAATCATCTTCTAAATTTTTTATATGTTCGAATGTGTTTGTCTTTTTTAGTAAAAATTCTTCCATTTTATCCTATTAACAAGAAATTAGTTTAATATGCTATCTTTTTCTTATTTGCGAGTTATTCAATAAAGTATTAGATTCAGTTTGAAAATTAAAACTTGATTCGTATTAAATATTGAAAATTTTTATTGATGACCCTTTTTTTCCTACTAAGTCATCATGATATCAGGGTGCTATGTGATAAAAGCGATGGTAAGATCTTCGTATCGTGTCTACTTCTTCTTTTAGATTGCTTGCAATCAGTGGCGGATTTAGCACTTGAGAGGCCCTAGGCGCAATTCAATTTTGAGGCCCCCTCTAAATATTTTCACTACTTATATCAGTTCTCATTTTATATTGGTTAATTTTCAATTTGTTTTCTCTATGCCACACTTTCTTGGACCACCTGCATACGGTTTATTTCAAAATAGGATTCTTTAATTTAAAAAAATATACGCGCCGCGCATTCTACCTCAAAAGTGGTGTGGAAATGAATGCTTCCGCAAACTTTGCAGCATCATATCTCGAAAATGGTAAGGTGTATGGGAAAAGTGTATGGGGCCTTTTAGTTAGATAATTTCATGATCTAACAGGGATAACTTGTTTCATTTTTGTGTGAGTCACAAAAGAGAGCGAGATAATAGCGTTTAAACAGATGTAGTATGTTTAGACCAAAACTTATTTTTTGTATCTCGAGAACAGGTAAGTGTACGAAAACCAAAATGAGCTTTTTTGAAAGGGCATTTATTTATAAAATCATAATTATATAGGTGTCATTGCTGTTTGAGCAGTAGGAAGAGAGAAAAATGCGGCAATACACATTGCATACCTGAATTGGACTATTTTTGGATTTTACACATATTTAGCTTCATATCTCGAGAACGGCTAGACGTATTTAGGTCAAATATTCTTTCTTAGATATTAAAAATTGAGATCTTCAACTTTTGTAATAGGTGTTTTTTACGTTGCAGCGATAGGGAGCGAGATAACAAAATCCGCGACCTTTCACCTCGTATATATCACAAAGCTCCAGTGCGTCAGTGGCGTAACTTTCAGGGTTATATTGATACATCTTAATAAAAATGTACCACTAAAAAAAAATATATATAATCTACAACAACAAAATGGATACCTATATTAACCTCAGGGCCTGTGGGATTTTGCAACCAAATTCGGGTACAAAAACATTCCCTGGGCTAGCTCAGTTACTCTTGGTTAAAACTTAGATAGTAAAAAGGGCGCCAAGTAATTGGATAAAAGTTCACAAGAGTGATTATGGTAATTACTAACCAACAAAAAAAATATATAGGTATGGTATAAATAAATGGTATAAATAAATCCCCAAATTTGATAACTAGATCACGCTAATGATTTATTAAGAAAAATCACAACAAAGATGATAAAATAATAAAATCGAACCACGTTCAATAATGATAAAATTTAATTAAACTACAGAACTTATCAAAGAAATAAAAGTTAACCTTTACGCGATCGTATCAACAACGTAAGTAGTAATACCTACGCAAAAATTTTCTCTAATTAATATCAAAAATTTCAAATTAACGATGTTCAAATAACTACTACAATTATTGCGTTCGTACACGGAGAATTGCAATTCTTTGGTGCAACGAAATCTGCACTTTGATTATAATGTGCGCCGATATATTAAAATCAAAAATTGCGTTTTGCGTATCTCTTTACAAAATTAAAATGCGTTAAGGTATTTAAATACTGAAGTTAATCAATTTCACAAATTATCGATTATCTAATTCAAAAACAGTAGCGTGCTCGTTCACAACGGATAAAAACAAAATTAACGTAGTTAAACATTATAAAACTTTGCTTACAAGGCAACAGACAAAAAAAATTAAAGTACGTAGAATAAAACTTGACAGTTTCTCGAAAAACTAAATATGTACAATCTCAATTAGTAAATTCCACTAAATCGGAATCCTACACGAACGGTAAAACGGCAACCCAAAGTTTTCACATCCAAAACAAAATTAACCCTTCGAAATTTACAGGGCCGTCAACGTTTAACCTCTGATAAAATCTGGACTCGAAGGCTTGATAAAGATTTACGGTATGATGGTATCCGTGAAGATAGATAGAAATAAGATAACCAAAAACATCTGACCTTAGAGTTCAATGTAGGTGAATGGTACGCCAATTATCCCTCCCCGAATCTTCTTTGGAACCACTAATTTATAGGTGGACAAACCAAACTTTCTGGAATATTCTCAAACCAAATTTAAAGATAACCATTCCAAGAAATCCTCCACAGGTGCCCGCAAAGGTTCAAACGAAAAGTTTCAGCAATCTTCCAACTCTGGAACGTAGCAGATCACACTGTGTACATAGAAGTTCCCAACAAATCTTCAGGAAGACGATAACAAGCGACTACTATACAAATTCGCTGCTTTTTGGTTTCTTTCTTAATCAAGAGTCCTTATCCCCCTTTTATCATTCCACATTTTCAAATTGAATAAAATATCAAAACAATAAAAATAATATAACCATCGCCATCTACACCAGTCAAATTACAAACTAAATAAAAATTCCTACATACGAAAGCCAAATTGGTCCCAATCCCAAATACTTAATAACGAATAAACAAAACTAAAACAAAAAAATCAAATCGCAGGAAATTCTTGTAACAAATCCCCCTCTTACGTGATAAAAAAAAACTGTTAGTAGATATACTAACGGCAGCTCAAAACTTCCAATAAAAATCCACTCAAGAAATCAATTATCCTGGAAAAGAAGCAAAACTTGAATCCAGATAGGCACCGGAGGATCAACCTGTTAAGAATCAGGAGGGTGTGCTTTCAAGTCTTTAGCGTTCCAAATACCGCAATTGTTATTGTGGTCGTCTTGTAGTTGATAGGTCCATGGCGAAACGATTTTGGCGATAATAAAGGGACCAATATATTTAGTAGCCAACTTTGCGGTAAACTGATTAGCAGCGTTCGACAATACATAGTTTCGTTGCCAAACTTTTTGACCCAATATGAAAACGTCTGGTCTACGTCGTAAATTGTAACGTTTAGCGCTTTGCTCGTAACATTTTTTAAGGCGGAGATGTACATCCTTATGCATTTTATAGAGGGCTCGTGTTCTTTCTCCGTAATCAGTATTATCTACAGGGTCAATCCCCAACTGAACTCCCTCCGTAAGTTTACCATTAAGAGACAATTCACGGCCAAAAACGACAAAATTGGGAGTAAGTTCCGTGACTTCATGTTTAGCCGACCTAATGGCGTAACCTATCTGGGATAAATAAAAATCCCATGTTTTGTGATTCTCCGCGACGTATGCCGAAAGCAAGGTTTTAACTACCCGATTCACTCTCTCGGTAGGATTTGCTTGCGCCTGGTAGTTAGCGGTAAAAGCGATATTAATATTATATCTGTCGGCCAATTTGCTAAATAGGTTCGACTTAAACTGAACGCCGTTATCCACAATTAATGTATGGGGTGCTCCGAATATAAGTATGACCTGTTCTTCGATAGCCGTGACGACTGAAGAAGCCGTAGCCGATCGTAATGGAAACAACAGAGTGAATTTGCTGAAGCAATCCACCCCTGCCAAAATATACGAATATCCCCTTGAACTGCGGGGAAGGGGTCCCATAATATCAGCGCATATTAACCTAAAAGGTTGGTGTGACTTTGGGGTTTTACTAAGCAGAGCTCCCATGGGAGCTTTCTGGCATGATTTAGTTTTTAAACATATTAAACACCTTCGTATATAAGCTCTTACATCTCGGCGCATATGGGGCCAATAATATTTAGACGCAATCCTTGCTAATGTTTTATATACTCCGGCATGACCACATGATGGAATATCGTGATTAGTTTTGAGTATTTCCGGGCGGCTAGATTTATAGGGCACTACTTTCCAGCGCTCGGTAACGTCCGTTAATTCGGGATATTTTATTTTAGTGTGTTTATATAAATAATTGTTTTCAGCCCTCCAAAGTGGATAACGTTTAGGATATTTAAGCACGTTATCATACATCTTGGGATACCAACTATCGCGATCTATACAAGGAGTAGCAATAGTAGGTTGTTGATTATCCGGTTGAGGTAGATCTATCGCGTCAATATTGCGACTTAACGCATCCGGGACCAAATGTTCACGACCTTTACGATGTACGATGATAAAATTGAACTGTTGCAGGCGTACAGCCCAACGAGCAATTTTACCAATGGGGGTCCTTAATACTATTCAACCATTTGAGACTATGGTGATCGGTAATAACAGTAAAAGTCGGAAGGCCTTCCAAATACGGGCGTAACTTTTCAACCTCTAAAACAACCGCTAAACACTCTTTTTCCGTTGTACTGTATTTTTGCTCTTGTTTCGTTAAGGTTCTGCTAACGTAAGCTACGACCTTCTCTCCGTCCGGATGAATTTGAGAGAGAACACCGCCTAAACCATAATTACTGGCGTCTGTAGACACGTAGAATGGCAAGGTATAGTCAGGACATGATAGAATAGGGGCCGAAACTAGACAATCTTTTAATGTCTGGAAAGACTTTTCACAATTGTCGTTCCATTCAAAGTTTGAGTTCTTACCTAATAAAAACGTCATAGGTTGGACAATACTAGAAAAGTTTGGTATAAACCGCCTATACCACGATGCTAAACACGTTTTTGGTATATACAAGGTGTCCCCGGATACACATTACATAACTTAGTTGGTGACGGAGGACACTTTCTTAAGAAAATTATCTAAATAAGCTTTTTTTAAATTCAAACCGTCGAGAGTCAGGCTTCTTTAAAGCATTTTTTTTTTTAATTTCCACCTTCACATGCCCATAGTTTCGAAAATATTAATTTGTCATTAAAAATGGTTTACTGTTTTTTAAAGAGCGCGAAATAATCTACAAACTAGATTTAAAACTTTTATGACCGCACTAATGGTCAAGGATCAATTCGAGATCACATATCAATTCTCGGATCTCTCGAAAATGCTACCAATAATCTTAATAATCTAACATGATCCGCAATCAATATTAAATCTGTTTCAACGATCCTGTTCTAACCAAGATTAATTCTCGAATCATTATTGGCGCATGCGAGTTTGTTATGTTATCAAAGTGTACCTATAAACTTCAAAAATAAAGTTTGCCTCCTGTTCAAGGTGGAACTCGGATGACCGAAGTTGTTAGGCTTCTATACTGCTAACTTTCTGGTTAAACTTGAAAAATTTAAATTATACACAGTAGTAGGTAGTAGACAAGAATGCGGGACGAGAAAAATCCCGTCCCGTCCAGCGGTACGGGACCTAATGTACAGTCCCGCAGTCCCGCGCGGGACTGCATGCTAATATAATCCCGCGCGGGACGGGATGTCAATTTAGTCCCGCGCGGGACGGCATGTCAATTTAGTCCTGCGCGGGACGGGATGTCAATTTAGTCCAGCGCATAATTGAATGTAAGATACTAATTAATGCTGCATTTGTCATAACTTAAATTTATTTATACAAATAATACATTTTACATACTACATTTTAAATAAATCTTTATTAGATCGAACAAATAATAGGTTATCTAACTTTTCAGGAGCCCATCGAGTACGACATCAGTTACATTTAAACCAGCGCAACTAAAATTACGTTCACTTGGTACGCTAGTTGCTGGTGTTGCTAGTATCCACAATGCAATTTCGGATAGTTTGGGATATTTTGTTGCGAGTGTTTTCCAATATTGAATCACTGGCAGTGTTTTATCAATTTTTGACAGTGCAATATTACAATATGATTCCAAATCCAAATCTGTATTACGAATGTTAGGTACATCTTCATCGTCCTCAAAATCAGCTACAGAATATAGCAAATCCACATTTTTCGGCAGATCTGCAATTGAGTCATCAATAATTTGGGTTGCGGTGTGAAAATTAGTTGTTTCTCTTTCTTCCATTAAGAGATCGTTTAAAAATTTTTTTCAATCAGTTTTCAATCAGAAAATCAGTTTTCGATATTTTGGTGTTATAAACGTAGCTGCTAAATGTATTGGACCTACAACAAAATATTTATTTAAATTGTTCACGAAAATATCTTTAAGATTTCTCTTGCTAATAATATCATTTTCCGATGCTGCAGCGTATGTTGTTAATTGTTTTTTATCGGGAAAACGTCATTTATAGTAACATCTTTTTCCTGAGATAATCGCTTTTGAAATGATTTTATAGGTTCTAAAAATTCTTTCAAATATAAAACCTTTGCTTTATTGATGGGATTCAGTAGTTCGGCAATATGCACATTTGTTGTACTTAATTCGGTAAGGGCTTCGAAATTCTTTTCTACAGATTCCAGCATGGCATGCTTCGAATTCCAGCGAACTGCCACTTCTTGACGTAGAGAGTAATTTAATACATGCTATATTTTGAGTGATGTATAGCACTCACTAACTTTTTGCAGTGTTTCAAGGTGTCCTGAAAATCTTTTAAATTATTTTTTTCTTCAAACGTATGTTTGAGTACAAGGTTTAAATTATGAGCGGAACAACCCACCCAAATATAATTTTTAAATGTCTTCTTCATGGCTGCGCAGTTATCTGTAACAATAATCATCTTCTTGTTTTCGATAGAAAATTTTTTACATACCGGGTGCTGAATTAGTTAGCCGAACATTAGGAAATTAACATGTAAAAACTTATTTATGCAAATTCCTGCTTCCCTAATTATTTTAGAGAAAAAATGAAAGACATAAAAATAATGCAGAAATATAAACTACAAATGATAAGACCATTAGATTTCATCTCGCTTTTACTTAAAAGGTCAAAAAATGCTTTCGAAATTGTTAAAATTTTCATTTATCGCACTGGCCATGTAAATAAATTCAATTTAATTTATATTTTCCAAAATAATTACCATGGAAACTTTCATGGCAAGTCCGATAAATGAAACTTTTAACAATTTCAAAAGCATTTTTTGGTTTTTTAAGTAAAAGTTAGATGAAATCTAATGCTTTTATCATTCGTAGTTTATATTTCTGCATTATTTTTGTGTCTTTCATTTTTTCTCTAAAATAATTAGGGGAGCAGGAATTTGCATAAATAAGTTTTTACATGTTAATTTCCTATGTACGGCTAACTCATTCAGCACCCGGTATATCTTTATAATCTTGCTCAGTTGCAACACTAGTTTTTGAATCCGTCGATTTAGTTGCAATTACACGTGATACAAGTTCCACATCTGGTACATAATGCACTGTGTGCTCAGTTAAAAATGTACCAAGATGTTGATCATCCCAATGATCTGTCGTCAGTGATAACTTTGACACGCCTTCAAATTCTTGAATTTAAATCGTTTCCAATTCTTCCGTCTTCCTTGCAACCGTAATGGAAACCGTTTGTGGAGTAGATAATATATCGTCGATTTCAAACTTTCCTTTTCTAGCTGCCTCGTTAATTAAAAATTGAGCCATTTTTTTAAAACCATCTCCCGCGCTTACATTGAATGGACGTAGATCCACGGCTGACCAATAAGCAAGATGGTTAGCCATTTCTAGTTTAGTATCTTGTGATATATTTTTTCTATTCATATTGCTATGCCCCCAACGGTATAAATTCGCAAAAACCTCCCGCTACTGAAAAACGCCTCGCTGGAGCGCACACACCTTTCAACATGAGACTCTTTGTGATGTTTTTTTTTATAAAATAAAACGATAATACATTGATAAATTTTAAATTTAATAACACAAATTATTTATAAAATTCTCCAAACAAATACCAATCAAATCCTCAATATTTACTTGAGTTGAAGCAAAATTGTACAGATGTTCTTGAATCTTATTCTAACATAAGAACGATTAATATCTGACCAGAAGCCGTATGGGTAAATTTTCAATTTATTTAAAACGTAATTGTTACAACGTAGCTAATTGAAAATTTAACGCAATGACTCAATTTCAATAATAATAAAATTTTATAATATCACGACGTAGTTTTATTAAGTTGTTAAAAAAATGTTTAAGTTTTATTTCACAAATATTGCGCTCACCCTGTGCTTAAGTTGCAAGCGGCCTCTCTCGGTGATCATATTGCTGTTGTTTCCCACGTTAAAACTGCTACTGGTGGTTCAAAAGTTTTGCTTGTGTGATTTTTATTTTTGTACACTTAATTGATAATTCCACTTGTAAATTCTTCCTTGTTTACTAACTAATTCACTCTTCATTTACGGTAAGTAACATTAACTTTGTTTTGTTGATTGCGACATTAATAAATTTTAATTAATTTTTTATGATTGCAGGTTAAAATTTTATATTTTATCAAGAGACACAATTTAATCAACCTATAAGTTTCGTGGTCTCAGTCGCAATGTCCTTTTTGTATTCTGCGCATTTTGTTCTTACCATTTCCACAATTACCAATTTTCAAACATAAAACAATGGCGCCAAATTCAATCGGTGAGGAATTCAACTTTTGTTGTTACACTTTCTCTTTTTAATTTTTTTAATAGTATATTAAACAACAAGTTTAGTAAAGCAAAGTTTTACTAAACGAATTTAGCCTTTGAGTACGAGCGAGCGCAGCGAGCGAGTAACTTAAAAGCTAATGAGTTTAGTAAAAATGCTTTACTTACAAGGTTTGTTTATACTATTTTTTCGGATTTTGTGCAATTCTAACCCAAGAAATCTAGGTTCAAGAGTAGATTTTTTTGCGCGCGATCGATCTGAATTTTTGCATATGCTTTCCTACTGATAATTTACGGGGGGTGAGTGCGAGGCGAGGGGGGGGGGGGATTTTTTGATCAGTTTTTCAATATCTAGTGCCGTTTTTGAGTTATTGCTAATTCAAAATATTTCATAGTAGGTACTTGTGTAGGATTTCGGTAATCTAGTAACTTGACACGAATTTGTTTATTTACATAACAACAGTTAACAATTTTTATTTTCTATTCGAATTTTGCTTAAGTTACACACTATTAATTTATTATAAAAATGAGTGTTGCTACTGAAAACAATTTAGAAAATTGTTCTGAAGACATTTTAAATGCCGCTCGAGAAGCGTCTTCAAGCTTACTTCCTTTTAAATCCAAGGAAAAATACCAGAAGGTATATGAAATATTTTGTAATTGGAGGATGATAAAAAACGCACTAAGAACTGACGAAAGTGTAATGCTAGCGTATTTTTTTGAGAAGGTAAGCTATTTTATGTTTTTACATAATATTTTTGTGTTTTTCTTACAATATCTTTCATTATTTTAGGCAAAAGCGCTTAAGGCATCTAGTTTATGGTCTACATATTCCATGTTGAAAAGCACTATACAAATAAACGAAAATGTGGATATATCACAATACAAAAAGTTACTTGCTTTTTTAAAACGCCAAAATGACACATATGAAGCAAAGAAATCAAAAGTTTTGAGTATGGAAAACGTTACTACGTTTTTTAAAGAGGCTCCAGACGATAAGTTCTTATTAATGAAAGTGGTACTAATATTTGGTTTAAATGGGGCATGTCGGCGTGCAGAATTGTGCAGCTTAACTGTAGAAAATATAGAAGACACGGGAAAAATTTTGGTTATAACCTTACACGATACCAAAACCAAAAGGAAACGTGTATTTACCGTAGGATCAGACTGCGATGGATATGAAATTTATCATAAATATTCACGACTAAGACCCAAACAAGTCAAACACAATAGATTTTTCATTTACTATAATCACGGTAAGTGCACAATACAACCAGTTGGCATCAACAGTTTTGCAAAAATTCCCCAAAAAGTTGCCGAGTACTTGAAACTTCCTGATGCATCTAGTTACACTGGCCATTGCTTAAGGAGAACGTCTGCCACCTTCCTCGCTGATAGTGGAGCTGATATTCAAACGCTTAAAAGGCATGGAGGATGGCGTTCAACTACTGTAGCTGAAGGGTATATCGAGGAAAGCATCACCAATAAGTTGAAAATTTCCAAAAGTATATTTCATCAGCAAGAACTAGCGGCACCTCAAGATCATTCCGGAATGCAGATGGAAAATCAAAAGAGTTTTCAGGAAGAACAAATAGAATCGAACAAATTTGGTGTTGTTAAGTTTTCAAATTTGAATAATTGTACTTTTAATATTTATAACAATGTTTCCAATATTTAAATAAACAATTACTGTCAAACTGTGTTTTATTGACAGTGACATTACTATATAGTAAAGTGACTTTTCTATGTGGTAAAGTGCCACTTTAATAAATGATTTTGAATTTAATAAAATAGCACATTATCAGTCAAAATTCGAAAAACACTTTTATTTTAAGTTTTAGGCCCTAAATGCATTATCATTTACAGTCCTGATCATCATTAATCATCATCCTCTCATTCGAAGATTTGTGATCTAAAAACATCTTTATTCTTAAACAAGACTATGAAATGATCTCAAATAATTCATCGGTTAAGTATTTATTTTAGAAATTTATAACTAAAGCTTTCCTCTTTTTAGGATTACACTACAAATCAACATATTATTTTATTTTATTTTAAAACTTAATTTCTTCTCATCGGGTGATGAAATTTAAACAACTAAAATTACCGTAAAGGCTCATAATTAGCTTAATTTAATAAAAAAAACATGACAATATATTGTCTTATTGGCGTCGGCGTCGTCGAAACTAAATTTTTGTTTACACTTATGCCGTCGTAAACCGGATGTGCTCGATCTTTTAGGAAACGATAAAAGTTGGGTGCACATTTTACATTTCACAAAATTAGAATAATTGTCATTCACAAAATTTTTTGAAATGTTGACCACACCGAAGAATTTTCATGAACGTCCACGTATTTCAACGAATCACTTCTTGAAGATATTAATGAATTAATTTCTGCGCGAGTAAAACTAAGAACATCACCTTTACTTTGATCGGAATTAGTGTCATCTTCTAGTAAATCAGTTTCAGAATCACTGTGTTTTCTCTTCTTATTGATATGCTCCATATTATATTATTCTATTACAGTAGAATCCGCTTAATGTGATCACGGATAATGTTATCAGTCGGTTATTGTGATCATTTTGACTGGGAACCGGCCGCTTTAATCACTTTACATACAAAAACCACCGGATAATGTGATCAAAAAGCCGCTTATTGTTATCACTTTCAAGGAATTTCCTACACAATATTCTCTTTTTCGAAGTATCTTTTTCTGATTGGTCATTGAAATTTTATATATCTTTACAAAACACGTCATTCGTTTTAATTTCTATACAAAAACAAATTAAGTTTCCCGTTTCATGGCGTGTTTCTATTTTTATTTTGATAAATATGCACTTTGCTTTATGTATTTTAATTTAAGTTTAGTTTATTCTTGCTAAATTTACCTAATTCTTCTTAAATTCATTTTTTCTGAAATTTGCTTATTGTTATCAGTCGGTTAATGTTATCAAAATGTTCTTGGCCCAAAGTGATCACATTAAGCGGATTCTACTGTATATTTTATACGATTATATTATGAAAAATTTAAAAAACAATTCTCTTTATATTTTTAAAACTTTTTAGTTGGTAATGCCGGATTATATTAAACTAGGGGGGCTTAAAAGCGTTGCGTGCGGGACCCGCGGTACGTGCAAAACCTGCGGGACGTGCGGGACCCGCGGGACGGGACCTACTGGAAGACGCGGCACTGCGAGACGGGACGGAACAAGAAAAGTAGTCCTGCATTCTTCTCTACTAGGTAGTAGAAACAGAAAAATTCCAAATTAATCCCACATAAACATATCGGTTTATCTGAGTATTATATTTTGTAAATAGGGTTGCGACATGAGATTTTCTTTTGCATATTTGGAAAACATTTTTCCAACGTTTGTAAAACAATTTTTGAGACCGCTACAGCGTTTTTAAAAGCCGAGTTTTAAAACGCTTTCGTGATCTTGGTCGTGAGGATACTAGTGGACCTCTTTTTCTAACAGCTACAGTAGGAGCGAGCACGCGTTGTGGCCGCTGTAATATACAAATTTAAAGAACTAATAAAATTCTTTAAGTTCGTGCATACAAGTTTTGCTGTATCTCAAAAATCAAGAAAGTTATTGCTGAAAAACGATGATTGTCGGTTCTATTTCTATTTGGCACGAGCTCTGGTACTCAAATCTCTGTGGGTGGTGTGGAATAGAGTACAAAATAAAATAATGATTACGTTCGTTTATGTACTAGCATACTCAATGAAAGTTAAAGTGTAATAGCTTAAACAGTACAAAAACGTGCTTCGTAAATGTCTCACGAAAAAAAAATTCTTATAAATACTAATTTTTACTTCAATTTTTCTTAGTAACTATTTGTTTTAGGCTAAAAGGTGTGAAATATTTTTTTATAGAGAATTTAAACAGCTTTAATTTAGTATATAAGTATTTTAATAGTACAGTTGATATTTTAATAGATATTTGTAAAAAATATATTTTAAAGCAATTTTCACCACTTAAAACCACCCTCAAAAGTTAACACATGCGTTATCACGGGGAACTTTTGGAAAAATAATAAAGACCCTAAAATATAACCAAAAAACACTCAAAACCGTTTGTTCGTTTTATTCCGAATAAAGCCCCCTTTTCGCCAAACTTCTGTGCACTACTTAGAGCTACTAATTTTACATTATAATAAAATTTGTAGCAAATCTATGACAAAAAATTGCATTCAATTATTTATTTTTCATAAAAAATTACTTCACAAATTTGCATCCTAAATTTGATACCAAATATTTAGGACCTGTTCTATTCTTGTAACAAATATAGAACAATATTTGTGTCATATTTCTGTCAAATATGACACTTGAAATTTTATATAATAATTGCTAGCAAATTTGTGACAAGATTTAATTGCAAATTTGCTATAATGTAAAACGGCTCTTATGAAATTTTAATTTAATCTAATTAATTTAAAATAAATATTTTTGTTATTACTTTTCTTTATTTTATTCTTAGCTTGGGCAAAATTTGCAAAAAATTGAGCAAATTACTATAAAATTTTAGTAGTAATTATTCATTGCACATGTCCCTTAGCTACAATATTATTATAATTTATTTATTAATAACGAGTACCTACTTACTATACTTATTTGTTGATTATCAATTTTTGCAGTGGTAATGCTTTCAAAAAATTCGTCTACTTCAGTTTTACGTATTTGATATTGTTTCTGCCCCATTTCAAATATTTGTTTTGTGATTGTAATAAACTGCTCTTCATAATCGCTATAAAACTGTTTAACTTCTGTGTTCATAGTTAGTAAAGCAGCTCCTTCTTCATCGCCGTCAAACATTTGATCAAATAAGTGCCTAGAACCCAAAAATTCAACAAAACTTCCTGCGTGTAATTCAGCTTCAGCAATTTCAGCTTCAATTTTATCTTGTATTTCTTGTTCTTTCGCTTCATCCAATTCGACAAGTCTTAACTGTTCACTAAAATAAATTTATAAAAAGGTTTTACGTTGAAAATAATCTTTACAAACTGTCAGTTGAAAATTAAGATTTTGTATGGGTGCAGAGGTACACAGGAAGTTCTGGGTTTTGGCTTTTTGCTTATATCTTAAAAACGGTTAGCCCTAAGTCAAAAAGGTGTTCTGCATAAAATTGAACTTGATAAAATTCATTACAAGAATTTCTCAACTTATTTTTGAGACATTTGTTTTAGTTTTTGAGTTTACACGCTTGTGAAGTTTGTCAAGTTTTACGAAATCTTTTAATGCCTTATATATTTTGATAACCTTTGTCTCATAACTTCTTTATCGTTTGTTTTAGATAAAAGAAATAAAAATAGTTCCTAGAAATAGTTTTAGAGCATTAAATTTCTTAAATTGATATAAAATAAAATATTGCATTTTATATGAAAATAAATTTTTAATTCTAATTTATAATTCGAGTTAAAATAAAATAACATCAAATTTATCCAGAAATAAGTATGTTTCTTAATTATTTAATAATTATGATTTATTTTTGTGGAAATAAAACTTCAACTTATGAAATCGAGTAATTAATTTGTTTTAATTTGTACTACAATTTCTCACTAGAAAACGCACCAGAACGCTTCAAACGCATTCGAACTTAAACTTCTGCATAAACCAATGTTTTGATGCTGATTACTAGAGCCCGGATGAAAAAGCATAAAAATTTAAAAAAAAGTGCTTAAAAAAGCATCAAATATTACCAAAAAAAGCATCAATTTAATAAAAAAAAGCATCAATGTAATTTAAAAAAGCATCAATTTAATTTAAAAAAGCATCAATTTAATAAAAAAAAGCATCAATTTAACAAAAAAAAATCAATTTAAATAAAAAAAGCACAGATTTTATTCGTCACAAACGCATTAATTTCATTTCTAGAACAATTTATTACTAATAATTGTTCCAAATGTTCTTGAGTAAAATTCATTCTTCTGTCAGTCAAAAGATTTTTATAAACGGAAAAACTTCGTTCAACGTCGACACTGGTGATTGGTGCAAACTTGAATTTTGCTACAACCGATCCAAATTTATAGTTGTTTGTCCAGATATTGTTTTGGCTATGATATCCAATAGTTTTAAACCATCACTTTTTTTCTAAAACATCACTTAGTTTTTTTTTAATGGCAATCCCAACCTGTCCTGAGACGTTAGACGTGGCGTTTTTAAATTTTTCTACTAAATCAAGCGATTCAGTTAAAAGCATTTGCTGCTTTTCTAACCGTTTAATAGTATCACTTACATATCCTAAGTTACACTTAATGAAAGCCAAATTTGCTTTCAACTCTGGATTTTGTAATACATTTTGACAATCTTTTATTGATTTAGTACCGGAACTATCAAATTCGAAAACAATATTTTTAAAGTTTTCGAAATGTTCGGCATAATACATGGCAGCATTCAGCCACGTCCCCCATCTAGTCAAAATTGGTTCGGGAGGCAGCGGAAGAGAAGGTTGTCTTTCTTTAAACAATTGGACCCATAAAGGAGCTTTATTAAAAATTTGTTTTGCCATTTTTTATTATTTCGTTAACCAATGGAAATTGCAGTCTAATTATTTCAGCACAATGTGTGAGGTTTGGATAAAAAATTTTCATATTAGTTGCTGCTTTTACCATATATGGTGCTGCATCAGAAAGTATTAATAAAACTTTTTCCGTAGGTACTGCCACTGGTAAGTAAAAATTGGTTAAAGTTTCATTAACAAATCTCGTAATTGTAATATTGTTTTATCTAAATTTTTTGAACTAATTAAGTAAGCTTTAGTAGAAATATTCTCGTCTAATATACCAACGAGTAGATTTGCTATGTATCTTCCATATGCATCAGTTGTCTCGTCGACGCTAATCCAAATATAGTTGGTTCCAATAATTTCCTTAATTTTTGTTATAGTTGCTTCGTACACGGGTCCTACATAATTTTTCCTGATAGTGCTTTCATCCGGTACATGTCTGTTGGTGTATTTTTCTAAAAACCTCTTTAAATCAGTATTTTGCAATTTTTGAAGAGGAATATTAGCTTTTAGCATGGCATTGCACAAATCAATGTTGAATTGCCTTTGTTCGTTGCACCCAGAAGACGAAGCTATTGCCTCTCCAACCGTTTGTTGTTTAGCTTTTGAGGCGCTAAATTGTTTTACGCGATCTTTATGTATATTCCTATAATCATAGTTATGTAAAATACAACTTTTGCAAATGAAGCATTAAGCATTAAAAGATTAAGTTTGTAAACAAAACAACCAATGAACTTCAGAAAAGCATATAAGCATATTATTAATTTAAAAAAAAAAGCGCGAAAAGCATAATAATTCAAAAAAAGCACAAAAAGTCAAAAAAAGCAAAAAAAGCATATAAAACATGCTGGGTAATATCATACTTTTTATTGCATTGAATCTAGTTAAAAAATATCTACTAGTATTGAAAATATTGTGTACCTATATAATATACTCACTACTTTTAAACAGACTCGACAAAATACTTTATTATTTTCAAATTTTAGTTCGGTATAATTTTTTATCCACTCACCTACACTACACTTTTGTTTCGGCATTATTATACTTAAAAATAAAATTCAAAAACTTTTTTTTTAAATAAATATTACGTTACTCTAAGGTACTCTGTGATAAAATACGACTTTTATTAAAGCTACTGAAAGACAGAATGAGTTTATTTTTTTCAAAATTATGCATTGTAGGCCGATATAGTAAATTAAAATCCTAAACGTGCTTTGTAGGCTCGAAAATGTCTTATCGTAAGGTATCATAGTTATGTAAAATACAACTTTTGCCAATGAAGCATTAAGCATTAAAAGATTAAGTTTGTAAACAAAACAACCAATGAACTTCAGAAAAGCATATAAGCATATTATTAATTTTAAAAAAAAGCGCAAAAAGCATAATAATTCAAAAAAAGCACAAAAAGTCAAAAAAAGCAAAAAAAGCATATAAAACATGGTGCCAAATGGATCCTTTTTTGATAAATCGCTTGAATTATTTAAAATTTTTGAGCTGCTTCGAATTGTCAGGAAAAGCATTTTAGCTACAAATCCGGACTCGACTGATTACTAATCAATCTTAAGGTATAATGAAAAATGGCAAATCAAATTCGCATCGCATATTTGTATAGCCCACTTGTCTATTTAATGACAAGAATAAAAACTCAATTATTTAATGCAAATACAAAAATTTGTATTTTAAATTTTGTCTATAATTCAAATAAAGTAAAAACTCTTTCTTTTTATTAAAACTCTACCTATGTTCTTCTAGACCAATAATTCGTTCTTCATCTGGGATTAATTTATATTGATAATACGTAATTTGAGGTAAGAAAGCTGCTACAAAAGTCAAGAAATCATCTATTTCAGCACAAGGATTTCCAGCCATGTTGAGAGATTTCAGTTGACGAAAGCGACGTAAATATATTACCTGAAAATGTTATAATTTGTACAAATAAAGATACATATTATATATAAATGTAGGAGAACCGGAGCGCAGTGGTCACCCAGTTACAGTAGCCATTTTCCAATATTTTTTAAGTAACATCATCATTATTTCAGTCCACTCTTGGATCATCAACCTCTTTCTCTTTTAAGAAATGTTTTAGCATTTAGAACCCCACGGATGCTTAAACCGAGTTGAGAAATGCCTATAACCCTTGTAACAATTTTTTGTTAATTGTTGCGCGATCCCTTGATGACGATTTTTAGTACGCCTATGCTTAGTAAGGCATGCGCGAGGGATCGTAGAAGGGCGCGTGTTGAGCTGGGTTAGGGATTCGAAAGCGCACCGCGAGGAAGTAAGACGTGTTTTAGTTTCGTTGGTGGCTGAATATTTATAAAGAGTAAGCCTGAGGAAGAAATCGTTCAGCGAAGTTTGGATTTACGAAACAGTAAAACATTGTAATTCAGTTAATATCGGAAACCTTAATTGTGGGATTTGTACCGTGGCGCCGATAACTCAAACTGCCTACATTTGCAAGCAACATTGAATGTTCGATTTTGGAAACGGTTTGTGGCCGTATGTTGCATCTTTCTGATTTTTTACTTACCTTCGACGACTACTGGAAGGAGTCAGTTCTGTGCTACGATAAAGTGTTTGGTAGTGAAATTCTTGTTTGTGCGCCGCAAAGAATTCTTCAAGCAGCTTCGCAATCGAGCCGAGTTTTTTCATCTGCAACAGCCAGGGGAAGTCATCAAGTCAAGAGCTTGGGTGGGTTGCAGTTGCAGTACATTACTGGTAAACAAGTATCTGTCGAATTACCACTTTGTAAACGAACCAGGCCTTGGTAAGTGTTTTTTTGATTTACTGAGTTTTTTTACTGCAATTGCGGAAACGTGTAGTTTTGCATCGGCTGGCGACGTGGATGTTCCCCTATTTGTGGCTAACGATTCAAATTGTTATCAAATTGGAAATTGTTGTATGCGATTTAAACTTCATTATACGGATAATTGTTAAAAGAGTTTTATTTTGTTCAGAGGAAGCAAATTCTTATTTTTTCAGAACCTTCGCTCTCGCCTCCGCAATTAAGAGTTGGTTATCCATCTGGGCTTCACCACAATTATATAATACTGGGGAATACCTATCCCAGGTGTGGTGAGCAAGGTATTTTTTTCATAAAAAATACCGAAATTGCTACACTCTGTTTTTAATAATTGATGGTGACAATCATCAACTCAGAGGGACTGTCGACTTTACGTACTCTCGAAAGCAGGAAGACCAATATAAGCTGCGATCACATAATTAAGAATGACCTGATACATTTAAATTCAGTGTAATAACAACTTGTGTACAGGGTGGTTCAAATTCGAATGTTCTTATAGGGAATACACGAGAATTCGGTAACTATATAAGAGATATGGAAAAATGTTTAAATAAATTTCACCACATCATTAGCAGGTGTCTAAAATATGAACAGACATTGACACGTGTTTAAAAAACTTGAAAAAGTTGATTGCATTGTCAATAAAAAGGCTTCGGACCTAGTAGGCCCGACGTATGCACTGGCGCATGGCGTTACTATTTTGTTATTAAAATAATTTATTGTAGTCTGTTTCTAATCGAATTATCTTCTTGGGGTTTTATCGTCATGGGATAGGCAATTATGCCTGTTCCGGCACCCATCTTTTTCTCGGCCGTCCTAAGTTAATTTACTATATAAGCTATATAAGCTTTGTTAAAAAAATTTTCAGATGATAATGACAATAAATTACTGGTAATGATTTGGTTCACAAATATAGCCAAAAAACAATATTGAAATTTAAATGTATATTTGTCGCGCGAAATCGTATTAATAAATATGGGCGGGCCTTATTTAACTTTTGAAGATTTTGACGTCACTAAAATGGCGATTAGTAACTAAAATTTGGTTACTTTATTATTTGGTTACGTTATTTTACAAACACTAGATACTTTAATGGAAATTATACTGGTGTATTGGCACACATGTGTATCACTTATTGAGGCTTGTGTCGTCATGTCCTGATTTCGATCACGTGAATTTTTCAAATAAATTACAACATTTCATTAATTTTTTGCCGGCTGACAATGCAGAATTTTGAATAATCACTCAAATATTCTGATTATAGGCACTTTGAACTATCAATAAATGCTATTTTGAGGTGAATTTGAATTTTATGCAAATTGTCCATTATATTGGATTATTACAAGTCACAGTAATGCAATACATATATGCAACTTCAATAACATCAGTAATTTTTCCTCAATATCCAATTTTCAATTTTCTTGAAATATTCAAACATTCGTCGATTTAAACTTATAGGCCTGAGAGGCTCTACGTATGCACTGGCATGATTTTTATTGCCGTATCCACTATAAGGTTAAAGGCGTTTTTTTAATTCTATTTTTAATTATATACCTATATTATAACAGGTAGGGTCTATTATTTCAGTTTCATCTCATTATATTAAAAAATGTCAAAGAAAAATAAAAGAAAATCGGAAAAATAAATGTTAGCTTTGTCAAAACAAAGCACAATAGTACATTAGACATATTATAAAACAATAATTGTCTTCAGTTGTTTTTAATATGTGTTGTTTGGTACCTTACCTATCCTATCCTTAACTATCCTAAAACTACTTCTAATTAGGTGTTATTACACAACTGTGTAAAATGGCTTATGAAAACTATGAAAAATATGATATAAAAATATGAATATGAATGTTCACATATACCCAATATGCAATTCCGAGTGCTAGGAAGAGAAGCAATTTTATGCATTATAAACAATGGGCATCATCAGTTTGAATACCTAGTTTAAGAGGTTAAACGATAGTAAAAGAAGCGTTTTTTTGAAAATTTCTTTTGCATAGAATGAAAGGTAATAAAATAATTATATTCGAGGTGCTTATTCAGTATACAGGGTGTTGAATGAGTTAGCCGAACACACAGAGAAAAAAGATTGTTTCATTTAAATAAACTGTTGTTTGTATACGGGGAAGTAAATATTTCTTTGAAATAAATAATTTTTCTTTGAAATAAAAGAATATTTATTTCTGTAAAAGAAGAATATTTTCATTTTCATTTATGAAAAAAATATTCTTTTATTTCAAAGAAAAATCATTTATTTCAAAGAAATATTTACTTCCCCGTATACAAACAACAATTTCATAGAAAATTAAGATGTAAAAACTTATTTATGCAAATTCCTGCTTCCCTAATTATTTTAGAGAAAAAATGAAAGACACAAAAATAATGCAGAAATATAAACTACAAAAAACCATTAGATTTCATCTAATTTTTACTTAAAAGGTCAAAAAATGCTTTCGAAATTGTAAAAATTTTCATTTATCGCTACAATTTGGAAGTGTTTCATAAGAGAAAAAAAATTTGAAATTTACAGGATACTTAGCTCCTACCTTTAACTTTTAAAAACTTCAAATTTCTTTTTGTTATTAGTATGTAGTATATAGTTTCTCTTCCAACGCCTGCACATCCGCGTGAGATGAAATTAACAAAAACGGGCCTAGAAGATTTTTTAAGTTAAGGGTATGAACTAAGTATCCTGTAAAGGCCCTAGAGGTATAAGCATGGTGATTCGGCCCCGGAAAGATATTTAAACGATATTCAGAGGAAATGTTGGTACTAATAAAATAATAAGATCCTGAAAATTTCAGATCGCTAACTCAATTGGTTTTCGAGAAAATGCAAAAAATGGAAATAAATTTTTTTCTCCGGAATGGCTGAATCGATTGATCTAAAAATTTGGGCGATTGTAATTTCCACCGATGGTCAAAGGGTCCCATAATCCCATATGTATATTCCACCGGCGTACTAGGCAGGTAGACTGGTCAGACATTTAATCTTTTAATTGTTAAGTTTATAATTCGTCGTTAAGTAGGTAAGACTTTGATTAATAAATTATGTAAATGTTACATCGCGTTTTTTCATACACTGCATAAAAATTGTATTAGGTTACTTATATGTCTGATTTCATAAAAATTTAGCTAACAAACCAATAGAAATCATCCGTTAACTTTAACGGCTTGTTAAAAGTTTTATGAAATCAGGCATTAATTTATATTGTTTATTGATATATAGCAATTTTGAAGTAGGTTAGTTATCTGTCGAAGTTATTTGTTGACTTTGCATTTAATTAACTGAACCCCCCCCCTTGAAAATTTCTATAACAAATTTTGTATTTTTTCGGCGTTTGATTCCATACTAGTTGAAACGGATAAAAATGAAAACTTTTTAATGTTGAATGACAGCGAAAATCATTTAATTATATTTTCAAAATTAACCCTTTCCAGCTTAGGGGCCATCCATAAATTTCGTTCTATGTTAGGGGGTAGGGGGGGTTTCAAATATTGTGATGTCACAAAGTAAAATTTTTAAAAATATAGTTTTCTGATATATGGATCGGTTGTAGCAACATAAGTAGCGCTAGCGTGCGTTTTTTCATGCGGAAAAAAATATTAATAAAAATAAAATGTTATTTCAGACCTGTAAAATTGATTTAATTTAAGTTGGTTGTTAAAAAAAATTTTCTACGAATTATTAAATTTTATAGGGTAGCAGTGTGACGTTACTGGGGAGGGGGGTTAATAAAAATGTGACTAAATGTGACATAGGGGGAGGGAGGGGTCTAAAAATCTTACAAACCGTGTGACGTAATTTATTGACTACCCCTTAGTAGTACATTGAATATAGCACTAAAATATTATATTTTTTTACACTGTTTCTTTACTTACTTATTATCGGTGTACTTAAAATTATTACACACGAGAAACGACGATTTATAATAAAAGCTGCCAACAAAGGGTTAAATGAAAACTAAAAATGAAAACTTTTTAATGTTGAATAAAAATCTCTTAATTATATTTTCTAAATTAAATTTACGATGTCTATAATCTGTAGTGTGGTTTATATTTCATTTTTTTAAATAAATACGTAGGTAGGTATTTTAATAATTATTGTTTTCATGTAATTATTTGTTTTGAATTTTAATACTTAGTAATAGTTATTTACCTAACAGTCAGAAAAATGATACATTACCGACGCGACGAGGAGCAATGTTGAAATACGAGGCACTTTGTGCCGAGTATTTTAAAGCTCCGTGTAAAGTGAGACATTTTCCTGACAAGTATGGTATTAAATTTTACCGAAAATCGTAAAAAATCGAAATGTTAAAACATTGTTGAACAACATTTTTAAAATGAACAAAAATCAAGTTTATCAATTTGTTGACTACATAGTTACCATAGATGGTTACTGTCAAAACAATAAAAGTAATAACAAAAAAACCGACGTCTCTTTTACTTTATTACAATTACTAATTATTACCGGACTAGTCATTAAAATTCAATTTCCCCGCGCGTATATAAGCAGGAAAGTGTTGTTTTGATGACGATTTTCGGTAAAATATCTTGATAGTTTCATGGTCGATAAAAAACTTCTTCCAAAGGGATTTTAATTTTATTAATCTGGCTATTGTACACCTACTAATACGTTATAATCCCTAATTACGGTTAGCGGTGGAATTTACAGGTGACCTACGCTGACCATTTTGGAAGGACGGATTAATTATTGACCGTCGGTGGAGTTTACATACGTCCAAAAATTTAATATGTTTTAGGGGCTGGTAAAGGCTCATACAAAAAAAATTAACACTTATTTGACTTCATATTATGATCCTTGAAAGAAGTTGTTTTTTCTTTAATTTAATTTTTTTTACCATGGTACAATTTTTGTAAAATTATGAAACTATTCTTTTTTCAGGTCTCATATATTGCCCTTTAACTTCATGAACTTTTCAGATTTTTAAAATGGGTACGCCACAGTAGAAAAAATTAAAAACCATGTTTTGGCTGTAATAATGCATTTATTTAAATGTTTTGAGCTTTAATTTAATTGAAATTTACTTAAATCTACTTGAAATTTTTTATTTTAGGTTAATTTTCTAGTTCAATCAACATAATGGGCCAGTACCTTTTGATTTCAGTGTCAGTTTAAGAAAAGGCTCCATTCAAATTATTTTTAAAAGAGCCATTACGACTTTTTTGTTGGTTACTGGTAAGTCATCTTCGTCAATTTTTAATATTTTATTCATTATTTATAGATTCTTATTTTTTCAATTTTTCATTATAATATACGACTGATGATCGGAAATCACCGTAAAATAGGGACCTTTATTTTATTACACAGCTTGATTATTAATATAACCAAAGTTCAATAGATTAATGAAAAAAGAACATATTTTTTCAAATTATAAGTCAATTTTCCGTAAATAAACATTAAAGAAAAGACTATAAAATATAGGAACAAAATATACGAACAAAATATACGAGTAATATAGCAAAAATTTTGATTAATATAATTTTCTCAATCTTCATCACTGTCTTCTTCAATCACAACTGAAATATTGTCTTTATCAAATAGTTTATTTAATATTGCAGCAGGCCTGAGAATTTTTGATAAATTGAATGTTGTTTCCATGTTGCCGCAATTGTTTATTATTTGTCACATGGGAGATATTTATCAAAAATTCTCAGGCCTGCTGCAATATTAAATAAACTATTTGATAAAGACAATATTTTAGTTGCGATTGAAGAAGACAGTGTTGAAGATTGAGAAAATTAATCCAAATTTTTGCTTTTTCTTTTCTTTATTGTTTATTTATGGAAAATTTACTTAATAATTTGAAAAACTATGATTTATTTTCATTAATATATTGAACTTTGGTTATATTAATAGAATTAATTTATAAGAATATAATCTAATATATAAAAATCTCGTGTCACGATGTTAGTTACCGAACTCCTCCTAAACGGCTCGACCGACTTTTATGAAATTTTTTGTGTATATTAGGTAGGTATGAGAATAGGTTTTATTGCAAAAATAAATTTTAAATTTGCCAAAACGCGAAATCCACAAACGATTAATGTTAACGCTGCTCTGATTGGTCGACTTTTAATCATATAATGCGGTGAAAAAAGTACACGTACAGGGTGAATACACAGTTGGGTCTAAAATTTGGACTGATAGAAATTCAAAATACCGATACGAATGCTCCTCCATTGAATGACAACGACGAAATAATGCTCTACCAAATTGACCGTTACATCAGCTCCAATGAAGCTGTCTGGCGTATCTTTCGTTTCCCAATTCATGAACGGGACCCAGGAGTTATACATTTAGCCGTCCATCTTAAAATCGGCCAGTGCGTATTTTGCACCAACGAAACAGCAATTGAGCGTGCCATAAATCCACCAAACACAACACTCACCGAATTTTTCGAATTGTGTAATCGTGCGGATACTTTCGGTGCCTTTGCACGAACACTACTCTATTCCGAAGTACCTTCAAACGGGGTGAAAAGGATCACACGGGGTGAAACGGATCACCGATGTTTTGTACGGAATCTTTTTAGGATTGGTAGTATGCGTACGATTTGTGGCTAATAAACGTTAAAATATGTAGTTGGGAAGATCAGTCGTTGGAAAAAGTCTGAAGACAGCTGGCTCGCGTTGCGTATGGTTGATATTGGCGAAAAAACAAAAGGCGATACTTGCGTAGTTTTTACAAAGCGTTAAAAGATTGACATCCACAGAATGAGCTATACAAGTTGGAGACTCCTGGTAAGCTTTTATGAGTTACCCAATTAGTCGAGTACATCAGGAAATAAAAATATTTTTTAAATCTTTTTTGGTTGAAGTTTAAGAATTTTTTTAGTAAAAAATTTTAAGTTTAAGGGGTGAAACAGATCATCTATTACAACAAAGAACGGGCTCAAGGGAAAAATCCAAAGAGGGATAAAAAGTGAATGGAAAACAGGAAAAAGTGTTTCTAAGAAAAACCTTGAAAAAAAAATAAAAGTTTGCAAGAGCAGGAAGAAGAAGGCACTAATATGAATTTTTCAGAATTGTAAATTGACGACAACGTTTCAGACGACTTACCTGAGGGGTTTAATGAAAACTTTTACTTTGGAGAATTTGTTATCGTGAAATATGTCACGGACAAAAGAGTTTGATTTTTTGCTGCTAAAATTGAAGAAATTTTAGGAGAATGAGACTACAGTAAAATGTTTAAGGAAGAAGTCGTCAAAAATACAAATAACTTTTGCCTATCCCGAAATTGATGATACCGTAGTGGTCAAGCAAGAACAAATTATAAAATGAATTCATGTATAATCCCCCTAAGATGAGGAACATTTACTTTTAAGTAAATGTCCTACCTATTATGTAATATTTTTTATAGCTTTTGTTTTATTACTTAGTTTAAGTTTTTTTATATTTTTTCAATGAAAATATAACCAAAAACGCATTTTATTTATCAACCTATCCAATAAAAACCGCTTGCAAAACATGAAAAAAATTTTTTTTGTGATCCATTTCACCTCTGAGGATGTTGAAAAGCAAAATAACGGCATTTAAACACCTGATCACCTTTTAAAAACAGAAATAAAAAAATCTAATTGGTGATTTTTAAAAAATGTTGCAGTAATTTGTGCCTTAGATATGTATCTTTAACATATATTTTTTCCAGAATTTTTTCTGTCCTAAAAAGCATGAAAAATACAAAAAATCTAAAATTTTGATCCGTTTCACCCCGTTTGACGGTACCACGGTATTTCACGTGGAATCAAACGAAGAAATTGATGCCCCACAAGCAAGGCACATCAATAGATGCGTGCCCCAGCCCATTCAAATCAAACACTTTGGGCCAAGTATATACAGTCAATCCAAAGAAGATTGAGTGCTTCTATCTGCGACTTTTGTTGGTTAATGTCATCGGCCCTTTGTCATTTCTAGATATACGCAAACTGAACGGACAACAGTATCCAACATAAAAAGATGCATGCCTTGGACTCGGCTTACTCGAAGACGACAATCACACTGACGATATGCTCACTGAAGCAGCACTGAACAGTACAGCAAAACAAATTAGTCTACTATTTGCTATAGTATTGACTACATGTTTCCCGGGACGAGCAGGCACGTTGTGGAATAAGCACAAAGATTCAATGACTGAAGATATATTGGATCGAATTCGTACACGGTGCAACGATCCAACGATTACATTCACGACGCTATGCACAATGAAGCATTATTGATTGCTATCGAGGATCTTTGCGTTGTCATTGCCAATTTATCACTCAGTTATTTCGATATGAGTTCGCCAAATCGAAGTGCATCTGATTTAATGGCCACCGAAATGAATCGTGAACTGTTGTACGATTCTACACAAATGGCAGCGATTGTTACTCGCAATGTCCCACTACTGACTAATGAACAGAAAATCATTTACGACCGCGTTACGTTGGCAGTTTCGGCGGGACTAGGTGGATTTTTTTATGCACCAGGTGGAACTGGCAAAACATTTCTAATTTCGCTAATTTTCGCCGAAATACGATCAATTGATGGCATCGCATTGCATTGGCCGTTGCATCATCTGGCATTGCAGCAACCTTATTATATGGAGGCAGAACAGCTCATTCAGCATTTAAGCTGCCACTTAATATTCAAAATAATCCAGATGCTTTGTGCAGGATGAAAAAACCAATCGTCTATGGCCACAGTGCTGAAACAATGCAAAATTATCATCTGGAATAAATGCACCATGCATTGCACACAAACATTCTCTTGAGGCGTTGAACAGAACACTCAAAGTTATAAAAAACAAAAAAAAATTATTCGGAGACACTCTGTGACTCCCTTCGGGTGATTTAGACAAACACTTCCCGTCATTCCACGTTCGACTTACGCTGATGAGATCAACGCTTGCTTTAAATCATCGCCACTGTGGCGTAATGTTGAAAAAGTTCACCTAAAAACTAACATGTGCGTTTAAATACTACAATAACCATCCGCTGACACATTCTCGAAGCAATTATTAGATATCGGCGATGGAAAAGTTGCTGTTCATGAAAGTACTGGATGCATAAAATTGCCCAATAATATCTGCACAATCGTTGCTTTGCAAAATGCTCTCATTGACCGCATATTTCCCGATGTACGCACACAATGCAAAAATTATGCGTGGCTGGCAGCAAAAATTGTGGACGTTGACGATTTAAACTACAAGATACAGCAGTCGTTTTACGACGATACAGCAGGCGACTTGGTATCGTACAAATCGAACGACACAATTAGTGATGCTAACCAAGCTGTAAATTAACCAACAGAGTTTCTGAACTCATTGGATTTGCCAGGCATGCCACCACACCTTCTACGACTGAAAGTTAGATCTCCAGTTATTTTACTTAGGAATTTGAACACACCACGGCTGTGCAATGGTACGCGATTGGTAATTAAAAAATTAATGAAAAACATTATAGCAGCCACCATTTTGAATGGCAAATTCCGAGCCGAAAATGTCTTGCTGCCACGAATTCCATTGATTCCCACAGACGTTCCAATTGAATTCAAACGCATTCAATTTCCGATTAGATTGGCATTCGCAATGACAATTAATAAATCGAAAGCTGAATTTTTGCAGAAACGTTGTTCTTGTGGTTCTAAATAAGAACTGAAAGTTCCCCATCGATCCGAGTGACGCTAATAATTATACGCGGGGTCAAAGGTTGTAAAAATAGGTTTTCTGCTAGTATCTTTTTAGTCGTTACTTTTATAGAAAAAATATAAAAGATCAAATTTGTAGCTCTCAAAATTACCTACAAAAAATATTTAGATCCTTTTTTTTCAATAATAATTCAATTTGTAGAGTCAGAATTTCTCAAAAATTTTCTCTCGAAATATATACTTCTGTCGTCACCACCTTCGAGGTTAAGTACAAGGCACGTTTTTTTAAATGTAATTTTCCCGATAGACCTAATCCACATTGTTTTAAATCAAAAACCATCCGTGGTGTCTAAACATTGTCAACAACATATTGAACTGCAGCACCTTCTTGAGATATTTTCAAGATTTGAAACAATCAGAATGATACAGAATGATGGAATGATAATAATTCCGTGTATAACTGCCTTTGAAATTTCATGTGAACGGTTTTCTACTGATTTTTGAAAGCATTATGACGATCATTTACTATTTTTTTCATTTTTTCATTTGTTTTTTACCACATTTAAAAACAACATTTAAAAAAACGCGCTTTGTACTCTGCCTCAAAGGTGGTGACAACAGGAATATACATTTCAAGAGAAATGTTTTGAAAAATTCTGTCTCTACGAATTGAATTATTGTCGAAACAGTGAATAGCACAGAAAAAAGATCTAAATATTTCTTGTAGAGAATTTTAAGAGCTACAAATTTTATCTCTTGTACTTTTTGCATAAATGTAACAGTTAAAAAGATATTCGGAGAAAACCTATTTTTACAACCTTTGACCCCGCGAGGAATTGTTATCTGCACTCGGATCAATGGGGAACTTTCAGTTCTTATTTAGAACCATAAAAACAACGTTTCTGCAAAAATTGATTTTGATTTTGAAAATTGATCTAATTTCCCTGGACTATATATTGCATATTTAAAACGGAAAGTGAGCCTTTTGTGCTCGGAGTCGTAATTTGTAGCGCCAGCCGCAGGCGAGCACTGCAATCGTCTCCGAGCACAAAAGGCACTTTACGCTTGAAGCATGCATACTGTTTTTCCTCCGCCCCCTTCAAAAATGATCAAAAACTAGATGAACATTCAATCTCTGTAGTAAATTATTTTTATTTCTATCAGATTAGCCTTGCTACACCGTTTCTAAGGAAATTTTGTGTTCCATTTTGTTTTATCAATAAATATTGTGTGGTAACGCAGTAATATTTGTAATTTGCTGCACATTCATATGTGATTCATATACTCATGTATCAAGGAAGCCATCGTATGATGACTCCCTTGAATGTGTTTAGTTAGTATTTAGTATTACAATATTATAACATAATGGAGTAGAAGTTGACATGTCAAGAAGTTAGTTTAATCATGTAGTCTTAAGTTGTAAATATAATTAAGTTCCAAGTATAAGTTATTTAATAAAATCAAGTAAACAATCAATCTTATTGATTATAAAACATAATATTGACAATTCAAAGTATAGCCGATTCATTACTTTTTTAAAGATGCAATCAAAAGGTTACCAAAATCCAAAAAATCAAAGATTCTTAAAAGAGAAGAAATTGATAGGTTCCTATTAGTTGCTTCTGATAAATCTTAGTTGATGTTGATGGTATAAATAAGATGACATTATTATATTATTGGATTATAAATTATAATGAAATTTTTAGGTTGCTTTAGCGTTTGGTAGGTATTTCTGGAGCTTGTCGTCGGGCCGAACTAACTAAAATGACAATTAATACCATAGAAGACAATGGAACAATCATAATAGTGAAAATTCACAATACTAAAACCGAAGTTCAGCGTACATTTATTGTGTCGAACGACTGAGAACTAGACCTCGAATAGTTAAGCTTTAGTGTAAATATGTAGCTCTTCGTCCGTTAAACTCGAAGATAATTCATAATAAATTGTAATTACTGTTTATGTTATGTATTTTATTATTTTAAACAAATTTACTTTCAGCTGGGCGAGCGGCAAATGCCAACTTTTAACTATCAACTGACAGCTTGAAAAGCCTACTTTCACTATCGGGCGTAGGAAAAAGGTTTTACAGCAAAAACCGTAAAACATAAAAATAAGACTTTTCAATTGTTTGATTTGATGTGGATAGGAAGTGGAGGGTACAAAAATTAAATCCTTTTTTATTTTGGTATTTGGAACCCTAAAGAACATTTCCACAAAGTTTAAGCAAAATCTTAAATAGTGCAGCGACAATTTTCTTGGTTTTTTGATGATTTCATATGGAATGACTCATACGCCAAAGAACTGCGGTCATTCGAGTTAAAAACACCCGTGGGGAAAAGGTTTAATGCCCAACTGTGAAAAGAAGATTATCTTTTCATTGTTTCATTGATATTGAACTCTTAAATTGTGATCAATGCGCCCCGCTCTCTCTACGTTTCTTACATTATTTCGGTCAACGATACAATTATTACCGATAGTAAAGATAACCAGTTTTGTTAAATTGCTCATATTTTCTATTATGCATATTTTATTTTCAAATAAACTTAGAAATTCCAGATTAATTAAAGCAGTTAAGTTTGTAATTTTGGTTATTTTATTGAAAGATAAATCTAGTTCCTTTAAATTAATCAAAGAGTCTAAATTTTCGATGCGTTCAATAAGGTTATTACTCAAACTTAATTTTTTTAAAGAAGTTAACATCCAAATGTGATCGATTCGTAAGATCCCTAAAATCACAAATATTAATATTTACAGTAAATAGCTGACGAAAAAAATAGAAGATTTAAAGGGTTGAGCCGACCAAGAACGTCGAAAAACTGGTTCATATTTGCAATTCTTTTGTAGAGAAGTGAAGTTATGCTTATCTTTGTACAACAGTTTAAGTATTTAAAAAAGCTTTATTTAGTGAGTGCTCTGTGATTTTTTTGTTACAAAATACTAATAATTAACAAAGTTACAGTGTGTGCAAAAATTGCACACGGGATGAAAGAAACTTAGTCCCAAGGTGTATATACTATTTTTCACAATTTCGATGAAAATGCTGAATTACATTGGTTAATAAGTAAATTTGAGATTTTGAAATTGCAATAACTCGAAAACGGCGCTATTGCAAATATTGCAAATCTGATCAAAAAATTTACTTCCGTTACAGTAACTTCCCCAGCGACTTATCATAACAAGCCATATGTAAAATTTCAGATCAATAGCGCTCAATAATGGCGCGGGAAAAAAAGTATAAACTTTTCTCAAAAAAAGAGATCGAGGATGCGCCATCCATTTTTCGATATCTCCTATAGTTACCGATTTCCACATAAGAGGCATCGAAATTGAACCACCTTGTACAAAGATATGCATTATACTTCTTTTCTCAACGTTCCATACTGAAAAAACACAATATATTAAAAAACTAGCACGTTTTTATGCACGTGTGATAAAACGTCTTATGAAACGAGTTTTTGGTACTATTTTTTATAATTTTTGTTGTTGATGAACCATTACATTCATCTCGTGTCACTGTATGATCACAGTATAATAACTTCTTATACTAAGGTATGATTATGCGCTGTATAGACTAGGAGCAGGGAGGTGGAGTCAAGAAAAATAATACTACTAGCGCCCGTAGTGGTCAAATCCTAAATCAACTGTGGAACGCGTTAACATGTAATCAAATGCAATATTAATAATAAACAGTGTTTAAAAATTTTACCAACAGCAAAATACTTGTGAAAAGTTTTCTATATATCTCTCTATTTAAAATATGCGATTTATTCTTATATTAAATATAAAGATTTTATTTACTGCTGCAAAAACCATAACATTGGTTTTTGCATTAAAACCATAACCTCGAATTTTGAATTCAATTGCTTGGTTACGGTCAAGAGTTTAATTTAATTATTTAACATTAATATTACTTATTTAACATTGAATAAAATACATATTTATAATTGAATAAAATATTAAAATAAAATATTTCTTATACTTTAGTACTTCTTCGATAAAATGTTCTATTTTTCAATGCTTATTGAGATGACATGTTTCGTATAAAATATTATACATTTTCAAGTCTTAAAATAAATTGGTTTAGATGAAATAAAATATTTTATGTAATGTACAAATGTATAATATTTTATACGAAACATGTCGTCTCAATAAACATTGAAAAATAAAACATTTTATCAATATCGCAAACAGCACATTGCATTGGTACGGTTTTTCGCCAGTATGAGTCCTTAAATGAAACAACAGCGCCGCGGTGTCGAAAAGTAAAATGAATTTATTGTTGAACAGTTTAATTTACTTTTCGGCACCTTGGCGCTACATGACCCTCTGCTCCTAGTCTCATAGACTGTGTGGCTAGTTCCACAATTATGCAGAATTGTAATTAAAAATTTTGATGAAAAGGTCGATGCCTGTATACGTGCTTGTGGCTAACATTTTGGGGATATAATTTTTCATTCATAAATGGATAAATACACGTTTGCAAATTTATACTTACAGTGTATTTTACATGTGATAACTTAAAAACATTTTAGTTTTGAAAAGTGTTTAGTGCATTTTTGGGTTTTTTAAAATATTGATATGGTCAGCATTAAAAATCCTATAAAAACAAGAAGCCACACTTTGTGCTGACGTGTCGGAAAAATTTCAAGGTGAGGGTTGTTTACAAAGCAAAAAAATCTACAAACATCACCCACTCCCCGTTCTTGAAACTTAGAAAAGTTAAATTTTGTAGGACTGTGTTATTTGACATAAAAAAATTGTATGCATGCTTACAAAAATACATAAGAATATATTTTGTATGACGTAAAAGCGTCTAGCACTGTCAACCTTAAATCTGTTTGACTTTAATGTAATGTTTTTAAAGCGGTTGAGATATAAGCGTCGTTCTCGGCCAATTAACGTGACACATCATAGCATAGCATAACTTAACACAACAGTTAAAATACATTGAAACATAGTATATGTATGTGTGTTCAAAATGACATTTGTCAATTGTCATTTTTAATTGTGAACACACATACTATAGTTATGTCTAACGAACCTTTAAAGACCACATTTAATAATTTATAATATAATTATTTGTTTAGTCTAGGCTAATTAGTATAAGTTTTAAAAAGGTTTTACATGTAAGGGTCGTCTCCAACTCAAGTGTTTACGAGTTCAAAACACCCCACTTTCGAAATGTAACTTTGGATGAATTTTTTTAATATTTTAAAATCAGTTGCTGTTTTGCATCTAACTTGAGCAGTTGTATCTTTAATTTAATAAATATTCAATTTTTAAAAACATTTGTTTTAATTGGATAAACGTAATTGGCGCAGTCGGTAGGATACCCAAACAATTCTATCGAAGAATTGGCGATTATTAAATCATAAATGGGTAAAATAATAAGTGCGACGTTCTAAATTGTACGAATTGGTGCAAGATCCACTGGTACCTGCTACAGAGAGACTTCTACCGCAGACGGACCTCACCCGCAGTGCCACCCGGAAACTACACCACCAGCAATTCACCCGCTAGACATACAACATGTTATTGGCAACCTTAGTTTTGTAAGTACCGTTTATTATTTTCCTTTACCTTAAATTTTGTCATACTGCATCTCTATGAGTTTAATTCGCGATAGATCACCTATTAAAATCGCGGAAAATAATTCGAATTATTAAGATTTACAATTAGAAATTAGCGAAATAATTTTTAGTCAATTAAACAAAATTAATCAATTCGAAATGTCTGTTAATTTTACAGAAATTGAACTGGCTAAAGAGACCATTCCTCAATATGAAGGAGGGAGTAAAAATTTATCATATTTTATTCTTCAATGCGAAAAATTTATTAGGGCTTATAAAAATACAATTGAAGCTAGTTCATTAAATAGTTTACTTTTAGAAACTTGTTGCTCGAAGTTAACTGGTGTTGCCAGAGACACTTTAGTCACATCGGATTGTTCCACTTGGGAAAAATTAAAAATATCACTTTTGAATCGTTTTTGAGATCAAAGAAATGAAACTTTATTATTAAATGATCTTAATACTTGTTATCAATTATTATTAAATGAAACGTACGATTCTTATTATGAAAGAATCAAAAATAAATTACAATTATTATTAGAACACGTTACAATTAGGGAACAAGATGAAGGTCTTAAATTATATAAAATTGGTTTGCATAATAAAAGCGCGTTAGATACTTTTAAGGCAGGCTTGTTAGAACCATATCGTACTCACATTTCGAATCAAATTCTAAATTCAATCGAAGATTGCATGCTGCAATTGAGAAATTTAGATAATTATAAACAACAAGTCGAATTTTTAAACTTCATGCGTAACAAAGCTCCAAAGCATAATAATAAGCACAAAAATATTAATCAAAAATCATATAATCCACGGTTTAACTCGTTTACGCCTCAATCTAATCAATTTTCAAATTATCGATCTTTTAATCAAAATCAGGGATATACTAGTAGATTTAATAATACTAATTACAATAATCATAATAATTATAGTCAAAATGAATTTCCGCGAGGTCCAGTTAATTACCAAACTAAACCCGTTCAAAATAAATTTTTTACAAATTCGCAAGTATTCGGAAGAAAACCCGAATCAAAACCTACACCTATGTCGATATCAACAAGAAATACATTTAACCCTTCTCGTAATCGACCAAACGCTTCTTATAATAATCATTTTCAAAAATCCGGTTCAAATAATGTTATATCAGAGGAACTGCATAATATAGAAGAACCCGATCAAATGCAATTAGAAAATCAAGAATATTTTGAAGATATGAATGAACCAATTGAAAATTTTCTAATACCAGCCTCGGAACAATCAACATCGATTTAAATATATTAGCTAGCAAACCTAAATTACCATTTATTACCATCCCTAGTTTAAATTTAAAAATTCTCCTCGATAGTGGAGCTTCGAAATCCATACTGAACCCAAATATTGCACATGATAATTTAAAAAATTTTATATTTAAAAAACAGTTTTTAATTAAGAGCATGAATCAAACGATCTCTAATGATGAAAATGTATCTTTCCCTATTTTGAAAGAATTCGGTATAATCAATGCAATTGATTTTCATATCATTAATTGGCATGATAGGTTTGATGCTTTATTAGGAAGCGAAGATTTATGTAAATTAGGAGTAAATATAAATTATAACAATAGAACGTTAGAGATAGGAAATTATAAAATTCCATTTTTTCTGGAATTAAACCAGAACAATTCTAAGCCATTTAAGCAAAGAGTTAAAACTCATATAAAAATTCCAGTAAATATTGATGAAGGTGAGAAGTCCTTATACCTGAAATTAATTTTAAGCAATTTTGTATCGCCGAGTCAATTGCCTTTGCAAAGAACGGTTTTTGCGAAATACCCATAGAAGAAGTACGTAAGATAGATATAAATTTTAAACAACAGGTAAAAGTAGAACCAATAACAAATGTAGAAATAAAGAAACCTAAAAATCATTTTTCTAATTTAAATATTCAAAATGTCATTCCCACGGAACATCTTAACCCGGAAGAAAAAGCAGAAATTTTAGGTTTATGTAGAAAATACAAAGATATTTTTTATAACGAAAATCACGATTTAATGCAGTATACTAATGCAGTAAAGCATAAAATTAGAACAGTAGATAACCAACCAGTTTTTTGTAAATCATTTAGATATCCTTATCATTTAAAAACAGAAATTCAAAATCAAATAAAAAAACTATTAGACGATAAAATTATAAAACCCAGTATTTCACCGTATAGCTCGTCAGTTTGGATTGTACCAAAGAAAATTGATGCTAGTGGAAAAAATAAATTCCGTCTAGTGATAGACTACCGTAAGCTAACTGAAAAAACAATTGAAGAAAAATATCCCATTCCTAGAATTGATGAAATTCTGAATAATCTAGAAAAATGTAATTACTTTTCCACCTTAGATCTCGCGCAGGGTTTTCACAATCAAGAAAACCACTTTCTCAGTAAATAACGGCCATTGGGAATATGTCCGCATGCCATTTGGGTTGAAAATGCCCCTAGTACGTTTCAGCGAGTAATGGATAACATTTTTCGCGAATTTCTTCATAAATTTTGTTTTGTCTATATGGACGACATAGTAATTTATTCAAAATCTCTCCACGAACACTTGGTTCACCTTAAACTAATTTTTGATAAAATTAGACAGTACAATCTAAAAGTTCAACTTGACAAATCCGAGTTTTTTCGAAAGGAAGTTGCCTATCTTGGTCACGTAATTACACCAGAAGATATAAAACCAAATCCCCAAAAAATTATAGCTATGCAAAATTATCCTCTTCCAAAGACAATAAAAGAAATTAAGTCATTTCTTGGTTTAATAGGATAGAAAATTAATTCAAAATTTTGCTAGAATAGTACAGCCTTTCACAAAATGTCTTAAAAAGGGAGCAAACATCGAAACAAGTAATCCCGATTATTTACAAGCATTTCAGAAATGCAAAGAATTAATAACAAATTCCCCCATATTAGCTTATCCCGATTTTGAAAAAATCTTTCACGTCACAACTGAGTGTTATCCCAAAATAATGAAACCATTGCTTTTAGGCTTCTATACAACGTATAGGAAGAAGCGTTATGATCTGGCTCCGTGTCTGTCTGTCTGTCCGCATCTTTCAACTTTAAGAACTATTCTAGTATAGTTTTAGGCTTCCATACAAAGTATAGAAAGAAGCTTTATTTAAACTATATGCATAGTTCTTAAATTTGAAACATGCGGAAGGACGGGTGGGTGGACACGTACTTCAGTTTTTTATACTATTGGTGTATTGTGTTTATTGTTATAGTATGAAAAACATAGGTACTGTTGTGTTCTGATAAAGCAATGAAAAGTGAGTTGCGTAATTTAGAAATAAAGAACTGACTTTGCAACCTGAGGAACAATAAAGGCAGGACTCCGTGTTCGTTTTTCAAAATTGTTTTTATTAGTGTTAAGTTTGTTCGTTAGTTTAAGTTGTATTGTTTAGTTTAAGTTTGTTGCAGTAATTTCGTTTGTTTTTTCTAAATTTTAATGTTTGTATTTTTAATTTTCGTTGTTTAGCGACTCACACGAATGCAGCTGAGCAGTACGCTAGAATCTTGATTTGATTTAAAAAAAAAAGAAGAATAAAAAAAACCAAGGAGATGGAGATAGAATATAAATAAATGAAAGCACGAGAAGTCGCAAATTTACAACCCGTAAAAAAGAATATAAATAAATGAAAAAACGAGAAGTCGCAAAATTTACAACTGGAAGATAAATAAAAAGTTAGTGGAACTGAGAGTCGCAAATTTACAGTCCGAGAGGCTAATGTATAAAAGTTAATCACAGAGAGTCGCAAATTTACAGTCCGAGAGGCTAAAAATAGAATAATAAAAAGTTAGTGAAATTGAGAGTCCAACAGTTGGTGTGGTGTAGAAAATAAGCCGAGGAGAGTGTGGAAGAAAGAAGCCGAACCGTGCTGCTCAGCAAGATTTGTGTGAGTCCTGCTTTTTATAAAATTTGTTTCTTTTTGTACAGGTTGCAAAAATAAATTGTTTCGTAAATCGTCGGTTTTTTATTGTCTTGCATGTAACCATTTTCGAGAACCAACGACAATTTTAATAAGAGAGAAAGAGAGCACAACAGTACGTTATAATTACCATAGATAACTATTATGTTCTTTTCTCATCTTATAATGGACTTATAAACAATTAAACTTTAAATAACAAGTTAAGTTCAATAATAAAATCAAATTATATTTTTTTAAGTTTTCGACGATTTTTGTCTTATGTTCTTATATACTAAAATTTTTAAGTTGGTACTTGATCGGATTATCGAATTCGCTATTTTAATGCAGGCTTTATTTAGAATTTTTAAGTATCTACCTTATATTCTAATCTATATTTTTCAAGTTTAACCAGGAAGATAGAAGTATAGAAGCCTAAGAACTACGGTTATCCGAGTTCCACCTTGTTTATTCTAGAACTTTAAATAGTTCCGAAAGAAATTATTCAACAGTCGAACGCGAATTATTAGCAATTGTCGATACGAAAAAACAATTTAGACCATTTATTTACGGAAAACATTTATTATTGAGACTGGCTATTTGTAATTAAAGATGCAAATGCTCGCCTCGTTAAATGGCGATTAAAATTAGAAGAATTTGATTATAAAATTCAATATAGAAAAGGCAAAGAAAATCAGGTAGCAGACGCATTATCGCGCATAGAAATTAATGTAAAAGAAACTTTAGACGAAAACTTAGATTTAATATCAATGACTCCAAATGTTGGTGACGATTTAGAATTGCGATTAGAAGATCTTGACGACATAATAAACACCCTTGATAAAAATAACGAATCAATTATTAACGCTAACGATAATACTAACGAAGACAATGAATCGAATTTGCAAATCGTATAATCTTACAATTAGGAGAGCAATATAACGTAAATCATAAAAGAATTTTTGCGAAAAATAACTATGTAGTTACTATTAGAAGAGGTAAGGAATTACAAAATCTTTCACAAATCTTAAAGGAAATTGTTAATCCTGGAAATTTATACGGAATTTATTTCAAAGATAACGAAATAGAATCAAAATTTTTAAAAATCACTCAAAGTCTATTTAATAATCAGGTAAAATTTAAAAAAGTAACATATTAGCAAAAGATTTAGAAAATTCAAACCAACAAGATGAAGTAATAGAACAATATTATTCAAGTAACCATAACGGCATCGCCGAAACTTATAATCATTTAAAATTAAAATATTATTGGCCCGATATGAAAACTAAAATAAATAAATTTATAAATGAATGCGAAACTTGTCTCGCTAGTAAATATGAAAGAAATCCTTACAAGATTCAATTTTCGGGACCCCTACTTTCAAAAAGACCTTTTGACGTTATTCACATAGATACATTCAGTTTTGAAAGTAATAAATTTATAACTATAATTGATTTATTTTCGCGTTATACACAAGCTTATTTTGTAACAGATATCACCGGTATAACAATATTAAATAAATTACGCCATTACTTTTCTCATCACGGTTATCTAAAGAAAATTGTTTGTGGCGAAGGTAAAGAGTTCAAAAACAAAGTATTTCAAGAATTTTGCGAATTATTTAAAATTGAATTACATTTCACGACAAATTATAATAGTAGTTCTAATTCACCGATAGAACGAGTGCATTCCACTATTTTAGAAAAACTCAGAATAATTAAAGAAAAAGACCCAAATGAAAGTCCTCAACATTTAATGATATCAGCCGTACTAACTTATAATCAATCAAGGCATTCCGCCACCGGTTACACCCCATTTACATTATTATATGGCCCTTATGAAAATTTAAACGCACCGAATTAGACCTAAGTAAAACTGTTTAAGAAATTTATAACGAAAAAAGAAAAGACGAATTATTACCATTCTATGAACAATTATATCTAAAACAACTCGAAAAAGGACAAAGTTTGCAAAATCATAATAAAAATAAAGAAACCACAGTAGAAATTAGTGAACCCTCAGTATATTTTACACGGCAACGAATCAGAAAAACGGACCCGTATTATGATAAAGTAAATGTAACAGCAATCGAGAAAAATAAAATAATTGGAATACGAGATAAGTCAAAACGACAAGCAAACATACACGTAAGAAATTAAAAAGACTTAAAAAGAAATTTCCGTTACAGAATAATGGAACTGACAAGTCAAAACCAGGCCCTTCAGGTAGACAACATTGACACGAACGTTGACACGAACGGATATTTTCCCGAAGACCTAGGTCCAGCAAAGCTCCTTGGTCATTATCATAAGTTTTATTTTTATTTTAATATAAGCGATCAAGAATGAAGTTATTTAAAGTTATTAAGCAGTACTACGATTTTACAATCAAAAACATCAAATTCAAATCATCATACACAACAATTAGTTAACGTGCTAACCGATAAAACAACTATCAAAATTTAAATATCGTAACAAACGTGGACTCATTAACGTTTTAGGAACCGCTATTAAATTCATTACCGGCAATCTGGACAATCAAGATTTAATTGATATTGATAAAAATTTAGATTTACTATATAATAATCAAGAAAAGATAATTAAACAAATAAACGAGTATAGTTCATTTGCACATCACATAACAATGCGTTACGCGAAAGATCTCGAAACAATTCAAAATAATTTGAATTCATCATTTAATGCAATAAATAAAATAAGTACTAATTCTCTTGATACCCATCAGTTAGTAATTATAGAATACAACAATTACATCAGTCGAAAATTACTGAACGTTCTCCAAAGTATTGAAAGAACAATCTCATTAGCTTTTTCGGAAATTACAAATTTAGAAATAATATCGGACGAAGAATTAATTGAAATTATAAATCATTTAAATCTAATTTATAAAAAATCAGAATTACTCGAATTAGATACCGTTCCTATTTTCAAGATTTTGTAATTTTCAAAGTTTCAAATTTTTGCAACAAGAGATTTTATTACATGTATACTGAATATACCTATCCTGGATCCATCCATTTACCAACACACAAGAATTTATCCAATTCCCGATCAGCAAAACAATAAGGTGCTAATTCCGCCATCTAAATACCATCTGCAAAGTGTTAGAAAAGAACTATGGACTGACGAAAAATGTCAAGTGATAGAAAATTCAATGGTGTTTGTAGACAAACCCCAAGTGAACAAGTGCTCTTTTATTCATAATAACAATATACTGTACTTATGCATTAGCTACCAATGATTATAAAACTTTACGTACAACTTAAAAACGGAAAAGTTCTAACCTTTTGTAAAACTAAGTTAAGCGTAATTGAAGAATGCAATCTAATGCAATGATAAAATTAATAATCTCGAAGTGATAAACAATGCGTTAATTTCATCTGAAAACAATTGTAAAATAATTATAGACGATCAAACTTATGTAAATACATTTAAAAATTTTACTTTTAATAATCCATTAGCAATTCAAGAGTATCAGGCTAGCGCAATTATTGTAAATTTGCGATTAAACCATTTGGACAATTTAGATGATCTAAAAGAAAAAGCAAAACGTTTGGAACATCACATCAAAATACATCCTCTAATGCATGTTACACATTTTATCACAACTATTATTATTGTTTTATGTATTTTTGTTGCATTATTATATCTCTTTAGAAATAAAATTAAATCATTAGTTAAGAGGGAGAAAAATGAAGAATTTCAATTATCAGAAAGTTACAGTGTCCAAGCTTCACCGGACACGTTCTTTACTAAGGGGGGAGGAGTTATGTCTAACGAACCTTTAAAGACCACTTCTAATAATTTATAATATAATTATTCGTTTAGTCTAGGCTAATTAGCAGGGCTCGGAAGTTATAGCACTAAAAAAGTGAACTTTTAGCTCTTTAATATGCACTTAAAAACACCAAAATTAGCACTAAAAAATGAAATAATAAAATTGTCATAAACTTTTTTTATTTTTTTATAAATGTATTTTTTAAATATTTTCAAATTTGAATTATCTGCGGTTTGTTGATAGAAGAGTTTTTGAGTTTTGTACGCCGAAAACGACTGTCTAACATTGACGGACGTCACTGATGCGTACTTAAAAAATACCAAGTCATTGAAATTTAAATCTTTAGGAAGACCATCTAAATTTCCGGATGTTTCTTCCCCAGTTAAAATTTTTCATATTTATATTAGAGCTGAGAGACCAGTACTTTTCCAGTACTTGATTGAAGTTCTTTTCCTGTTGTTTCCAAACAGCTTTTCCATTTGGTTCACATAGAGTTTCAAATGAGTTTTGAATATCTTGAACTGCTTTAATTGAATCTGATAATGGTACATAATATCGCTGTTTTAACAATTTTATAACGGCATATTTATAATTTAATACAAATTTTTTTTTTATAGTATTTTGTTTATTTCATTTATTATATAAAAATATGCCTGTAAATAGCACTTAAAGCTCGAAAATAGCAAAATAGCAGTAAAAACCGTAATTATGCAGAAATTAGCATTATAAAATTTTGTATACGACATCATCAGCAAAGTGTGAAACAAATTTGTATCCTAATTTCAATGTTCTAAGACTTTCCAAAAAATATATGCATTTGCTAGAACTTCCGAGCCCTGCTAATTAGTATAAGTTTTAAAAAGGTTTTACATGTAAGAGTCGTCTCCAACTCAAGTGTTTACTAGTTCAAAACACCCCACTTTCGAAATGTAACTTGGGATGCATTTATTTTTATATTTTAAAATCAGTTGCTGTTTTGCATCTAATTTGAGCAGTTGTATCTTTAATTTAATAAATATTCAATTTTTAATAACTATTTAATATATAAGTGTTAAAAGTAAGATTTTATTTTGTTAGTGGGGAATTTTGCGAAACGAGCGAAAGCGAGTTGAACAACCCCCAAGAAAAAAATAAAATCATTTTTAACATATGTATATCGTACAATATTTTTTATACAACTGTTTATATTTAATTTAAAAACGAATTCAAAATAATTAATAAGAGTATTTTAAATTTTTTCACAAAAATCAGCTGTGTCGTGATGTAGCCACGTTATGCAGTGACAATTAAAAATTGTTTTTTAGAAACGTCAGAAAACTTGTGCGTATTTTTAAAACAGTTTGTACTATTCGGCAGCAAGAAATTCGTTAACTATATACTTCCTAAGGGACTAATATCAGTAATTGTTCTAATTCTAACGAGTTTTTAATTATATATTATAAATAAATATGTATGTTACTGTTTATAAATAATTTATAAACTAATTACCACTAGTGTTAAAAAGCTTTTTTTTTACTAGTGTTAAAAATATTTTTAACCAGCTACCTTATAAAATTAAATTTTTAACCCGGGTGACTTGAGCTAAAAGTGACATTTTTAATGTCAGTTGTATAAGAAACCATTTGTTTTAATTGGATAATAGTACATTGTCTTATTCGGATTAAAAGTGAAACTTTGTTTGTATTTGCGAGGCGGAGCGCCAGCGGAGCCGAGCGAATCCAATAATTGCACGTCAAACAAAGACACTTTTAATCCAAATGAGACATATTATTTTTTCTCCAACCAAAAATTTAAATTACTTCAAACATTTTGTTTGAATATTCGTGTAGTGAAAATCCAGAAACTTGAATTTTTGTTTTTTTATATTAAGTTGTCATAGTTTTTAGGTGACTTTTAGGTTTAGCACAAAAAAAGTTCTTTTTTCCACTACTAGTCATATAGGCAATCATTATAACTTAGTCAAGTCGCACGTGAAGTGACGCATTTTAGACAAGTGGTAAATAATTTTTCATTATTGACCACTGGTAAATAATGAACATATTGATATTTTTCTACAGTTTAGAGAGTATTTATAAGGCAAATTTTGTTAAAAAACGATTTTGTATAACCGAGAGATTCTATTTAATTATACTTAAACTATTCAAAACGGTTTTTTAATTGATTAATTTCATTTTAAACATTTCTAAAAAAAGTCAAATTAATTATGACAGGAGCGCTAGCGCCACCTCTTATTAATTTGAGAAACCACAAAATTACAAGTTTATTGAATAATTTCAGTATTTTAAGACGAATAAATGCAAAACAATGCTTTTGAATAACTTTGGAGATTTCTATCCATTATTTAAAACAGTAAAAATTCGGTGAACGACTTTGGAAAACTAAATTTGTCAACAACTGTCAAATCGACAAAACAAAACTGTCATTGGAAATAAATATTTTAAATTTGAAATTTTTTTTATTAATAAGAATTTTTAAAAAATGGCAATAAATCTAGTAGTGGAAAAAATCGTATATAAACCACGGTTGTGAAGACCATTATAGCCTACGCGCCTTATATTCCTCGGCGCTTCGCACCTCGGAATATAATCTTGGCGCTAGGGCTATAATGGCTGTCTTCACAACCTTGGCCTATAATATACTATTAATGCACGTAAAAAAAAGTGTTGCTTAGTAATGTACGAATTTTTAAATTAGTAACTAAAACGTCAACTTTCATTTGAGGTAATGCTATTAAAAATGTACTGCTTTTAATTACGTTTAAAACGTAATTATATGTTTCAATGTATTTTAACTGTTGTGTTAAGTTATTGTGTCACGTTAATTGGCTGAGAACGAAGCTTAAGATATAATTTATAGAAATGTTTCAACCCAAAATTTAATGAAACATAAATGTTGTACTTCTTTGTTTGAAATATACGATTTATTAATTAAAAATCAAATTTCGTATAACAAAGCAATATAATTAAAAATTAAGTAATAAGTTAATTATTATTAAAAGTAAAAATTGTACTTAAAAATTCAATGCGGATTTGTTCTAATTCATCAAGTGATGTTCCTTCCAGACGTGCCAATCGTCCGGCTTCTCCTAATGGCCCTTGTTCGTCTATACACATTTCGATCATAGCATTATCAATGACCTTTGGTTCATCTTCTTTGCACTTATTCATTTTCACAATTTTCTTCAAAAAAACGGAAACTAAATTACTACGTACTTGTTCAAGTTGATCAAATTCGACATTTATTTGAAAGTTGCCATGTAAACAAAACAAACGTCGCCAATACAAATTTTATACCAGTGCATGACAAACTTTATTTTTAGTACACAATTTAAAAACTTTGAATGGGAGTTTCATTAGAAATATTTTTTTGAAATAATATAATATAATATACTATTGTAGTGGTATTTTATTGGAAAAAATACAATAATCCCAACAAAACCTTTTCCACTCTCTAAATTTTGCCAGACTAGCTCAAAATTGCCGGTGAATACGAGACGCTCAGTAGCCGATTCCTATATGCTCTTGAATAGCACCAATTCAATTTTAAATATCCAAAAATTAATCCATCAAATAATTTGCATTTGAAATTCAATTAAAATTAACTTTAAAATAAATTTCAATGTTGTATATCGAACGGTGATTGCGAGCCGTTAACGTCCCGTTATCGTTGATGTGATGAGCAAAAAACCAAAACCAAAAACCAATTATTTTGATATCCAAATTTTTATTTAATTACTTATCATTCAAATCATCAAAATCCAATTATTGATATCCAAATTATTATCAACTGTAATAAAATAATCGAAGAATCAAAATCATCAAAAATTCTCACCAAAATTATCTCTGTTTTTGTTGAATCAACAAATCAAATCTCACAAATTCAAATAATATCATAAAAATATCAAAAACTGTTCAAAAATCTCAAATTTTACAAGAGCGCAACGGAACGCGTCCGCTCCCAAAAACTACGCCGCCAAAAAGCCCCTACTGCTCCAAAAATCCTACCAACCTTTACAATTTCGCGCATAATTGCGAAATTCAAAATAATTATTTACTAAATTAAACTTAAATATTAAAAATTTACAAAAACAAAACAAACTATTTTAAACTAAATAAAATAAATTCAGAAATTTCAAAATTTAACTTTTGAAACACGACAATATATAAATAATATATAAGATGAAACTTTAATAAATATGCTGAATGTTGATGTAATTGGTTGGTCTTAAAACTCAGCGTACAATTTCAAAAAAATATTTAATCAGCCCGCCACAGCTAACCAATCAGATTTAAACATGGCCGTCTGATGTTGTCATTTTATGCAGTTAGGTTAGGATTTCATTGTTGTTTATAACCTGCAACACTTTGACAGGCTAACACGGCTGTTGTTATTGGTTTCTGAAACCCCGCTATTTTTAAAAAAGCAGGCCCGTTACGTCACCGGCCTCTCTAATAATTTTTTCTTACACTTTAGACGTACGTACACAAAAAAATTTTGAAAAAAATTCTGAATGCTCATTTTGACTCCTACTTTCATATAAAAAAATAAAAAAACTAGTGAAACACATCCATTATGATTATAAAGTAAGCGCTTGTTCACAATGTACAAGGTGGTTCAAATTCGAATGGTCTTATGTGGTATTCGGTAACTATAAAAGATATGGAAAAATGAATAGCGCATCCTCGATCTTTTTTTTTGAGAAAACTTGAATGATGAAAACTGCAATTTGATATATTTTTTCGTTTTTGAGTTTTGGCCAAAAGTTCGCTTTTTTGACATTTCGTTAAAAGTCGATATCTCGGTTGTTTGTAAAGTTATAGAAAAAATATTTGCACCTGTTTCAGACAGTTTTTTAAAGAGAATAAACTGGACTAAAAAACTTTTAAATATTTTCATTTGTTTCCCAGTTATAAGATAAAGTTGTGTTTTTCAAATGGAAACCATAGTTGGTTATGACATATATTTAAATAGAGTTTTTTATCCTCTTTTCAATTATATATACTCTATGTAGCAACCGTGAATGAGTTGGTAAGTCCATATTTTGTGAAAAAGTAGATATCTTCACTTCCGTATTCAATGAAGCAATATCTTGTGTGTGAATATATGATGTTTAAGGCAATTTCGGGTAATTTAAATCACCTTATCAAATGTGAATTTTTAAATTTTTTTTTATTATTTCAATTAATATTTACAATCTGTTGTATGTACAAACAATAAGTAAATTATTTGGCTTAAATTAATGACACGTTGAGAACATTCCAGTGAATGTACACATTTTAAGTTATCAAAGTTTGTTAACATAAAATGCAAATACACTAGTTGTTAGTCAAATCGAGAAGCAAGGTCCGAGGGCTTAAAGCGTTTCAGTCTTCGAATCTCATATGAATCATTAAGCAGGTCCACTGCCAATTTGTTTGGATGCGTTTTTAATCGATCTTTATATTTAACGGAGTAATTCTTAACTTCGCTGTGTATTGAAGCAATTTTCAGTTCTCGATAGATTGTATCATTTGGCACATACCACGGAACTTGTACAATTGTTCGAAGTGTTTTATTTTGGAATCTTTAAAGTATTTCAACGTTTGATGTGCTCATAGTTCCCCAGAGCTGGATTCCGTATGTCCAAATCGGTTTCAGTATTGCTTTATAAATTAATAGTTTGCTCTCTAAACTTACTTGTGAATTTTTACCTATTAACCAATAGGCGAGAGAGGGGGAATATCAACTGTCGGGAAAAATCGACCAGCTTCAAATCTCATAAACTTGGCGGCATACGAGCGAACTTTACCTACCAGCACTTTACCATACCTACCAGTGTGTATGCTGTCAGTTTTTCTGATTTATAAAAATTTAAAATCGACTTAAAGAACTCTTTAAACCTATTTTATAAAACCTATTATAAACCTATTATAAAATGTTTGCTTTTAGCATTGATCCTTATGGAAAATCACAAAGTTTATTTAATTTCACAAAAACTTACGTTCAGATTTCAATGATAGTGTTATCAATGGGAAGAAAAAAATGTTTTGAACACTTTGGTTAATCAGATTCCGAGCTTCAGAGCTTGTGATAAGAGTAATTAGTAAATAATTAAGAAAAATGTGCTATGTTACTTACATGTGGCAACGCAGCCAAACAGGATATAACGCGCGCGAAATTTAAACATGAATCAACCTTAGTTTCTAACTTTCGTTGCTAAATTTACATGTCATATTTCTGTCAAATTTTATAAAATTAGAGAATTTAATTTCACATCTGTCAAACTGAAGTTAGATTTTATGGCAACGTTGCCTAATCTAAATACTGCGTAAATCAAACGAGGCAGTGTATATTTTTGACTCTTGCAGTATCGATAGAACGATAGAACTACCTTAAGGAAATTTTTACTTAAAATACAGTTTTCACTGTATGTAAACCATACTTTATGCTTTTTATTGTTGTGTGAATTGACGCATACTATTCGGTTGTCTTTGTCATACTTCCAAAAAATTCATAATAGAGAAGAGAAACGTACGTCGATTATGCATCGTAGTGTCAACTGTCAGCTGTCAAATTGACTTTTTTTATAATTACAACACAATTAAACAACTTTTAGGTTATAGTTTAGTTCATTTATATACGTAGTAGTTCATATATTTCGAAGATACCAACTCAACTACACTAAATTCACTTGAATCGGTATTGTTGTAGCAATTTCGGTATTTTAATAAAAAAAACACCTTGCTCACCACACCTGGGATAGATCTCCCCCAGTATTAAATAATTGTGGTGAAGCCCAGATGGAAAACCAACTCTTAAATGCGCAGGCGAGATCGTCGGTTCTGAAAAATAAGAATTTGCTTCCTTCGAATACAATAAAACTCCTTCAACAATTAACCGTATAATGAGGATTAAATATGATACAACAATTTCCAATTTAAATACAATATAAATCGTTCGCCACAAATAGGGAAACATCCACGTCGCCAGCCGATGCAAAACTCCACGTTTCCGCAATTGCAGTAAAAAACTCGGTAAATCAAAAAAACACTTACCAAGCCTGGTTCGTTTACAAAGTGGTAATTCGACAGAAGCTTGTTTACCAGCAATGTACTGCAACCACAACCCACACAAGCTCTTGACTCGATTACTTCTCTGGCTACTGCTGATGAAAAAACTCGGCTCGATTGCGAAGCTGCTTGCAGAATTCGTTGCGTCGCATAAACAAGGATTTCACTACCAAACACTTGATCGTAGCACAGAACTGACTCCTTCCAGTAGTCGTCGATGGTAAGTAAAAAATCAGAAAGATGCAACATACGGCCACACACCGTTTTCAAAATCGAACATTCAATGTTGTTTGCAGATTGGAGGCAGTTTGAGTTATCAGCGCCACGGTACAAATCCCACAATTAAGCTTTCCGATGTTAACTAAATTACGAGGTTTTACGGTTTCGTAAATCCAAACTACACTGAACGATTTCTTCTCAAGCTTACTCTTAAGAAATATTCGGCCCTATCTGAATAATCTTCAGCCAACGAAACTAAAACACGTCTTACTTCCTCGTCGTGCGATTTTAGAATCCTAACCTCAGCTCAAGTACGCGCCCTCTACGATCCCTCGCGCATGTCTTACTAAGCATAGGCGTACTAAAAATCGTCATCAAGGGATCGCACAACAATTGACAAAAAATTGTTATACACCCCCCTTTCAAATATCTCACTCCGCTGAGATGAAAAAAACCTTAACTAACTGTAGATTGGAACCGGTATGGACTCTATTTCTACTATTGCGTTGAAGACGCAACCGGCTTGACTGTAGGAAAACTAAAAAAACTAACACTGGATAAGATTATCCCAACACCCTTAAAAATTAAACTCATAAACTAAAGAAAATGTGGGTATTCTAACCTGATAACGAAACGTTACCTTTATAACCGCCTAAGCGAGAACCCGGAAGACTAAGCGAATAAACCGCTCCTAGTAGTCTAATTTAAAAAAATGCCAACAATCTCATGAAGGACTTCCTACCCTATAGGACTTGTACAGCACGCCATAGGACCTGTACGTATACGCAAAAAAAACACAAGATTCCGCTGAATCTTCGCACCCAAGCAGCCGCTGCTCTTGGTGACTCAAGAATAGACCACCTAGGACCCATTCGCTTGTGCTCGAAAGTGTATCTAACGTAAACACACCCAGCAACCAATAAAAAAATGTTTCGGACCAAGGCACTCAGCGTCCTTGAAACATAGAAACTGATCAAAAAAATAATAAATATTCTGGTAATAACAACCCTGCAAAACTCTACAGTCAATTAGGCTACGAATTCCTAAGCGTGAGAAAAAATCTCAGATGGCGCAATTAAAAAGCTTACGATGGATCTGCTAATTAATTGAATTTAAAAAAAACCAGAAAACACAAAAATAACCCTAACCCACCCAGGAATATTTTAATAAGGAACCCAATGTGAAAAGGAAGGAATTAGAAAGGAGAAAAGGTAAGGTAGGGTAATAGGTATCAGAAGGATAAATAACTTCCATGCCCAGTGGTTTCCCAAAACAATGACGTGATCGATGACTCGTCCTCGCGTATGGATCGTAAAAACGCGTCGTGGACCGCCAATCAACTAATCATCGCCACCATTCCACCAAAACACTGACCACTTGGTCAAATTTGAGGATAAGAGGAAAAAGGTGAACCCGGGGAATGACAATCTGTCATTGAAAGCCTTAAAAACTCACGTAACACGCCCTCAAAATTACGATCAACGCCGGGGACTGAACTGACTGAGTTCTGAAAAAGGCACGACGAGAGACCTCCACGCACAAACCAGGGCCACTGATCACCGCTCTCACGAACTCTCCAACTGACCAACCCCACCGCACAACCGGTGTCGCGAAGCCTAGCCTAGACAGGAACTCCAGGTGTAGTCAGCTTTTGCGCTCGCGAAGAAACGACGAACAGCCACACAGCACGCATGGAATGAGGATGGATCCCCCCGTCCCTGCAATTCCCAGAACCGAAAAAACTAATGAGTCGGAACTTAATGACTCCAAGGAAACGGTAGTCAGATGTTCGACGTACGGGCAAAATAGGTATCTGTGTAAAAGCCTATAAATAATATCTGATCTAAGATGTAGTACGACCGGAAAGTTACAACATAACCCAACCTCCACCCTGTTATGTAGAGTATCACTCCACTCCGCAATCCCCCTCTAACCGATCATCCCGAGGATGCTGCTTGATGTCTTTAATATGGAAAATACCCACGTCCTTTCCCCGATCATTAACTAGGCGGTATGTTAATGGACCTGTGACCTCTTTAACCCTACATTTAACGTACTTAGGTGCAAGCTTGCTAACAAAATGCTTACTAGAGTTCGATAAGGCAAAATTCCGACGCCAAACGGTGTCTCCTACTCTAAAACGTAAGGAACAGGTGCATTTCGCCAGCCCCCCCCCATTTTGAATTTTGGATCCAAAATAGTTTAAATCGTTTGTACCTCGTTTGTACCTGTTTGTACCTTCTTTATTTTTGTTTGTACCCAATTTGTTTTTAAGATATTTTGAAATATCTAAAATGAGCCCCCCCCCATTTTGAATCCAAAATAGTTTAAATCGTTTGTAGTGCGTGCTTCGTTATATTCGTTTCTATCACATTTTCTTTTAAGATAGGTATACCTACAAAAAAAGCATACTGACGCGCAGAATGGAACAACGAGAGAAAAAAATAATAAAAAAATAACATAGATATATTTATTACAAAAGTATTGAACAGTGTTATAATACATAAGTACAAAGTTTAAATTATAGTTTTTATAATGTATATACAAGAAATTGACAATTAACTGTCTGAGATGGTCGTATTGTTTTTGCCATGGATGTTAAGTCATCGTATTTCTCCCATTTGGTTTCTTGGCTTCTCCAACAAAATGCTACATAATGACCCATTGCAGATATTTGTCTTGATATTGGAGGTATAAAACTAATTAGACCTTGCAAATAAAATCTTTGTTTTAAAAATTGTAAATGCAGCGGTATGTTTGATAGTGATATTTTAAATTCCTCATTGAACGAATTTTCCAAGGTTGTTTCAATAAATAAATGATTTCCTGCTGTAAAAGTTCGTTCTATGGTAGCAGCACCGCAATATTCTACACCTATAATTAATCCGTCCTTCCAAAATGGTCAGAATCGGTCACCTGTAAATTCCACCGCTAACCGTAATTAGGGATTACAAAGTATTAGTAGGTGTACAATAGACAGATTAATAATTAAAATCCCTTTGGAAGAGGCTTTTTATCGACCATGAAACTATAAAAATATTTTATTTAACATAAAAATTCAAAACAAATAATTACAAAATTACAAAACAAAAAAAAACCTAAGTTTTGGATTTTCCTATACCAGGCTTGGCTTAAGTGAAATCGACATCCAATTAATTCTATATCTTGCCAAATGTGTTTGAGGCTTGCATGAATGGCCAGTTCAAAATCAACCGTAGCAGTTTTTGGCCGAAAGACTAATTGATTTTCAGAACAAATATTTATTAACGATTGGAGGCAGTGTTGATAAGTCTGTTGTGATTTATCTTTCAAAAGACAAAACGCCATTGCTATGTAATACCCATTCGCGTAGCCATGAATCGTAAACAGCTGCTTAAAAAATTTAGTGCAATAGTCGAAAGTTCCATCCAAGTATATATTTTCGACGGAACATAGACATCGTAAATTTGTCTCACAGGAAAATATAATTAAATGATTTTCGCTGTCATTCAACATTAAAAAGTTTTCATTATTATCCGTTTCAACGAGTATGGAATCTAACGCCGAATGAACATCCATTATCGATGACGGTAAAGGTGGTTGTTCCTTTCGCCTTGCATTGTATACATTTCTAGCGATCAATGTAGCATCATTGTGAGTAATATCCACTCCAACAACTTTCGTCTGAACGATTGAGCTTTTAAGAATCTGAGAAGGTCTTTGCGAAGGATCTTCTACAGCTTTTGGTTTGGCAACACCGCTAACAATTTGCCGCTTTAATTTTGTTTGATCTTCTTCGTGATTATGCTCCAAATTTTCTCTTGTAACTGTTCTGTGATCTCCGTTTCCCACAGTATATATATTTGCAGAATATTTTTTGTTGCAACATCGCCACTTAACTTCTTCGTTTTGCAATACATTCTGTTCATAAAATTTGAATCCACCACACACCAACAAAGTTTTTCCGCGAGAACTGAGAATTTCTTGAGAAAAACTGAGAATAAAAAAATTGATAAGCTGTTAATTGAATTTGAAAAAATAAAATTTTCAAGGGGGGCCTCAGTTAATTAAATGCAAAGTCAACAAATAACTTCGACAGATAACTAACCTACTTCAAAATTGCTACATTTTCTAAGGTTATATATATTTTATATAAATTATATCAATAAACAATATAAATTAATCCATTACTTTTTTCATTCATATAAATTAATGCCTGATTTCATAAAACTTTTAACAAGCCGTTAAAGTTAACAGATGATTTCTATTGGTTTGTTAGCTCTAAGGAATAATTTCCATTGGTTAGTTAAATTTAAGGGCCCATTAAAATTTTTATGAAATCAGACATAAGTAACCTAATACAATTTGTGCAGTGTATGAAAAAACGCAATGTAACATTTACATAATTTATTAATCAATAACCTATTAATTTAATATCCTACCTACTTAACGACGAATTATAAACTTAACAATTAAAAGATTAAATGTCTGACCAGTCTACCTGCCTAGTACGCCGGTGGAATATACATATGGGATTATAGGACCCTTTGACCATCGGTGGAAATTACAATCGCCCAAACAGACCTGTTCATATAAGTTAGGGCATAACTGTTGGATTGTATGCCTGAAGTCAATCCCCCTCGACTGGGATGCCGCACCTGTGGTGCCGCTGTTACTAAGACTATATCAGAGTACACGTACCGTCAACAAAACACCTCGTGACTTGGAAGTTGTTTGTACTCCAATGTTAAACATATGTAAAATTTAACCTTAACTGTTAATTCTTAAGATATTAAGTATGTACTTAAAATAGTGAAATGATTGTTCTTTATTTACATGTTTTTTTATTTACACAGAGAACAGACCTGTTAAATTGTGTGCTAGGGTCGGTTAGGGTATAATAGTGCGAGTTTATATAGAGGGTCATGTTATAAAATATACCATTCTCTGATAAGATCCTCTGTATTTATCATGGGTATTGTAATAGGTGACAATCAAAAGTATCACTTTGTAAGTTCTTACACAACCAAATACTGTATTCAAGATACTGATAATTCTACAATAGAACAGATATATGGAAGAAGAAGAAGAAGAAGAAAGAACCCTTCTGTATTTGAATATAAACCAAAAAATACGTACCCCTACATTAACCCTAATGTAAAAGAGGTATATAAAAGAATAATCAAATCACCTATGATTAAAAATAAACAAGAAAGGATATATAAAAGAATATTGAAATCGCCTATATTTGAAAATAATCAAGAAAATTTAGAAACACATACCTACATTATACCTGATGTAGAAAAAGAATATATAAATAAGCAAGAAGGTGAGACTTGCATCTCTCATGATGAAGATAGTAAAGATACCGGTAGTGATAGCAAAGACATCGCTAGTGATAGCAAAGACATCGGTAGTGATAACGGTGAAGGTGGTGTTGAAGAGGCTGAAAAGCATCATCTGATAAGGGGGTCTGTTAAAAGACGTTGTTTCATGTGTTACCAGAAGGAGGCTGCTCTTTATGGTAAATCGGAGGCTAATAGAAAAACCGCCAAGTATATATGGATTTGCGAAGCTTGTAATAAAACGTTTTGTAAAAAACTGTTTTAAAGAAGCGCACAATGTGTCTTAATACTGAAGTTCACCTTGAATGATTGATGTTCTGTAAATTTGGTCAAGCACCTTAAAGATCGAACAGCTCCCACAACATGTCTCAATATCATAGCTCCAAATTTTGCATACTTTTATTTGATAAAATGTAATATTCTTATACATAATATAAAACCCTGTCGGTCGCCCAGCATCTCTATGTTGGAATACAATTTTAACCTGACTTGTGTTGCATGTCGTGTAGGCGGCCAGGCAAACGTTTACTGTTGATAATAATACATATGTAACTCGTAGGTTTCTTCGCTATGTTCACAATTAACTACAAATGTATTATCGTTAATGGGTAAAATAATGTTCACTATGTAAGTAGGATCTGTCATTATATTAATAAATTCTGATGGACTGTTTATGATTATTTGTTTTAGGTTGATTTTGCCTTTATCCCAGTTTACCCTCAAAATGAGTTTAGCATTGATTTCGTCAGTGCTCGTAATCCTGAATTTTCTATGATTTCTTCAAATTCTAACTGAATGCCTTCTTGCTTCAAAAAAAATGTTCAACATATAGCTCTTTGTTTTCAGGTTAGCCTGTTGTTTTATTTTTTATAAACTTTTTCATTATTGAAGTAAAGAAATCACCAGTTCGGTTATTCTTATCGTATTTTCCACATTTTAACACCAAATTTCATGTACTTCTAACATTGTGTAACCGTTTTCTATAACTTTTAACACCTCGTCGATAACCCGAGTACCTCCTAGAACCCTATCACCAACACTCTCTTTGCACGCGTTATTATTTTGTATCTCTGCGTACACTCTACGTAATGAAAATATAAGTTTATTGCTAATTTTGCTGGGTAACATAGGGTGATACAGGTCTTGAGGAGATAATATTTTACATTTTATTATACTGTCAATATCCTTAGATAATTCTGGACATTCTTCTCCCACATATACGCGGTGGTGGCCTATAGGAAATTTACTGTATTTACACACCCAAGGATAAAGTGCGCAAATGTCTGTATATTTAATTTTTTTGCCTTCTTTTATCTTGTAATGAGCCTTTGTGTTTCCTGTTTTATCTCCATAAGACGCATCTCGAGGATTCAGAGGTAATAGCTTGATAAGAGGATAGTTTTCTGTATACCTCACTATATCTTGATTTAATTGACCTTTAAATTCGCATTCTCGCATTTCAATCACATCATAATCCAGTAACCTTAATCTTTAGGTATTTGTAATTGTTGATTCGTACCTTAGATTTAGGGTATCAGATGGATTATCGAGTAGCGGGGTGTCTCTATCATACTTGTGATATAAAGGATTACTGTGAAAATAGCATCCGTGAAACTCAAACACCTGATTTGTACTTTCACAGTAGCCATCAGCCTTAAAACCACCCAATCTAACTTCTGTTTGTTTGGTTGAATGAGCTATTTACACTATTCTTGTATGTTCTTCCCACAACAGCCACTGCGTATCACTTACCGACTGATTATCAATATTTCTATAACCACCTTGAAGAATTATGCCTATTGAATTTGATTTCAGAAAATTATGTCTAAACCTCTTGTTACAAGCAGAGGCTATGGTACAGACCTCTAAAGCCATTAAAGAACTTTGCATATTAAATTCTTCGTTTTTATGTACTTCATACCATTTTAGAAAAGTGAATGAAATTTGTTACCCACGTGATCATCGTATATTCGTATACATTTTTTAAATTTAACCCATCTTGTTTAAACAAGATTATAAAATTAGTATTGTTTCTGATCAATTGTTTAGGTATTTTATAATAAGTTTATCAGAGATGTAATGAATCTATTGCATTATGCTGTCCCATATGAGAAAACTGAACCGTTTTTAAATTTTCAAATGTTTAAATAAGAACCGATATTCGTTATTGACATGTCAAAACAAAACGAGCAAGCTGAAGAGCCTATGTTAAGTAATAAATTAGAAATCAGCTCTGTATATAATTTATTGTAATCCGTTTACAGGTGTTATTAATCCAATGTAAGATTAATTTTTTTTTTTTAAATAAATAAAACATATTTATTAAATTAGTACTTTTGTATTTCTTTGAGTATACTTGTATACAAGAGGAAATCTCATTATAATGTAAGTATTAGTTACAATCGATGTCATAGGTTTTTTTAATTATATTGAGTTTCTTTAAATAATAATAATATGCACAGATTCCTAAAATAAACATTGTAGTTGTTCCAAAGACATTTTGACAGATGAGAATGTTATCATCGTGCGGTATTTTACAATTAATTTAAACTTTTTCCCATTTCGTTTCGATACTTTTTGTTGAATTATCAATTAATTTCAACTTGAAATTAAAACTGTCATGTGTTTCAAAATCGATCGTAAATGTACAAATATCAACGTTTTTCGTCACATCCATTAATTTCCATGAACAATTATTATTAGCTTCGCTTAAATCATTTTCGTACTCCAAACAGGCATATTCATACAAAACATTTTTGGGGAAAGCTATATATAGAATGTACCATTTAAAATGGTTGATAATATCAATATAGAATTCATATTATCTAATATGAATTTAATAATTTATAATCAAACTTATAATATTTTAGCTTCACTACCCAAATGAACCTCTTTCATATACTTCTTGGATGATAATAACATTTTTCAAGTCTTTCTTTTTTTTTTCTTTTTTTAACTTATTAAAGATACGATTAGTTGCATTGATGATAATGTAAACACCTTGCTAACGGTTTTTTTTTCTTTTTTTTTTTTTAAATATATTGTGTTTTGAAATTAAATATTGATAAATAAATAGATACATATTTAAAATATGCAAAATACTTGAATTAACGTTATATTTATTAATTAGACTAGTGATTTTCAAAATGGGGTGTCGTAAATTTTGATAATTACTTTAAGACACCGCTCGACAAATATAATTTGAGAACCTCTGATTTCCATTTATTCCATTTATTTTTCTTTTTTATTGAAGAATATTATAATGATGTAGCAGTAGGTTTGTGTAAATTAAAATCTGAAATAAATAAACATTTTCTTAAAATTTTTATTGAATCTTTGATTAGGTAATTACATTAATTTTTTTAAACATATTATACTATTGTATAATTTTATGGCATCGTTTATCGAACAAAATGACATTTCAAATTTATGATTATTATTACATAGAGGGACTTTTGGATAAAAGGTGCGTTCCAAGTCGTCCTCATCTTCAAGTTGTTGAAAAAATTTTCTCCCCAAAATGGGTTCAAGACAGTTAAATTTTTGATGTCCTTTGCAAAATACTACGTCGGCTTTTTCGGTTTCCTGAATTACAATTTCACTAAAGTGTTTTAAATCCGTTGAACCGGAATTGAAAGGTATGCCGTGATGATTGTTTTCTAACCAATGCACTTGAAATTTGAATTTATCATTCAGTTCACTAAACAGACATGGTGATTTAAAAAGATAATGTTTTATAGTTTCACCGTCATAAATTGCTAGTTCTTTTGGTATAAATTGAGGTATATTAAATCCTAGAACATCTATTGAATAAACCGTATGTCTCACTTCAACCACTTTAAATGAATAATTTCTGAACCGCTTCCATAATTATATTTGGTCGAAGAACCAAGATTTCAATCAGGATGCACAAATTTTCATGACTGCAATTCACGTTAGTCGGTTGTGCATTAAAACCAACATTAAATGTTGGCGATATACTTAAAACAATGCTGTAACGTCAGAGACCGGAAGTAAGTGCAGTTAAAATCTTCCCATGTAAATTCCCATAAGAAATTGATGTAGAACTCTCATAGTTCATCTACTTCGGTCCCATTGCTAAAGAAATTTGAGGCGATAAATTTCTCCTAATTACCCACAGCTGTTCTTCCAACGTAGGAACGGGAGTAATTCGAGAAAAATCAGAAAACATCGATTCTATAAAACCACGTACCGATTCGCTAGTTTTTTGTTTGCGATTACGAACGATTTCTAAGTATTCACGACTAAAATCTAAAGATAAAAATCGTATCTTTAATTGTTCGACCAGCTGTGGCCATGTTGTAACATCTGCGCCGATAGTTCGGTACCAAGTTAACGCCTCATCCGAGAAAAATTCAACCGCTTTTAAAAAAGAATTTTCTCGCTAATCTTACGCGACTGTGACAGTTCCTTCGCTCTTTCAATAAAATTAAACAATTTTTCGTACCCTCCCTTCCCATCGTAAATTAAATTCCACTTGTGAACGGCTGTATTTTGTTCTTTATTGGTAACTAGGTTCTGTAATAAATTCGCTAAATCAGAAAGTGATCACATTAAGCGGATTCTACTGTATTAATGCTATTCATGTTATAAATAATATGATTGATGACCGCCAATTATATTTATTGAACTTAAATTTAGGTTTTTAAACTCAAACTTATTTATTTATTGAAATTACAAATTTTACACTAAACCATGAACTTAGAAGTCCATGCACTAAATCTACTTCTAATTGCTACAAGATTAACCTTAAGACTGCTATTAGACTACTACTTTATGCATAAACTACAATTTTTATATAATATTTCCAAAAACTTGCATTCAGCAATTCACACGTTTTTTTTTTTAATAAAGTGACAGCTGCTCTGTAAAGTATTGTTTCAGGCGCCTTGTTAAAAAAATGCTCGTGCTGTAACTTAAAAAGTTATTGATCGATCAGGCTCAAATTTTAAGGCTTTAGTTTTAGTTATTATCGGAAGGATAAACTTAAAGTTTTAAAGATATCCAGTAAATAAATGGGTTTTTTGTGGTAAAAACTGTCGAAAAGATTTAGTTAAATAGCCTACTTAGTTTTTGATTTTATACTTATTTATAATTTTATAGGTTTATCCTTCCCCTGAACATGTCAATAATCGAAAAAAAATTTGTTTCTTTGTTTCAGATCAATGGAAAAGAAACACTCTACAGAACCGCCAATTTGTTAAAAAATATTTAAAAATAAATTTTTTTCTACACTAAAATGACGTTGAAACTTTAAAATGATGTCATTATTTTTTCATTAGTAAAAAAATTTCCAAAAAAGGACTTATTTCCGGACATCTAAATGGATTGCTCTCCTTAAGCACAGTATATTTTTATTATAATTAAGTAGGTATGTCGACTTACCGATTTAAACCAGGTTGCACTGCAATATTGGAGTCCGTGAATAAGTGGATCATAATCTATTTATTTACCGACATTATTATTTATATAATTATTGCAAGTTTTTATTATAATTTAAATTATAAATAATATAGATATTATAAATAAAAAAAAAAACTGAAAAGAGAATAAAAAACTCTAATTAAATATGTCATAGCCAACTATGGTTTCCATTTAAAAAAACACAACTTTATATTGGCCGTGTTCGATCTGGCACTTTTTTCGCTTTGAAAGCTTGACGAAAAAAGCGTGTGAAATGTGCGTTTGCTTTGGAAAAATGCGAATGTAGGCGTGTCTAGTGCTTCCAAACCGAACGGGGTTTTTAATCTTTTAAGCTTTTAATTCAAAATTATTAAAATAAACCGTAAAAAGACAACCGTAACGGCAACGACGTATTGTGTCATGAATGTGTATAATAGTTAAAGCAAACAAATTAAAATTCAAAATAAAATGGGCGGAGCCAAAGCATTTGAAAGTGCAAGAAAGTGCCAAACGGAAGAGGTAGAAAGTGTTTCGAAGCGAAAAAAGTGCCAGACCGAACACGGCCATTATAACTCGGAAACAAATGAAAATACTTAATTTTTTTTAAATCCAGTTCATTCTCCTTAAAAAAGTATCTGAAGAAGCTGCAAATATTTTTTCTATAACTTTACAAACAACTGAAGTATCGACATTTAACGAAATGTCGAAAAAGCGAACTTTTGGCCATAACTCGAAAACAAAAATAGATATCGAATTCCGGTATTCACCATTAAGCTTTTCTCAAAAAAAGAGATCGATGATGCGCCATCCATTTTTCATATCTCTTATAGTTAGAGATAAGATTAAAGGTATTAATGCATTCAAATTATACAAGCTATTTTGGGTTAGTGTAGAACTTTTTTTTTTACTTCACAAAAAAGAATTCTTAAGAGCTCTTTTGTCTGAATTCATAAAACGCCTTCCTAAGGAATTGTATTTCTGAGCTCTTAATAAACAATTACTAATTTTGTATTAATATTTTCTTAACTAATAAAAAAAAACACAAGTATGTCAAAAAAAGATACATATTTGTGTCCAAGTACAATGTATTTTTTTCTTTCGGTAATCAAATCTATCACCGCAATGCTGAAGTCACACCTTTCTGTATTGCTGTCAACCATCACAGTTGTGTTCTCATTATTGTTAGCAATTATTGTTTCTGGAAAAAAAAATTACAAACATTAAAAAATAATGAGGTACAATTTTTTATTAACTTACGTGATTTATTTACGAAATCGGTCAATAAACCTAACCTAACCTCAAATAATCTATAATCTGCAAATACAAGTACAAAAGAATTTACACAAATCTACAAAAATTACAAAGTATTACATCTACGAACATACGAAGTTTACATACCTGTAGTTTACAGGCTGTATAATAGATTGATGTATAGTTTTAACCACAAATATAATTTATGACGCCGAGCTTTTCTTTCGTGGTTCAGATAATACCAAACAAATTACACTTATACTATTTTCAACCACTATTTCACAAATAATAATTAATTTATTCAATTGAGTTGGAAATAAAATAGGAAACCGTATTTTTGGAGGTTACGTATGACCCACATACCAAATATAAAAAATGTGCATGTTATATACCACCATACGCTTGCGCTAAATTTAATTCAAGCAAACCTCAGAAAAAATACTTTTTAAAAAGCTCATATTTTTGACGTCTTATGCAGTCAGAAAAAAAACTTCTTAAAGAAGAATTAAGAGCTCTTAATTGAGAGTTCTAAAAAACGAGGTGGTTAAGACGTTATATTTGAACTTCTAAAAGGCGTCTTTAAAAAGACTATTTCACGAAGTCTTTCTGACTTGTATGCTGTCTGGGAAGCAATGGCATTATATATTATTATCTTGACTTAAAATATTATAGTTAGTTATTAAAATATTATATTAGTTTGTTATTACTTTATTAGCTACTTAAATTTATTTCTTAAATAAGCTGTAAATTGAAATTCAATTGAAATTGAAAGAAATGTAAATTCTACATTTTGAAGACGTGTTTTATCATATAAAAATTGTTTTTACAGCAATACTTATTCAAAAGTTTTTGTTGCAAATTGCATCTTTTCATTTTTGTTTATACCGGGTGCTGAATGAGTTAGCCGAACATAGGAAATTAACATGTACCTAAAAACTTATTTATGCAAATTCCTGCTTCCCTAATTTTTTTAGCGAAAAAATGAAAGATACAAAAATAATGGAGAAATATAAACTACAAATGATAAGACCATTGAATTAAATCTAACTTTTACTTAAAATTAGGAAATTAGGAAAGCAGGAATTTTATTGAGAAGGTTGGCAGTAGACAAAGAGAGATACACACAATTTAAATGAATTTAATAAAAACTAACACAAACATTACATAACAATACACTGACCTGTTAACATCAAGTGGATACTTGATGATAACAAAGCGTAGCGTAGCATGATGGCTTGCGAAGCATGGAGTGCCGGAGGCACTTTAATCTTCTTCATCTGGCGATTGAAGTTTTGGCATTGAGAATAGATTATTACGCTTGATGTGGACGGACCACAACGGTCTGGGTGGGTTATTTTAGTTAGTTATTTAATAAATTAAACGTTTAAACCGAGGGGGGGGGAGGGATAATTTTGAATGAGGTCCTAAAAGATGAAAGTTAAAAAGAAATGGCCTTTAGTTTCGAAAAATTTGTTAGGCTCGTCACCTGTACTCATTTTGAATGCACCCGGCAGCAGTAGACCTGTACTCGTTTTTGATGTGCTATCTGCGTGTTTATTTGAAGAATTTATTTTGTTTAAAACGCGAGTTCCCTAATGTGAAATTAGTTGAGGCTGGTCTTGTTCGCGATGTTGTTTATTTTTCTTATCCGGTTGCCAGCTGCATTTAACTGAGACACGATTATCAGTCGAGTTTGAGAAAATGCAGCTATTTTACCTTGATAAGATAAGATAAGGAGTCACGTCGTTTTAGATTGCACTTGCATTTTGTTTATTTTAATTTTGTTTTACCGGGTTTTGTGAGGGCTTTCCGTTATCGAGGTGTCTCAGAAATGCGGATCAAAACTTCAATTTTCATCAGTGGCGAATTGAGTACTTTAATTGAACCGTTGAATGATAAGTATTATAGAAGGATCATCGTATGCTAATATTTGTCGCATATAAAAATATTAAAATCTATATACGCCATCTGTATTTTGCTACATAAAATTAAAATGCACTAGCTGCACTTGTAGATTACTTTAATGAATGAATGCAAAATAATTTTTTTATCTGTTATCACCGCCGATGTTGCCAGCTTGTGCTAGGTGCTAGGTATTAATTTCACACGAGTATTCAATTTGTTTTTAAATCGTGTTAAAAGTTTGTAATAAAATTTTCTGCAAATCGTTATTAATTAATTCTTATTTTATTCATTTTCTTAATTTTAAATTTGTGGTTTGTTTATATTAAAAAATCATGTCTATAAAAGCTCATCACTGTGCTTATACAGGCTGTAAAAATAATCGCAGAAACTCGCCCAACAGTATGTTTTTTAGTTTTCCAATTAAAGACACTATTCGTTTGAACAAATGGATAGAAGCAACTGGAAATATATCCCTTATTCTGGAAGATGTTGACCCCGTTAATAAACTTATTTGTGAAAAACACTTTTTAACAGAACATTTTATGAATGTAAATGCTTCCAAAAAACGCTTAAACAGAAATGCAGTGCCAATAAAATATGGGGAGTGTAACGTAATTAATAATGGTAAATATTTTTTGAATTGTTCAACTATAAGGTACAGCGAACTTCTCTAAGTTAAGGTTACAGACGTCCCGCGACTTTGTCGGGACAGTCCTTTCTTTTGTACTGCTATCCAGATTGTTTTTCATGCAAGTTGGGATGCAAAAATGTCCCGATTTTCAGAATTCCTAAAAAGTAAAAATATTTATTCATGTAACTAATTAATTTACTAAATATAAGCACTTTTGCACCTACAATGAACACAAAAAGTATTCGTACACTCCCATGTTAGCAATGTAAATTGTACGTTTTGAAAACCTTTTTTGTCATATAAAAAGTCACTTTTACAGCAAAACTTAATAGACATATTTTATTAAAAATTTGATTGTCTTCATTTTTGTTTATATACATTTTTCTATTTTGAATCACCGTTTTCGAGATACAATGACTTAAAAGAATCTCTGTAAGAATTTTAATAAAATACCCATAAGAGTAAACTTAATTTTATTAAAATTTTTACAGAGGTTTTTTTAAATCACTGTATCTCAGAGACGGTGCGACAAAATAGAAAAATGTATATAAACAAAAATGAATAGAACGAAATTTTCAACAAAAAATGTTTAATAAGTTTTGCTGAAGTTTTTGCTTTTATATGGGAAAACGTGTTTTCAAAATGCACAATTTTCATTGCTTGCATAATTTTGGGTATGGGTGTATGTCCTGATTTCACGATTGTAAACGATGGTAACTTTACCTAAGTCGAACCTCCATTATATGACAAAAAAAATTTGAGTTATAGAAAATTCGAGATAAGGAAACAATTTTTAACGTAAAATTCGATCTAGCTGCAAACACAAAATTCGACTTATAGTAATATTCGACTTAAGGAAGTTCGAGATATAGAAGGTTGACTGAATATTATTTCAAATATTTTTAGAGTTCACATTAACAAAAAATCCTGATGATAAGATGTATGGAAGAAAAAGAAAATTTTCAGAAATTCAAGAAAACGACGAATCAAGTTTTATTAAATACATTGATAGGTCATCTAATGTACCATCATCATCGCTTAATATGTGCTACAGTGAAAACGATGAAAATCGTGTTATTATAGGATTAGACAATACGGGCTGTTTGTGTAAAGATAAGTATTTAAGTCAGATTGCAAGCCTTAAGAGAAAACTGAATTCCAAAAACAGAATAATCTTAAGATTGAAGCAGCAAAAACGCTCAAAATCTAATACTCCCAATGTTTTGGACAAAAGATCTGAAGGGTGTAAAACCCTAGTTAATATACAATTATTTCATAAAACAAAACAACCTTGGACAAGATTGGAAAAAGAACTAGCAATGTCATTATATTATAAATCTCCAGGATGCTACAAATTTTTGGTAAGAGAACTTAAGCTTGTTTTACCCTCAATTAGTGTAATTAAGAGATGGCTATGGGCTTCCAATATAAAGACGGGATTAAATACAAAACTTTTTGATTGTTTGAAGTTAAAAGTCAAGACAATGGATGAATTGGAAAAACAAATTGTTGTTATGTTTGATGAAATTGTTTTGAAAAAAAATTTAAACTTTAACAAACGTTGGGACTACATTGAAGGTTACGAAGATTTTGATTTATTTGGAAGAACAGACATACTCGGCAACTATGCGGTTGTATTTTATCTTAGGGGTCTGTTCAAAAAATGGAAAATGCCAATTTGTTACTACATTTCCAGTAACGCAACTAAAGGAGACTTACTAAAAAATATCATTTTAGAAGTTTTAGAAAAATTGGTAGGAATTGGACTTTTCCCCAAAGTCTTGGTTTGCGACCAAGGTAAAAACAATCAGAAAGCTTTATCTTTATTAGGCTGCACAATGAAAAACCCAAAAATTAGTTTAAAACATGGCCAAATTGTTTACACTGTTTACGATCCTCCACACTTATTAAAGACACTTCGTAACAATTTTATGAATCCGCATACTACCTTTCTTGTAGATAATAAAAAAGTGTCTTGGAATGATGTAACAACAGTCGCAGATATTGATTTACAAAATACCGAAGTACGTTGTTTACCGAAATTGAAAAGAAAACATCTTAATCCGACAGCTTTCGAAAAGATGAGGGTTTTATACGCGGCTCAAATATTTAGTAGAAAGGTAGCTGATACCATAAAAACAGCATTGTTGATTGGTGAATTGAAGAGTGAAACTGCTCTCGATACATCTGAATTTATTCGACTGTTCAATGATATATTTGACTGTCTTAATGCACGTGTTACTTACGATAAAAATGTTTTGCGTCGTGGATTGTCTACTTCAAACACCACTGTTGAAGACTTCATGAAATCAACGTTAGATCGTTTGCAAGGCATAAAAGTTTTACACAATGGAAAACAAACAAATTATGTTAAGGTCATAGAAGGCTTTCAGTGGACAGTTGGATCAATTCTTCTTCTTTGGGAAGATCTTAAAGTAAGCAACATGCGTTATTTACTTACAGGGAACATTAGCCAGGACCCAATAGAAAATTTTTTTTCTGTAGTTCGTCAAAGAGGTGGCTACAATCCTCAACCAACTACTAAAGATTTTAGAATTGCATTCCAGCACAACATGTATATAAGATTACAGTCATCAGTAGAAGGTTCGAATTGTGAAGCAGATGATGGTGAACCACTATTGCTGGTTGATGATTACGATGGGATTTCTGAAATTTCAGCACCTGAAATTTCAAGTGCTGAAATTAAAATAAATATTTTAGCAGAGAATTTAGAAAATAATGAAGATAATGATGTATTATGTTATGCTGAAAATAAAAATAAAGAGGAAAAAAAAATAACTTTAGATACGTGTGCAAAAGCATACGTTTCTGGTTATTTGGCTCATTGGTTTTTGAAAAAATATGATTGTGACAACTGCAGAAAAATGCTAATTAAAGATATTAACAGCGATATTAGTTATGAAAGTGAGAATACGTGTGAAAAACAAGAATTACTTATTTTATGTCGAGATTATGGCTGTGATACAGAAATTAAATTTTTAAAGCAACCTTCTGAAACATTCACTCAGATTATATCTTTTTTAATAACCAGGTTTAATTTTTATTTCGACAATTTTAAAATAGAATATGGGCTCACTAAGAAAATTACAGCTCATCTTGAAGAAGACGTAAAAACTGTTTTTCCAAATTCAGAATTAATAAACAAATGCTATGATCATTTTACTATTATTCTTAATCATCTGGTTTCTATCAAATTATTTAGAATACTACAATGGCTTTCTCCTGAAAAGAGCCGAAAAGAGTCGAAGCCTCATCGTAAAATACAAATTTTAAATTAGGTAGATACATAAATATAAATGTAATTTAAATTTATTTTAAAAACTTATTGTAATAAATATAAAAAATGAACAAATCAATTGATAATTTTCTATTTTAATTGACCTGAAATATATTTTTATTTATTTTCGCTTCGCGCCCTTCGCGAACTCCCCGATGCCAGTGCCTTGTTACGGCACTGTTTAACAGGTTTGACTGTAGTACACGTAGTAGGTATATTGTTCTCGCTTCTTGTTACATACAAGCGACTCGCATAAGTTCTCGGACACTCCTAATGCTACCAATGTAAATTGAACATTTTGAATCCGCTTTTTTTCATATAAAAATCGATTTTACCACAAAACTTTTTAGACATTTTTGTTGCAAATTTCATTGCCTTCCATTGTTTATATGAATTTTTTTATTTTGTCTCGCCGTTTTTTACTGACAGCGGCTTAAACATGACTCTGTAAAACACAAAAACTATTGTCATCTATATCTCGGAAACGGTGCAAAAAAACTAAAAAATTAATAAGCATTTTTTCTTGTAAATTTTATTCTCTACATTTTTGTTCCTATACATTTTTCTATTTTATCGCACCGTTTCCAAGATATAGATGACAATAGTTTTTGTGTTTTACAGAGTCTTGTTTAAGTCGCTGTCAGTCAAAAACAGCGCGACAAAATAAAAAAATTCATATAAACAAAATTGAAGGCAATGAAATTTGCAACAAAAAATGTCTAAAAAGTTTTGCCGTAAAATCAATTTTTATATGAAAAAAAGCGGCTTAAAAATGTCCAATTTACATTGGTAGCATAGGAGTGTCCGAGAACTTATGCGAGTCACTGTATATCTACCCATTTTCTATTTTAAAAATAAGTTGGAATATAATTTTGAAAAACATATTGACATAATTTCAATATTTTGAAATTTGTATTTTTTCTCCCATAATCGTTTAAATAATTTATAAAAGTAGTCAAGTTATAAAAAGAATCGTGTTCGTGCATTATTTGCTCTGTAGGATAATCTGTCGTTATTTGATATTATATATATAAACAACAGACACAAACTTAGACGCTTAGACAAAGTGCATTCTGATAATGACAACATCGCTTTCTTTCATAACGAACATGCAATTCAAGAATTGAAATAAACTGCAAAACTTAAATATTCCACCGTTAGTGGTGTTACTTGACAGGTATTTCTGTCTCACTTCATTAATGCTCTCTCGCATAAATGTGCTGCGACACATTTGCCTATATGATGAACCTTCTATAATACTTATCATTCAACGATTGAACTGATCAGTTGAACTGTTAATTGCCTAATCAGTTTTTAAATCACTCAACTGCAGCCGCTTTTGAACACCGATGTTTTTAATCTTTATTTGTGAAGTTGGGGTAGGTTTTATCGAGCTTCCGGTCGAAGCAGCTGTACTTTCGCAGGTCAGCGAATTATGTCGAGTATGATCTTATAATAGTATATTATCTTATCTGTTCGACACAACTCAGCCCACTCACATAAACACAGCTGTCCGACCTTTGCATTTTATTTTGCGCACTGAACACTTGTTTTAATCCGATTTTAGGTTTGTTGGTCGCGACGTTGAACTTAAATAAATGTGGGTCAACGAGTTAGTTTCCGGTACGATTTTTATTTCGAAATCTCCCCAAAATAACTCAGTTTGTCCACATTTTTCCCAGTTTTCGATGACCGTTTTAGTCGCGTGATAATTTAGTTTTCCTGTAGTATTTGATGTGTTGTTTGGTCGAAGCGTAGCGTTGGCGGAAGGCGGCGGATTTTTAATTTTTGCAACTTGAGTAGCACGACGAGTTCGTCTTTTGATTAGATTATATAATAACAAGGAGTTGTTATTATTTAATCCTCTTTGGAAAACTCAGTCGTTACGCTCAAGTTACCTTTGTTTTATCCTCACCGTCCCCACTTGTTGTTTTCTTAGGTGCTTGGTGTTTTCGTTTGTCTATCGTGTCGTTATCGTTCTGATAACTTGGTTGTACAAAAAAGAAGTAAACAGCTCGGTTTTAATTTTTGAAATTGAATAAAAAACTTAAATACATTGCGCGTATTTATATTTACGTTAGAAGCAAAGTTAACACTGGAGATGCAATCGATATTCAAAAAATGTAAAAAATGGTCGCAATAGGCTCTGATTGGTAGGGATGGTGGAGGGGTTTGGTGGAATTTTGGAAGGGTGGATAGGTTCCCTGGGCTGTAGCGAAGATGAGAATTAGTTAATTAAATTGAACTTTCTTACTCTTTTTTGGTAAAGATGTGTCTGGGCCTTTCCTGACGCCAGAAGTCCTGTGGGTTGTATTTACCTAGCTGGTTTGTGAGGGGGTTTTCTGTGTCAGCGCATCTGTCGTAAAACCTCTCTGCGGCTGCACGGTTGTGATCGGAGATGAGTTCCAGTTTGGTGTCCGCGTGGAGTTGACGGTTTGTGACGAACCAGGGAGCTGCCATTGCTCTTCTTAGGCAGATGTTTTGTAGGATCTGGATATCCTTCAAATTGTTGGGACTGGAGTTGGAGTTGGAGTAAGCCCAGGCCGGGGCTGCGTACGTTAGGGTTGGCCTGATGATCTTTTGTAGAGTCTCAGCTTGAGTTCCGGCGTCAACTTGCTCTTCTTTCCTATCAGCGGGCCTAGTGTTGCCATTAGACCTCTGGCGCGGTTTCGGAGTTTGCTGACGTGTAGTTTCCAAGTGAGACCTTGGTCCATGGTGAGATAGTTAGAGTGAGATAGAGATAGTTCGTGGACTTGACCCATGGGATGACTTTTCCAAACATATCCAGGTTTGGAAAGTCCATTCCTTTTGTCTTGTGCTTGGTGAACATGATAGCCGCACTTTTGTCGGAGTTGACTTCGATGCGCCAGGTGCGGTACCATTTCTCCAAGGCGTCAAGTTCCTCTTGGGTTTTTCTGGCTGCTATGGCCGGCCTGAGCGAGGTGGTGACGATGGTGGTGTCATCCGCGTAGAGGTACTGGGCGGTTGCCGTGGAAACTGGTTTCGGGAGGTCGCTCACGTAGATGTTGAAGAGGGGCGGTGACAGCAGCGAGCCTTGCGGCACTCCTGCTGTGATGAACCTCTTTGTGGAGCGGGTGCCCTGCAGCTTCACGTTGAACCTCCTGTCCTTCAAGAATGAGGCCACCAGGTGGACCAGCCTTAGTGGAACGCCTGCCTGCAACATTTTGTAAAGCAAGCCGTTATGCCATACCTTATCAAAAGCCTTGGAGACGTCCAGGAAGACTGCACTGGCGGATTCTGTCTTGTTTAGGGCTAACGTGATTGATTCCACCATTCTCGTGATTTGGTGGGTGGTGGAGTGGGCGGGACGGAAGCCAAACTGTTCATCTTGGATGGTGTTGTTTTCTACTAGTACCTTGTTTAGCCTGCATTGGATTATCCTCTCTGCTAACTTTCCTATGGTGGGAAGGAGACTGATTGGGCGGTAACTTTGAGGCTGGTCCTTTGGTTTTCCGGGCTTGTGAATGACGACCACATCTGCCGTCTTCCATTTGTCCGGAAAATGTCCCAGTCTTAGCACCGCGTTGACTATACCTGTAATGGCCACCACTGCTTTCTTGGGAAGCTCCTTAAGGGCGGCGTTTGTGATGCCGTCCGGGCCTGGAGCTTTCTTCCTCTTCGTCCTTTTGATGGCTGCTTGGATTTCTTCTAGGGTGGCCGGTGTGATTGGTGGGTGGTCTGTGGGGTTCAAGTTAGTTAGTTGTTCACTTACTTGGTGGTCGACTTCTTCGATGTGTTGCTCGTCGACGTTATTGGTGATCGGGCTGCATTGTTTCTCAATGGCGTCTGCAAAGGCTTCCGCCTTTTCTGCGTCGGTGACGGCTTCCCCGTTTTGACTTATTAGGGCTGGGATGGTGGTTTCGGAGTTACGGAGGGATTTGACCATTTGCCAAGCAGAGTTGTCTTCGCAGTTTAGGGATTCCAACTTTCTGGTCCAGGAGTCGCTGCTGTGTTGCCATAGCTGCTTCGTGACTTCGGACCTCAGTTGGTTTGCCCTTGCTCGGTCGTCGGGGCACCACGTCCTGCGTGCGAGTTTCTCTGCTTTTCTTTTTTCTGAAATGAGGGCTTTTAGCTGGGGGGGGAGTTGTTGTCGGGAGTCTGGGATCGGAATTTCGGTGGTGGCAAAAAGTAAAGAGTCGCTTACCTTTTTCTGGAAGTTCTCTACATACCTTTCCAGCTCTTGTGCATCTGTGATGACCGGAATTTCTCCCATGGTTTGTTGTAGGTGGTCGTGGAAGACTGGCCAAGCTGTTTTCCTGGCGGTGGGGGGGGGTGCTCCTGGTGTGTCGTTTCCCAGCATGAACAGGACTGGGTGGTGGTCGGATGGAAGCGCTTCCACGGTTTCCAGAGTGTGCAGGATGCTGACGTTTTTCATGATGGTGATGTCCAAGACATCGTCCTGGTAGTCAGCCTGCGTTGCTCTGTGGGTGACTTCCGTGGGGGCGTCGACATCTACTCCCAGTCGATCTGCAAGTCGACGTAGGGCTCTCCCAGCTTGGTTATCGTTCCTCGAATACCAGGAGTTGTGCTTGGCGTTGAGGTCTCCTGCGAGGATTTTAGGTGCAGGTCCTCGCAGAAGCTTTTGGATGTCCTCTTCCGGTAGCACGATGCCTGGACGGTTGTATACTGATGAAATCTGTAAATTGCCTAAGTTTTTTAGTGGTATACATACCGTGGTGACCTCCAGTTGGTCTAGGTCCTGGCGGGTGATGTCGTGGTGCTGAAGACTCCTTTTCACGTAGATGGCGGTGCCCCCACCGTTTCCTTCCTTGCGGTCGTTGCGGTGCAGGGTGTAGTTTGCCATCTTCGCTTTGGCGGAGGGCTTCAGGTGCGTCTCGTTGACCAGGATGACATCCAGGTCGTGCTCATGGGCAAAGTGCAGGAGTTCAATCCGTTTGGTGACGTTTAACCCATTTGCATTCCAATATGCCATCCTGAGGTGTTCTGGTATTTTCCTTGGGTTTGGATGCATTTAGAGTTGTTGGTTTGACTTGCTGGAACTTGATTTTGTTAGGTTGAGGGGGGGGGGGGTTTACTTACTTGTATTTGTATTGGTCTGGCATCTGCTGATGTACAAGAGGAATTCTTGCGGGTTTCCTCCCATGTTGACCAGGTTGTCGTATGCCCTGGCATAGATTTCCGTGTTTTGGTCTTGGCTTTGGCTTTGGCTTTCCCTGGGGGGCATGGGGGTGAGGCCTGGTGGTGGGGTTTGATGGAATCCAGGTGGGGGGTTTACCTGGGATGCCATTAGTGGTAGAGGTGCCGTTCTTGTGGCGTAGGAAATCCATTGTGATGTCCTGTGGGGAGCAAATTTTCCAGTTGGGGGTGGATCTGTCCTGAAGTGCCGGAACTGGGTGGTCCTCTTCAGTTTGGGGAAGTTTACGCATCCTTGATAATTTGCGGGGTGATCACCTCCACAGTTGGCGCAAGTTGCCTTGGTTTCCCGGGTTTTGGTGCATGTGGGCGTGAGGTGGGGGGCTGCACACTTCACGCAGCGGGGTCCTGATCTGCAGTTTCGTTGGCTGTGCCCGAATGTTTGGCACCGATGGCACTGGCTGATCCTGGCTTTCCGGTGAGGGGTTTCTAGTTTGACCTCCATCCCCACTACTACCTTCACGTCGAAGATGTTTCTGTTGGCTGGCGTTTTTGGCAGGGTGACCATTACCAGCGGGATTGGTTGTCTGTACCTGCCGCTGAACATCCTCGCTACCTGAGTGATGCTGAAACCTTGTGCGGTTAGGTCTTCACTTACCTTGGTCGTTTCAATGTCGATGTTGATTCCTCTTATTACCACCTTTAGGGGGCGGTCTTCTGGAAGTTGGTAGGTGTAGAACCCACCTTTGGCTGGGTCGAGCTCATCTTCGAACAGCTTGAATATGCCTCTGTAGTCGGCTGGCGAGGTTGCGGTGATGCTTATGCCTTCCGGTACGTTGACCGCTTTTGAGTAGTTTAGGCCAAGATCCTTGATTCGGTCTTGCATCAGTGGCCATTTTCCTCCCTCCTTGAGGACGATTGGCGGTGGCCTCGATCTGGGTGGGGCTGACCTCTGTTGGCTGGTCTGCGTGAGTCCGCTTGCGGTTTGGGCTGTGGTTGTGGTTGCCAACGGCTGTGCGGTTGAAGTTGAAGTTGGAGCTGGCGGTTGGCTTCCACCCACATTGGCGTCCATGTCGGCAGTGGCTGGGTTGCTATTCTCGGTTGCCTTCCTTTTGTTTTTGGGCGGGACCGCTAGGTTTTCCTCCGAGGTAGAGGGGCTGATGACCTCCAACTGTCTCTTCTTGGACGGTTTGGTTGTCCCTGGTGGAGTGGCGGCCTTGGTCATGTTGGCGGTTGAGTTTGGGGGAGAGCTTTGAGGGGCAGCTGCTGCCTTCTTCTTTTGATGGGTTCTCTTCCTCTTTGTCTTGGCGCTCACCACCGTCTCGAATTCCTCATTCGATCCTTTGTCGGTGTGGGGGCGCTTGCTGGGTTGTTGTTTGGCGATTTTTGGGGAAGCGTTTATTTCTGTGTTTTGGTCCTCCCTCTCGGCGATGAGGTCGTCCATCGCGTTGAGCAGGAATTCCAAGGTGTTTGCTATTGACTCTCTGGCCGTCTTGTCGTGGACGTGGTCCAGGGCGTTGCTCATGGCATCGATGTCTGCTTGGGTGCGCTCGATTCTGCTACAGAGGGTCGCCATTGGAGAAGGTTGCATTTTTATTTAATATAATAAAATATAAAAATATAAATGCGAGTTATCTTTCAATGGTTCTTTGTTCTGCGGGAGAAAGAATGTTATTAATGTTAGTTGAGCTTCTTGTTTATGTTTGTGTTATCGTTATCGTTTCCTGTGCGATATCACTATCGCACTTGAACTTGAACTTGGCAGGCACTTTAACTTGACACTTGTAAGATTTTTTACAATTGGTTTTATTTGAAAAGTAATTTATTTTAACCTCCGCGAGACACTTAGGTGCTGCCTATAATAATGAATTATTTACAGGCACTCGACTAAGCGGCTACAGCTTTGATCAAAACGAAATTACTTTGGAAATTTAAAAATCGGCTATCACTTTCAGGAGCTCTGAAAAACACGACTACTCGCACTGACAAACAACACCACTCACTCCCTGACTCTGATGATAACAAACTTCAGATAGATGGTTATATATTTACTACTAGCGATAACATTGCTAGGTACATAGATATGTAACACCATCTATCCGTTACATTGTAAATTAATATTACAACACCTCCACTAGTTACAATGTAACTAGAATCCTAAACCCATCTTGGTAGTACAAAACGAATGCTTCTCCCTTGGTAATCCTTTTGTTAGGGAATCTGCTACCATATCTTCTGTCGCAATATGTTCAATTTTTAATTGTCCGGTTTCTTGCTTTTCGCGGACAAAGTGGTGCTTGACGTCAATGTGCTTGGTTCTACATCTATAGCCTGCATTTTTGCTAAGATCTACGGCTCCTTTATTATCGCAAAATATTTGTACACTGTTCACATTTCTTTCCAATTCATTCTTAAGACCTTGAATGAAAATAGCTTCTTGAGTTGCAAAACTTAATGCCATATACTCTGCTTCCGTAGTTGAAAGAGCCACTGTTGGTTGCTTTTTTGATGCCCAACTTATAGCACCTCCACTCATCAAAAAAATGTAACCAGCAGTAGATTTTCTGTCATCCACATCTGCCGCCCAATCCGAATCACAATAACCATGCAAATCACCAGCTCCTTTTTTAAACGTGAGTTTGAATTGTTTCGTTTTTTGGAGATATCTAAAAATTCTTTTGACAGCAGCCCAATGCGCTTTTCCTGGATTATTACTGTACCTACTAACTTTTCCAACAGCATATGTAATATCCGGCCGTGTTCCTTGTGCCGCATAAATCAAGCTTCCGATGGCCTCTTGATAAGGAACGTTAATAATTTCTTCGTCGGTCTTTGGCTGCATATCTGTTGTCAATACTTGATTTGCATCGAATGGTGTTGAGACATCTTTACATTCACTCATGTTGAATCTTTTTAAGATCTGATTGATGTATCTTTTTTGATCCAACGTTATAGTACCACTTTTTTTATCACGAACGATTTTTATTCCAAGGCAATAGTGTGCCTCGCCCAAGTCTTTCATATTAAATGATTTCACTAATTCGCTTTTTACTTCATTCTTCAATTCGTCATCTTGAGAAAAAATCAAAATATCGTCCACATATATAGCCAAAATTAACATTTTGCTGGTTTTCTGCTTTATGTAAATACATGGATCAAATTTTGATTGTTCGAAATTTAATTGTTTAATGGTTTTGTCAAGTTCTTTGTACCAAACCCGACTTGCTTGTTTTAAACCATTAATCGATTTCTGCAATCTACAAGTTCTTTTATCCGGTAATTCCATATAGATTTCTTCATTTAATTTTGGATGCAAGAACGCAGTTCCTACGTCCATTTGATCAATGTTCCAATCGTTTTTCACTGCTAGGGCTATCAATAAACGTATCGAACTGTGTCGTACGACAGGAGCATATGTTTCATCGTAATCAATACCTTCCTTTTGAGTGAATCCTTTAGCAACTAATCTTGCCTTGTATCGATCAATTGTTCCTTCGGCGGTAAGTTTAGTTTTAAACACCCATTTACTTTTGATAGCTTTTCGATCTTTCGGCACATCACACAGAATCCAAGTTTTGTTAATTTTGTGGGCTTCCATTTCTTCATTTATTGCTTTTCTCCACTTTTCACTGTCTTCATTTTTAAGAGCTTCTTCAAGTGTTATTGGATCACTTAAAATTGATTGGTAAACTACAAATTCCGAATTAAAAATATCTTTATTGCGTTCAGTTACACGTTGTGATCGTCTAGGTAAATTAGTCGCTGTTTGCCCAACCGGTACTTCGACATTATCGACAACATCATTATTGACGGCTTCAACATCGACATTACTATTATTTGCAACAATGTCACTAGTACTAATTTCATCTTTATTAATGTTGATGGTTTCAACTTCAACATTGCTGCTATTTGGAACAACGTCACGAGCACTAATTACATCATTATTAATGCTGACGGTTTCAAAATCACGAGTACAAATTTCTTCATTCCTGATGTCATCTTTATTCTGGTGTATTATTTGTACGGGTTGTTGTGGAAATAATCCTTCAATGGATTCTTTAGTACCAATATTTATTAATTGGTCTTCAAGAAATACAACGTCTCGAGATATCTTTAATTTTTTTGTTATTGGATGAACAATCTATATCCCTTAACCGTTTCGCTATATCCCACAAAAATGTATTCTTCTGCTTTTTCATCGAATTTTTTTCGATATACCTTCGGTATGTGAACTAGCGCTTTGCAACCAAATATTCTCAAATGCGATAAATTTGGTTTTTTGTTGTTCCACGCTTCCTCTGGTGTCATACGATTTAATTGCTTCGTTGGGCATCTATTCTTTAAGTATGTTGCTGTAAGTATCGCTTCTGCCCAAAATTCTGTTCCTAATTTCGCTTCTATCATCATACATCGTGCACTTTCAACCAACGTTCTATTGAGCCTTTCTGCAACCCCATTTTGTTGTGGTGTATATGGGACACTTGTTTGATGTTGAATTCCAAATTTTCTTAAATGAGACAGAAGTTCTTTATTCACGTATTCCGTTCCATTGTCAGTACGTAGACACTTGATTTTTTCTTGGCTTTGATTTTCAACAAACGACTTGTATTCTAAAAATTTTTCTGTGACTTCACTTTTATTTTTAAGACAATACACTATTGTTTTTCTTGAGAAATCATCGGTAAACGTTAGAAAATATTTTGCACCACCAATCGATTTTGTATTCATCGGACCACATACATCCGAATGAATCAGTTCGAGCTTTTTTGTTGCTCGAGACGCGCCATGTTTATTAAACGGTGCTCGCGATAATTTTCCTTTTACACAAATTTCACACGGTTTACTATTTTTATCTTTGATTACGACACCTTCAACTAAACCATTGTTCATCAAGTTCACACGATTTATATGTCCCAACCTTCGATGCAATAACGCATAGAGTTATTTATTTTTACAAAATTCACTGAATTAACCGAATTGTTTAATTTGTAAACACCTTTTTCTAATCTTCCACTACCCAGCACATCTTCATTGTTAATATTTATGCTTAACCTTGTAATTCTACACCCATGTCTTTCATCGAACACTAGAGTATTTCCATGTTTAACCATTTGACCAACCGAAATCAAGTTTTTCTTAACTCCTGGCACATGAATAACTTCTTGAAGTGCTAATGTCTTATTACCGATAAGATCAATTTTTATTTGACCCTTACCAACACTATTCAACGTTGTACCATTTGCAACTTCGATGCTGCAATTATCGTAATTTTTATAGTTCTCAAAATTATTAACATTTGCCGATAAATGCACTGAAGCACCCGAATCCAAAATCCAATCATTATCGTTATCACACAAATCACTACACAACCCAATAAACTGCGTACTTTCTGATCTACTATTATTGTGTTGTTTTGAACCAATCTTCTTTCGATGAGGACAGGTATTGGCTTTATGACCAATGTTGTTGCACTTATAACATCGAATTTCTCTATTCTTCGATCCTATTGGTCCATATAAATTATTTGATTTGCTTTTATTTTTACTGTAAAACGCACTCGATTCTGCACTACTTATTACTTTAATTTGCTGAACATTTGGTTGCAATAATAAATTTTTCACAAATTCTACAGTTGTGCTTTGCTTCGATCCTTGAATGCCTAACAATAATGGTTGATATTCTTCCGATAGTCCAGCCAACATTAGACCACCGATTACGTGATCTTTAAAAGGTTCACCAATTGCTTCCAACTGATCAGTGATATTTAACATTTTATTTATATACTCCTCCATCCCGTTGCAATTTTCTAGTCTTATTTTGAATAATTGTGCATACAGACTTATCAAATGCAACGTACCCGTTTGTTCGTAGACTCGACATAATTTGTCCCAAGCTTCTTTCGCTGTCTTCACATTTTTAATCTCAGCTGCTGCTCCAGGTTTAATGGACAAATTAATCTTCGCAAGAACTCTTTCGTCTATTTCAGCATCTAACTTTGAGTCGGTTGCAGGTACCACATACTTCCACATACCAGCATCAATAAGAAAATTTTTCATGTTATGCTTCCATTCGCTGAAATTTTCTCCATTTAAATGTTTGTTCTCTGGCAATCCTCCCATCATCGTTACAATTGTCGATCGCGATTCGGTCCTTCCATTTAACCTCAATTGCAACTGTGCGATTTGTTGTTGCATAATTTCCAATTGCGATTCTTCCATAATTTTTATTTATAAATTATGAACGCAATATTTGCACAAATTCAAATCAAAAATTAAATAAATAGTATTCTCTTAGTTGCTTACTGGGCCCATAACCTATTGAGAAGGTTGGCAGTAGACAAAGAGAGATACACACAATTTAAATGAATTTAATAAAAACTAACACAAACATTACATAACAATACACTGACCTGTTAACATCAAGTGGATACTTGATGATAACAAACTTCAGATAGATGGTTATATATTTACTACTAGCGATAACATTGCTAGGTACATAGATATGTAACACCATCTATCCGTTACATTGTAAATTAATATTACAACAAATTTTCATAAATAAGTTTTTACATGTTAATTTCCTATGTTCGGCTAACTCATTCAGCACCCGGTATAACATAAATTTTCCGATTTTGTTTCACTATTTCAGAGTTACACTTACTTAAAAAATACTCTTCGACTGTATCTCAAAAACGGTGAAACGAAATAGAAAAATGTATAAGTACTAGTATTTTTTTGTGAATATAATTTAGTCCAGTCAAAATAGACATTCAATCTACACGGAAAAAAAGGATTTCTTAAATGAAGAACAAATATTTTCAAGAAATTATTTATTTCGTTTAAAAATATAATTTCTTCTCGCAATAAAATATGCTTGTATTAAAAATATCAGATTTCCCCCAGAAAGAATATTTTTTAATTGAAATATTATTTAGATTCAAGAAAACTTCATTTTAACGAAAAACACTATTTTCAAAATACATAAATATTAATATATTCTTAATCTAAGTAACTTAAGTAACTTAAGTAACTTAAGATCTTAAAAAAAATATTTATAATTGTGAAACTTATATTATCAACTTGTACACACTTAACAGTTCGACTAGTATAGCCAAATGGTAATTGTAGTCTTCCCACTTTCGCAGTTAGTTTTAGTAGTTTTCGCAGCTGGAAAACCTAAGTTCGAACCCCACACCGGACGAAATTTAACATAACATATAAAATAAAATATAATATCCCGCCAGAAGTCCTGCGAATCCTTAACAGATGACGCCATAATACTTCCACACTCACTCTTCCGGTTATAACATATACAAAAGCAAAACAAAAATTTAATAAAGAGAACAGAACTTCTTAATTCAAAAAGTTTTTTTTAAATCAAATAAATGTTTAACTACTTCATTTAAGAATATACTTGTATGATCCAAGAAAACTTAATTAGGAATATTTTTTCTTACAAAAAGTAAATATTTTCGTGCTGCTATTGAAAACAGAGAATTTCTTGATTCAAATGGTACTTATTTGAACCCAGTAATTTTTTTTTTCCGTGTACATTAATTCCCATCAAGCTGATTTTTTGTGTAGGCTTTAAGAATGTCATCACGAATGATGTGTCAAAAGTTCACATTGATTTCGCGGCCGCGTCGTATTTTATTCAAGGTCACAATTTGTGGCGCTGTTTAAATAAAGAAATTGATTTTCTCTCTCTATTTGGGCCGATTTGAAGTTGTTAAAAAGTTTACCTGCTGCTGTGTTAATTCTTTTTATGAAGCAGGTAGTATTTAAACAAAGATGAATGCTTGATGAATGTAATTTTTGAAATCTCAACTTGTGAAATTTGGTTTCATAATTATTATTCAAAAAATGTTTAAGTAATAATAAATGAAATTTTGATTACTCTGAAATGTTCTAAAAGACTACTATAGATTGGTATATACAATGTGTCGAAATAATCGATATACACTTCTTGGTTTTAAAACTTTTGACAACGGACAAAATAAAACAGATGCAACGCATTGCCCAAAAAGCAATATACACTCAAAAAAATGTTGATCATAATATCAATGAAACTAGGTTCATTGAGCAAGTTCATTGAATTTTTGCAATAAAAATTATAACATTTTCATTATAATAAAAATGCCGTTCATGAATATTATGAACTGCAGTTTATTGATTGCTTAGCAAGGTTACTTCATGGTATCTATGATTCACTTCATAATATCTATGAACATCCTTCATTGGATACAATGAAAAAGTTCATAAATACTATGAAATGCAGTTCATTGACTGCTTATCACGATTTATTCATGGTATCTATGATTTACTTCATAGTATCTATGATTCACTTCATAATATCTATGAAAACCGTTTATTGCATACAATGAAGCAATTTATAAATACTAAAAGTGCAATTCATTGACTGTCGAGTAAAATTTATTCATGATGTTTATGGTATACTTCATAATATCGATACCTCCTACGTAAACTATCGTATCTTCAAAATCTTAATTTTACAGGAGAGCATTTTAAAGTTTGTAATGTGTATGCTCTTAAGTGGAATGTCAATGTATTTTGTTGCAATTTATAAAAGAATCGGTATAATTTTTGCAACTTTCGCTTTGGTAACATTAAGATTAGATATAGTACAGTCAATTTCTGCAAAAAAAGTAAAAATTGGGATTTTGTGGGTTACGATAGTTTACGTAGGAGGTGTCGATATGTACGAATACCGTTCATAAAAAATTAGAAGTGTTCATTAACTGTTTTGCTGATTTATCTCTATATATATAAAAGAGACGTGTTTGTTTGTAAAAGTTAATCTCCAGAACCACACAATTTTAAACAAATATAAAAAAAATTGAGAGGAGATCGAATTTGCATCAAAAATAATTAATTGTAAGTACTGTGTTGGGTAGAGGGCGACACTTAAATATGTCACCCATTATGTTCGGTGCAACTGCACAGATAAATCCATGCACAAAATCAAGTTCGAGTTCACCCAGACCGTTGTGGTCCGTCCACATCAAGCGTAATAATCTATTCTCAATGCCAAAACTTCAATCGCCAGATGAAGAAGATTAAAGTGCCTCCGGCACTCCATGCTTCGCAAGCCATCATGCTACGCTACGCTACGCTAAGTTCGAGTTCAAAGACTTTGTCCAACAGTTTGTTGGACATTGGTAATCGGTAAGTCGCATGTGTTATAAACATGTGGTCTTAGATTTTCCGACCGATTTGAATAAATTTTTTTTGTTCGCCTTGAAACTGATAGGTACTAGTATTAATAATTAATACTATAAATAAAAAAAATATATAATAATTAATATATTAATAAAAACGAAGAACGTAGTAAATATTACGAATATACATGAAATATTGAACTATATATGAACTATTTTCATAGATATCATAAACTATTTTTATAAGTACGATAAACTGTTTTCATAGATATCATGAATTATTTTCATAGATACCATGAACTATTTTCATAAATACGATTAAATATTTTCCTAGATACGATGAACTGTTTTCATAGATATCATTAACTATTTTCATAATCGCAATGAACTCAATTCTTAGATATAGTGACATAACATAATGATAACAGCATTGGTAGAGAATTAATGAAGTTGTTCATTAATACTATGATAATTTTTATTCAATGTATTATCGTTTTATTTTCTATTTTGTATCATTACATTAATGAACGTGAGTTCATAGCTACAATGAACTTTATCATTGGTTGAGAATTAATGAAAAAGTTCATTAATACTATGATAATTTTCATTAAATTTATTATCGCTTTAGTTTTAATTGTGTATCATTACATTAATGAACGTGAGTTCATAGCTACAATGAACTTTATCATTGGTTGAGAATTAATGAAAAAGTTAATTAATACTATAAAATTTTTCATTATATTTATGACGGTTTTTGGTTCAGTGTACGATAATGCTCATGGAGATGTAGCCACACTTATAAAAGATATAATCAACGGTCCTGCACATGTCTTTCAGGATCATACAAATAGTGAAGATTATTTTTGCAACAAAGTGGGCCAAACTGCGGAAGAAGTTTCGAATGTCAGATCATCGGGTTTATATAGACATATCCAAGGTAGTATAATATGTTCACTTTGAGTTGGTAATAGTACTTTATTTATTTGTATTTTAAGGTGTATTAAATATTCTTTTACGCAACGCAAAATCATTAATATAGATAATGAAACAAATAATAGAGCCGAAACATTCATGTCCGTGTTAAATAGATTCAACGCCGGAAAACGGTTAAATTTAATCAAAAGACAGTCGTTTCAAACCAGAGCTTATTTAACAGCCCTTAGGTATAATGAAGGTAAAAAAAATTATATTCCATTATGCTATTGTCACTAGTTAATTACAATTCTTTGAAATAAATTACTTGGTTTTTTAGGAAAACAATGGCACTATAAACCTTTAAAGGAGATGATAAATAAAAGCCCAAGTAAAAAATTGAAAAAATTTATGGCTACTACAAAATCCAGGAAGACTTACAAAAAATCATCTTCTATACCTGTTAGAACGCGGACAGCTAAAAAAAATCTTGATTATGGAATTAATGCTCTTCAACCCGAGCTTTCCGAAAAAGAAATTGAAGAAGAATGCAAAAGACGATTGGCAGTTTTTAATGTACGAGATAAATATAAAACTAACCGTTTTCATTATTAATTTAATTTATAGGATATTTCAAATGAAGAAATCATAAATATCGAACAAGATACCCGTTTGCTATTTGAGAGTACCGTGTATAGAGAAGAGCGGAGTGAACGACTCACGGCTTCCAATTTTGGGAAGGTGTGCAAATTACGGCCAACAACATCATGCCACAACACAGTGAAAGAAATAATCCAGCCATCATTTCAGGGTAACGATGCTACAATGTATGGCAAAGACAAAGAAAGTGTGGCATTAGAATTACTGCAAAATTTAATAAAGAAAAAAATTCTTCCTTGTGGTTTATTTGTAGATCGTGTTTATAAGTTTCTAGGAGCCTCGCCAGATGGTTATAGCATTGTAATTCTTTTGTTAATAAATATTTCTAACTTATACATTTTAGGTATCATTAGGGATGAAAATACTATCGTTGAAATTAAATCCCCATATATTGTCGTGTTCCAAAATCCTTTTTTTTAATTTTGATAATTTGATTTTTAATTTTTGTTGTGTGGACCATTTTGTGTTTAATTTTTGAGATTGAATTTTATTTGTATTTTAAATTTGTTTTATGGAGCTGAATTTTAATTTTGTTTGCGTAATTTGAATTTGAATTTTGTAAATAGTTTCGTGTAAATATTGTACCTAAATACTTATTTAAAATTGTATGGTTTTGGCGCGAGAATGTTGAGTTGGTGGGATAATGAAAATAATTTTGGCTTTTTGCCGGGTGACCGCTCAACAACGCGGACGTTAAGCCATTGGTCTTCGATAATTTTACGATAATTTGTGTTAAAAACTTGAAATTTTCTAAAAGTTTTTGTAAATAAATATTGATTTTGCCGTAAGTGAACAATTGTTTGATTATTTGGAAAGATTTGTCTGAAGATTTTTTGAAGTGTTTTGAATTTGGTAATTAAGATTAATTGATGAGTAATAATTTGGACAAGGAAAATTTAAAAAATTGAAAATTAAATGTACGTACGCGTAAAAAAATAAATAAAAGGCTAAAACTAAAGAAAATTCGAGTGGACAGTGCAAGGCATATGACGTTAAATAATAAGAAAAGTTAAATAATTAAGAAATAATAAAAAATGATGAATTTTGGGAGAATCACATGCTTAGAAAATTAGTTACATTTTATAATTCATGCATTCTTCCTGAATTTGCAAGAGGCAATCTCAAAAGAGGACTACGGTGTAAAGATCCCGATTATATTTTAGAAGAGCAGAAAAAAAAACAGTGAATAACATCGCCTTGTTTGCAAGCATCAACTCTTCAGCAGACGCCATCGTCACCAACGGAATTTGCATTCTTCTTGCTATATGTATATGGTGCACCGAAAAAAATGGAATCCATAGTACAGTACAGATACGTACAGATTTTTGAGTTTTGTGAAGAATACAAGAAATAATAAAAGAATGCAGTTAACTTGTCTCCCTCCAACATCTGCTTCTGCTCATCAACACTTGTTTCGTGTGTTCTACCAAGTGCAAGTGTGGCTGGGCAATGAACTGAATCCTGAAGACTGGGGCTGGAAATTACTGGATAATAGTTTGGAGCCGATCCAGACTTTACTTTCACCTTCTCCAGAGAAACTACTTGATACAATTTTTTGTAATTGCCAGAAAAGCTGCATGAACAAATGTGGGTGCAGAAAAATTAAATTGCTGTGTTCACCAGTCTGTACTAATTGTCAAGGCTACTCTTGCACTAATATTGAATCTAATCCAACAGATGAAGATCGTTTTGAAACCGAAGAGGATATCACTGATATATCTCTCTTTTTGGAGCAGTCTACAGAAATCGAGCAAGAACAGGAGGAAGATAGCGAAAAGAAAGAAATGAGTGATCATGTCAAATTTGATGATTAATACAAATGTAATTTGTTGCTAAAATTTTCATATATGAAGTATTGTCTCATTGAATTTCTACTCTCAAAATATGTCGTAGAGTATTCCTACTGGGGAAACCACGTTAAAAAAAGCGCCGAGTACACTACCTTAGAGGTGGTGCGGAAATGTGTGCGAAAACCGTACTTTGTACAAAAAAAAGTTTTGATACCTTTTTATAGAGAATTTTACTATCTACAAATTTGCTCTCATCAATTTTTCCGATAGCTCTCGCCGTTTTAGACGCAAAAAACGCAAATTTGTGACCTTTGACCTTGAATAAAAAACAACGCGGCCGCGAAATCGGTGTGGACTTTTGACACATCATTCGTAATGACATTCTTAAGGCCTACACAAAAAATCAGCTTGTGGGAATTAATGTAAGTTTAGACCTGTTTTTCCTGTTACCTGTTGCGAAGCCGGGTATCCAGCTAGTATTTATTTAAATGAATATATCATCTTTTATCTTCGGATAAAATTTAGTGTGCTGATGATTGTAGATATTGCGGCAGAAGTGACGATATTTTTTTTATTGCGCCTCTCAGAATGTATATTACGAATGTGGGGTTTTACGTGGAGAATGCATAAAAACTATATGCTTGCGACTCGGACGTAACGTTTTTGACGCTGCGTTGGGGTCGCAAGCGTAGCTCCATTCTACAAGAACACAAGAAAAACTTTATTATAAAGAATTTAAAGTTTCATACCTATACATTTAAATTAATTTTACACAAAACCAATTCATTAACACGATTATATTTAAAATATTGAGGAAAATCTAGAAGCACATGACTAATTAATAAATTCTCATTTTTTACGCATTCTTTAAAGTATCGATAACATGGAGCAACAGAATCGCAATCGGCTATTGTAAATACGTAACGTTTCTCTAAAGCCACATAAACCAAGCAAGCAGGATTACCATTTAAAATGAGTTTAATAGTATACACAAAATCTTCGGTTAGTTTATTGTCGTATATCACTAAAAACAAAAAAAAGTATAAGTGTGGTGTCACAATGAGCATAAGAATAGAAATAATACAATAAGACATAAGAAATATTAATGCAAATAAAAACTCCACCAATCTTAGAAAAGTTGCGGAAAATATGCCAACCAATAAATTTGATAAAAATTTGAATGAACCTATGATCGTTATAGTTATATCTCAAAAGTTAGAAATTATTGCGTAGTATTGTTACGTTTAAAAAAATGCTTAATACCAAAAAGCCTAAAAACAACACAAAAATTCGAAAACGAGAAACCGGCCATTTTTGTGTGTCCAGGAGTGATTAGAATCATGGTATCAATGTATGTGGGTTTTTGGTAGATACTAAATGAGTGGCGGCCTTGTTTCTTGCTGATCGTTACATAAGGAAATTTAGTTGACAATCTTTTTCTACTTCCATAGTAAAGTTAATATTGTTGTCTAAGCTGTCGATGTGTTTATGGAAGTTATCAAGTTGTCTATTGGAGCCGTTCCGTATAAGCAATTGCATATGGAACTTTGTGCAATAGTCAAATGTGCCATCCATGTATGTATACCAAGTCCTATAGTGGATTTAATGTTGTTGTGTATGTTGTCAATTTGTTTATGAAAGTCTCAGTTCTTGGTAATTTCCTGTCCATAAGCATAGTATGTCGTCAACATATCTGTGACACGTTAGACAAAATTTAAAATAAGGAAGTAGTTAAATTTTAGATTCAATCTAATCCATGAATATACATGCTATTATTGGGGATATGAGTGACCCCATGGGACAACCATCTTTCAAGTGGTAAAATTGTTCGTTGTATTCGAAGAGTTTTGTTCGGTGGTATTTGGCTTTGACTGAATAATACAAATAGAAAAAAAGTGATTGATAAAGATCCAAATATAGGACTGGCATAAAAATGTAATGCAATTGGTGAAGGTTTTATTTTTTAAACTTACCATCAGCAGCTAAAACTAATTGAATTTTTGGTAAAATAGATTGAATTAAGTTGGGTAATAATCTTTTGGAAAAATCCACTTCGGTTACGGTGATAGGAAATTTTGTCAAATGTTGATTTCGTAAAACGTTAGAATTTATGAGATCCATAATATCGTCTTTATTTATATCTAAAATTTATAGGTATTGTAATGTGAATAAAATTACAGTAGAATCCGCTTAATGTGATCACTTTGGGCCAAGAACATTATGATAACATTAACCGACTGATAACAATAAGCAAATTTTAGAAAAAAACGAATTTTAGAAGAAAGGTAAATTTAGCAAGAATAAACTAATCTTAATTTAAAATGCATAAAGCAAAGTGCACATTTAACAAAATAAAAATAGAAACACGCCATGAAAATGGAAACTTCATTAGTTATTGTATAGAAATTAAAACGAGTGACGTGTTTTGTAAAGATATATAAAATTTTAATGACAAATCAGAAAAAGATACTTAGAAAAAGAGATGAATGTGTAGGAAATTCCTTGAAAGTGATAATAATAAGCGGCTTTTTGATCACATTATCCGGTGGTTTTTGTATGTAAACTAATTAAAGCGGCCGGTTCCCAGTAAAAATGATCACAATAACCGACTGATAACATTATCCGTGATCACATTAAGCGGATTCTACTGTATATGGATATTATTTTATGTCTTAATAATTTTTAGTTATTACCTGTGCATATAACTGGTGCATACATAGCACCAATTATACTTGTTAATCCTACTCCAGAACCAAGCTCAAGAATTGTAATATCTCTTGGTAAGTGATCTCCATTGAATAATAACCAATCAGCTAAAAGAAAAGCCCCTCGCCAAATCTGAAGACCAACCAATTCTAATACAGTACTTTTGCTATGCTCTACAAATGAAAATTTTGTTAAGTAATAGTAATTACTAAAACAAATAAGTATTTTTGCCTATGGCAAGCTGTTAAGCAAATAGTAATTTGAACAAAATGTTGTCAATAGATCAATGGCAAAAGTAGTCTAATATTGCTTTAGATAAAATATAATTTCAAATTTTTGAAAAAATTAATTACTTGTCAATTTTACTAACCACATCACGTACAGCACTGAACAATTCCACCGATAAGGGCCAGGGTAGCTTTATGAAGTATTATAATAGGAGTACAATGAAGCGATTAAAGAATAAGAAAATCATATTGCAAGTATCTGGAAAAATTCAGTATTTCATTACTTCGTTTATTAAAAATCAAACATAAATTATTATTTATCATTAATGTAAGTCAATTTTAACTTCTTTTATTTTTCAGGATTTTGGTCCATTTTCAATGAAGCTCTGTATTCGTCTATGTTTCGCCCAACTTTATTGACAAACCACGTCATACTGAGAAAATTGTAATATGGATTTATTCAGATACAATAAATTATTTTAAAACAATAAAATTATTCGATTTAACAAGAAGTGGCGGTCAAATAAAATATTAGGAAGTTTTCCTGTCAAATTCATCACGATTTCCTGATTTTAGCAAAAAAGTAGCAATATCTTATTCGCTTTCATATGAATAAATTAACAAGCCTTCCTGATAATTCTACACTAAGTTTTGAACAAAAACTTATTATTATTTGCCTATAAAAGGTGTCCCAAAACTCAGTTGCGTAACAAGCAGGTGAGGGTACCGTGTGCGAAGTTGTTAACGGGACCCTGCTTTTATAAAAGACAAAAAAAAACTCTTTTGGAAACGAGACTCGGAATTCCAAAGATTTCCATGCAATTCTAGTGATTTGGAATTCCTTCAAAACAAAACCGGATATAAAGACGAGTAACTACCAGCCCCCTCTATTTAATTTTATCAAAATTTGAAAATTATACCTTAATTCTTATTAAAAATATATAGTGGATGAGTTTTTTTATTTTTCAAGTTTCTGAGATTTCCTTGATTTTACTAACATTGTCTAGATTTCCTAAAATACCCTGGAATTTTCTGTGATTCCTCTCTTCGAAAGATTTCCAAAAATCCTGAAAATCTTAAGATTTTTCCGAATTTTTTTTGGATATTTTTCCAAGATTTTCTATAATTTTCTATTTCCTCTAATTTTCTACATTTCCTAAGATTGTAAAATTAATGAGATTTTTTGGCTTTCTTAAAATTTTTCCGGATTTCTTTAAATTTCCCGCTCGTGTTTTTACTAAGTAGAAAAATAATGGAGAAATTGTCATATGCAAAACTAAAAGGAAATCAGCGGAAATTTGAGGAAATCTAGAATATTTTAGATTATTCGTTTTTGATTTTTCAATTTTCTGAGATTTCATTGGCTTTAAAATTTTCTGGATTTTTCTAGATGTCTTAGATATATTGTAAGATGTAAGATACATTAGAATTTTCCATTTCCTAGAATATCCTAAGATTATCTAGAGTTTTCTTCATTTCTCTCTATTTTCTATTTACTAAAATTTTCTAGAGTTTCCTGAGATTTTCTTGAAATTTCTATGGATTTCTTGAGATTTTCAATATTTCTACAAATATTCTAGGAATTCTAAGAATCTATAGAATTTCTTCAGATTTTTCTTAGCACTAGCACAGGCAACTTTTCCGTCAATTTCCCCTTAGTTTTGTACTAACTGGAAAACCAAAGGGAAAATCGTGATATGCGAAAATGAATAGAAATCCAAGCAAATTTTTGGATATCTTAAGAAATTCTATGAACAAATCTTAGTGAAATTTTCAATACTATTTTCTTCCCAAGGAAATCTTAGGAAAATTCATAGATTAATTCTATTATTTTCTTTTTCAAGTTTCTGAGATTTCCTTGGCTTTTTTTCTTTTTGAAATTTCCCCTATTCTAAGATTGCCAGGCAAAGGCAGATATTATAACGGGATATCAACTTCCCCCCCCCCCCCCCGGTTTTAAGAATACAAAAAATTTACTACGTTTTGTTAAAATTTTAAAAATATAACTACATTCTTATCAAAATACATAATACATTTATTCCCCCATGCTATTTATTCCCTACTTTTGTCAGGGAATTTGTCATATTTAGTGCCAAGTCACTGAAATTAAATTTTCAGTCGAGGTAAATAATTTAATTTAAAATTTAAGATTTTTTTTGTCTTTTATTTTCTGATTTATCAAAACGTCATGGAAAATTTTTATTCATTGTCAGGGAAAACCTGGAAATGTCAGGATTTGATTGTGAAAATTTAGTGGGGACATTGAATTATTGATGATGAATGATGCTCTTTGTTTACCTCAAAAAGAGAAGAATGCCAAAATATTACTTATATTTCATTGTGAATATTGAAACTTAAATTAATTAATTAAAAAAATGAAACAGTACAACTGGGGCTCTTTTAGCCGGGGGCCCGCGTGGTTCGCACCCACCGCACCCCGGTAGTTCCGCCACTGTCGAAACTCAACGTCACCTCTTAGAGGGTTGATAGGCCAGCTCATCACTCAACAGAATATCATAATATGACCTTCGATTTTGAGATATTAGCACTTTAATGAATTTCGTGAAAATCGACACCTTCAATCAATTTTCGAGTGCCATAGGTACGAAATTTCATATTGTAAGATTCTAATTTTGGTTACGCAACCCTGAATAGCCCTGCTACAAAATGGTATAACATTTCCTGTTTTACTTTATAATAAAAGATATTGCTATTTTTCTTCAAAAACAGCTCATTTTAAAATTATTTCGATATGATGAATTCAAATGAAACCATCTTTTAAATTTATTCAAAAGTCAAAGTTGGCGAATAAAAAAAATTAATTCATGAGTTGAGCAAAAAGATTTTTTTTGTATGGCAACATTAGTTTTATTTTCGTATGTGATCAATAGCAGGGCTATTCAGAGTTGCATAACCAAAATTAGAATCTTATAATATGAAATTTCGTACCTGTGGCACTCGAAAAACTGACTTAAGATGTCGATTTTCACGTAATTCATAAAAGTGCTAATATCTCGAAAACGAGGACTTTTTACCAAGGTCATATTATGATATACTGATCAGTCAGGAGCTGGCCTTCGTGTAGTGAAAATCCAGTAATAGTATATTACTTGCCAAGGTGGAAAATGCTTCATTACAGCCGAGCGCTAAGTTAGTTAACTGAGGCGCGAAGCGCCGAAGTCAACTATAAGCGCGACGCTGGAATGAAGCTTGACACCGAGGTATGTATACTATTTTATTCACAATCAGTTTGTAAACAAGAAATAATTAAAAATTGAATTAAATTATACCCTGCTTTTCATTTGATTTCACTTTTGAAAATAAAAATTGTTTATCAAGTTAGTATGAAATATTAAAAACAAATTGCTGTTTATGTCAAACAAAAAATTTGTGTTGACAACTGGCAAATATTAATACTGCTTAAATAATTTTTAATTATTCTGGCTAAACATAAACGTATAAAGTAATTAAAATAATATTAGATTATAATTTAGCTTGTACTAAATTTGTATATAAATTGTACTTGATACTTGACATAACCTTAACTAAATAATTTGACGCATATTTTTTGTTAGTTTCTTTTCTTGCCTTCCATGCGACATTGCAGGTCGGGAAGTGACCACTTCCCAACCTGGGGTAGGTTGGAAAGTAAAACTAAATAGCTTTTTGATTGGTTGGCAGTGAAACTAAATAATAAACTGCTTCCCAACTTATTAAAAGTCAGGAATGTATCGATTACTAACCGATTGTGAATAAATTGAATTTTTGTTTTTTTATATTAAGTTGTCATAGTTTTTAGGTCACTTTTAGGTCTAGCACAAAAAAAGTTCTTTTAATGCACGTAAAAAAAAGTGTTGCTTAGTAATGTACACATTTTTATATTAATAACAAAAACGTCAACTTTGATTTGAGGTAATGCTATTAAAAATGTACTGCTTTTAATATGGTTAGAGAAAAAAAATTTTTTTTTGAGGTAAGGTAATCGAAAAAAATTTCAAAATTTTTTTTTACATTTTCGAGATCACCGTGTTCAGAAACGTAAAGATTTGCAAAAGATAAAAAAAAAGTTTCTGTGTCGGTCTGTCTGTCGGTCGTCAAATTTTGTCTCTCGCTTTATTCCTAAACCGTTCAACCAATCACGACCAAATTTGGTATGGTAGTAGGGTTACCGGTAGAAAGGTGAAAATAAGATTTTCGTCGAGATCTGTGAATCAGGAGTACCACTACAAGAAAATAACAGAAGATTTTTAAAAACAAATTTTACTTGTGATAGGTTATTTTAAAGACCTTGAAAAGTTTTATTCGGAATAGGTAAAATTAACTTTTTGTCTGTCATCTGTCAAAAATTATAAGCTGTCAAATTTGAAACTTCAAGAGTGAATAAGTCATCAAGTACTGAAGGGATCTCAATCAAATTTTGTATATAGGAACATTGCTCCCACGGAACTTGGCATATGGAACCATTTGATAAAAATCAGAAATTCAACATGAAAAAAAAAGATTACTTTTTTTTGCGAAATCTTGAAAACAGTCCTTGTCCCTCGATTTTCTTCGGCATTTCTGCTTCGATGGCAATCAAACTTTTTGGACATATGGCTGGTGGGTTCTAGTGGTGAAAATAAGGTTTTGGCAGAGAAATCTTTGCCAGGGCTACTGCAATAAAATAAATGAAAATGTCATCGTATCTCCGGATCAAATTTTGTGTGATGATCGAGGTTTTAAAAAACAAGTATTGGTGAGAAAACAATTAAGCAAAATGTAAAAGAAAGAAAATTATATAAAATATTAACTGAAATCTTAATTTATCCATTTTTTGCGAAAATTTGTTAGATGGCTTGCAAAATACGACATAATTCGAACATTTTAATAATTTATTATTATATGACGTGACATTCACTTCGCAAGTTTGACAGTAGCTTTGTTTAACATAGTACATTAAAGAAGAATTTACTTTTGTCCGGCGGTACTTAGAACCTTTTTTGTGAAGATAAGAACGAAGAACTCTTCTTTAAAACAAAAAAATTGTGTGGTATTGATGAAAAACCTTAAGTACGGAGACATTGGGAATTGTGTGAAAAAAAAATTTGGTGTACCGATGATTGGAGGTATTGCGGCGTAAATGACGACATTTCTATTTTCTATTCATACTAATAATAATAAAAAATAAATATTTTGATACATTTTCTCCAACTCGAAGTTTCTCTAATTCGAACTTTTTTTATGGTCCCTTGAGATTCGAGTTAGGGAAGTTTGACTGTATTTGTAATATTTTTTTATGTGCATTTTTGTTTTTGCTTAGTATTTCGATTTTCTGAATGTTTTTAAAAATTACTGATCTTCGTTGATGAGATTAATAGTTTTAGTTTTTTCTATGCGAGGTAAATTGGGAGTTAATTTAATAGTTCGGAAAGTTATGCTATGGCAAAATCAGATTTTTATAGTTAGTTTATATATAGCATTTTTTCTTCTTAAACTTACTTAGATACTCGATAAACAATGTATATTTAAAAAAGAATTTTTAAACACTTTCTTTTATTGAAATATTAAAAATTTCAATATTACAATAAATGGGTACCAGGGTTCAAAACAACGTTAGTAAAGTTGGGTATTAACATAAGGGTTAATAAAACGTGTGGGTACACTATAGTGTATCCTGGGTCTAAAAGGGTAACAGGAGTGGCCAATCCGCAGTCAGCAGGCCGCATGCGGCCCGCCTTGAATATTTTTCAAACTCGCCAGATTACTCACATAACTTATTATGTTTCAATTTTTCACTCAAAAAAAAGTCTATAGTACCTATAATATCTAAATCTAGTATGGGGGATATATAATTTTATATGTGGGTTGGCCACCCCTGGGTTAAATGATTCAAATGAAGTTGGTAGTTCCGAATTAAACTTAAATATTAGGAATTTTAGGTTATTTTAAAAAATTCCTTAATTTAATTAAAATTTTGAAATTATATTTTAGAATTTTGATCGTTTGGTGAAAAAATCGCATGTTTTATTCAAATTCAAATGTAACTCCTCTTGGCCCCCAAGTTTTACATTCGCTTGACTTCACCTCACATAATTTGTAAAACTTGTTTACCAAGAAGAGCTTCAGTTTCCGTCCTAAATAAAACATTACACTATTATTTAATTTGATAAGTTAATGCGTACCAATTTCCACATGATTGGTAATGCATTTCCTCTGCACAATCACATCTCCATCATTATCTAATTCAAACTTTCCTGGAGGACTTTCAAAAGAGAATTTTGATACAACATCTGAAACAAAAATTTTTAATTATTTGCAACATAAACTTACAGTTCTGGGTCAGATATTATTTGGATCAGTTAATATAAACTTTTAATAGGTACGTAAAACAAGCAATTTGTCGTTTTGTAATTAAATTTTTTTGTAATTTTAAAATTTTACTATATTATATTTGGAATAATTTTGTACGCCAACTAGAAAGATAAAAAGAAATCCGATTTCTTTTTATCCGACACACATTTGTTTGGCGATATGGAATTTTACTCCACTCACAGCCTATTCTTTGTTTGGTGATAAAAACTGATAACAGTTTTTTACAAAAAATTTTTAAAAAAATCGATCAATACAAACATTGTTAAAAATGGCGATTTATTTTTAAAACTTGAAAATCTAATAGTAATATTGATTTAAAATATTTTTCGATAGTTTTTATAGAAAATTTTATATAATTTAAAATAATTTATAAAAATTTTATATAAGAAACATTTTCAAAAAAAAAACGTGCCACTTGGTAAATTATTCGCGGAGTTATGAGCATTTCAAAAAAAAGTAACGTAATTTTCTAAAAATTGATATCTCTTGAATGGCTTAATAAAAAAAATCGAAAATAGTCATGGAGTACTCAACTAGTACTAATAGAAAAAAAATTTTCAAAAAAATCCTAGATGCAAAAGGATAATGGTGTCCGATTTGGCGTGGAATGCTCCATATATATCAACTTTGTCAAAGCTCTGTCCTTCAGATTTATTTATAGTCATAGATCATAGATCTCCAAGATAATCATCTGATGAGACGTCAACATCTCATCGGATCATCGGATCATCGAATCAACGGATCATATATTCTCCATTAAGGTAACAACATACCAAGTAACAACAAAGTTTGACTTCTTGTTTTTATAGGATTTTTAATGTTGGTTGTCAGATTATCTGACTATTATGAAATAGCGTTGAATTATAACGTTGCATTTTAGCGTTGTGTTGGGATTACTTGTTAAATATCATATTTTGATTGAGTAATGAGAAGGTTAATTTTTTTTAAATGATATTTTACAGTGAGGTATTATGAGTCCCCCCTGCAAATATGCCCCAGGACAGACCAAAAATAATACAATACGAGTCATCCTCGGGGGGGGGGGGGGGCAATTGCCCTTTTGCCCCACGCCACTGAGCGTTGCATTGTAGCGTTGCATTTGAGCGTTGCATAAAAAGGCTCATCTTTTTATATTATAGAGAAGATAATATATTATATAATTATCCGTGGATACGTTGATCAGATGGTACATTGACGCAAAATACGAGAGTAATGCCCGTACTAATAGTCACGGATCAATCCGAGATTCAAGATGATCCTAGGATTTACCAATGAGATTACTGGAATTTAGTCCGTATCGTAGCAAAAGCTACTATTTCGAGAATTAATCTCGAATCTCGGATTGATCCGCGAATATTAGTATGGGCTTAAGAGAGGGGGGGTAAGCAAACAGTTTAAATATTGTATACCCAAAAGCTTTCCAATAAAAAGAATAACGTATGAACAATTATTTTTTCACTTTGAATTCATTACATTATATTCGTTATACATTGCGTCGATTATTCGGTCATTTATTAGCCGTAGCGTATCAGCGGATCAACAGATATAAGTTTATAGTGTTATTTAAAATCTAAAAACGCTAACGGTAGAAATATCCTATGCACCGGGTGGAGTTGAAACGTGCAAAGGCATTTAAAAGAAGAGAAGCAAGTAAGCGTAAGGCGGAAGAGGAATTGTCCGCAAATAGGTCAAAAAAATTAAGAAAAGAAATAAAGAAGCTGAAGAAGTAAGAGAAGTATTAGAGATATTAAAAAAGTAAAGTGATGATGATGAGACGATTTAGTGTTGTTATTTTTATATTGAGTATCGGATTAAAAAATATGGATACCTAATCTGAATAATTAATACCAATCTAAAAATATTCTATATATTATAAGTAAAATTTTTTGAAGAACGTGAGTTTTTATTTTTGATTGATTGGCTGATTGATTAAATTATTGGGGTTTTATTTTATTAGAATTTTTAATGCGTTAATCTTTTTTTTAATCATACGTACAGACAGACAGACAGACAGACACGGAGCCAGATCATAAGGCTTCTTCCTATACGTTGTATAGAAGCCTAAAATTGATAAAAAATATCGGTGCTTCGCGCATACATCGAAGAATATTAAAAAATTATAATGTGATCGTGACAGACGTTCGTGTCCGTTCGTCTATTCCTCGTCTTAAACATTCCTACTCATGTTTAAAATTAAAAACTATATACTAGAATAGTTCTTCAATTTAAAACATGCGGACGGACGGACACGGGCCCAGAACATAAGGCTTCTTACTATACTTCGTATAGAAGCCAAAAATGTAAGTTTCCGTAATTTATAGTGGAATGATTTTAAAGGTATTCTGTGGGATACGCACTGCAAAAGCCTAAGTGAAGACATTCTCAGGCAAATACATGCAACTGATCCAAAACAATAACATATTCGGACAACCTGACGGAACTGCTTGCTTAAGTGCTGATTTTTGGTGTCGGTTTTTCATGTCGATTTTTTGAGGGCAACGACTGCAAAAACATGTTCCATGTTAAAAAAGTAAATTCAATATTTCGAATTAAGATTGGGATCCAAGTCAGCTGTCCTTTTTATAGTACTACATTCAAAAGTAAAGCACTTACTATTGCTTTTGAGTAGAGGTTCAAGATTTGTGATATAATCGAATTCCTCGTATAGTTCCGAAGATATTTTATATTCTTCTTTATTCATCTGATCTAAAACAAACATATTTTTTAAATTACGAATTATGTTTATAATATTTTATTATGGAGTGGTCCCACGATCATTATGTTTAGCAATATTTTGATGATAACCTTTATAAAAACTGTTTTGACCGTAGAACGTTTTGATAAAAATTTAGAACCTGTCAAAAATATCTTTATCCAATATCTCGCAATAATAGAGGTATAACTATGGTTTTTTAAATAAGTAAAATAACATATAACTCACTAGTGAGTATAGAGTAACTTATGAATGGGGTTAATATTTAACTTACTCACATTTTTAATAATTATGCCTAATTATTTATTACGCCTACTTTATACTATACCTTTTCCAGTATGATTTGGAAGAAATGAAAACAGACTTGGAGCAAACGAAAACAAACTCAACTATTTGTATTAGAAAATTCATCTGAAGAAAGTACTCTCTTGTAGATAAATTATCTAACTACTCTCCCTACTCTCTTTAGATGAATTTTTCTAATACAATTAGTTGAGTCTGTTTTTGTTGAATCCAAATCTGTTTTCATTTGTTCCAAATCATACTGGAAAACGTATAGTTTCCATAATTTAAATTTGAAAAAAATTTCATAATTTAAAATGACAAATATCAAACCTTTTAATTACATTTTAAACTATTATTACGAGATATTGGATAAAATTTTGTACGCCACACGTGTGTTATATGACGAATAAGTCACTCGAGAAAAGTTTCGCCTGCGAGGCCGTTAGGCCGAGAAGGCTATTTTCTAAACACCATCAGCATAACGTTAAACTACAGATAAATCATGCTTAACTGACGATTGTAAAAGCGGCCTTAAGCAGTGTTAATTGTCTAACATCCTAACGATTTATTTTTGATAAATATATAAATAAAAGACGCTCGACCCTCTTCAATGAGAATTGATTATTTTAATGGTATTATAAAATAATGGCATTCAAAGCACCAAATAATGAAATAATTATTTATTTTTTGTAAAACTTAGTTTTATTAATTATATCAATAATATGTACAATTGAGAAGTCGAAACTCTCTATTATATTACATTTGCGTGTAGTTCATCATCCTAGTAATATAAGATTTTCCTGAGCATAATTCATTGTGGCAAATAGGTCCCGATTTCTAGTTGGTGGGAACTCTTAACTTTATCTTTTTTACGAGTAACGTGCAGTTGATTTGACCATACAACAACCTATTGAGAAACAGGAGAATTAAATAATATAATATTATTTTCGTTAAAGCCTCAAAAGTCGCGAAGTTATTAGCGAAAAACTACTGGCGGGGATGTAGACATGATGCCCCCTCCACCCCAGTTTCTAAAAAGAGCATCGTTTGAGCTTCAATGAGCTTCCATTATTTTCGTTTGAGCCTCAAAGGTCGCGAAGTTATTAGCGAAAAACTACTGTAGGGGCTGTAGACATGTTTTGCAATTTTCCTTCCCATTTTAAATTTATGTGTGCGATTGATGTCAATCGATAGATCATCGTTTGGGCCTGAATGAACTTCAGTTAGCAGGATTTTTAGGTAATTATTTACAAAGTTATGGATAGTTGAAATTTCCGAGAAGCATGAATTAAATCTTAATCTTAAATCTTAAATAACTAGCTTATTTCAACTTTAGAGTGAAAATGAAAATAGCATAGATATCTCAAAATGAACTGTGTGATATTTCAAAATTGCTATAAATATTTAGATTGCCTGAAATTAAAAATAAATTTAGAATTCAATGAAAGACAAAAATTTAGTAAATAAAAATCTTAATTTGTACCTTTTTAAAAAAATTATCTACATTCAAATTTAAAAAAAATAATTTCTTTTTATCCAAAAAAATGTAACGTAGCTATTAAGTTGACCTGTAAACAATTTGTACAAAATTTAAAACAACGAATCACAAACAACTTACCTTATATCGAAAACTGAATAAAAATGAACTAATCGGATTGCAAAGCAAAAATTACGTTAATTTTTGAAATAATAACAAATCCTTAATGACGAATAGAATGCTCGAAAAATAAGATTGGCAAAAATTTGAGAGCCAAAGATATTGATTTTTGTGGGTTTTTTTACCCAAAATAGTAGTGAAAATTGCAGCCGAAGAAGAAAAACAGAATATAATTTGTCTGAAATAAAATTGACAAGTTCGATAGAATAAAAATAATTAAATTTGAAGATTTTGAAAAACGTGGTGCTCCGCTAGCTTGATAAGAAAAATAATTTCAACTTACCTGCTAGATAATTTTACAGAAATTCAAAAACCACAATAGGAGTGTAGTTAAGGTATTTAATAGCTATTTATTATACAAGTGGCTTATATGGCAAATAAGTTACGAAAGAAATGTTTAGCCACGAGAGCTTGCTCGAGTGGCTAATTTTTTTTGAGTAACTTATTTGCTGTTAAGACACGTGTGTAATACAAAGCTTTATCCAATATCTCGTAATAATAGTTTAAAATGCAATTAAAAGTTTTGACATTTGACGTTTTAAAATATTAAATTTAAATTATGAAAACTATTAAGTAGTAGGTGTACTCATAATTTACATATAAGTCATTAGTGTGTAATTATGAATTCATAAGTCCACTAGTGTGTTATAGACCCCATAAGATATGTAAAATCGGCATTATTATGCCTTCATAAGACAGAGGTGTTGGATAATAAATAAAATTACTTCAGTGCAAGTTAAACTAAACATTTTTTGAAAATAATTCGATCAATAAGAAATCATCATATATATAATATAATATAATAATTATAATTATAATATATAATATATAATAAATATAATATAATAATTACTATAATAATTAGGTTAAGAATTTGCGTTTGCGTAGTTAAATTTGTAAATATTTTTTTATGTCAACATGCAGTGTATGACAAAATTAATGTTAGTATTTTAGTTAATTTGTGTTGAGTTTTATGTTTAATATAATAAAAAAAATAAAAAAATTATTAATGCAGAGCATCCATTTTTATTTACATTTTTAGAAAATTAAGAGTCACAAATTAAGATTTTTTGAAATAAAATTAATCAAAAAAACATGATTTACGAAGTACAACGTAAAGCAAAGCAAAATATTTATAACGTTTGAGACGGTGTTACCAAAAATAAAACATTACAATATACAATATATACCCCTCTATAACAAGTCCCAGTTATAACGAAAAATCGTCTATAACGAGTAAATCGTTTGGTCCTTTGCCGTTTTGTATACTACTCCATGTAAAATTTCTACTCTATAACAACTACGTTTTTGACATTGAGCTGGATATAACGAGATTTTTGTTTAATTTCAGATCGGTAATAGCGAGAAATTGCGAAAATTTTCAGGAGTAGATTGGATATTACGAGAGTTTCTGGGAAAAATAAAGACACCTGCAGGTCTGAATTACATACTAGAATTTGATCGAAATTGTATTTTAACTGTTCGGGAGTTTTTGTTAATGGGTGCATCCATACCTCCACACGATGCTCTTTTGAATAACTTAGTAGAATTGGAAAGTACAATTGATAAACTTAAGATTCTTTATTATCGCAAACAAACAAAAATTACAGATTTTATTCAATAACTTGTTAAACGTTATGTTAGTGCGCATTTAACTTCCTTTTTTATTAAATTTAATACCTTTATCTATCTATATAAACTTTTATTGTCGAGGACTGTTTATAGCGAAAATCTGTTTATAGCGAGTAAGTAGACTGGTCGCTTGAGTTCTCGTTATAGAAGGGTTCTACTGTATATCTTTAGTTTCATATATCTCGTAATATGAAGTGCAAAATTATTATAAACTTATTATTATTAACCATCATGTTTGAGGGAAGTTTAGATTTTGTGATTTCCATTAATATTAATTAATGAAATATATAATCTTAATGCAGAGCTGTCGTTATTTCACTTTCGATAGTTTTGCATAGTGGTAACGATATGTTGGTGTTGAATTTTCCGTCCTTTGATTCTAATTCTCAAAATATTGATTTTATAGTAAAAATGGTAATAACCAAAATTTAAAATAATAAAATTTTCTACCTAACAATTACCATTTTTAATATAACCCTAATAATAAACGAGTTAATTGATAAAAAAACGTTTTTCACTCCTAACTCTACTAATATTGATCTTAGGGTGTCATCGATCATTTTGGAGCGTAATTAATGATTGAAAATCAAATTTTTAACATATAGCTTTATGGGGAAGCAGCATTTTGTGTGTTTAAAATTATAATAACTATTATTATTAAAGTAGATACCGTAATAAATAATTTCTTAAAATATTCTTCAAACTATGCAGCTTATGTAATTGCATTAAAAAAAGGGTGTTGACGAATGTAAAAATTGATTATTAATTATTTTAATCAGTTAAATTAAAACTATCATACTAGATTTTTCTCCTTATTGAAATCTAGCAACAGCGCGCAATAGCAACACATACACAAACGTCAAATAAAACAAAATAAAGGTTATATTTGAATAGATTTGAATAGGCGGAGTTGTCAAGTTTAATATTAGCTATTTATTATACAAGTGTTTTATAAGGCTTCGAAAGAAATGTTTAGCCACGAGAGCTTGCTCGAGTGGCTAATTTTTCTTGAGTAACTTATTTGCTGTTAAGACACTTGTGTAATACAAAGCTTTATCCAATATCTCGCAATAATAGTTTAAAATGTAATTAAAAGTTTTGACGTTTTAAAATGTCAGATGTAAATTATGAAAATTAGTATAAAGTAGGTGTACTCATAATTTACATAAGTCACTAGTGTTTTATAGACCCCATAAGTCTCTAGTGTTGCCTTCATAAGATATGCCTTCATAAGACAGAGGTGTTGGATAAAATAATTAAAATAGAATCAAATTAATGATTTATTTTATTAGCTGATATTTTACAATAAACTACTAAAAAAATATTCGGGAAGAATAATAAAACCTTATAAATCATTGTATGATTATTGATGTATTTTAAATTTTTTCTCAAGTTCCGAATAAATTTTGAAAAAGTTAGTAGGTACTCAATTGACTCTAGCGTAGCGCATAAACGTCCTTAAACAAAAGATTTTGCAAAAATCTGACGCCCCATTCCGGATAGGAAATTTAACGGGCTTTGAAAATAATTTTTGAAAAACTAATCCATTTCAAAGAAAATCAAAAACAATAAACAAGGCAGCTACAAAATTAAATATTCAGGTCTATTATGTATCAAAAACGTTATTATAAAGGTGACAGTTATGACATACAATAAGGTTTTCGGCTAATTGGTATGTACTATAAATGTTAAGAAAACCTTCATTATAAAGATCATGTTGAAATAACGGTTTGTGAAAACTATTGGTAATACCAATTTGCCGAAAACCTTTATTGTTATGTCATAACTGTCACCTTTATAATAACGTTTTTTATACATAATAGACCTGAATAATTCACAAAATTTTTATTTTTATTAAAATAGTATAAAATAGTATATATCATGGGACTAAGATGCTACTTTTCATCCGACGTGCGAAATATTTTTCGAGTTTCGAGAAAATCAAAAAAATTCTAAAAAATAGAATAAAAATTTTTACTTCCGAACGGCTTAATTGATTTTGATAAAATGTCAGTATATTATAGAGGTATATAAAGGTCACCTCAGGACAAAATAATAGCGGTATAGATTTCATTATACAGTAAAATAAATTTTTTTATTTAAAAATATTTTTTTAAATACAAGGGAGGGCTGATAAGTACCCGTGTTTGACAAGATTTGGTGCAATCCAACCTTAATATTATAAGTATTCTTGAAAGTCATCTTTCAAACAACTCATATCAAAATTTCATTGCCTAGGCGTGCGTATGAGGCTTTCTCATATTACAGTCTTGAGAATGGACACATAAAGTGTCCGAAACGTCGACTTACAAGTAATTTTGTGTTTGATTGCTGCCCACTCAACCTGATATTCCTTTTACTATATTATAAGCTTTGGGTGAGAATTCTTTACCTTACGAAATTTATTAATTAATTTCATATAAAATAAAATATTGCATTTTATATGAAAATAAATTTTTAATTCTAATTTATAACTTCAGGTAAAATAAAATAACTTCATATTTATTGTATAAATTGTCTTACTTATTTATTAATTATGATTTATTTTTGTGGAAATAAAACTTCAACTTATGAAATCGAGTCATCTATTTGTTTAAAATTGTACTACAATTTCTCACCAGAAAACGCACTAGAAAGAAACGGCTCCGTGGTAAAATATTTGTATGAAATTTCGGTTGTAATTCAATGTAAAATGGCTATTTTAGAGTTTGTCAAATTGTATTATTTGGAAGAGATAAAAAATTTGAAATGCGTTAAAATAAGTGTATTGAACTAAAATAAGACTACCTTGAAAATTAAAAACAAAAATTTCAAAAAAAATGTTGCTTTCTTATAGAACACGGGTATTTATCAGCCCGCCTCGTATGTTCTGATTTGAGTAAAATTATGAAATAATTTTTTTAGAAGCTTCATACTCTTTTATATAACAAATTTTTTTTTAAAAGTGGTGCGCCATACTAAAAAAAATAAAAACTGGATTTTACTAAGAATTTTCAGTTTTTTTCTTGGTAATAATTAATCATTATTTATAATTACAATTATTATTTTTTAAATTCAAGTTTTTCTTTATTTAAGTTAACATAATTTTAATTAATTGTGTTTCAAGTACGTGGTACCTTTTTTTCCTACAATGGACTGTATATTTTTCTTTAACAACTTAATTTATAACATAATACAATCAATATAAAACGCACCTTTTATCTCAAAATTTAATAATTCTTATTCATTGTTTTTTAAATTCAACTAACTAGATTGTCTATTCTCAATAAATGCAAACTTGATTAATAATAGTATATTATAGGCCAAGGTTGTGAAGACAGCCATTATAGCCCTAGCGCCAAGATTATATTCCGAGGTGCGAAGCGCCGAGGAATATAAGGCGCGTAGGCTATAATGGTCTTCACAACCATGGTTTATATACGATTTTTTCCACTACTAGATTTATTGCCATTTTTTAAAAATTCTTATTAATAAAAAAAATTTCAAATTTAAAATATTTATTTCCAATGACAGTTTTGTTTTGCCGATTTGACAGTTGTTGACAAATTTAGTTATAAAATAAATAAAAATGAATCCCTATTTCCCTTAGTCATTCAATAACTTCAGAACGACTTGACCGATTTCATTCATTTTTGTTTTAAAAGATTCCTAATACTTTGTAGAATGTTCTTACGGAAAGAAATCTTAAAAAAATTTCCCGGAAAACTGAAAAATTTGGAAAATTTTCTATAAAAATATTTTACTTTCAATAGATGGCGTTCGTGGCGGACCTAACGTTTAACTAAATTGTGTGGTCGACAGGTGACGCGACAATAAAAAGTACTTTGTTAATAATAAATTTCTGGCGCCATATGAAGACACTACGGTTGGCGACTAACATGCGGGGCAGCGTGGTTAGTACGCCTTGACATTCTCCTGGTGTAATGCATGTGTTTTCGGAGCAATTGTTCTGGTAATGGGAAAATCGTAGTTAAAATCTCAACCGGATTCATCCATTCGAGTTCAAACAACTGTAATTCCCCGTGAGTCTAGCCTTCGCGATGACCATATCATCATAGATGATAATCTATATAAATAAAAATGAATCTGAAAATCCTTTGTCATGTCATCACGTGAGAACGGCTGAACCGATTTTGTTACTTAAAAAAAGAAAACGTTTGTAATAGCATAAGGAATGTTTTTATGGAAAGAAAAATTAGAAAAGTTACCCGGAAAATTACAAAATTATGGGTAAAATTTATTCAATAGCAATTTTTTACTTTCAACAGATGGTGTTCTTAAATATTCATTTTCAAATATTCGGTGTTTGGTAGATGGCGATACTTAAATATGTCACCAATTATATTAGGTGCAACTGTCCACATAAAGGTGGTTACATGCACTTGCGATTTGCGGAATGCGAAAGTTTAGTAACTTTTTCATAAATTAATAGGGTGTTTTGTAGAAATTGGTCGAGTTAGATTGGCACTAGCGATTTGCGGAATGCAAAAGTAGTAACTTTTCGTGAATTCATAGGGTGTTTTGTAGAAATTGGTCGAGTCAGATTGGCAATTCTAAAATAACCTAAAATACAGTAGTTTCACTCGTGGTCCCACAATGGCATTTTGTTTTGGATTAATCCAATTAGGACTTCGACCACACTGTCCCCGACTGTGATTTCTAGTTGATTAAATATTAAATGAATGTAGTACCTAACATACACATTTTATTCAACGACTTTGCTAAACTAATTGATTGCAAATTAAAATATACATAACATAATAATGCACTTCTTGTATTTCACTCATGATATCAAAATCAAAGCTATTGATTCTATTATTTATTATTAAAACAATAAAAACAGCACTTGATTTATTGTAATTGTATTGTAACAATATAATAAATAGCTGTAAAAAATTCGTTTTTATATATAGAGGTATAAAAAAATAGTTTATTATTATATTGATAATGTTTTTAAAATCAATTTGAAAACTACATGTATTTTAAAAAACTTAAAAAATTGCATCTGCACGCATGCGTATTTCAAGAAATGACCAACGGAATCCGTAAAATCTTGAAACCATTTCAAGTTTTGCGAAAATCGCAAATTCTTACATTAGTAAAGTGTCGTTTACACTGCGTTCAAATTTAACCAATCAAAACCATCTCAAGTTTTGCGATTATCGCAAAATCTTAAAATACTTAATTGCCGTTTACACTGCGTTCAAATTTAACCAATCAGAACAAAAATCGCATTCCGCAAATCGCAAATCGCAAGTGCATGTAACCACCTTTAATCCATTCACAAAGCCAAAAAAGCATACTTGCCAGATTGTTAGACATTGGTAATTGGTAATGGGAAAATCGCCGTTGATATCTCGACTGTATTCATCACATTGCCCACTGATTTCTGCCAGTTGGCCGAATCGAAGGAAGAGCTCATTCGAAGTGTTTTTCCGGAATTGCAGCTACGCTGTTGGAAGGCGGCCGAACAGCTCATTCAGCACTCAAGTTGCCATTGAATATGCAAATCAATGAAACTCCAATGTGCAACCTTTCGAAGAACTGTGCGATGCCCAAAGTTTTGCAGCAATGCAAATTGATCGTTTGGGATAAATGTACAATAGCGCATAAAAAGTCTTTGGAGGCATTAGACCGAACAATGCAAGATCTACAAAACAATCAAAACCGGTTTGGTGGTGATGATGCTGTTGGCAGGTGATTTTTGTCAAACATTGTCAGTGATTCCACGGTCAACGCCAGCCGATAAACTTAATGCATGCTTAAAGTAGTCCGTTTTGTGGAAACACTCAAATTAAGTATAAACATACGCGTGGAGTTGCAGAATGCAGAACGACCAATCTGGTGAAGTATTTTCAAACCAATTGCTGGTCACAAAATACGAAAATTGGAAAGTAAAAGAGGAATTCACTCAAGCCACTATAAATTCTTTAAAAGAAGTATTGAAAGATTTTGGCTGAAGCCCCATGCGTAGTGATGCATTAACTATTGCAAAAAGAAAAAGAGAAGAATTGGCTGCTGCCTCTATAAAGAAGAAACAGAAAGAAGAACAGGAATTGGCAATATTCCTGCGTAATTTTGAAAATTCTTTATTAGAAGACGAAGGGGAGGAGAAAAAGGAAGAACAAAAAGAATGAGAGGATTTTCGAAACAGCCGCCGAAACTTGGCGCAAGGAATCAAAACTGCGAAAAATTGAGAAATAAGATGAGGGCAAAGTCACCCCGAATTTCTTACGTTTAAAGCTCCATAAATCAAAAAATATCATACTTACGAGAAATATGACTGCGGAATTCGCATTTTCTGCCCAAACTACATAAGAAATAGTGAAAAGAGCTTCCAATTTCGAATTTTCATTTTTTGGGCCAAAAAAGTTTAATCAATTAATTCATTAATTTTCAATTTTTGATAAAAAATTTAGTTGGTCTTTTTATTACCTAAATCGATGTATTAGGATGCCTGGCGCTCGAAACAGCAATAGGAACTTGGCGCAAGCAATTAAAACCGTGCAAAATTGAGAAATAAGAAGAGGGCAAAGTCACCCCGAATTTCTTACGTTTAAAGCCCCATAAATCCAAAAATATCTTATTAACGAAAAATCAGACTGAAGCATTCGCATTTTCTGCTCAAAGTTTATAAGAAACAGCGAAGGAAGCTTCCGATTTCGAACATTTCGTTTCATTCAAAATACGAAAATTGGGAAGTAAAAGAGGAATTCACAAGCCTCTATAAATTTTTTAAAAGAAGTATTGCAAGATTTTGGCGGAAACCCCATGCGTAGTGATGCATTAACTATTGCAAAAAGAAAAAGAGAAGAAGAATTGGCTGCTGCCTATATGAAGAAGAAACAGAAAGAAGAACAGGAATTGGCAATATCGCTGCGTAATTTTGAAAATTCTTTATTAGAAGACGAAGGGGAGGAGGAAAAGGAAGAACGAAAAGAATGAGAGGTATTGGCAATATTCCTGTGCAATTTAAAAAAATTTTTATTAGATGAAGAAGGGGAGGAGGAAAAGGAAGAACAGTAATTGGCAAAAATAAAATTAGTAATTATTGTGATTTTGTGTAATATTGTGATTGTGTGAAATTGTGAATTTTATGAATACTTTGCAGTTTTGTTCAACTTTTTATTAAACCTTGATTTGTATTCTTTAACATTTATTTATTTAGGTAATTCTTTTTTAATACATTTGGTATTTGCGATGACCATAAATAAGTCACAAGGCTATAAATATGCGGATTGGATCCAGAAAATTCATGTGGGCAAATATTGCAATTTGGGCAGAACAACGTCTGCCGGGCCAGCTAGTAATGGATAGAAATCTCCGAAGTTATTCAAAAGCATTGTTTTGCATTTATTCGTCTTAAAATACTGAAATTATTCAATAAACTTGCAATTTTGTGGTTTCTCAAATTAATAAGAGGTGGCGCTAGCGCTCCTGTCATAATTAATTCGACTTTTTTTAGAAATGTTTAAAATGAAATTAATCAATTAAAAAACCGTTTTGAATAGTTTAAGTGTAATTAAATAGCATCTCTCGGTTATACAAAATCGTTTTTTAACAAAATTTGCCTTATAAATAGTTGCTAAACTGTAGAAAAATATCAATATGTTCATTATTTACCAGTGGTCAATAATGAAAAAATTATTTACCACTTGTCTAAAATGCGTCACTTCACGTGCGACTTGACTAAGTTATAATGATTACCTATATGACTAGTAGTGGAAAAAATGATTTATTCATTAAATCAATTTTCAGTGCCATTGTCTTTTACTTGCAAATCTGTAATTCTTTCGTAGATTTAATGTAATTAATTTAATTAATTTAATGAGTAGATTTAATGAACCAACTTCAAGCCAAAATTGATATACGAAATAAAACTCTAACCACTCCACAAACAGTTATTCCTATAATTTTTCAAACTAAAATCAATAAAATTTCCGCAAACAACAGCTTAAAAAATAATAACCTTATCAAAAATGATCAGTTAACTATTGAACCTAGAGTTGAACAAGTAGTCAAAATTCCAGTGAATCAAATTAACGGCATAGGTATTTTACCATACACAAAATTTGAAAATGGTGTCGAATCGCCTAAGGCACTAGCTATATAATCGATAATTTTGCAATTACAACCGTTAGAAATTCAAACGATGTACCTACCACAATAAATTTTGACAAACCTTTAAAAATTGAACTATTGAACATTACCGAAAAATAAAAAAAAAATTTTATCGAAAAAATGGAAACTGATGATGATCTTAATCAAATTCAAGATAACCTTCTAAAAGCCAACTTAAAAAATTTACGCTTAAATCACACTAACCGAGAAGAACGGGAACAAATAAGGAAATTATGTTACGAATTCAGAGATATATTTTATTGTGAAAATACACCTTTAACATTTACAAACAAAATTAATCACGAAATTAAATTAACAGATGAGACCCCAATTTTTACAAAATTCGATAGATATCCCTACATACATAAAAAGGAAGTTCAAAATCAAATAAAAAAGATGTTAGACCAAAAAATTATTCAAAATTCAAACTCACCATGATCATCGCCGGTTTGGGTTGTTCCCAAAAAAATGGATGCCAGCGGAAAGAAGAAATGGAGGGTAGTCATAGACTACCGAAAGTTAAATGAAAAAACGGTAAGCGATAAATATCCATTCCTAACATCACCGATATTTTGGACAAATTAGGTAGATGCCAATATTTTATAACCTTAGACTTAGCTTCTGGTTTTCACCAAATCGAGATGAATCCGGACGATATCCCAAAAACTGCATTCTCTGTCGAAAATGGACATTATGAATTTCTTCGAATGGCATTTGGACTAAAAAACGCTCCAGGTACCTTCCAAAGAGTAATAGACAATATTTTAAGAGGCATTAAAAAGAAATATGTTTGGTTTACTTATACGACATTATTATATTTTCGGTATTATCATTTCACAAGTTTCATGCTCACAAGAGCATATAGAGAGAATTCGACAAGTTTTTAAAAGATTACGAGAAGCCAATTTTAAAATCCAATTGGATAAATCAGAATTTTTACATAAAGAAGTGGCTTACTTAGGGCATGTAATAACTCCAGAAGGCGTGAAACCTAACCCAAATAAAATAAAACCTATTTTAGAATACCCAATTCCAAAAACTGTCGTAAAAAAAAACGTAGGAACGTAGGATACAAAGGATTTTTAGGACTACTTGGATATTACCGACGGTTTATAAAAGATTTTGGCAAATTAACCAAACCCCTAACATTTTGTCTAAAAAAAAGTAAAGTAATTAATCACACTTCCCCAACATATATCAACGCATTTCGAAATTGTCAACAAATTTTAACAAACGACCCCATATTACAATACCCTGACTTTGAAAAACCTTTCGTGTTAACTACGGATGCCTCAAATATTGCAATTAGCGGAATTTTAAGCCAAGGCAAAATTGGTTCTGACCTACCAGTAGCTTATGCTTCAAGAACATTGAACGAAAGTGAACAAAATTATTCGACCATCGAAAAGGAATTACTTGCCATCATTTATGCTACAAAATATTTTAGGCCATATTTGTACGGACGAAAATTCACGATAGTTACTGACCACCGACCACTCACTTGGCTTTTTAGCTTAAAGAACCAAACTCAAAATTGGTAAGATGGCGACTACGGTTAGAAGAATTCGATTATGACATTGTTTACAAAAAAGGTAAAATGAATTCAAATGCAGATGCTCTCTCTAGAATAAAAATAAATGCTTTAGAAAATTGCGAAAACGAATCGCTTTTTAATAACCCTGGTGATGTTGACGAAAATGTTACAGAAATGCTGAGAGAAATTCACGAACCCATGCAAAAAGTTTCAAATATTCAAAATTTAAACAACACCAATAACAAAATCAAAATTTTATCAGATATACAAATCAAACCGCCAAATTTACCTACCGAAAATACGCCTCACTCGAATTTTCATGAAACAACAAACGACAGAATCCCAATTATTGAAGAAGCAGTAGATACTAAACAAAACCAAATAATTGTTTTACCAAATCGCGAACAAACCATGAACGTCACTAATGATGATTACGAACATTTAAAAATTCGAACTTTAAAAATTCCAAAACAACAAAACAAATACTTCATTTTAAAATTTTTACAAACATACACCACTTTCGACCAAAACTTATCACATGTATTTCCACACTGAAAATGTATACAAAGACTTTTGTCAGGTATATTTAAGGTACTTTTCTGAACGAAGCCCTAAATTAATTCGATGTACAAAAAAGGTAAATTTAGTTAGGGATAAAGAAGAACAATTATTATTCATAAAGAATCATCATGAAGGTAAAACCAATCATCGAGGAATAAATGAAACATTAGAATATTTAAAAAGAAACTATTTTTGGAAAGACATGAAAACAAACGTTTCAAATTACATTAATTCTTGTTCTATTTGCCAAGTTACAAAATACGCAAGAAAGAAACCTTACGTTCCTTTGCTCATTACTAAAACACCCAGGAGACCATTCCAAATTTTACATATGGATCTGTTTAGTTAGAGTAACAAAACATATTTAACAATCATAGATGCCTTTACAATGCCTTTTAAAATGAACACAATAAACGCAATCGAAACAACTCAAAATTTAATGCAAAATGTTAACTTTTATGGCGTACCCGAAAGAATAATATGTGACAACGGCGGAGAATTTAAAAACGAAGTTGTCAAAGAATTTCTCAAATTGCACAAAATCGAAATCCATTTTACGACACCATCCCATCTTGATTCAAATGGAGTAGTTGAGCGATTACATTCAACACTAATCGAACACCTACGAATATTACAATCCCAATTTCGAAATGATGACAATTTAATGCAATACGCAATTACAGGCTACAACAACACTATACACAGTGTTACCAAATTTACCCCCTTTGAACTTGATTTCGGACATACAAACCTAAAAGACAACACAAATTTATTTTTAGAACAAAATTTCTACCAAAAATATATTCATGACCACAAATTAAAAACCCAAATAATTTAAGACAATTTAGAAAATAAATTAAGCCAATACAAAACTAAAACTATCAGCAAAATCAACACCGAAGGAAATGAACAACATAATTTTGAAATCGGACAACAAGTTTATAAAATGAATACCAGGAAAAAGACTAAAAAGGACAATATGTTTATAGGACCCTATACAATTACGTTATTATTACCCCATAACAAAGTCGAAATAGTCAATAATAAAAATAATAAACACGAAATTATACATTTAAAGGAACTCAAAAAAGCACATTTGATTTCAGATGTCTCTGGCTCATGATCAATGCAGACGAACCGATCTATAGACAAATGATTGACAACCCAGGCTTACTTCATATTCGTTTAGGCAATACTTACAACAAAATCTCCTCTTGGACTTTCTTTCAGATTTTTGATTTATCACAAATCATAAATCAATTTCATTCACTAGAAAACCAATATAAATTCATAAATTGTACTTTTCGCAACACCTCAATTGACATAGAATTTAAAATGGAATTTTACAACTTACATCAGATAATGGACCATTTAATAAATTTAAATAAATAAAAAATAATATGACTATTTCAAACTATATCCTTACCAATTTTCACCACTGAAAACAATTACAAAATAATCCTACCCAATTCAAAATTCCTCATTATAAATGAGCAATATTACTCGAACTTCGATACTAAGTGCCAAGAGATAAAATTTGACGAATACTTATGTGAAGAAATTACATATGAAATTCAAAAGGACGAAGACAACCCATGTGAAGTGCAACTTTTAAAATTTTCTGGAAACAACAAATTGTAAACGAGAAAATATCAAATTAAAAAACCTTAAAATTCAAAAAATTGAAAATGGAAAATGGATCGTAATAACTTCAAACCAATTACTAGGACATCAAAAATCTGATGGAGAAAAAGAAAACATTCCATTAAAAGGTACATATGTAATCGAACTTCCAAGAACCTGTGAATTAAATATTAAGGACATCAAATTACAAAATTTCCAAAATGAACACAAAAACTTAAAATTTTTCAAAACACCCGATTTAAAAATGTCAACAATGGTAAAAACAAACGACGATTTTGAAGTGAAACCTTTCGAACTGGCAAAATTAGATTTGAGTGAATTTAATAAAATCCAAAGGGAACTTAATGACCAAAAAGTGAAATTAAATGAGAAAAATACAGTGATACATTTTAGGAAAACAAGCATTTGGACAATTTTAATTTACATTATTATATCTGTAATAATATTTTAAAAAATTTGTAATTTTATTAGAAAACGTAGAAATTTTCAGCTAAAAAACCAAGTTAACAAATCCAACCAAGAAGATGAAGTCAAAGAACCCGGCTTGGACAGAAAAATTAGTCAAAAAGCAAATGCAATAAAATTCAATCAAGGCAACTAAAATTATTAATAAAATCTTTTTTTTGCATTTTATTAGTGAGTTTTTACCAGTAATTAAAAAACAAAATATCAAGTGTTAAGTATCTTTAGAAGCGGAATAAAAATCTTTTTAAGTTGATATAATTTTCATTCTTATCCAATTGTGATGGGAAGCAGGAATTAAAGAAAAATCAATTTCCTATGTTAATTTCCTATATTCAGATGGTCGACCAGTCACCCTGTATAATATTTTGATGCTCTACCCTACCACATAACCAAAACTTATTCAAATCGGTGAGAGGGATACCGGAGATCCCTTGCTTGTAAGTAGATAAGTTTTTAGAATAAGTATATTAATTATTAGTAATCGATTGATACGTGGTTTGATAAGTAGTGTAACTCGACTAATAATGACTAATTATTACTTATTAGGATTACCATCCAACGTTTTCAAATTTGAAATAAATCAAACAAATTCTATGAGTTTATTTAAACACCAAACTTTAAAAAAGATGCACGGAAAAAAAGGATTACTTAAATGAAGAATAAATATTTTCTTGAAATTATTTATTTCATTTAAAAATATAATTTCTTCGCGCAATAAAATATGCTTGTATTAAAAATATCAGATTTCTCCCAGAAAGAATATTTTTTACTTGAAATATTATTTAGATTCAAGAAAATTTCATTTTAACGAAGAACACTATTTTCTAAATACATAAATATTAATATATTCTAAATCCAAGTAAATTATGACTTTTCCATCCTAGATATAAAAATGTGAAATTTTATAAACTACTGTACTTCAATTTCTTGAATTTAAAAATCAAAAGTTTTTAAGCAGTTTTTATATTGACAATAATAAAATAATTTTATGTTAAAGTAATAACTGCGCAAAAATTGCAAAAGCTTTAAAAATTTGTTACGAAAAGTTGATTTCCGTAACTACATAGAACTATTTTAAAGAAAATAAAATAATTTTAGTTTCGGCAAAGCTTACTTTGATGTACACAAACCGAAAGTTAAATATAATACTTTTACCCTGGTGCAGGAAAGGGAGGCGACTTCTTAATGTGTTCAATATCGATTCTGCCGGTTCTCAATCATTTTGGATCATTAGAAATAATCGTAAAGCATGGAAGGTGACAATTTCTTGTGAGGGTTTTGCTATATTTCTAGAAATTTACTTTGATGCTAAACACCGAAAATTAAATAGGATACTTTTCATCTTAGTATAGTAAAGACCGGCGGATGCATATTAAGTTTGCTATCGATCCCGCCTGACCTCGATCATTTTCTAACTACTAGAAATGGTCGTAAAGTATTTACGAATGACAATTTTAATAGACACCGGGTTCCAAACGTAACATTTAATTTATTTTTGGACCATTTTTAGGAAAAACAAATTTAGTAAATTTATAATTAGGTAGAGGAGATTTTTAAGAGATAGTTAATTTTTATTTTGAAAAAAAAATATTCATTAGAAGATCACCTTTAAATGATCAACAGCACCACGTTTTATGGATAGTGATAAACAATTAAGGGTGAGCTAATTGATTTAAAACATAATTGTGCGCTAAATAATAAAAATTAGAAATTTGCTATATACGCCCTAGCTATTAATTTTTAAATTCTAAATATTTATTTCAAGATTATTTTTAGTTAGTTTATTTCAAGATTAACACATGTAATTTTATTTTCATTAGTTAAAATATTGTATATCTAATTTAGTGTAGAAATAGTTTTTATCCAATACCTGCAAGTAAAATAACTTTTACATTGACATTTTCAAACGTCAAAGTGGACTTTTATCCACTAGTGAGCGAAAGTGATTTTTCGCTCACTAGTGAGTTTTGTTTATTTTATTTTATTTATTTTATTAAAACTCAACGAAAAGTCTAGAGTGTCAAATTGATTACTGTCACAAGCAAGCAATATAATGCAAAACAAAATTATATAATGTAATTTCAAATTTTATTTGATTTTGAAATTTTAATTTTACTTACAGATTTTGGATAAAATGTTATATGCGACTCTTGAGTAAAGATATTTGTATCCACTTACGGAAGATAGCACACTCGGCGTTGCCTCGTGTGCTAACCTTTCCGTTCGTGGATAAAATGTATCTTTACTCACTTAGTCCCATAAATTACTATTATTCATTTTTTATTATATTCCATTTTTAAAACAAATGACTTTTATTTACTCCAGTGTTTTGCTTATCATAAGTGTCGTGGAATTCACCACCTGAGGTTAAGCGGAAGATCCGATTTCAAGCTCTCCGATGGACTAGCCCAGAGCAATTTGTTAAAAAGAGGTAACAAATTGCGATGGATTTTTTGTATCTTTCATTTGTCCAATAATACAAACAATAATTTTTAATGATTATTTTTTCTTTTAATTTAACCTTTCTACTGTTTATGGGTCCATACGTACCCATTGCGTTACTTTATAAATAAGTTTTAAAAATAATTATAAGCTTTACAAAACCTTATAAAATAATACCAAACTTATAATCCATCTCTAAGAAATAATTGTAATAAGAAAACTTAGAAGCAAACGTACATCTAAAGGTCGATTCACTTGTAACTGAACGTTGTAATGTAATGTAGTGTAACGCTCGAGGCTAGAATTACATTGCAAAGCTCGTTTCTTTGGCACTGCGAATGCTCATTTCGAATACTTGGCTCAACCTGTGCTCCAGTTTATGAACATGTCGCGATGGGGTAGACATGTAATGTAACAATCAAAGGGATTCGCTAAAAAACCGACAGTCGAGTGGAGCACGGATGCTTCGCTCGCCGCTCGCTGTTCGTGCTCGCATCGTGTTCGCTTCGCGCTCGTTTATCGGTACTGACTATCGAAGGCTCGTGTTACATTACATTACAGCCTTCAGTTACAAGGGAATCTCCACCTTAATAAGCACTAGGTACACACGTAACCATAAAAATTTTTTTTGATTTTTGGTGAGCAACAGTAGAAAGGTTAAGGACGTTCATGCGTTAAACTTGATAGTAGATAAAAATTTTAATTTTGAAAATTGGAACTCTCAGTTATATAGTCATCCTTCCTCAAAAATTCAAAACCCCTCATCGATCATTTCGGAGCGTAATTATAATGATTGAAAATCAAATTTTTAACATAGAGCCTTAGGCAGGGCGCGCACTGAAGTGGTGAGCAAGTTAAAGTGATCTGTACTTGGACGACCAAGAATTTCAAATTTTCCATATAATTTTTGAAAGTTTTTCAATAAGTTTTTTTATAAAAACAGAAATGCTCAGTTGTAAATGCAAAATCCACGTCGTCACCACCCGGTTGTCAGTCGAAATTAAACTTGTTAATTAAAAATTTAAATAAAATTGTTGACTAGTGGCACCAGACTGACACCACGTCACCGCCACACCACTTTGATGAGCGCATCTTCATTTGTTTACATCTGCTTTACCTACCGATTCTATCTGCCACTTGGTCACCACGCCACCGCCACGTCACTTGCTCACCACTTCAGTGCGCGCCCTGCCTTATGGGGAAGCAGCAATTTCTTGTGTTATAATTATAATAACTATATTATTAAATATTATATTATTAAAAACTATATTATTATATACCTACCATAATAAATAATTTCTTAAAATATTCTTCAAACTATGCAGTTTATACAATTGTATTAAAAAAATGGTGTTGACGAACGTTAAAATTAATTATTAATTATAATCAGTTAAATTATATCTAGTACTAGATTTTTTTCCATATTGAAATCCAGCAACAGCGCGCAACAAAACACATACACAAACGTCAAATAAAACATAATAAAGCTAAGAACACACAGAGCTACTTTTGCTGCGCAGTTTTTGCATAAGCTGAATGTCAGGTTGACAGTAATCAAGTTTTCATCTGTAGCCGCTTCAAAAGTTCACTCAAGTTAATAGTTTTTACTGCGCTCGCAACTCAAAAATGTGTGGATTCATATTAGCTACTTTGAAACGATTTGCGCGTTAAAAATGTTGCAGGTAGCACTATTGCACGCGCTGCTTTTTAGGGTGCAGCAGTGTTCGACAAACAGCAAACAGCTAAAGTTGCGCAGCTTTTTAATTGGCAGCGCAGCAAAAGTAGCTGTGTGTGATATCACCTTAAAGGTTATATTTGAATAGATTTGGATAGGCGGAGTTGTCAAGTTTAATATAATAATAAAAATAAAGTCAAATTAATGACTTATTTATATTAACTGATATTTTACAATAAACCACTAAAAAGTATTCGCGAAGAATAATAAAACATTATAAATCATTGCATGTTTATTGATATATTTTAAAATTTTTCTCAAGTTCCGAATAAATTTTGAAAATGTTAGTACTCATTTGACTCTAGTGAAGCGCATGAACGTCCTTAATTAAATTTTATCTTATATTATCCGAAATTTAAAAAAAAATACTGTGTTTGATTACAATAATAATAGTTTCTATACGACTATCATAGAATGTGGACATTCTGATTCTATTTTTAAATACAGAATATCTATATTTTTTCTTTTTTTATTCTCACACCGATATCGGTGCGAGAATAATTATTCTCACACAGATTAGACCAATTAGAGCAAAGAATAGACTACTATTTGAAGTGACATCTATTACCAAATTTTTGAACTCAATTTATTTACACATCTGTCAAATTAATAAGAAATATTATATTTAAGTGCCTGGATTACAATTTATAAAAGACAGTTAAAAATTTACTTGCGTATTATAAAAGACGGATACATTTAAATTTATCATTTAATTTAACCTCTTGTTTACTATTGATTTAACCTATGTCAATTTGTCTTTTGTTTTTAATTCACAAATTTTATAAACAAAAATCAAGTTTGTCAAATGAGTAAACTTTTTTGCGTGCGATCGATCTGAATTTTTGCACATATTTTCCTACCGATAATTCACAAAGGGGTGTACGAGGGGGGACAATTTTTTGCTCAGGTTTTCGATATCTAGCGCCGTTCTTGAGTTATTGCTGCGTTTCCGCCACACATACTTGAATTAGCAATAACTTGAAAACGGCGTTAGATATCGAAAAACTGAGCAAAAACGCAAAAACTATCGGTAGGAAAGCATGTGCAAAAATTCAGATCGATCGCGCACAAAAAAATTTTCTCATTTTTACAAATTCTAATTATTGTCAAAACTTATACAGCTTATTATTTTAATAGTCGTATAAAAGTATAGTCTGAAACACGTTTGGAATGGCTATTCCAAACTTGTTTCAGAATATACTATTATACGAGCATAGAGTTGTTTTCCCACCGACCGGTGACGTAATTTTATTTTATTATGAAAATTTTCAAAATAATACAAATTAAATTAATGAAAGGGGGTATCGGATCAGTTGAACAGGTAAATCAAACAACTTGTCAGCCGACTTTTCGGAGAATTTATTCACTCTATCTTCACGACAAACAAGTTAGGATGGTAAAAACGTTTGATTGTGAATCGGTGGAAAATTGGACACATAGGGCAATTCCGCGATCACATTCAACGGAAGAGTCAAAAAATAAAATTGTAGAAAATATAAAAATTGTATTGAAATATTTTTTACAAAACGTGTTATAATATAAAATTTAGTGTAAACAATGTCAAAAAATGTGTCCCCCTTTTCACTTTTCAACGTTTGATTCATAATCAAACGTTTTCACCATACTAACTTGTTTGTCCTGAAAATGGAGTAACTAAATCCCCCGAAACATCGGCTGACAAGTCTTAAGTTGTTTGATTTACTTGTTCAACTGACCCGATTTGATCTATTTACTTGGAAGTGATGTGGTTTTTAGGTAATACAAATTATTATTTTACAGATTGTTTCACTCGGACAAAAAATGTTGTTTGCAACTCTGCTCGGGGAAATGTGTGCTTTTGGCTCGAGGCGTGAAAGTTGTTGATCATTTTAGATACAAAAATAAGTGGTTAGGAATGCGGTAAGTAGATACTTACACCGTGTAGTATAACCTAAAGTTTCAAGGAACTAAAGCTTTAGAACTCGAACCCTTCCCGAAATATTACGCTCGCGCGTACGCCACTGGAAAATACTACTACTACACTATGCTACTACATTATATTATAATTACCACTATTATTGGCCTAATTAAGAAAAGCACGCATATAATGCAGCACACAAAAATGTATTAAAATATAAATTATTATCAATAAATTAATGTTTTTTTTAAATGCATGTTATATTTTACGGCTTACCAAGATAAAGTAATTTGATTGTTAAATAATAATTTTCTATGTGAAACGTCACAAATACACGTCCGCTACGTCATCCAGCGGCACCAATCATAGTGCCCCACGATTCGTGCCACGTTGTGAGAACAATTCGTCGATGCACACGTTCGTTGTCGACTTTAGAAATCTTGTCATTTTAAGACGGTACCTAATTGTAGTAGGTAACAGATTAATTTATTTAAAATGAATAAAATTGTGGCCTTTTGTTTGATGCTTGTGGCAATTCAAAATGTTTATGGCAATGAAGAAATTAAATCAGACGAAGGCGTTTTGGTTTTAACTAAAGAAAATTTTAAAACCGCTGTTACCGACAACAAATTTGTTCTCGTTGAATTTTGTAAGTACTTCTTAAAGTCTGCTTTAATTATTAATAAGAACGAATTTTAACTGGAAACATTACAATTACTTGGTTTAATCAACTTAAAATTTAATTAATTATTGTATTGATGTGTCACTTATGAAGAAATTGAAGTTTGCTTTTTTTATTTATTGCATTTATATGCCTAATAACTTAAGGGATGATTTATGTAGGTAATAATTAAAAACGAATACTTACAAATCTTATGATCGCAATGATTACATTATTTCGAGATCAAGTGATCAAATTGTTCTTCTGCTTTCTTCTAAAATTAACAAAATGTCCACCAGAAAATACTTATCCAAAGGTAGCTTTAATCCGTAGAAAAACACCAACAAAGTTTGTCGAATGTCAACTAATTGATTATGCTAGTTTCGATCAATAATTTATTAGCGACGTGAATTCTTAGAATTTAAAAACAAGCATAGTTTTATTCTTATTTTATCATTTTAGATGCTCCTTGGTGCGGGCATTGTAAAGCATTGGCTCCAGAATATGTAAAAGCTGCACAATTGCTTTCTGATCAACAATCGCCAATTAAATTGGGCAAAGTAGATGCTACCGAAGAAACCGAACTTTCAGAGGAAAATGGTGTAAGGGGTTATCCTACTCTTAAGTTTTATAAAAATGGTTCGCCTATTGAATATAGTGGCGGTCGCACAGCTGACGAAATAGTTGCATGGGTAACAAAAAAAACTGGTCCACCAGCTAAAGAATTACAATCTGTAGCAGAAGCACAGGAGTTTATCGAAGCCAACAATGTTGCAATTATAGGTTTCTTTAAAGATCAAACTTCCGATGAAAGTAAAATCTTTTTATCGGTTGCTGGTTCAATAGATGATTATCCATTTGCTATTACTTCTAATGAAGATGTTTTCAAAGAATATGATGCTAAATGTGGTTCTATCATTTTATTTAAAAAGGTTAGTATCATTTTTTAAATTAAATTTACAACTAAGAACAGAAACAACAACTTAGATTAATATTTTATTATTAGATACCTACCTACATTCATTGATATTATCACGCACGCATTTTTAATTTTGATCACAAAAATTCTTTCATGATGTTTTCTTTTAAAGCTAATTTTTCTGAACATTTAAAAAAAAAAAGTGATCCGACCTATAGCATAGGAAATATAGCACTTCTAAAATAATTATGGAGGTGCCATATCTCCTATTCTAACTCGAAAATTTTGAGTTTTATTACGTAAAAAGTGAGTTTATACTTTAGAACTTTCAGAAAAACCGACACCATAATTATTAAAGTATTCACAGAGTAAACAAAACAAAGCTGAAATGAGGAGATTGGAAAGTTAGCTACGTGTTGACGACTAACATTATTTTATTAATAATTTTTTTATAAATAATTAATAATAATATTTATAAGTTGTTATAATTCATTTTGTAACTTTTTCTAATTAATTAACAAAGTTTTAAATTGCAACTTAAGTTGTAAAAATTCAACTCCTTGAAATAATATGCAAATACCTGAAAGAGGTGGTTATATTCCAATCGGACTGGAAGCATGCAATTAAAAGTTATTATTTTATATAATATTATCTGGTTTGATTAGAGCTAAATTCAGTTTAATTAATTATTAACCTACAACATTTATCACTTGAAGATGTGTTGATAATAATAATTAATAAATTCACTCACTTTTAGAAATAACAACTGTTCTTTTTGTTTTACAGTTTGATGAAAAGAAATCAATTTTTGAAGGCGAATTATCAGAGAAGAATATCAAGAAATTTGTAACCACTCAATCCTTACCTCTTATTGTTGAATTTAACCACGAAACTGCACAAAAAATATTTGGAGGTGATATTAAAAGTCACTTACTGCTTTTTGTATCTAAAGGAGATGCAAAGACTGAAAAAATTGTTGATGCCGCTCGTTCAATTGCTAAGCCATTTAGAGATCAGGTTCTCTTTGTGACCATAGATACAGATGAAGAAGATCATCAAAGAATTCTTGAATTTTTCGGAATGAAAAAGGAAGAAACTCCTGCCGCTCGTTTAATTAAACTTGAAGAAGATATGGCCAAATATAAACCAGCAAGTAGTGAACTCACAAAGTCCGTTTTAGAATCATTTGTACAAGATTTTCTTGATGGAAAATTAAAACAACATTTATTATCACAAACCCTTCCTGAAGATTGGAATAAAGAATCTGTTCATGTTTTAGTTGCTAGTAATTTTGATAGTGTGGCACTTGATTCAACGAAAGATGTACTTGTAGAATTCTATGCACCTTGGTGTGGTCATTGTAAACAATTATCTCCCATTTATGATAAAGTGGGTGAGCATTTTGAAAAAAATGATGATGTCGTTATAGCCAAAATGGATGCTACAGTAAACGAACTTGAACATACTCGAGTAACAAGTTTTCCCACTATTAAATTGTATAGCAAAGGAGATAATAAAGTAATTGAATATAATGGTCCCAGGACGTTTGAAGGATTAACCAAATTTGTGGAAACTGGGGGTATCGAAGGAGCTGGTGTAGAAGAACCAATTGAAGAAGAAACTGAAGATGATGATACACCAAGGAAAGATGAACTTTAAATTAAGTACTTACAAAAATTTTGTTTTGTGGCATTGTAAAATTAAAATTTCATTCACATTTATTACATATTTTATAACAACATGTTGATATATTTATGCTTCCTCGTTTTACAAAGAGCATTTTTGTAACCATTCCTCGTTTTGGAGGATGTATGAGACTGGTTGTGTGCATCTAAGTATGATAATGTCTGCCAAATCAACTTTTACTAATATTATAATTAAAATGTATTAAGTAATAGGTATTGTAGATAAAACATTCCCTTTGTAAATCTTTTAATTTTAAATTGTCCAATTTGCATTTTTGTTCATTTAATAAATTTTCTAAGAAGTTTTTTCTTTAAAGTACATTAAAAGCTAATTGTTTTACCTATTGACTGCCATGCTAGAAAAAACGATTATATCTTGGGAGGATAGGGTAAGAGCGCCTAAGAGTACACATGGGAAGTTACCGTTGGTACAATTGGTTTAGAACAAACTGTTTAATGCCGGTTGAGAGCTGTTAGTAAGTGAATGAATTAAGTTACATCGTTTTCATCTTGCCGAAATTTCAGCGAGGAAATAGATTTTCTAAATATTTTGGTAACATTTTGAGCTTACGAAATAAGCCATTGTGTTTACTATGTGTTTATATTACTTAGCGTTGTCATTAAGCTATACAACCATATATAAATCTTAACTTGTGGGAAAATAAACAATAAAACTTGAAATAAGTTCAATTCAATAATATAATGAAATTTTTTTTTTAAGCTTTCCACGACTTTTATCGTCTTCAGAAATTTATTTATTATAAACAAAATAAATTACATGGAAACCGGGAACAAAACACATTGTCATTTGATACCACCTAAGATCGTGAGTTAAAGAACAACCAATAATGAGTTTCCGTCAAATAGGATAAACTAACTCCAATGTGTGCAGGGGGAACTAGACGAGTAAATGGTTGTAGATTTTGCTTATACATATAATTTCATGAAGAAGTCGATCTTTGTAGTTAGTAACAGATTTGATTATTTTGGCGTTCTTAAAATCTGCATCATGTCTATCGACTAGAATGTGTTTGGCAATAGCTGTAGATCTGTAGATTCGGGCTTATTACAGCGTATACTTGAAATGTGTCCACTCGTTCTTTTGTGAATCCATTGGTTTGTTTGTTCAATATAAATACCAATAAATTGCAGTTATTGCATTGGAACTTGTGTACTAAATCCGACCGCTTCTCAGGAGGTACGGTCAGTGGCGTATTAAGCAAGTTTGACGCCACAAGCCTTGAATATTTTGCGCCCCTATCCTCGGCTTTTCACTTGACTTTTTTTTAAATTAGAAAAATGCATAAAAAAATTAAACTTATTTTTAAGAATAATACTTTTTAAAATAAAAAAATAATTAGATAGTTGAACATAAAACATATTACAAATATGTACTTAAAATGTTTATTTTCGTGATTTCGCATTGGCGAAAACATTCACGATGTCAAAATTTATGCCGTTTAATACATCTTCTCGATGCACATAAGAGCCAACGCGTTTAATTTTTCATTGGATAATGTAGATCTGCGTTAGTCCTTCACTCTCTTTAATGTTGAAAACGATCTCCCCCCCCCCCCTCGTACAGTTTGTCACTGCTTTGCAAGCAAACATTCGTAACAATACTATTATATTAGGAAAAACACTGTCAATTTTCTTGTCTTTTAATTGTCTTAGAAAGTCTAGCAAATCCATTTGATCTTTGGCTTGAATTATTTCACCTTCTAATTTATTGGTCATCGAGATCATGTTTATACTTTTTAATTAAGTTTGAACATTTTTCTTGGATTTGTTTAATAGTCATAACTGATAAAATTATTTAAAAAGCCCAATTCTGCATTGGTCTCTATACAAGACTCGCGAGGGTTCCGTTCCTTGAAAGTTCCGTTTTGAGTTTATCTATTAATGGAAGAAATACTTTTTATTTCTTGAAATGAACCCAATTTTGTAATTTAAAATTTTTACTTTCCCCATACGTATACGTATGTATAAGGGAAAGTATTGTAATCCACTCAAAAATCGAAATTTTGGTATTAAAATGTTCCTTATCATGCCCTGATAAGTTTTTGATGAGTTTTAGTTGGATGTTCGTCTGTATGTATGTATTGTCGTGTTCTAAAATCCAATTTTGGAATTTTTAATTTGATTTTTAAGAATATTGTTATTTTGTATGTTTTTGTTTAATTTTGTTAATATTTAAAATTGCTCGTTTTTCCCGCCGGCGTCCAGTTGGTAACCAAGCGAAGGAAGTGGGAGGCTTTTTTGCCGTTGAAGCCGTAAAGTACGGACGTGCTGGAGTTGATCTCCGTTAAAATTAATTACATTTACATTAATAATTATATTTTAGATTAAAATTTTGGATTGTGAAATAAAAAATATTTGAGTTTGATGTTAAGTGATTTTTTTTTAAATTGAATTATTTGGAAATTTGAAAAGTTTGGGAATATTATACAAATATTTGGATAAAATTGTTTCGATTGTTTGAAAAACGAATCTGGATTGTTAAAAAAAATAATAATTAATACTAAATTTGGATAAAAAGAAAATTAAATTGGTAAATTGAAAAATAAAATTGCAAATTTACAAGCAAGGCGTTGTAAATTTTATGTGGACAGCGACGCACGTGCATCCAGATGGGCGCACACATTTGACCGTTCGTATCGACGCGGGATTTTTACCATTTTATTTGGATGTTTAAATTTAATTTAAAAAAATAAGAGTCTCATTGCTCAAAAATAAATCGATTATTGGGGGTAGGTTACTTAATAAAATTGTACACCCTGGTACATCGCAGTATGTATGTCTGTCTGTGTGTGGTTACGACATCATGAAAAGAAATAGTATCAATTGCCCAGGTCAAACCACGCAACCAAATGTCAAACAATTTGGCATAAATGTACATCATAGTTAAACTTAGAGGCCAGCTAAAAATGGTGAAAATTCATTGAAAATTGCGGAAATGATAAAGAAAATAAAAATAGTTCAAGTTTCAATTACTTTTGGACCACCATTTATTATACCCAAATTATTTTTTAATCGTGCCGAGTCACATCTCTTTCTAAAGCACGTATATCGAGTAGACGAAATATACGAGTCGCGTCGCAACTCTATTCCAAAAATTTTCGGAAATTAATTAAAGTTTGACGTTTATGAAATTTTGACATGTTTTCGGGTTTTACATGTTTACAGAGCCAATTTTTTTGTGTTAAAAATATACAAGCTGCCACTATGGTTTACCAATGCACAACGACAAAATCTCGGATTGGTAAACCAGAATACTCAGAATTTTAATTTTAATTACGAAAATGAAAAGTTATATTTTTCCAGCTCCTGAAATTTTGCGCCCCTAAAATTTTGCGCCACAATAAGCCCGGGCTTCATGGGTTTTCGCGATAATACGCCACTGGGTACGGTGTCTTTCAATTTAGTAATTAAGTAATTTCATTATATTATTGAATTTAACTTGTTATTTAAAGTTTTATTGTTTATATAAATCTTACGCTAAAAGGTTTCTGACAATGATCATTTATAATAAAATACATAAATCTAACATTGAACCAAAGAGTAAACCTTTGCTATATGCTATATCAATTCTATTATTTCTTTTAGCACCGTGAATAATATTTCGTAATATTATTGCGATTTTCGTAATGTTTAGGATTGTTTTTTCGTTATGTTGGCTTCATAAATCATAATCAATGCGTACTCTTAAGACCAATACCAGAGCCGGATTAAGGATATGCGAGGGCCGGGGCTAACTCTTTTTGGAGGCTTCTTGTTTTTGCACATTTCAATAAAATGCGCCGCAGTCGAAAATTTTTTAGTTTTGAAAGTCAACCGCTTAGATCAAATATGTAAAATTTTGTGTAAATGTAAACTTTGGTGATTTAAATTTTGTTGCTTTAATTTTTTTGAGGTCCCTAGAAAATTGGAGGCCCGGGGCTGCAGCCCCTTTAGCCCCCCCCCTTAATCCGGCTCTGACCAACACTGCGTACTATTAAGATTAAGTTCTAACTTTGCCAGAAATTTTTTTATTACGCAAATAATATACTGTAAAAATTTCAAGAACTTCTCATTAATTTCAATTTCTTCTTAACAACCTTAAGGCTGGGACAGTTTTATATTTTCTAAATGTATTTAATTTTACATTGCTAGGATACAACGGATATTTTTCTATAATTTGAATCTGATTTGGTGGAAAAATTAATTTTTTTTTTTTTTTTTAACTGATTAAGGAAAAATTTAAGTATACTGGTTCGGGTAAAATCGATCACGGTGGAAGATATTACCCTATTAGTGTATTGTCGTGTTCCAAAATCCCTTTTTTTTTATTTTGATAATTTGATTTTTAATTTTATTGGGTGGACCATTTTGTGTTTAATTTTTGAGATTGAATTTTATTTGTTTTGAATTTGTTTTATGGAACTGAATTTTAATTTTGTTTGTGTAATTTGAATTTGAATTTTGTAAATAGTTTTTTGTAAATATTGTAAATACTTATTTAAAATTGTATGCTTTCGGCGCGAGTGTTGAGTTGGTGGGAGAATGAAAATAATTTTCATTTTGTGAAAAAAATTTGTGTTTCTAGTTTAAAATGTTTAAAAATGTTGCAAATAAATAAGTTAATTCGATGTGTGTGAGCTTTGTTTGATGATTTGAATTATTTTCGTCTCAAATTAGAGTTTTAAAAAGAAGATTTTGAAGGTTTTGCATAAGTAATTTTGGATGTTGTTATTGGATGGAAAATAATTAATTGGATATTTTGGAGAAAGAAAATTTATTTGGACTATAAAAGCCAGAAAAACTACATTGAATTGGAAAATTTTAAAAGCAAAATAAAACGACAAATACAAAATTAGTTACAAGCGATGCGTATGGTTAAGTTGTTGCACATCTGATCTGCCGATAAACAACCTTACAATTTGTAAGCAAAAATTTAATTTAAATTTGGATTTAACTAAATTTTCAAAGAGTTTCATGTTGAAAGATGTGTGCGCTCCAGCGAGGCGTTTTTCAGTAGCAAGTGATTTTTCAAAATTTATACCGCTGGGGGCATATCAGTATATTTGTGATCTCTTTCCCTCTCAGATTCCTTCGCTCTACGTACTAAGAGCATAGTGACGACTTTTTTTCTTTAGAAGGGTTCCCTAGGCCTTGGTGGTTTGCCACTGCCTGCCGACGAAAGACGATTAAAATAAAGTTTTTACTTCGACCGGGATCGAACCGGTGATTTTGGCTTAGCAGTCGATGCACACAATTAATCCACATTAACATATTAAAATAAAATTTATTTCAAAATATTACTGTTGGTCGATTTTTCCCTCCACCATAGTTGATATTGTCCTACCGGTCAAAATTACCCGACTTTTTTTTCTATTTTTAAAAATATACCGTACAAATAAAGTCATTTGTTTTTGAAAAATCAATATAAGAATCTCGTAGTGGATAAAGTAACCAAGCAATTTTACCATTTTGAGCATCTATTTCCAAAGATTACTACTTCCCAGTCGGCACACAATATCTATTAGCTATCCAATGGATATCCACTGTGGACATTCAATATAACCACTGGATATCCTATAGATATCCAAATGTCCGCTCTATATCCAGGACATTTTAGATATACGTAGGATATCCATAGCGATATCCTATGCATATCTATACATATTGTCGTGTTCCAAAATTCTCAATTTGATTTTTTGTAAAATTGATTTGTTTTTGTAACAAATAATTGTTGCGAGTTTGTAAATAATTTTGTATTTAATGGTTTTCCCGTCAACAAGTTGTAGTGGTAGCAATGGGCGGTGAAAACCAGGCTTTTTGCCAAAGATGGCCGCCTAAGGTGGTTGGGAGAGAGTTAGCTCTTATATTATTTAAGAGATTTAGTTAAAGATCCTTATAATTTTGATAATAAAGTTGATTTTTGAGTGAGTGATTTTTGAATAATTATTTTTGGATTTAATTACCTCCGGTTTTAAAGAGTTTGAATTAGAAGAGAAGTGATAAGTTGGATTTGGATAATTAAATGTTTTGGAATTGGCGATGAATTTGGATGAAGATTTGGAAATTATATAAAATTACTTTAATTGGTGAAATTGAAATATTTTATAACTTAAAATTGAACGTATCATAATTGAAGTTGATATCGTTAGCGTATGGTCAAGATATCAGTATCATTAACGTTCCCATTTTATATTAAAAGTTTAAAATTTAAATTAAATTAGTTTGAAAATTGGATTTAGAAAATTTTGGAAATAATAACTAACATAACAATATATATCTCATGGATATCAACAATGTCCTGGATATAGAGCGGACATTTGGATATCTATAGGATATCCAGTGGATATCCTATAGGTTATTACCGAATAAATAAAAATAGATTGTAGTAACAAAACTTTATTAATTTTTAACATAATATGCACACAGAAATTTATACATACTATAACACTTCATCGTCCTCTACGTTTTCCTTGTTCTTTCTGTAAAAAATAAGACTATTAGAGATATATTTAAGATATAAATATTAGTTATTAAAATTATATGCTCTTGAAAATAATATAAATTAGAATTATCAATATTGAGCTACAGGACACAAATAAAACACATATTTTAAACGAGCTTTCGAAAAATGTCTTTTTCCTTTTCAAGTTTAATATGAATTGAAAAACAAAAATATATATTTTATTTGTGTCCTGTAGCTCAATATTGATAATTCTAATTTATGATATAATATTAGAGATAAAGGAGTTAAAAATTAATCTTTGACCGTTATAAAAAATACTAAAAAAGCATATAAAGAAATTTATACATCGTGAATAATATATTTATATTATTTTTAGATTACGTTGTAAATGTGGAAATTAAAAAGTGTACTATTTAACAAGAAAAAACAAAACTTTTAATAAGATGTTAAATTTAACACTTACTTATTGTTGTTTAATTTAGGCCAAAGCATGCCTTAGCCAATTTTTTATTACTGTTATAATATCCTGTTCGGTAAAGGTTTTATTAGTTCCATTTGGACTAAGTATTGCTGCTTCTGCAATGATTAATAAAACACATAAGTGGCAGCAAAAACTACAAACAGATTACTTAAATCAGATAGGTATATCTACTAAACGTACTTTTAATACAATCCGATAAAATCAGACCGGAAAACATTTTTTTGGACTTCTTTCTCTGCTCCCAGTTGTACAAATAGGCGACAGAGTCAGCGAATAGTTTTCTTAACATGTTCTTAACAATGCTGTGTATTTCATTCCCTCCAATTCGTGCCAGAAATGTTATCTGTAAATAACATAAATTTAACATCACTGCAGAAGTTTAGAATCTATTACATCCACCATTTTCTTTTGCCCATCCTGTGCACTTAGAAGTGTTTCCCATGTGGCAACATCGGCTTCACTTTTAATTGGAAGTTTCCCCTCATACTCCTCTGCATTGATGATTCAAAATCAGTTTTACCTGGGCTTTTATCTCCTTTATATCTCTTTGTGTTTTGATTTTGTATTCTGAAATAAACATAAAACTTAACAAATTTATATGGATAAAATAAATTATAATGGCTACCTTTGTCAAAATTGCGGCAATGTGCACAACATTCTACGGTAGGTTCAACAACTGTACCATGTGATATACTTGGTGATTCTAATGAACGATTCTCAACATGACCATAAAGTTTGTTTTTTTTCTCAAGATGTTGGTTATCTGCAGGTATTTCAGGAAAAGGTTTAATTCCCGACAACTCCTCCTCGAACTCCTCTTCTTCATCGCTTGACAGAGGAATTCTTTTTCGTGAAGAACGATTTTTCTTGGACATTTCTTCACTATCTGTGTTCAGGTCTGACTGAACCTCAGCCAGTTTTAACTTGGGCAGAGCCAAGTCGTACGAATCGTGAAAGAGTTAGTTATTTCACTTTCAATTATTATAATTTTAATTTACCATAAACCCCTAAAATTCTGAGGGTGTGCAAAGGCCATGTAGATTCCGGTTTTTTATATTCCCTCACTGCCTTTTCGTACAATTTTTGGGAATTTAAACTTTTGTTAAAATTTGTGGGCCAGTAACATTATCTCCTTCTATCCAAAGTTGAGGGACAATTTGAACTCCATCCGTAAACTCCACAACGCACCAGTGTTTACCCATTATAATGTGGAAATTGAAAATCTAGAAACAATTTTTATAAAAACAAAAAATTAAAGTAACAACTTAGGTATGTCTATATTTAAAAAAAATTTCAAGAAACCCGGACATTTGAGTGAATTAAAGAATTTTACCCGGAAGCACTTGAAAAAAAAATTTACAATAAAATTAAATAATCATTATTATCATATATTCAATTAAACGGATTTCCCCTAATACAAATGTGTCCGGACGCTCCCCAGATGCCCTACACACTACGACAAAGGCGGGGAATCCCGGACGGATGGTAGCCCTACATGTATGATACATTACAATCATTAGTGAATACATAAGAACTGTCTAAAATAAATGGATACTTACATATAGAAAGTAGATGATTTTCTTTTTAATAAATTGCTGAATTTGCACCACGTACATTAATTATTAAAACTATTTAAGGTTATAAAACAAAATTCATAGGCTTATAGTCACTAACTAATTATGAACTTTAGTAGCACTAATAAAAAAAACACCCACTAGAACACGATAAAAACACAAAAATTGATGAAAAAATAACAAACGGTAGCGGTTACAGTTGATATAGACTGGGAAAGTTGTGTCGTCACGATCAATCAGCTGATGGGTGGAAACATGATGATAACCTCACTTTGTTTGCGTTTAGTTACCATATAGCTTCAAAAACTGCACTTTTCTCGTCTAGAATTATGTGGGCGACCTGGGCAAATGCAATAAAGGCTTGAATTAAAACATTGTAAAATCACGAAAAAGTTTAAAATAACGCATGCACCCGGCAATGTTTTTGCCCATCAGCTGTTAGATCGGCCACATTTTGACGTCACACTTTCCCAGTCTATTTGTGAAAGTACAAAGTACTACCAGTACAAAGTAGCACGCAGACGCAGTAACACACAAGACCCTGTCGCACCTTTTTAGATATCCAATGGATATCCAATACAAATCTATTTAAAAATCAAGATATTTTCATTTATTTTGACGAATAACTTTCAGGTAGCCTATGGTGTAGTACAATATGGTTCTTAACAAATTTTTAAATTTATTTATACATAATATAATTTCTTTGCATATCCACAAGAGATATCCCTTGGAGATCTATTAGATATCCATCATGGAGTGGACATTCAGTATATATGGATATCTTATAGATGTCTAATGGATATTGTGTGCTGTCTGAGTTGAAATCTTCAATAGCGCTTAAGGGGAATCATGATCAGCTGTTCGCGACATTGGTTTGAAATAACAAATAATTTCTACAATTTTAATTTTTATGCTTTCAAATTTCGTATGGAAGTATAAAACAATAAACACTATTCAGGGGCAAGGTACTTTTTAAAAAATTAATTTTAAAAATTTATATTTTTGAATTTGCAATTTATATCGCTGCCTACTTAAACGTCATGACTTTATACATCACCCATAATTTTTATAATAAAAATTAATGTATATTAACAACACATGTAATTTAAATTTAAAATTTTTGATTTAAATTTATAACTGTATAGTGCTGCCATTAGATTTATAGCGAATATTTGTAAAACTATGCATCTCCAATTATGTTTTATACACAAACACACTATAAGTTTTCTATTACGTGTAAATTTTTTACACGTCGTCGAAGTTGATAGCTTACCATAACATTTTCCCTTATCAATCAACATTCTCTATTTTTAGCATACCTACTATTGTCGCGCGCAACTTATGTGTGCAATTGCATTCTTGCATTTTAAATAGCATAAATAATGTTTTGTGAATAGCATTACACTCGAAGCTGCATTTGAACCTAAAAAATTTATTTTATCATACATTTTATATAATAAAATATAAAAGTGTTATTTTGGTGCTCTAAAAAATACCAAATTTTCAGTGATTTTGTTGTTTCCAGTGAATTTGAAAGGCTATAAAACCGATATTTTAGTGTTAAAAATTATTCGATTTTCAGTGTTTTTATTGTTTACAGTGTCTTATAACGAACGCGGATTATTTAGTGTTTTACAGATTTTATTGTTGTGTAAGTATATAAAGTTTTCAATAATTTTTACTATTTTAGAATCGAAATTTTTCAACATGTCTAAGGACAAGGCTCTTAAGAAACGAATTAATTTGCCATTAAGTATAAGAAGAAAAAGCATGAAAAATCGAACGAAACATGCTCGTGCTTTGTAAATTGTTTTTTTTAGTTTTAAAAAGTTGCACTATTAATTGTGAATTTTTTTAGTGCTGCTGAAAAAAAATCCAACCAATTATGTAGTACATTTCCAGCGTAAGTACCTACTATTTCATTTTAATTACGCGTAGATTTTAATAATCCAAACTATACATTTTTAATAACGAATACAAATTTTTGCATTTATACTGGAAGTGAAACGAGGGGAAAACCGCAAACAAAATTTTTGTACACCAGATTTCCTTTTATGAAATTTCCTTGGATTTCCTAAAATTTCCCCGGATTTCTTAAAATTTCCTGAGTTTTCCTAAAAATTTTTTTGGATTGCCTAACATTTCGATACCTCCTACGTAAACTATCGTATCTTCAAAATCTTAATTTTACAGGAGAGCATTTTAAAGTTTGTAATGTGTATGCTCTTAAGTGGAATGTCAATTTATTTTGTTGCAATTAAAAATAGAATCGGTATAATTTTTGCAACTTTCGCTTTGGTAACATTAAGATTAGATATAGTACAGTCAATTTCTGCAAAAAAGTAAAAATTGGGATTTTGTGGGTTACGATAGTTTACGTAGGAGGTGTCGATTTCCTTGCATTGCCTAAGATTTCCTTGAATTGCCTAAGATTTCCTTAGATTTCCTAAGATTGCCTAGAATTTCCTAAGATTGCCTGAGATTTCCTGTCACTTGTACACCAAATTTCCCCAGAGATTTCCCCCTCGTAGTGAAATAATAATTAATTGTTAGTTATTCGATATTACAATATGTAAGCATTTTCTAAATATGCCACACTGAATCGTTTACTTTTAAAATTGGCAAATCAGCGGGGAAAAATAGCAATTTGGTACATTTATAAAGTAATCATTTTAGACAAATGACGGTGGACCATGAAGAGGTTGTTGTTGACTTGACTAATCTGGAAATTCCCGAACAACAAAATATTGTGACAACTGAAGAAATTATTGCAGAGAATTGTTTCATGGATATAAACGAAGAAGAAAATACAGTAGCAATTATAGATGAATCGGGCGAATGTTTACCAGCAAATTCTTTCATGGATGAAGAAAATAACGAAGTAGTTATGAGGTAATTTAATTTGTAACAAAATTAATTAAATTTCCATTTTAATTTTAACATATATTTTAGAGAAACGCCGATAAAAAATAATGTTGATGTTATTGATGGAAGAAGAATTATTAACGTCAAACATTTATTTAGTCAAATTTGTAATGCAGAAAAGCACGAACCTTTCGATTGTACAATAGCCGATATGATAGTGATTAAGGAGCAAAGATTTGGTTTACGTTCCAAATTTACTCTCCAATGCCAAATGTGCCAAATTATTAAAATCATCGACACAGAAGAACCAACCCAAGAAAGCATGAATATTAATCAAGCTGCTGCTTTTGGAGCCATATCGACTGGCATTGGATATTCACAATGCGATGAATTTTTATCTACAATGAATATTCCGTTTATGTCTTCGGGCACATATCTGGAAAAACAACAGGAGATATCGACGCTATTACATGACACCGTATTATCTGTTATAATCGAAGCAGGAAAAGAAGAATACAAACTAGCTGAGGAATTGGGTGATGTTGATGAAGACGGAATAGGTAATATAAAAGTAATTGCAGATGGAGCTTGGTCAAAGCGTTCGTATAATGTCAATTACAATGCGTCGTCTGGTGTGGTAAGTTTATAAGTTGAATTTTATTTTATATAAATCTCTTTATTATTTATTTTCATTAGGCCTGTATCATTGGAGAGCGAACTGGGAAGATATTGTTTTTGGGTGTACGTAATAAATACTGTTCAATTTGTGCATATAACGAAAGTAAAAATGTGAGCAAAGAACATATTTGTTTCAAAAATTGGACTGGAGCTTCGACAGCTATGGAAAGCGACATAATCGTAGAGGGTTTCAAACAGAGCATAGAAATGCATCGGCTAAGATATATACGTTTGGTTGGAGATGGAGATTCGAGCGTTTCCTATAAATTAATCCAAGCGAAACTATATGGTAATCTACGTGTTGAGAAAGTTGAATGTAGGAATCATTTGTACAGAAATTGTTTTCACCGATTGCGAAAATTGGATGGTATTCACATGCTTACTATTAATATATTACAAATTATTCTTTTTTTCTTTTTCAGAAAGAACAGCAAGTAAATTTAATAGTAAGAAGATTCCGAAGAACTTGAGAAAGCATGTAGTGAATTCTGTAACAAGAATCATAAAAGATATTAAAGTGGCAGTGAAATACAGAAATAATGAAGAAACGGAACTTAACACAAAAATTTCTGCATTACAAGAAGATATTAAGAATGTCCCGTCACATGTTTTTGGGCAGTAAGAGCCGTTACCGCCGCAGCCGGAGCAGCAAGAGCCGCGGTTGAGGGCGTCGCGCCGCCCGAGGTCATCTCGCCGGGCGAGAACACCGCGCCGCCCTCGGGCGTCGCGATTTCCTCGCCGGGGGAGAACACCGCGCCGTCCTCGGGCGTCGCGATTAACTCGGCGGCCGATGGCACAACGCCCAGCAGCGCCGCAACGCCAAATGGCTACTTTTTATTTTAATTTTTTTTAATTTCTATGTAAAAAAAATAATAAAATAATAAAAAATCATTAAATTTGTTTAATTTAAAAAAGAACCACGCGATGTTTATTTTATCTTGAGACTGCACTTTCATTATTATAAGTCTAGTTTGAAAGCATGCAGCTGTTTGTAGATAAAGGAAAGAGTGAGTCACCTCGCGCCGCATTTAAAAATGTGGATTGTATACTGATATTTTGGCTGAATTACATAATATTACATGAATTACTTTTATTTGCGACTATACTTTAAAATTTAAAAAATTGGTAATGTAATATTTTTTTTCGGATTCAATTCAAAATCATTTATTAAAGTGGCACTTTACCACATAGAAAAGTCACTTTACTATATAGTAATGTCACTGTCAATAAACAACCTACACAAGTACCTACTATGAAATATTTTGAATTAGCAATAACTCAAAAACGGCACTAGATATTGCACAAAATCCGAAAAAATAGTATAAACAAACCTTGTAAGTAAAGCATTTTTACTAAACTCATTAGCTTTTAAGTTACTCGCTCGCTGCGCTCGCTCGTACTCAAAGGCTAAATTCGTTTAGTAAAACTTTGCTTTACTAAACTTGTTGTTTAATATACTATTAATAAAAATAAAAATTAAACCCTTCAATTTAATAATTGTTTTGCCACTTGTAATTTGTGATGCAATTTTAAATAACAAATGCACGTAATGTTCACGTGATTCTTATGGCATTCCGCTCTTATCTTATCTCTGAAATATGACGTTTCAAACAAGGAACGATGTTCTCGTTTTCATCTTGGTTGCAATACAAAAAAAAAGGAAATCGCATTAATGCAGCAAATTTTTAATTTTATAGTACATAATGATTGCGTACGGTGGCGCTGTCAATCATTGAGAAGATATCAAAAAGAGAGACGTAAGGGGGCTGTTTGTTTTGATTATAAAAAGTCACGTGCTACTGTAGCGCCTTAAGGGCGTGAAAACGCTATGTTAAATGAATGGCAGAAAAGTAGCTCTACCATTTCCATGAAGACAGAAAAACAAAGTCAAATTTCAGAGTAAATGAAGCAGAAATATAAAGTATAAGGTAGCAGCTTTAGGTTAAAGCGATTTTAATTAAAGAATGTAATTTAGAAATATTATTTTTAGGGCACACAAAAAGTAGTATTTTAAAACATGACTGATATTTTTCAAATTATACCTTTTTAACTAGGTTTACTTACTTTAGCGTCAACATGATCAGACGACAATTTACTTTACTTCATTTTTTTTAAATTCTTTGTAATTACGGCGGAAATGGAGTAGTACAAAATTTGCAAAATTAATTATTAAAATTTCATTAAAACTCATATGCGTCAGATAGGTTGCATAAGTGCGAATAGGAAAATGTTGGAAATTTGTCCAGCCATTTTTCAAGAGAGGGCGCTAGTTTTTAAATAAATTTTAATGTTTTTTAAATACAAATATAATGTAGATACCACGGTAGATACTAAATACAGTGGAGTCCGTTTATTGGAATCACGGTTAATGTTATCATTCGGGTATTGTTATCACTTTTGCGGGGAACGGCCCGGACGTATAATGTTACACACCAAAAACATCGCTTATAGTAATCACAATTTGGTTTATATTATCAAATTATTCTTAAGATTATTTTTTCCCATGAGCAAAGGAGTTGGTTTTCAGTTACAAGCATTTTTTTTTCTATATTGTGCATAACTCACCCACATATTATATATATACCTGACCTTTAAGTCAGGTGTTAGCAAGAAAATCTGTCTAGTTGCTGTTAATGTGTGATGTAATTCAGTCCTACTTGAAAATTTCGGAATGAATGACTTAAAAAAGCGTCGTGATTTGAACGCTTGAAGTTTTGCGGTGTGGTGTGCAGATGAGGTCGTCAGATTTTTAAATGCATTTGTTCGCGCCACTTTCAAATCCATTTTTCCTTATGCGCTCTGGACAAGCGCATTGTTAATGATAACCATCCACCATATTTCGAATACCAGCCAAGTTTTGTAATATACCAATTTGGGTATTTTTCCGGTTATTTGAAGTGTTTTGTGACCTACCAACCCGACCACCCGCTGAATAATTATCGGAACATTTTCAAGACCATTAGTGTTTATCAGTGACTCTTATTGCTATCCTTTCCTTACCTTATGTTAGTTCCTGCCAACCAAGAGAGAGGAGAATCAAGAAGATTATCTGGTAAGTCACTATATCTTTGCCATCTAACACAATCGAGAAAACCCCTATACAGTCCACTTATTCTTTTCTCACCACATTTTATTTGGGGTGAGATTTGGCCCAAACATTTGTTCCTTCGAGCCGAATTGGGTTATTATTTGTTTTTTCTTCCCAACCCAATTCAGTGATTTTGGCCCAGTAGATTGTGTTAATTTTTCTGGTCGTTTTCTTAATTATTCAGCAATTTTTGTAGTTTTGATCCCACCATTTGTTTGATGCTTAATTTTGAATTTGGAATATTTCAATTTGTGATTTTGCCGCAAAAGTGGGTTTATTTTATTATTATTAAAATTTCCGATTTTGTTAAGTTAGGTATCATAATTGATACAATAGTTCCTTATACCAGCTGCATTTATAGTTTTATCACGTCCTTTAAAATTTTATCAATAAAAACCGAATTTATTGTAAATTCAATTTACGAAGATTAATCATGACTAAAGCACAAATGGAAAAACGTCTAGAAATTTTGTCTGCAAAACGTGAAAACCAATTTTGAAGAATGCAATTATGCCATGATGCTGCAGAAAACTTCAAGGGTGATTCTTCTAACCAAACCTATAAAGAACAGTTTACGATTAGGTACCATACTATCGATGAACTAGTGTTGGATTATACCGAAACTACCGAGGAAATAATCAATTTAAAATATGACCTATACCCAGAACAGAAACCTGATTATGCGTTGTTCCATGGTTTTGATGATTAAAATGATAGAATTCAATACTTAGCATCCGAACTGTTAAAACCTGCGGCAGATAATTTGCCTACAACACCATTAGTTAGCACTAACAACAGACCAAAAGTAAACCTTCCGAAAGTTGAATTAGTCAAGTTTGATGGTAGTGATATGTCCCTTTGGCCAATTTTTTAAGCTAATTTTAAAAACATGATCCATATTAAGTCGGAATTTTCCAAGGGTGAAAAACTCCAGAATTTGTTGGGAAGTTTACAAGGCAAAGCATTAAAAACATGCAGCGGTGTGGAGCCCATACCGGATAATTATGATGTCATATGGAAACTTCTGAAAGATACCTACCATGAAAGTAAGATAATCCTAAAAAACGAAAAACTTCCAGTTAGCGACCCACATTTCAAAAATCCTAAGACATTCTTTACCAATAGTACGGACACTCGTTCGAAAACAGTCTTTCGAAATTGCATTTCGTGCAATAAACAGCCTCATTTGTTGAAAGATTGTATTCACTTCAAGAATAGCACACATGAACACAAGTTTACCGTGGTAAAAGCAAATAATCTTTGCTTTAATTGTTTTTCATCTAAACATTCCGCATTATCGTGGCCATCCAGATTTAGCTGTACGATTTGCAAGAAACGACACCATACCTTATTGCATAAAACCAATTCTATTAGCTTGGCAAACCCTACTTCATCTACCGAAATTTCCAATACCGCAATGAACTCGAACAACGAAGCGGTTCACAGTTTATGCACCAACGGTCGGTCTGTCAGTCAAGATTCCTAATCCCAATTACGTTTTGTTGAGCACAGCCTTAGTCAAAGTAAAAAATAAATAGAATCAAGTACGCACACTTCGATTTATTATCGATAGCGGTTCTATATCCAATTTCTTGACCATCAATTGTTGTAACCGATTAGGATTACCATATACCAAGTTATCTACTAGTGTCATTGCAATTGGTTCAGCTACCAAACCCATTAGTGGACGAACAAGTTTAACCATTTTTTCTGATTTGAATTCCAATTTGAAATATCCAATTGAAGCGTTACTTATCGATAAAATCAGTGACAAATTGCCAAGTTTTCCTGTAGATATTCAATTCTACAACCACCTGAAATTTCTACCATTAGCTGATCCGACATTTAATATTCCTGGTCTCCATTGACGGTCTTCTTGGAGCAGCCATGTATATGCCGAGAAATCAACCAAACGAATCTTCGAATCCTAGGAAGTCGAAGAAACAGTACATGTGTCTATCGCTCTTTCTCTTAATTGTGCTTAATTTTTAGTTTTTAAAACTACGCTATGCACGTGATGCAAGATTATTTTCTATCATATTTTGATTAGAGCGCTGAGCTCGAGAACGTACGTTGGCACGGTAATTGTATAAATATGTAAACTTCGATTCAAATATCTGTGCAGCTACGTCACGAAATTCTGATTAAGAAATGACATTCTGAATTATTTTGGACGTCTTTCATCTTCATTTAAATGAATGCAAAAATATTTGTATGTCTAAGCTAACCGAAACCAATAAAAGTCGTACGTTACTAATATTGTCATTATAAAAACAAAACAATGGAAAATTAGTATGTCTGGAACATTTTTTAATATATACAATAATATAATAAATGCAATAATTGGAAATTCAGGAATACTTTGACGATATAAACGTAGGTACCCATTGAAAATTTTCCAAATACCAACCCCGAATCAATTATTAGTAATATCGACTTAAATATATTACCCTAATAGCACGGTTCGTCCTCAGTACGTACAAATTTCGTTCATTTTATGTACATTCGTCCATGTTCAAAACTCGGACGTACATATAACGTATTCAAAGTACGTACCTGTACGTAAAAGTAAGTACGTACATATTCCATACGTTTTTCGTCCAGCTTATGTACATCCGTTTACGTACCTCGAGTGGACGTACGTATGATGCACTTTAAAGCATGTGCATCCGTATGTACGCTTATGAACCTAAAGTGGACGTACATATCCGGTACTTACAAGTACGTACCATGTATGTACAAATATCTACCCCAGGGAGACTTTGAATTCTCCCCAGTAACATATTTTGGACATATCTAGAACAAATATTTTTATCCAAACGGACGTACCACGTACGTACCGGTATGCAAGTTGCACGTATTGTTTACGTACCCAGTATGTACATTATTGCACAGTGTGCACGTACTTTGTGTACGTACTTTGTGCAAATATTGCACGTACCTGGTACAAACGAGGACATGCCACGTTAGTACCTAAAAATTTGTACATTTTCTTTCGTAGGAGGTACGTACAAATTTGTATAAATAATTGAGGTACCGCATTTGTACATCTTTGTACATAATGTACGTCTCAATCAACTTTTTCATGCTGAAAAAAAACAAAAGTTTTTTAAACAATTTAAAAAATATATTTTTTCTCCAACCGTATTAAAAGCAGTACATTTTTAATAGCATTACCTCAAATGAAAGTTGACGTTTTTGTTACTAATATAAAAATGCGTACATTACTAAGCAACACTTTTTTTTACGTGCATTAAAAGAACTTTTTTTGTGCTAGACCTAAAAGTGACCTAAAAACTATGATAACTTAATATAAAAAAACAAAAATTCAAGTTACTGGATTTTCACTACACGAATATTCAAACAAAATGTTTGAAGTAATTGGAGAAATTAATTTGGTTGGAGAAAAAGTAATATGTCTCATTTGGATTAAAAGTGTCTTTGTTTGACGTGCAATTATTGCATTCGCTCGGCTCCGCTAGCGCTCCGCCTCGCAAATACAAAAATTGCTTGTCAAACAAAGTTTCACTTTTAATCCGAATAAGACAATGTACTATTATAACGATATTTTTAAATATACCTAATATGTGAATTTAAGTTTTTCACACATCAAATTCTAGATGGTAGTTTTTATTTATAAAATATTAAATTCAATTTTGTGAATTAATTTTTTTTGTACTTTGTACGTATCTCTAGCAAACATACTTACCTCGTACAAACATTGTACGTACCTCGTGCAAACAATGTACGTATCTAAGACAAATGTTTTCAGCCAAGAAGACGTACCATTTGGTACCTGTACCTTAGTTCATTCCACGTACCTCAAATAAAAAACATATCGAACATAAAAGGGGGGATTCGAGGGTCGTGATCAGAGAGAGCTAAAAAATATAAATTTTTACATCAAAACAATTTTAATTAATTTAAAAAAATATGTAAATTTATTTTTGAATTACTACCTACTACTTTTTATTTTTCATATTCAATAAGTTTTTATTTTGTTACTCTCCCTCTTATGGTAATTATCTGGATCCGCTACTGAATGAAATTCTCCTTTAATAGGAGCTATGAGTAGATGCAGTAAATTAATCCCTTTGGATTACAGAATAATGATGTATCACGCATTTATTAAGCCGCAATACTTGTACTGTATATCAACTTGGGCGCACCAAAGTAGCAATATTTCGAGGATACAACTTTCTGTCAACAAAATAAAGCACTAAAAGTTGTTTTTAAGGCTAGGATTTTGCGATGCGCTCTTGTAATATACAAGTTGCATTCAAAAACAGCTGAATAGATTTTCTTCAAATTTTGAAATAATATTAACGATAAAATAAGGTCTGCCATCAAACAATTTTTTTTTGAAATTTGTGTAATTTAGAATTCATTGTGTTTAAATACCATATTTTCAATTTTTTTAACGAAAATTATAATTAAAGAAAATAATTACTAACAAAGAATTATCAATAAAAAATAAAAAAAAATTGGCCGGGTGTAAAAAAAATAGTATATACAGATTGCATTCTAAAACGGCTGATTTGATTTTCTTCAAATTTGGAAATAATATTAACCATAAATTAAGGACTGCCATCAAACAATTTTTTTTTGCAATTTGTGTAATTTAGAATTCATTGTGTTTAAATACCATATTTGCAATTATCAATTAATAATATTCTACTTATATAAATAATGTACACGTCTAAAAGAATTCATAAAGACATTTTTTGAAAATTTATTTTATCTATAACACATTATAAATGTAATTCCAAAGAATTGTACAATTCAAATCAGGCGGGAATAATTTGAGATTAAATTAATCATTTATAGTTCAGTCATTATCACAGAGATGGGTATGTTGTGTTGTGTACAATTTAAAGCAAATTTACAGTTGCCTGTTTTTTACAGTCGCCCAAACAAATAGAAATAATAATTTGTAACTCATATATATTTTGAGTTACTACAATGCATGAAATAATTTTAAATATATAACTTTCTCCCGTGCATCTTATAAACACAATAATATTTTATGGTGGGGATTTGCACTTCGTTTCACACACCATGCCGTGGCAATGTTTTTATATTTTTATTTTTCAGATGAATACAAAAACATTTATTAAATAAATAAGTAATATAATTCGCATAATGTTAATTCGTTTAAAAAAGCATACAATATACATAAGTGTGGGTAAAAAATGAATATAATTTTCTACAATCAAAACAAAATAAATATAATATTATTATAAGAATATTCGAATTTATATTATTATTTTCTTCCGTATTGAATTATATTTTACTAACAGAGGAGTAAAACCAGTGCCGTATTATTGCAAAAACCCATCAAGCCCGGACTTGTGGCGCAAAATTTCAGGGGCGCAAAATTTCAAAAGACGCAATATTTAAATTCAGGATGTAAGATTCATGTTTAGCGAAATATTTGTCAAATATTATATAATGTAGTAACGCGTTTGAGTAAAACCCTTCAGTACACTTCTGAACAATCGCATCTTTCTGTTCCGAAAAAGACTGCAGCATTAGACCTCACGCCCACGGCTGCTTAAACTAGATTGTGGCGGTTAGTTACAACAAATTATTTTTGTATGTAAACTTGAAATAAAATTGTGCTTTCAGCAGTAATTCAAATTATAATTTTGTAAATCTTCTACAAATTAACCTCCTATTTTATTCGTGAAATAGTCTAAATAAATATCCTCTCGTGCATTTCAAATTAGTAGACAATTTGAATGCACTTGGGATATTGTATATGAAAATGTTAAAAAATTGCCTGCGGCGCTGTATGCCAGGCGACTCCCTTTGATTGAGTTTTAAATGTTGTGATTTTACTCTTCGATTCCAGCCCCCCCCCCCCCCTACATGTAATTGTTAAATACGCCACTGAGTCTATTATTTTTATTTTTAATATTTATATATTTTGTAAACAAGGAAGTATTGTAATCCCAATTTTTTTTCGGTTTCCAGATTTTGACGTAAATATCCGTTTTGATTTTCCCTGAATCCATTTTGACTATTTTCGTTGTGACATCTGTACGTACAGTGAGTAACGAAAATATCCGGACACTCCTAATGTTAACAATGTAAATTGGACATTTTGAAGCCGCTTTTTTTCATATAAAAATCGATTTTACAGCAAAACTTTTTAGACATTTTTTATTGCAAATTGCATTACCTTCCATTTTGTTTATATGAATTTTTTTATTTTGTCGCGCCGTTTTTGACTGACAGCGGCTTAAATAAGACTCTGTAAAACACAAAAACTATTGTCATCTATATCTTGGAAACGGTGCGATAAAATAGAAAAATGTACAGGAACAAAAATGTAGAGAATAAAATTTACAAGAAAAAATACTTATTAATTTTTTTGTTTTTGAAATAAAGATAAAACCGCGAGAATGCAAGAAGATAACAAACCCATTCATAAGGACCTATATCAAGTATCACCACTATCGCAAGTCGCAACTCGATTGACGGTGCGGCGCCTATACTTTTCTTGGTATATAAATAAAAGTACACCAGTGGACAGTGGTAAACCAGATTTTACCTTTCCAATTCCCATTTTAAATTTTAACAGATATATTGAATAATGAGTAATGACTAATGAACATATTATATCTTTTCTTGTAAACCACGCCACGTTTTAAGTTTTTTATCATGTTTTTCTTTGATTTAAACTAATAGGCAATAACATCGATATCACGAAAAAAATCGATGTTTTCAACTGATGTTATCGAGGTCTATGAATGTCTATGAATCTGGGCGTTATGACTTGTTGACTTGACGCGTAAGTGTGTCAACTGCTAAAACGAGATATTCGATTCTATTCCGGATGGAAAAGAAACTTTATCCAGACAGTCCTCCCTTGGAAGGAAATGGCAAACCACCAACGTATTGTACCAAGAAAGTCTTTAAAAGTCACGACGCTTCTGTAAAGAATCATTCAAAGAAGAACGAAAACCTGATGGAATTCTTTCATCATTTCTTCTCTTGCTGCTCTGCGATGTAAGATGGATCTTTACAACGCATTCCCCTTTTTAAATTGCCCCTTATGATTTCTGGCAGCATGCAGAAAGTGTAAAATTTAATTAATTTTTCTAGCATCTCGTTTTCCCAAAATAAATCATCTCTAATTATCTCTTCCACATATAAATCTTGATTATCGCCAGCGTAAATTACAAAAAGACATTTATGCATATTAGTTATATGCAACTGGCCTTGAATCTGCAATTTTAATTTATAAGGATTAATGATGGCTACAGCTTACAATGAAATAACGTAGGTACTTACTTGATAATAATATTGGTGGTTACGTTTTAACTTCAAATTTCCATCTATTTCATGCAAACAGAAAGTTTTTCTTGTTTGCGCTGCTTCTGAAATGGCTAATTGGTTTTTAAAAAATATATATGGGGACTTAATTTCTATGAGAGTTTTGTCGTTAGGAATGATACCTGAAAAACTATAAGTTATATCTATTAACAAAACAATTTCAATGCTAACCATCAGGCGAAGCTCCTAAAAACTTATGGACGCGATCTACAAATAATCCACAGGGAAGAATTTTTTTGCCTAATAAATTTTCCAGCTTATCTAATGCCACAATTTCCTTATCTTTTCCATAATTTGTAGCGTCATTGCCACAAAAGGATGGTTGAAGCAACTCTTTAACAGAATTGTGGCATGATGTACTTGGGCGTAATTTACAAATTTTTCCAAAATTTGAGGCTGTAAGTCGTTCCCTTCTCTCTTTTCTGTACATAGTACTTTCAAATTGCAGTCGTGTTTCCCTTTCTATGTTTTCAATTTCTTCGATTGAAATGTCCTATACATTAAATTCATATTAAAAATTAAATATACGTAAAGTTTGATTTTATATCTATTCCGTACATTGAAAAGTGCTAATCGTCTTTCACATTCATCCTCAATCTCTTTTTCAGAACGTTCAGGCTGTAAGGCATCTATTCCATAGTCGAGATTTCTTTTTGCTGTCCGTGTTGTAGATGTTGATGCAGTAGTTGTAGATGTAGATGACTTAGCCGATGATTTTGTATATTGTTTTACAGTTTTTGTTGTTGTCATGTATTTTTTTAATTTATTGCTTGGACTCCTATTTAAAACGTCTTTTAAGGGTTTATAGTGCCATTGCTTTCCTGCAAACAAATTCATAACAATTTATTAAATTAATTAATAAATAAATACATTACAACTATCATAATTAAGTTATTAATAAATAAATACCGTGATTATAGCGAAGAGAAGTTAAAAATGCTCTAGTTTGAAATGACCGTCTCTAAATTAAATTCAAACGTTTCCCGGCATTAAACCTATTTAAGACCGACATAAATGCTTCGGCTCTGTTGTTCGTTTCATTATCAATTAATGAAGAAGCATTTCGTATCAAAATATTTAGAGTCCCTAAATAATAAAAATTAGTAAATATACAACCAAAATAAAGTTGAAAAGACAAACCTTGAATATGTTGATATAACCCTGACGATCTGGCAGTCGTTACTTCTTCAGCAGTTTGACCCACTTTATCACAATAGTAGTCTTTGCAATTTGTGTGCCGATTGAAAACGTGTGCAGGACCATTAATTAAATCGGCAATCAAAGTGCCTATGTCTCCATGAGCATTGTCATATATTGCTTTTTGAGCGATATGCTGCAACGCTTTTATATTTTTGACTGTAAGCAGTTGACGTGCAATTAGTGATAGTCCCGATTGAGTTTTCTTCTTATTGTATAACCCTTTACCATAATTTTTTATGAGATGGTTGGAACATTCAATTTTCTCAACCTGAAGTAAATTTAATGTAATAGTTTTAAACTTCTATGTTATAATAGTTAGGTATTAACGAAATTTATACAAAAATCGGTGCCTACCTGATTTCCATATGTTACATATTTTATTATATTGGCATATACACTAGAGTCTCCGTCGGCGATGAATCTTTTGTAACGGATACCATACAATGTTTCGCTTAAATTAAAACCATTTACAATAATATCCGATTCCATCGCTGATGATGACCCATTCCAATTTTTGAAACATCGATGTTGTTTATCGGGTGTCCTTTTACACAAGATACAAAACTTATTCCTTACGCCCATGTGCAAAACTTTTTTTGTCTCCTTTCCTATAATAACTCCCTAAAGTGGTAATATTTTATTTCTAATTGTTGTTTGAACATCAAAATACAAACCACTCCAGAAGCAGCATTGTAACTATGCCCATAACTTCTTTTGCTCCAGCCAAATATACGGTAATAAAAAGTATACCGTCTTCATCGACGTCTCCTTTTTCAATCGCAATTGCGGCTTCTTCTTTAGCGGCATTCGCCATATCTTCTATTGCTTGTTCTTCCCATAACTAAAAGCATAAATCATATTTCAAATATAAATAAAATATTACAGTATGTGCACAAAATAACTTGGTCGAAGAAACACGCTTGTAACTTTTGCGATAGTATTAGTAAGAAATATTTACACATACACAAATGAACTACCACACAGTAGTGATAAAAAAAGCTGAACCTAAATGAATTTGATGCAACTTGTGTATGCACATATGGCCTTAAAAGAGGAGTATTTGTGTTAACAGAGACTGTGTCTAGCAAAAATCTATGTCATGGAATGGTATGGCCAGAATAATGTCACATTCGTGATCAAGGATGTTGACCCCCCAAACTGCCCACAACTCAGACCTATTGCAAGACATTGGGCAATAATCAAAAGGAAGTTGTCGAAGACGAAGGGTAAAATATAAAAATGTGCAAAATGAGCAAGACTTTAAGCATTATAATGACGTAAGGCGGCCGATTCAATCACGGAAGCTACTTATGTGTAACGCGTGATGAAGAAAGTCTAGTCTAAAGTTCGAAAATTTAGTTACACAGAAATAAATAAATTGTTATAATGTTTGTTCCACCAAGTTATTTCGTGCAAACACCTGTTTATTTCTACATACATCAGATAGATCATCTTGAATAGAATAAAACTTTGTTGAAGATATACATGGAATATCCATTATGGCGCTAAATTCTTCTAAATGGGAAAATGTGCTACCTGTAGCTACGGTTCCCCAAACTGCCAATTTATTTATTTCTGGTGTTTTAACTGCAGTAATATTTGGCTCTGAAGTTAAACTGTATTCACGATTACACATATTACATTTCAAACAAATTTTGGTATGGAAACCATTCTTAATTTCATTAGTAATAGCTAAGGAACGGATTAATATGTAATTAAAAAAACAAAATATGTACATATATATGTATTTATTTTAGACAAATATTTATTTAAAATTGTAGAATATGTAAAATAAAAAAAATCCATTATTTGTTTAATATTTGAAATTGTTTGCAACAACATGCATTTTTAAATTCTCAAATAAAAAATAACGCCGATTTGGCCTTAAAATCGATTTGTATCGGCTGAAAGAACATTCCACATCGACCGATGTGACTGGAGCATTTTTGAATGCCGTGATTTTTTTTGAGTTTAATTCGATTTCCAAATTTTCGGAAACTCTTTTTCATTGTGTATGTCTATACACTCATCGAGTCATTAAAAAATTAAAAAACCATTCAAAAAGAATGGTCTCGAAGATGAATGGGAGCACAACTTTCCAATAATTGAAAATAATAAATAATAATGTAAAAATAGTAAGAATACACTGAAAAAAATGGTTTATCATATTGATGAAAAATTCATAATTTTTACACCGATGAACAAAATTCATCATATTGATGAATAAATTCATAAATACATTGATTTTGTTCATGAATACTGTAAATTTTTCATCAATATGATGAATTTGGTTCTTCGATGTAATCATCGGTCTTATCATCAATATGATAAACAAATTTTTTCAGTGTATCTTACTATTTTTACGAAATATGTAACAAAATATGCGAAAACATGTAAATATGTAAATATATGTTATTTTACAGAAATATGTAAAAATATGTAAAATAAAATTGGCTTAAATCAATTCGAAATGTCTCAGAAATTCTAATACTGGTTAATAAATGGTGTTATCTAGCTTAGGAAAAAATATGTATTTACATATAAATCCGTTCCTTAGTAATAGCTAATGTGCCACTAGTACATATAGATGCATGATTTCTGCCTAAAGATAAACAATTGTCAACTAAATGATTTATGTTTACAATACGTCTTCCTTGTAATACAGATTCCGCTTTACTCTCCTTTTCTATACAAAATTTATGATTCAATATTCTAAAAGAACGTTATATTTTAGCAAAAAGGTTCTCATCTTATGAAGGTTATACATTCACTTACTCATCATATTCTTCCTGAGCAATCCATGTTTCATCAATAAGGTTGCTGTCAGTTATCGATTCATTAATTACGTTGTTCGCCTGGAAAATATCCTCAATTGGTGTTGGCATCGACAACACTAGCAATGTTTACATTACTAACCGGTACAAATTAAAATATTAATAAATCAGAAAAGCAAAAAATATTTAAAAATAAAACATCATGATAAAGCTTGAAGTAAATTTAAAATTTTAAATTTAAAAAAGAACTTGATAATCAAAATAAGAAATAAAATGGCTTAGGTTACATGATCTATCAAAGATAGATACGTCCTCCACAATACCTAACCAAAGCTTGATACAAAATTGTGACAGAAGTAGCGACTTCTGAATGTAATAATCAGTTAGAAATATGAATCATTTTTGTCATTGCATGATCTGCGAAATTTAAGTTAACTCGAAAAGACTCGGCAAACTTAGTGTTACACTCATGAGCAAATAATCTTGCCCGGATACTACTCTCTGATAATAATAGGTTTGTTCCAATGGCGAGTAATTTGTTAACAAAGTTAAATTCAATAAATAAAACTTACCTTTCAGTTTCAATAACGACGATATAGTCATTATTGCTATCATCCAAGTTGAACTGGGCTAACCTAGAGTTAAAAATTGTATTTTGATTTATCGAAATAATGACTTCCAAATGTACAAAATTATAATATAGATATGTCTTTTCTCTTAAGTCATGTCACAACTTTACTGATATAATTATCATGAGCAATTTTTTTTACACAATTCACATAACGTCTACCCATGATGACCTATGAGCTAACGTTGATTCTGATTCATGAAAAAATCATCAGCATTTATATAGGTAATCTTTACAGTTTGGTATAAACAACTGAAGTCAGAATCTGTCAATTTTTTTTATTGATGGAGTAAAATCTATTTGGAATGCTCTTTCGACTAGTGACTAGTACCAAGAACTTCAATTTTTGTGCTTCTTTGCATTCACGAAATATAAAGATATACTAGAAATACACTGAGAAAAATAAGAAGTGGGCAATAATTCTGAGTACACCGGCGCATTTGGTGATGTATTGTCAGTGTATAAGTTAGTATACAATAATATGTACAATGTATTTTTCCCAATAAAATAAGGAATATCTGCACATATTATTACACCAAGCGATGTTGAGAAAAGTATATCGAGACTTTACGACAAGTTACAAATTTTGAACGCATAAAAATGAAAATTGTAATAATGAGACGTAATTTAACCCTTTCGCTGCTCGACACATATATTATACTCGTAAAAAAAATGTAATGCCCCATACTTTCCAAACGAGTATTTTAGAAATTTGTTTTAAAATAGGGCTATTTTCGCTAGATGATATTATGAACGTTTAAGCGTCTACGAGCATGTTCTAATATCCTGCAGATCTCAATGCGCAATATTTACCAGATTGCCATAAGAATTTCCCATAATCAATTATAAAAAAATAATCGTTAACTGCTCTACACAAACAAACTCGCAACCACTGAAATATGAGCTCACAGCGAGCACAACATCTCAAAATGTGTTGCACAGCGAAAGGGTTAAAAACCAGTGTCGCAAGTGTTATTAAAAAATTGCATCAAATATAATATATTTATATTATGTCATATAATAGAACCGACTGCAAAGAGGGGGGGGGGGGTTCAAACCCCCTCCATCGCATATTTTTTTACCTATTAACGTAAACACTTTTTATATATCTGAAATATTGATATAAACATAATACATCAATTAGGTATTTATTTTATAAATTTTTTTGTAACCCTCCCCCCATGCAGAAATCCTGTGCACGGGCCTATGTAATAACAATGTCTTTCAATTGTTTAATTATGATGGTTGTAATATATAATTATTTTAATTGTAGCTGACAATTTTAATTATTACTTTTTAAAATATTATTATAACATAATATTATAACGTTGTGTTATAAATCAATAATAAATGTATGTAACATCAAATATAAATGGTATAAATTTGTGTTGTATAAATCAAAAATGTTCTGTAAAGCTGCATCCTCTAAGTGAATTTCTTATCTCTTGCAAGTAAGATTAAATTCCGAATGCGCTGGCTGGGCCTAGTTTTATAAGATTGCATAAACTTTTTACAACAGATGCGAAATTATAATATTGTATCGAATTTATATGCATTTATATAATTTTAGTGTTAATTATTTTATAAGTAGGTACATATAAATCCAATTCCTAATTATTATTATTATAATTTGCAAACTAACCTTTGAAGTTTCTTCTTTCTCGTGATTACAGCACGTTTAGTTCTTTTTCCTATTCTCGTATAAGATTTCCTACTAGGAGCCATTTTATTATAAACCAATTTAAACGATCATATAAATTTAAAGGGAACAATAAGAATTAGATATTCTTGCGTTAATGATGGAAAGTGCAAAAATACCACCCTTACGATTAATAAAATTTTTCAACCACAGAGAGGGAAATTTTCGAATATTAAAAGGCGGAGCTTATATCAGCTAATAATACCATTGTACGTTTTAAAAGTAGATTCCTGTAAGTTTACTATTTTAACTAGGAAGTTAGCAACCAGACTATTTGTCAAGAGTGTTGTCTACCTACCAATTAATTAAATTTAAAACACCATAGCGTATAAGCCACCTCGCGTTCGTGAATTAAAGCTAGATCCACGTATCCTGGCCTTAATTTGGATTGGTACACTGCAACAACAGAGATATATAAAGAAAACGTATTTAATATAGAAGAACTTATATTTATGGAAAAAATGAAGATAATCTATAAAATTGAAAATAATCTATTAAAAAACTGTATACATCTAAGAAGACGAAACCAAATTCATGAATACAATACCAGGAAGAATAACGATTACGAAATAAATACAGCAAGAACAAATATGGGGAAAAGGGTTACAACAATAAACGCCTTACAAGAGTACAACCGATTACCGAACTACATAAAAGAAGCCAATTCTTTGAATATTTTTAAAAATGAAAAAAAAAATTATGTCAATAAGCAAAAAAAAAGACTATAAACAAGTTTAAAAAAAATAATAATAAAAAATAATATTTTTTTTTGTACACACTTACCAACTAATATCTTTTATAACTTAATGTATTATTTTATCTTTATACCAGCTCTGCTGAATGAGATGTATTGTAAATAAATAAAATAAATAAAATAAAATAAGTGACGAAAATTCAATATGAAAAAATGGAAGAAAATTACAATTAAGCAGATTGATATATTAATGGTACTATGTTTTTCACACTATTTTTCACACATATCACACATACTAAAATAAACCGAAAATTTGCCACGTGTTTCTGTCATAATTGTTTATAAATAATCGATTACAAAATTTCATACACACGAGACTAAAAAACCGAAAATAATTTTTTTTAAATCGATTAATACGTGGTTTAAGTAGTGTAACTTAGAACCACATCAATATTTTAGAAAACCCAAAAAACACACCAGAACTAAAATACTTATTACATAAGTTATCACAAATTGTGATATTTTGATACTTGTGATAACTTTAAAACATTTTAATTCTAAAAAGTTGTAATTAATAAAATTCCTTCGCCCCCTCGGAGACCAACCGAATTCCCCATCTCCGACCCCTCATACGAAATGTGCCCGTCAGTTCAGCACAAAAAAATCTACCCAAGGTGATAGCTGATAACTGACAGCACCAATCATAAGCCATGCCGGAAAAAGAAACAATTCCTCTTCCCCAAATGGGGCCTGGGGCCTCCAGAATTCTTCTCAGCACGCTGGGAAAATGGCCTTCCAGCTTTATTTTACTGTAGATGCCCCAAGATGTCGATCTAGCTGATATGGTGCGGAGAGCGAGAATCATAAGTTCCTGAAAAGATATCGATAAAACAAAAAAATAATCTCTGCAAGAAGTATGCTGCCTAGCGGCAGCTGCTACCAAACGCCAAAAAGTCGCAGCTACTCGTCTCAATTATTATCCTTAGAAGAAACACAACTAAGAACGAGCAGCAAACGTTAATTGTCTAAACAAAATAATTAAAATAAATTTAATTATAAAATTAAATATTAAACGTCGTTAATAATATTTAATGTTGGAAAATAATCAAACGTTGAAAATTTGCGAGCTAAGATATTGCTATCGATACTCGATAGTATGGTTCTTACAAATTAAATTATACCATTGTAAATTAATCAAAAATAAATATTTGGCAATTCGGAAGCAACACTAGATTTCCAGCTGAAAACACAGATCGAACGAGTAAAAGAACATCATCAAAATGAGGTGTCTCCCCACGAAGTTTCAAAACAAAAAGTAAAAGAACTTACTCAAAGCGATGAGACACGAAAAACATTCTTACACGTACGAAGGTTCACTTCAAAGTCCCGAAATCGCGCTATTGCGTCTTCAAAACTCAACCCCACCCAAATCAGATTCTAAGCAGGGACGTACTTAAATAAAAATAAAACAAATTATTAAAATTTTTTACAAAGTGTGTGCATGTTTTGGGTTTTTTAAAAAAATATATAAAAGAAAATTTTTATTTCATCAACGAAAAACATGAAGTGCATGCAATAGATAATAGTAAAATTCAAGATTTTCGTTTTTGAAAAATTCAGGTTATAAATTTGTATGGAGCTAGAAATTATTAATAATCAAAAGAACTCAGAATAATTAAAGAAAAAGACCCAAATGAAAGTCCTCAAAATTATTTAATGATATCAGAGCCGTATTAACTTATAATCAATCAATTCATTCTGCGACCAGTTACACCTAAGGATCCCAACCCTCCCGGATTGCCCGGGAGACTCCGGTAAAAATGGTTAACCTCCCGACCTCCCGGGATGTAACAATTTCTCCGGTTTTTCTAAAATTATACGCATCCGTCGCTCGCACGTCGCTACTCCTACTTCAGCATGATGGAACAAGTATGGAGCAAGGAAAGAAACCGAATGATTATTTATTTAGTAAATGCAGAGTTACATATTATACTAACACCCTTAATTTTTCACGTAAAAATTTGCAAAAATGATTTTGTGGTGAAAACCCGTCAAATATTAGATGCTGCTGGGAAGCAAAGCAAAGTAAATATAAATTTAAACTTAAATAAATGATTGAGATTTACTTTTAACCCCCCCCCCCCCACTCGATTTCTTAAAATAGTTAAACACTGCACTAGAGCTCGTGCCAAGTAGAAATAGAACCGATAATCATCGTTTTTCAGCAATAAATTTCTTGATTTTCGAGATATAGAAAAAATTGTATACATATACAAATTTAAAGTTATTGCCGAAAAAATATGATGGTCGGTTCTATTTCTACTTGGCACGAGCTATAGTAAAAATCAAGTATAAAATTATACCACTTTGATTTTGGTAAATCGAATCGTGTTAAATTCTTACACTGTTTGGTGTAAAAACGAAGAATTTCTACCAAAAACTACAGGTGTAAATTTTTTAACACTAGCACTTGGTAAAATTTAACCACTTTACAGTTTTTCGTGTTAATGTATACATAATCCTTGAAGAAGAAATAGCATTTCAGCATTCAGCGTCAGCGTTTTTACAGATAAAGGAAAATCAGTCGACTTTCTTTGTGTCATGTCTTAAGTGTTGTACTCTTTCGTTACAACAAGTGTTGTATTTACTTGTTCGCACATAGTTACTCAAAACGTGTTGATTTAAAATATAGTAGAACCTGCAATTTAACACGTAGTTCAAAGAAAGGCAAGTGAAAGACATATGTTCACCTACACCGATGTTTTTAAATTCTTGAAAGAGGCGGACGACGACACGGTTTTATTAATGAAGGTAATACAATTTTACTATTTTTTTATAACTTTACTTTTTTTTATAATTTTACTATTTATATACTAACTATAACTTCGAAGGTATCAATATTCTTGATATTTTTAAAAAGTAATAATTGTACTTTAACCTTTAATTTATGTAAATTACAAATAAAGTAGATTTATGTTTCTGAACTTTTCCTTTCCCGCATACCTTTTCCGTACACTTGTAAAAGTATGCGGAAAAGTAGTACTTTTCCACACACTTTTGAATATAACAAAGTAAGACTTTTTGAAACATGATTAGAAAAAAAAATTTCCGTTACAGAACAATTCATGTGAACAATCAAAGCCAGGCCCTTCTGGTAGACAACATTAACACAAACAGATATTTTCCCATCCAGCAAATCTCTTCGGTTATTATCATAAGTTTTATTTTTATTTTAACATAACCGATCTAGAATTAAGTTCTTAAGCTATTTTACAGTCAAAAATATCTAATTCAAATCTTCTTATACGACAATTAGTTAACTTGCTAACAGATAATTGCAATTCAAACGAAAAACAACTATCAAAATTTAACTATTGAAACAGTTTTTAGAATTTTAAAAGCTTCAAATTTTTTAAACAACAGATTTAGTATACAGCATGTTCACGATTAGAGGTAACAGTGAATAATTCTTATATCTTACTGGATATAAAAAAAAGTTTAGATAGTTTTTTATTCAACTCGAAATTTACCATCGGAAACTGCGGAGGTACATTTTTTTGGAATTCAAACTCACTCGGAAGTAAACATAAATTTTGTTTTTCAAATGGCAACATGTATTTTTTTTAGCATTTTTGTAATCTGAAGTTTTTTCTCTATACCTACATACACCCATACATACATATACATACGTATAAAATTATCATAGGGTTACATAAGAAAATTTTCGAGAAAAATGCAAGATAAATTTATTAATTATTTAATTTATTTAGTGTGCTATGAAAATAAAACTGAGTTTGAAGTACAAAAAAGTTACTTCCACAGTTTCCGATGGAAAATTTTTTAGTTAAATAAAACAGGTTTTTTGTATCTAGTTAAGATATAAGAATTATTCATTGTTACCTTTTATCGTGAACACACTGTTATATGCTTAATATATAGGTACCTATCCTGGATCGATCTATTTACCAATACACAAGAATTTAGCCAATTCCCGATCTGCAAAACAAGATGCTAATTCCTCCATCGAAGTATTAAGTAGGGTAGAGGCTTGCAGGTTGCCACCCCTGCCGAATTTCGACATTCTAGCAGTGTCATCCCCTAAATTTCGACGGATATCGATGTCAAACGTGTAATTGTCGCTTTTAATTTAATTGTGGTGCACTCGAACACAATAACAGGGTGTTTACTAAATAAAGTGTGAAATTTTATTTGTTAAAAAATGAAAAATTAAAATTGTGGTTTTCTTCTGTGCCCTTAACTTGTACATTTTCATCGACAATTTAAGGCAATTTTTTTTGCTGTGTTGCTTTTTCATTCAATTTTCATTATTCTGAAAAAATTCTAAACATATCATGAGTTCGCAGTTTTTTTTTATGTATATTCTAAAGTGGTGCCACCGGCTTGCAAGTTGCCACCCCTCTTATTTTACATTGTGACGTATACTACAGTGATTGTATAGGGCCAGTGGCGACATGAGCCCCTAAATCGGCCCAGGACAGGTTCGGGCGCAAAGGGGGGGGGGGGTTAACCCCCCATTGCATATTTTATTTACCTATTGACAAATATTGACGTAAACGCTTTCAAAATATTTAAAAATTAATCTAAATCTTTATTTACTAATAATAATTGATGCATTTATCTATATATATAAAAATGAATCCCTATTTCCCTTGGTCATTCAATAACTTCAGAACGACTTGACCGATTTCATTCATTTTTGTTTTAAAAGATTCCTAATACTTTGTAGAATGTTCTTACGGAGAGAAATCTTAAAAAAATTTCCCGGAAAACTGAAAAATTTGGAAAATTTTCTATAAAAATATTTTACTTTCAATAGATGGCGTTCGTGGCGGACCTAACGTTTAACTAAATTGTGTGGTCGACAGGTGACGCGACAATAAAAAGTACTTTGTTAATAATAAATTTCTGGCGCCATATGAAGACACTACGGTTGGCGACTAACATGCGGGGCAGCGTGGTTAGTACGCCTTGACATTCTCCTGGTGTAATGCATGTGTTTTCGGAGCAATTGTTCTGGTAATGGGAAAATCGTAGTTAAAATCTCAACCGGATTCATCCATTCGAGTTCAAACAACTGTAATTCCCCGTGAGTCTAGCCTTCGCGATGACCATATCATCATAGATGATAATCTATATAAATAAAAATCTGATGTGGACACCACATAACTTCCTTGTAATTTTTATAATAATTGGAGAGGAATCTCGTTAATCTATTCATGCGCGTCATTAATTACAACTTTTGGCACGGACAATCGCAACCAAAAATAGGAGGTGCACAACTATATGCTATAAGTGTCTCAAATCTAAAATTTCAACTTTCTACGACCTACCGTATTTGAGTTATGCGACATACAGACGTCCGTACATACGTACGTACGTACGTACAGACGTCACAACGAAAATAGTCAAAATGGATTCAGGGAAGGTCAAAACGGATATTTCCGTCAAAATCTGGAAATCGAAAAAAATCGGTATCACAATACTTCCTTGTTTTACAAGGAAGTAAAAATGAATCTGAAAATCCTTTGTCATGGCATCACGTGAGAACGGCTGAACCAATTTTGTTACTTAAAAAAAGAAAACGTTTGTAATAGCATAAGGAATGTTTTTATGGAAAGAAAAATTAGAAAAGTTACCCGGAAAATTACAAAATTATGGGAAAAATGTATTCAATAGCAATTTTTTACTTTCAACAGATGGTGTTCTTAAATATTCATTTTCAAATATTCGATGTTTGGTAGATGGCGATACTTAAATATGTCACCAATTATATTAGGTGCAACTGTCCACATAAATCCATTCACAAAACCAAAAAAGCATACTTGCCAGATTGTTAGACATTGGTAATTGGTAATGGGAAAATCGCCGTTGATATCTCGACTGTATTCATCACATTGCCCACTGATTTCTGCCAGTTGGCCGAATCGAAGGAAGAGCTCATTCGAAGTGTTTTTCCGGAATTGCAGCTACGCTGTTGGAAGGCGGCCGAACAGCTCATTCAGCACTCAAGTTGCCATTGAATATGCAAATCAATGAAACTCCAATGTGCAACCTTTCGAAGAACTGTGCGATGCCCAAAGTTTTGCAGCAATGCAAATTGATCGTTTGGGATAAATGTACAATAGCGCATAAAAAGTCTTTGGAGGCATTAGACCGAACAATGCAAGATCTACAAAACAATCAAAACCGGTTTGGTGGTGATGATGCTGTTGGCAGGTGATTTTTGTCAAACATTGTCAGTGATTCCACGGTCAACGCCAGCCGATAAACTTAATGCATGCTTAAAGTAGTCCGTTTTGTGGAAACACTCAAATTAAGTATAAACATACGCGTGGAGTTGCAGAATGCAGAACGACCAATCTGGTGAAGTATTTTCAAACCAATTGCTGGTCACAAAATACGAAAATTGGAAAGTAAAAGAGGAATTCACTCAAGCCACTATAAATTCTTTAAAAGAAGTATTGAAAGATTTTGGCTGAAGCCCCATGCGTAGTGATGCATTAACTATTGCAAAAAGAAAAAGAGAAGAATTGGCTGCTGCCTCTATAAAGAAGAAACAGAAAGAAGAACAGGAATTGGCAATATTCCTGCGTAATTTTGAAAATTCTTTATTAGAAGACGAAGGGGAGGAGAAAAAGGAAGAACAAAAAGAATGAGAGGATTTTCGAAACAGCCGCCGAAACTTGGCGCAAGGAATCAAAACTGCGAAAAATTGAGAAATAAGAAGAGGGCAAAGTCACCCCGAATTTCTTACGTTTAAAGCCCCATAAATCCAAAAATATCATATTAACGAAAAATCAGACTGAAGCATTCGCATTTTCTGCTCAAAGTTCATAAGAAACAGCGAAGAAAGCTTCCGATTTCGAACATTTCGTTTCATTCAAAATACGAAAATTGGGAAGTAAAAGAGGAATTCACAAGCCTCTATAAATTTTTTAAAAGAAGTATTGCAAGATTTTGGCGGAAACCACATGCGTAGTGATGCATTAACTATTGCAAAAAGAAAAAGAGAAGAAGAATTGGCTGCTGCCTATATGAAGAAGAAACAGAAAGAAGAACAGGAATTGGCAATATCGCTGCGTAATTTTGAAAATTCTTTATTAGAAGACGAAGGGGAGGAGGAAAATGAAGAACGAAAAGAATGAGAGGTATTGGCAATATTCCTGTGCAATTTAAAAAAATTTTTATTAGATGAAGAAGGGGAGGAGGAAAAGGAAGAACAGTAATTGGCAAAAATAAAATTAGTAATTATTGTGATTTTGTGTAATATTGTGTTTGTGTGAAATTGTGAATTTTATGAATACTTTGCAGTTTTGTTCAACTTTTTATTAAACCTTGATTTGTATTCTTTAACATTTATTTATTTAGGTAATTCTTTTTTAATACATTTGGTATTTGCGATGACCATAAATAAGTCGCAAGGCTATAAATATACGCATTGGATCCAGAAAATTCATGTGGGCAAATATTGCAATTTGGGCAGAACAACGTCTGCCGGGCCAGCTAGTTTTATATATTTTTAGATTTAAATTAAAATTTTTTGTTTTTTTCAATTTTAACATTTTATTTCTTGTCAATTTACTCTGATTTTTTTTTGTTCACAGCCATTAAGTGTAATTAATAAAAATCATAGTTTTCACTTGAGTTTTTCTACATTTTCAACAATTTTTCAAGGGGTGGCAACCCGCAAGTCGAAATTTCAAGGTGTCGATTTTAGATACTTTTGAAAATTTGCTGTAAATTTTTAGTTTTTGAGTATTAAAATGATTTTTTGCGCAGGATTGTTGCTTTATACTCCCCTTTCCTGTGTGTGTTATTATATCAAAAATTCGTTGATTGTATGACGAGTTATGATCAAAAAAGCTATGGGGTGACAACCTGCAAGCCTTTCCCCTATTATAGTATAGGGACCGAGCGAATACCGTAAAGTGGCGCCTAAGGCGGACACTTTGAACATTTTTGGCGTGAAGGTCATAGCCACAAAACATAATATTATCGTGAGATTGTGACGTTTGTTATGGTCGATTTATACTCAATATTTACTTACGTCACTTTAAATCGGTAATTTAACTAATATAACCTTTAATATTTTTTAAATCTAATACAAGGTTGTTAAAAAACAACAAAAGTTTAAAGATGAAATGCATAATACCAATCACAGAAATGATTCGTTATCGTTGTCGGTAGAGAAACTCACTTGACAAGAAAAATCTCTTGAAGATTCATCTACACAATCAATATTCACTTCTTCTTTAGCTTCACAAGGTCCTACGAATTCTAATTTATTTTCTTTTCTTTTCGTTTGATAGCTCGTTCAAACCTGGCACATTTCTGTTTTGCAGCTTTTTCTAGAACATCGGTGTTTTGCCGTTTTTTATGTACCTAATATAAAGTTTTACTGTTACTTTCGTATTAATCAAAAATTAATGTTATAAAAACTGACATCGGGAAATATAGTTGGAAAATATGATGGGTTGTGTGGATGATTTGATTTTTCATTTCCAATGAAGTGCTGACTGCAAATTCGAATCCATTTTGCTGGTTGCCATAAACTTTCATCACTAAAATAAACAATTAGGATGTCGAATTGTACCAGTAAATGTGGAAAATATGAAATATACTTACTTGTTTTTTCTGCGAACACTGTTTATCCATTGATCACGTCGCTCTTTTTCGTGTGGTTTTGCGGGAAATCTATAAAATTTTACAGCTCCCTTGGTGTTTAAATAATTATTTGAACACCCAACAACACAGCAATTCATACGACTACCGTTTTCCATTGTTAAAAACACGTGAAACTAATAAACAAAATCTAATATGCAATATCACTATTTGAAACTATTTGAAATGATCACGCCAATTATGCAAATTATCACCACTACTGGCGCTAGTTGCAAATACGCTCGGTCCCTATACCATTTGCAAAGCGTTAAAAAAGAACTATGACTGATGATACCATGGGCGTCGCCAAGGGGCTGCAGAGGGGGCTACAGCCCCCCCCTGGCTTTTGGCAAAACATATAAATTTACAATTGGAATATAAAAATATAAAAATTTTTAACATAAATAATTAATTTTAATAGCGTTTAAAAAAATTTGCCCCCCCCTGCAATTCTTGGAAGCGACGCCCATGGATGATACATAGTAACCAAGAAAAATTTGAACAATAAATAATGTCAGTAAAAGTGAATTAGAATAATTATATTAATTAGTTAAAATCTACCTCAAAACGTCAAAATAATCTATAAATACAAGTACGAAAGAATTTACGAAACATTGAACGGTGAGTGTGCTCATGTCACACAAGTTTACAAAAATTAAAAGTACGACGACTACGAAAGTACGAAGTGAAATAAATCCCATTATTATTATTTATTAATAATATTATCGTAATAATATAATGGCGTTAATATAATCGTAAATATTATTTACGATACGAGATACGATACGATTTTATTGTTTTTTATTGTTATATCCTGGCAAAGATTTCTCTGCCGAAAGCTTATTTTTACCACTAGAGCTCACCAGACATACGTCCAAAAAGTTTGATTGCCATCGACGTAGAAATGCAGAAGAAAATCGAAAGACATCAGGGACATTTTCAAGATTTTGCAGAAAAAAGTAATCTTTTCTTTTCATATTGAATTCCTGATTTTTATCAAATGGTTCTAGATGCTGTCAAATCCTGTGGGGGCAATGTTCCTACATATCAAATTTGGTTGAGATTCTTTCAGTACTTCAGGAGTTATTTACTCTCGAAGTTTTAACTTTGACAGCTTGAAATTTTTGACAGATCACAGGTAGAAAATTAATTTCACCTATTCTCTGGATAAAGCTTACCAATGTCTTTAAAATAACCTATTACAAGACAAAATTGTTTTTAAAAATTTTGTGTAATTTTCTTGTAGTGACACTCCATCATAAACTCTACTACCATACCAAATTTGGTCGTGATTGGTTGGACGGTTCAAGAATAAAACGAGAGACAAAATTTGACGACCAACAGGCTGCGAGAATTTTTTTTATATTTTACTACCCTTTATGTTTCTGAACACTGTGATCTCGAAAATCTTACCTCCAAAAAAAATTTCTTTTTTTTTTTGATTGGAGGTAAAAATTTAGATATAATTTATATAATAGATAGTAAGTATTACTAGTAAAGCTATTATATTACAAAATCATTAATAGATTAGATTGTAGTAAACGTCTAACTTCATAGTAGTTTTCCGACAACCTGTTTATAGGTGCGGGTGAGCTGGTCAGGTAAAATGTCAATTGAGATTGTAACCTTAATATCCAAATCTATTGGACATCTACCTTAATGTTGAATTATGTTGAATCTGAAATTTGTAAGAGTGACAACGAGAAGAAGCTAATACCTGTTATCTACTACAACATATTACTTGTTTCGTTAAATCCTTATTACGAACACCATGTAAGTTACTTATTTAATTTATCAATTTTACAATGTATACCTAGTATAAATTAATTAATCTTATCGTGGCATTGATATCCTCATATACCTACCTATTTTATTTGCTATTAATAAATACATAGTTATTTTTCTTACATATCAAAACACACATAGGTACTAATTTTTCTTGTTACTATTATGTACGTATACTACAATGTACCTACTTAGTGAAAGGCAATAGGTCTCTGTAGCTCTGTTAGTCCTTCAAATTTACTTCCGGTTTTTACCAGAAATAACGTCAATTTATCGAATGGCAGAGCAAAACTTTTTAAAACTTACTGATTGTTAAAATAAACAACCACGCACGATATAACAATAATAAATTAGCAGTACCAACTACTAATATTTTATTTACATATTAATAATATTATTGACCTTCTGGGACTAACTTTCGGTCTGCGGACGAGTTCGTTTTTTTTTCCAAAATTTAACGAACCTTCACGATTTGATCCGGCCTTTTTTGATACTTGCTTCCTTGTTAAAGTTCTAAACGTCCAAGCGTACATCTTTTCGGAAATTTTAACACTTTTTGGCTCGAGATTGAAGTTAGTTTTCACGGCTATTTAAATATGAACGGGTGTATAATAGCAAATGAACCCAAAGTAATAAATGTCAAGTAGATTTGTGGTATGTATTGTGTATTTGTAAAATAATGTCATATTTAATCCTAGACGATCGCACTAAAATTTCGGTGTTTTCGCGGTCGCACGGGGAAGTACCGTTTTCAACGTGTTTAACCCTTTCGCTACTTTATTGCTAAATTTAGCACACGGCTTTCTATATTATTTAATTAAAACAGGAACGTAATTTCGTCATTTGATTTTGATGTACTAAATTAAGACATTCACAAATTCGTGTTAAGAATTTGTGGGTCCATATTAATGAGAATTAAATTGTAGTAAATTTGCAACAGACATTTAAATTTCAAAAATTGATATTATAAAGCAGTTTTTCATAGTACTATAACTAATTTGGAGCACACTAGATAACATATTGAATGCTATATTTTATTGTTAGAGAGCAATGCTATGCATAAAATTGCAGATAATTACAATAGTTTTTCTCCAACCGTATTAAAAGCAGTACATTTTTAATAACTATGTGGATTATTGCAAATACTTTATTGATTATAGACACGTCGATTTTTGCTTGTGTTTGGAAAAGTTATTGCTTTGACGTGTATTAACAGTTATCCAGTGTTTTTAAAAATTTTCTATATTTTCTATTTTTCCAAATAGGACATAATGCCCTAATTTTAAAACATCCTGTATCTCATTACGAAAATTCATAAGCGAAAGTGTTAAAGCACTTTAAAAAATCTAAAAAAATTTATGAATGCTCTTTAATACTACTAGAATGTGAATTCACAAATATTTAAGTACAAAAGTTATTACTCTTATTATAATTATTATAAGTAATTATTAAAATTCCCAATTGAAATTCTGCTTTGGTCAAAATAGTCCCAGTGCGACCGCCCAGGGTTAACAGAACTAAACAAAATGTTAAAATAACAGAATTTTAACAGTAAAGTTATATAAACTTTATGTAAAGTTATGTAAACGATATGCCAAAATGTGTAAGAGCGAGTGAGATAAAAATGTTTGCAGACGACACAATGATTTATTTAATTGGTAAAGATGTCGATGCAATGATTGAAATTGTAAATAGCGATTTGAGAAATATTTATGAGTGGTAATGTATAAATAGGTTGTGTCTAAATGTGAAAAATCAAAATATATTCTTGTGTACAAAATATACGTACAAATACGTACAAAATTATTATTTAAAATACCCAAGGAGAACAATAATTACCACTTGACAGGTTAGAATTAAAAATATTAAAAAAAAAAGATGAATGAATATTACGATTATTTTCTATATTATACAGAATTAGATTTTTTCTATTGTTAACTGTTAAACGACAACCCCTAAAGTATTATCTGTATTCTTTTGTATACTATTCATTTAAAAAAAATTGAAATATTTTGTTAAATATTAAAAACAAAATGAGTACAAAAATTATGTAGAACATAGCAGGAAAATACAAATGATTTGGTTTTCTCTTGAGCAAAAATTTAAACTTGAAAAATATCATAAATGCGATTATTAGAAATTTTGAAATATTTTTAATTAATAATATAATTAATACTTATATGTATATGTAATATAATCAGCACTATTTAATTTGTATATAAATACCTGTAGCTTGTATTGTTTTACATTTCTTTTGATTTTTGGAACTTTCAGTTATATCTCTATCACTGACGCGCATGAATGCATTACGAGAATCTGGTTTGTCCCCCCCCCCCTCCCAAACTATTGCTGCCATTTTGTTTAAAATGATATAAAAATATAAAGACACTGCAATATTTTCTATTTATTCTGTTGCAAAAAGATGTCTACTATTGTAACTCACAGTTGTGGGAACAGACTTGACACGACGCACACAGGCGAATTTTTAAGAAATCCTGGCCAAAAGTATTTTTTGTATATAAAACGATATTTTGATAATAAAAGAGTGAAAAAATAATTAAAACTTGCAACAATTTTAATAAAGTTATATTTTTGAGATATTACTATACTAAGAATTATATAGGATGTTTCAAAATGTTTTAATGTCCTTGTCTAATTATTTGTCTAATTATATTTACTTGCGAATTTTTTGTTGAGACACCCTGTATATATATTTATACAGGGTGTATTATACACTACTTTAAGCTGGTTTTTCCGCGCAGCCACTCCATTATTTCAAACCACCTCTTTTTGAAGTTCCCTCATTACACTTCTTTTGGATACGTCTCGCATCCATATGTAGGAAAATATCGGGTAAAATTTAAAAAAAATATAGGGCAACATTGCAAAATATTGCAGCAAAATTTAACAAAAACTAGTTAACTACACTTTATGACATCATTTGAGCCTAATTTCACAGTTAAACTATGTTAAACAAATTACTTATTCTTTGTAGAAATTTTAGAACACTATTTATAAATTTAAATTTAAAAAACTTAAGAAAAACAAGCTAAACCAAAAATGTACAATGTACAAAAATTACAAAATAATCTACTCATCTATGGCAACAGGATCCATAAAAAATTACACCAAATATATACAAACAGCCACTAAAAAATATTCATAAATTAAGCACTTTAAAACAGCACTTTTTTCACTCTTTCGACGAACTATAACTTTGAACTAAAATATATTTGAATAAGGTCCTATTAGTATCACAAAATTGGTCGTTTATGATGCTTAGGTAAGCAATAAACCATATGCCGGTGAAAATTTATGAAAAAACGCACTTTGGGTTTTTGGACTTTTGACCAGGAATTATTAAACATTCGCCTGTGTGCGACGTCTAGAACACATGTTTTTTTCTATATTGATCTTTTCTTATGATGAAGATAGGTTTCTAATTCTTAATTGTATAACATAAATAAACTGATTCTGAATGCAATAAAAAAATACTGATAACTATCAGATTAATTATTATTAAATTTTCGAACGTACTAGGCAGTCTGATAAGTCTCTGAATAATGATAAACGGAAACATTTTTTTGGACAAATTCGGTTTTATTTCTCAATTCTCCTTTTAGGTCGATACTAGTTCAACGATTTTCTGACTTTTTTATATCGTTTTAGTCGATTGGAAGTAGCTCGAAATAGGTCTCAGTTTCAGCTATCAGCTCTTCATTTCAGAAAAAATGCTTACCGGTGAGCAATCTCTTCAAGTTTGGAAACAGGTAGAAGTCGCTGAGAGACAGGTCTAGCGAATACGGTGGTTGAGGAATCAGTTCAAACCCGATTTCGTGCAATTTTGCATGTGCAACTAACGATGAATGAGAAGGGGCATTGTCTTGATGATAAAGAATTTTTACTTTTTTAAATGCGGCTGTTTTTTTGGCGAGTTCACTTTTCAAATTATCCAATAATGATGAATAATGTGCGCCAGTTATGGATTTACCTTTTTCAATATAGTTGATGAATATTATTCTATGTGCATCCCAAAATAGGGGGGGGCCATTACCTTTCCAGTCCATTGTTGCGTTTTCGGACGCTTTGGAGCACTTTCACCCGGAGAAACCAATTGTTTTAACTATTGCATCACTCTGGAGTACAGTAAAAGATCCTTGGATATGAATCGGGGCACAAAGTTTTTCGGATTCCGCGTAAACATGCTCAAATTCTGCTGGGAAGTTGTAACACGATTTCGTTTTTGGTCGACTGTGAGCAAACGCGGTACCCAACGCGCGCAGAACTTCATCATGCTCAAAAACGCATGTATGATTTTGCCCACACGTTCCATAGCCATGCCTACAGCCTTAGCTAGCTTCCTTAATTTTGCTTTGGGATTATTCAACATCACATCATGGATTTTTTCGATGTTTTCTGGCGTAGTGACGTAATTCGGGCGTCCAGAACGTTTATCATCATCGGTGCTTGTAAGTCTAAAACGAAAATAGTAAACCACTTATGAATCGTTCCAATCGACGGTGCAGAGTCCGGGTAGTACTTATTCAGTTTCGCTTTGGTCTCGATTATCGTTTTCCCGAGAAAATAATAGAGTTTAATCAAAACTCAAAACTCATTTTTTCCATATAAAAAAATACTCATTGGTTGGTCATTTCTCAGTGCTGTAACTTGCAAATGGGTAATCTTCAATGGATATAATTTTAACACGCGTCATTTAAAGGATGAATCTTGTCAAAAATGATTCAAATTAGTGCATACTAACGTCATTTCTTAGAATTTTCAGGGACTTAGCAGACTGCCAGGTATGTGATATTTTTACAAGCCATCTAACAAATTTTCCCAAAAAATAGATAAATTAAGATTTCAGTTAATATTTTATGTAATTTTCTTGCTTTTACGCTTGGCTCAATTGGGTACTCATCAATACTTGTTTTTAAAAGCTCTATTAGCACACCTAATTTTTAGATAATCGGATAAACATTTCCGGATATACGATGACATTTTAATTTTTTTAATTTATTTTATTCTGGTAGCCCCGAAAAAACCTTATTTTTACCACTAAAGCCAACCAGAGATACGTCCAAAAAGTTTGATTGCCATCGACGCAGAAATGCCGAAGAAAATCAAGGGACAAGGACTTTTTTCAAGATTTCGCAAAACAAACGTAATCTTTTTTTCTTGTTGAATTCCTGATTTTTATCAAATGGTTTCATATGCTGTTAAGTCCTGTGGGAGCAGTGTTTCTACATACCAAATTTAGTTGAGATCCTTTCAGCACTTCATGAGTTATTCACTCTTAAAATTTTTACTTGAACAGCTAGTAATTTTTGACAGATTACCAGAAAGTAAATTTCACCTATTCTGGATAAAGCTTTTCCAAGTCTTTAAAATAACCTAAGACAAGACAAAATCGTTTTTAAAAATCTTGTGTTATTTTCTTGTAGTGGCACTCCTGATTGACAGATTACGACGAAAACCTTATTTTCAACTTTCGTGATTAGTTGGACGGTTCAGGAATAAAGCGAGAGCAAAATGTAACGACGGACAGACCGACACAGATTTTTTTTTTTTTGTTAATCTTGACTTTTCTGAACACGGTGATCTCGAAAATGTAAAAATAAATTTGAAATTTTTTTTCGGTTATTATCTATACCTTCAAAAAAATTATTTGTTTTTGTTTTCAGGTAAAAATGAAATTCTTGATTACAATACCCGATTGTTTTCTTATTAGAAGTAAAAGCCAAAATTCTTAAAAATAGCATACAACGTTAATTCCCTATGAGACCTGTGAGGCCGGCCACCCCGTGTATTTGACATAAGCATAATAATTTTTACATGTTAATATAATAATATTATGTCTTACCAGTTGATATATACTTGCAGAATACGTAATTACCAATTAATAAATTAATTCAAATATGGACCATTCAGAATTAATACAAGAAATGTCTCATATTGAGCAACTGCCAACCCAAGAACGGTTAGCATTAGCAAGAAGAAGAAGAACACAGCAACTTAAACTATGGTTACAAAAAGAAAAAGAACACAATCGAAAGCCTATTCAAGATTTTGAATCGGTAAAACCAAATCTACAATTTAAGGATAGTGTAGTTTTACTGGAAGCAGCTGCCAGAAATGATATCGAGGAAGGTAATCCTTTTTTTTTTATTTTTGCATTGCAGGATGAAAACGCATAATATTATGTATGTTAAGATGCTTAGAATTTATTATAGTGTATCGTATTAACTTCGGTTCACACGTAACAATAATTATACCGGGTGCTGAATGAGTTTGCCGAACATAGGAAATTAACATGTAAAAACTTATTTATGCAATTTCCTGCTTCCCTAATTATTTTAGAGAAAAAATGAAAGACACAAAAATAATGCAGAAATATAAACTACGAATGATAAAAGCATTAGATTTCATCTAACTTTTACTTAAAAATCAAAAAAATGCTTTTGAAATGGTTAAAAGTTTCATTTATCGGACTTGCCATAAAAGTTTCCATGGTAATTATTTTGGAAAATATAAATTAAATTGAATTTATTTACATTTAAAGTTATTTACGTTTAAAGTCACCAAACCACTTCTCAACCATTTGCCTCGATGGAGCAGAGTCCGGATAACATTTGTCAAGCCACTGTTTAGTTTGCACCGTATTTTTTCCCATCAAAAAGCAATGCTTAATGAGCACACGAAATTCAGATTTTTCCATTTTTTTCAATTCACAAAAGTTGATTTAATTGTTCACACTGTAACTTGGTAAATAATAGTCCGAATGTCATGAAATTTTGACAGGTTATCGTTTGAAGGTTGCCACTTTCTAAAAATCATAAGTATTCTGTATTTGTGTTGCCATCTATATGTCATCCTACGGACTTATTGAGCGATGTGTTACAGGCCGGCCAACAAAACGTTGGCAACATGTTGATGTATGTTGGCAACATATTTGTTGGACACAACTTCTATCCGCATACATGTTTTCAACAATGTTGCACGTCTAAACCAAAACCACTTGCGTTTTCAAACTAAACTCAGTTGTTAAATAAAAATGGAACTGAAGGCTGCTGGTGCTAGTGCTGCTTTCATCATTATAGCTACCCATGCCCAAAAACGAAAAAGAAGATGGTGGCAGAGATAGTTTTTAACAAATGGGACAAGCTATGGCGACAACTTAATGTCTGAATTACTTTTGAACGATGGTACCTACACTACGCGCATTAAAAACCCTCGCACTTAATATTGTTTTAGGTTTAAGGTTTTTTAAACTAATAAAATAGAATAAAATGACAAAATTTCAGTTTTTAATTTAAGGTTTGTCATCACGCTGTCTCTACAAACTATATTTACCCCTTTATTGTTATAATTTTAAAGTACACCCTCAATTTTCTAAGAATTACCTGAATTCAGATTTTAGTGCAGGTAATAAATTTAGTTAAAAAACCGTTTACAAAATATTTTTATTAATGACAACTATCAGAAATAAGTAAAAATTGATAAATCAACTAAATTTTATTTAAAAAAAAATTTTTTGTTACAAACAATACTTTAGTATTTTGTAGCACCCCCTTTAGCGCGTATAACCGCAGCAATCCTGTTGGGCATCGATTGATACAAATTTTCTAAATAATTTTGATCAATTTCATTATTCCAAACATCTAGAATAACGTTTTTTAATTTTTCAACGGTAGTTGGTTTTTTGGCAACGATTTTTTCCCCATAATGGCTCATAAATTTTCAATTATATTGAGATCCGGACTGTTTCCAGGCCAAGAAAGGGTTGTAATTCCAAGTTCCTCTTTATGAACCGTCACCTATTTGATAGAAACAATCAGTTTAATAAAAAAATATTACAAAAATGTTAAATTATTCGATGTTTACTTACAGAACGAGCTCGATGGCAAGGTGCCGAATCATCTTGAAATATTGGATTTTCAAATTCAGCGCTAACACGATTCTAAGTAGGAAGAAGGCCTTCATTTAAAATTTCTATGTACTTTTCAGCATTTACGCTACCATCAACAAACAAAATACCATCGAGTCCATTTTGCACTGTTCTAACAGAACAAGTTAGGTTTCCAGTTTTTAACCATTCAGCGCGAAGTTGAGAAGCTGTTTGGAAACGATCTCGTAAACACATCTGCTTCAAATGGCTATCCTGTCTTGCAGTTGATACACGTTTTCTTCCTGTTCCTTTTTTTCGCTCTAAAGAGCCAGTTTCTTTATAATTTTTTAAAAAATTTCTTACAGTACACTCACTACACCCTATTCGTCGACTTATTTCACGATTTGAAAGTTTGGCTTCATGCCAAGCAACAATCTTTGATTTTTCTACTATAGACATTTGTTTGTATCGAGACATTTTGTAACACTGAATCAACCCACACTGTTACAAAACTAAAACGTAAACTAAAACTGCTCTTAAAATTTTAATCTAGGTAAAAACCCCTAAAATATGGGCTGAAACTGGAATTCCCCATAAGACAAAAGTAAAAGTTTTCAGGTAACAGGTAAAAGTTCAGGTGCGAGGGTTTTTAATTAGCTCGTTTTCTTTGCATTTAATGTTCCACAATGCGGGAGCAGCTTTAAGCATTTCAATTAGCTCTATCGCCAGCTCTTTGGTCCATATCATGTTTGCTGCTAAATAGAATAAGGCAATGAACTACATTGTATAGTTTTTTAAATAATTAATAAAAATATCCACAATTAGATGTAGGTACTCTTACTAGCGACACCATTTGTTGACAATTCCGTGTAGACTGAGCTATGTTTTCCATGTGAAATGGAAAACATGGATACAAGCAACAAGCAACAAATTTCTTTTATATCATGCCGCCCGATGTTGACGAGTATGCATCAATTGGTTGCTAATTGACAAGATCCATGTCGACAACACCAATATCAACATGTTACCAACATTTTGTTGGCCGGTCTGTACTTACCTTAAGAACATTTTCTTACGTTTACTTTTGAGTATTGCACTCAAGAATGGGAAGTTTTTACAAAAAATAGTTTCCCCACATTGACGCGCATGAATGGATTAACGAGATTCCGCAAGAGTATTTTCCTTGATTTTGAAATTGCAATAACTCGAAAATGGCGCTAGCTATCGAAAAATTGAGCAAAAAATTTATCCCCGTTACAATAACTTTTTAGCGATTTGTTTTAAGAAGCCATATGCAAAATTTCAGATCAACAGCGCGCAATAATGACGCAAAAAAAGTATTACTTTATAACTATTTTTTTATAAGTATATTTAAAAGCATTACTTTACTCCTGGAATTGTGAAAACAAGTTTTTAAGAGCATAATCTCAACTTTTTTGCCATCTCTGAGCCTTTTCGTGCCATACTCGAGTAAACAGCCCCGGGCTGTAGTCGGGACTGTTACCTACGAATATTGGCAATATCGGTCGCATGACTATAAGAATCTGTACAAAAATATGATGTAAAAAATATCCTGCTGTAAATATTCTCAGCCATAATATACTATAATATCCTCAACTATAAAAATATCATCGTGGATAAATAATCTTTTTGTAAAAAAACTCGCTATTTTAAAAATTTCCCAAAGCAACACTACAAAACTAATTAGCATCACACAATAATATTTTTATGAACATCAATAAAACAGAATATTAGAAATAGAAATTAATATTGTTTTCTGTTTTATTGTGTCTTCTCTTTTTTTGTTTAAATTAATGAAGAAAATTTCTGATTGCTCTAAGATTGTTAATATGATAAAACTAAGGGTGCCTAGATCATGTAACGCTCAAATACCCAGTGCGCTGCAGGTCCCTCCAGCAGGACCTAGTATATTATGACACATGCACCACTGTATACCATGTGCCGAAGTTTCAACAGTCTACTTATTAACACTAATGTGGATTTTGACATCGGACTCGCTCAATTTAGAAAAACCAGTTGGGAATTTTACAAAAAATTTTAATTGCACTCTGGGCTGTCGTGTGCGTCCCCCTCCGCTGACTGATTCAATTTTTGCAATTTGTAAAACAAATAAACTTTCGTATTGTACTACCTACATGTAATTAGGCTTATGCCTGTTTGTAGGGTTTTCGATATATTGTCGTGTTCTGTTCAAGTTAAGTTAGAGATAGGGTTGTCGGTAGTTTTGTGGGACTTTCATCAGGGTGAGTGAGTTTGAATAAAGGCTACCGAGTATTTTGGAAAATATAAGAAAACTTTAATTTTGAGTCATTGGAGAGATTTACTCTCATGAGAAATTGCCAGAACTTTGATAAGAGAGGTAAATTATTACTTACAACACAAAAAACAAAAACAAATACAAATTGATAAAGTAAAATTTAAATGGTGTGGTGTTAATGAAATTTAAAATTTAAAGTTGGTGATAATTTAAACTGGTACTTCGCGCATTGGAAGATAAAGAGGTAGATTGAAAATTTTTGGAAAGTAGGGGACTGGCTTGAGTCGTTTGAAACGAGCAAGGCGGACGTGATTTTACCTGCCCTAAGTAAAAGGGTGGTGATTTAAGTGCTAGATTGGAGGATCCTTTTTGTATTTGCGTATCAAAACAGAAGCTATCTGCAGCCGTCGAGGTTATTTCAGTAGATTTTGAGTTTTTTCTACACCTGAAAATAGATAGTGATTAAAAACGGCGTCCATTTTGGAATTATTTTATCAAACAGCACATGTCTTGTTTTAAGTAGCTAGCGATTTACTTACTGGTTGAAATTAAATTGGTTCCAACAACAAGAAAATTGATGCAATCGAGTCACAGCAACACTGACTATTATTGGCACAGCGAAACCATCAGCTACCATGATACAATAAACTTTTAAGATATGATACTAAGGAGTCTCAGTTACGTTCGGTTCTGCGCATGACATCACGCGGTAATCAGACGCCCACTTTATTTAATACATGTTGTATGAAATGTATATTTATGGGATATAAGACCAAATAATGAAAATTGGTGATTATTTTTTATTTTACATCACAGCTAAATATTCTACTGTCAGTATTGAAATAAAACACATTTAGTAATAAGATTATAAAATAATATTATATTTAATAGTATCCTAAAAAACGGTTTACCACGATAAACATATTATAAGATTCAATAAAAAGAAAGAAAACCTAAAAGCATACATTTTAAAATTTGTAGCCAACAATTTTCGACTATTAACTGCAAAATTCCACACTTCTGTGCACTTCCATAATTTTATTTTACAACTTTATTTAATTTTCTTTTTCTGCTAATTGCAGTATCAGTTAGATCCTTATTTAAGTGTCGCAACCTGAAAAACATTCTACACCTAAAAAATAATTTTTTTGAGTCCTCACTACATGCTACATTAGTACTTTTTTCCAGTAAGTTTTTTATGTAATTTTTTGAAATAAATACACTTTCTGAATTAATGCTTTTAAAAATTGCTTCCAACTGTTCCATTCCAGCCATGAACTCCGTTGATGGTTTAGTTAAGCCACCTTCACTTAAATGGTTAATCCAAGTATAAGAACACTCATTATTAGCACTTGTTGTTGAGCTGCTTGGTTCTTGAAGTTTGTGACAAATGAAACCAGCCAGATTTTCCAAGCCATCATAGGCAATATCTTCTAATTCTTTCAACTTATGGTCTTCGTCTTGTTGTAGCTGTATTTCCTCATCAACGAGGCTCGTAAAACATTGCGCACTTAAATTAAATTCTGGAGTGGTTAAATCAGGTGTATCGTCCTCTTCAACATTACCATATGCTGAAAGCGATCCTTCATTTCTGCCTAATATATATGACCGCAACCGATATCTGAATTCCAGGGGATCTGGATGGTCATGAAGCCCTCCTTTAGATCTTATGGCACTAAAAAAGTTCTCAAGCACATCCTGGTTAAGTCTATAAGTCAAAATATATTTTGTACCAAATCTTTTCTGAAGGTCTTCAAATAACCACGGTAATGATGCGTTGGTGATTATAATGCCTGCAACAAATAACGTAGTGTTTACTTTATTTAAATTAATTTCAAAAATTTACCTGTTTGGAATGGCAGAACAGAAGACTTGCCTTTGACTCTCAAATTTTTTATAACATCAGTCATTTTATTTATGATTTTGTTCTGAATATCAAGGCACAATCCGTAGGCTTTCTTTCTCTCCCGACTATCTGCTTCTGGGACTCGGGCGTTTAAGCAATCAAACCAATCATTTACCTAATTTAGAATTGGAAAGATATTAATGAATGTGCCTAGTTGACAAATAAAAGTATTACTCAAAATGTGAACATTTCGCATTATAAGGATATTAAAAAAGTGAATTATAAATAAATTGATACTTACTAATTTAAAGAATTCTGCGCATTCAAGCCAATTTTCACCCTCCAATTGACCATTCATTCCACATCTTGTAATCGCGCTAGAAACGGTGTGGGAAAATAATTTTGTGGCCAGTTTAACCTTTTGTCTTTGAGCGTTCTTTACGTTAAGACTCTCTTTAGATATTTTATGTGCAATAGTTAAATCAGATGCACTAGTAATATCTAATAGCTTCTCAATAACATTTTTGTTAATTTCCTTGCTTTCGATTATAAAACCACTATCAACAAAATGATTTCTAATTAATTTAACGAGATGAGGGACATCGGCAAAAACATAAATTCTATGTTCGTTTGCAGGATTTTTAAACCAGGTTTTTTCTGGGGTTATTTCTAATTGATTATGTAATGATCTATTTCCTCCCCCAAGATCGCTGACCATACCCACAATTTGGAAACCTATAAAAATGCAACGATTAAGTACACTTAGATACATGGTTTGTTATTACTCACCTGAATTTTCAACATAATTTATGATTTCAAATAAAAGATCCTTAGTCATTTTACAATCGAGGTCGTAAAATATTGGTTGTTTCCAATTCGAAAATAATCCTCTCAGCATGACAACTTGTGCATAGCTTGATGGCTTTAACGTTTCATCGTTAGCCTTGTCATACAAGTAGATTTTGCGAATTTTTATTTCATCGAATGACAATATACATACTTTTTCCATATTGTTCATCTCTTGCAGTTTGATGACATTAAACACTGGTTTCAAGATACCAGGTAAAATTTGAATTTTTTTCAACCACGATCGAAGTGTTGAAACAGCTGGAAAAGGATAGCCTTTTTTTAGAAGCAACCTATAAGCTCGAGGACCAGCGGAATGAACAACAATTGCTTTTGATACATCTTTAATCGACCATCGTGGACGTCTTTTGGGATTTCTAAGCTTTTTTATTTGCTCAGAAGTAAATAAACTGCTCAGAGTTTCAACCTCGCTTTCCAATCGTTCAACCTTCTTCTTTAATTCTGCAATAATTTCATCACGGTTATCAATCTCCGTATTACTTCTGAAAATATTAAGAATATATATGTTAACATTACATTTGCTAATAAAAATAAGAATTACCCTATATCTTTGGTCAAAATATTAGTTTCTATAGAATTGTTATCTGGAATAACACCTTCACCCTCGGGAAAGTTTGTACAGTTACTAACACCACTGCTACTACCAACACCGTTTCTAACAAATTTATAAAATAAGCAAAAAGTATTTCTACTTGTATGAACTTAATAACTATAGGTACTTACTCTGTTAAAATTTTTCGTTCCTTTAAAAGTATATCAACCAAATTGGAACGATCCCTTTTAGCTATCCGCTGCTGCCTTTGAGAAGTAGAAGCAGTAGTAGCAAAAGCAGATGGTTTTGGTAGATTTTCACTAGGAATTACTCCTGGCTTAATCAGTCGGCAATTCCTTGGGATAGGACATCCCAGAAGTTCATATTTTAAATTACGATCATAATCACAGTCTTTAAAATGCTTTGAGCACACTCTTGCATTTTTCACATTTAAATTGTCTTTACGACTGCAAGCTATTTTCCAAGCCTTACAAAGTTCTGGGTCAGTCGGAAAACGGAAAAACATCACATCGCCTTTCTTAAAATGTTTGGCTCTATCGTCCATATTACAACCAAATATTGCACACCGCATTATTAATGTAAGTTCTTAAAAGGTAAATTACTGATTCACAAGAAATAACAATCAAAAACAATAACAAAACTGAAAAAATTCAGTTTGCCAAAACTTAAAACCGTTAGCGTTTGAACTGTTAGTTACCGCGTGACGTCAGATTTAAACAAGATGGCGCTGGACCTGCGCAATATCATACCTTGTAATTTATTGTATCATGATCAGCTACCAACAAGGCCTACTATCTCATTCTACTGCATCCGAGTGTTAAACCGGCAGGTAAAAAGAATATCTGTAAACTTTTTTTTGTGTATAAAATTTTTTGCAATTTAAACATTGGCGCACCATTTGAACCTTTGTATTTTATATGATTATCAAATTTTTATATAAAAATTTTGGATACATATCACACCATTTACCTTTACAACGGCGAGTGCTTATTAGTAAATGGAAGTTGTCGTTATCAATTAACAGAGGCGCGCTGTTGTAAAAGGGTAAAACACAATACACGAACCTCCAGTTTCGTTCATTTTGTAAAGAAACAAAAAATCAGTTTTTGGCAATTTCTTTTTATTTTCAATATAAGATTTTTTTCATTTCACGTACATGCGTAGTTTTCTTATAAACTATAAAACTAAACTGGCAAGCAAAATTATTGAACTTGCGAACCCTGAGAAAGTTTTTCAGCTTCCGCAAAATCAGAGCGACCCGAGGAAAATAGGTAAGAAGGTTTTTTTACAAAAAACCACTATAATATAAATAAAATAAAATAATTACGTTCGAATAAAATAATAAAATAAAGCCCAAATAATATTTGGGTAAGCATTTACAATGCTTATTATTTAAAATAATTACTAAGGTTGGTAACACTGTTTGGAGAAAAATCAAAAGAGAACCAAATACGATATAGCGGAGAAATGTTTGGTCTTCGGTACCGAAAAACATGTTTCATGTTTAATACATTAGTCAGAGACTAAAATAGAAGGAACCCGACGGGGGTGGATGCGTGAAGCGCCGAGTTTGTATATACTATTAATTACCTAATATACTTTATACCGACCTTATAATTATGAAACTCTTAGATTTTGAACTTTTCATTTTTTTTCTAATACAAATTATTGAACTCAATATATTGGCGTGTTCTGTTCAAGTTAAATTAGAGATAGGGTTGTTGTTGGTTTTAACCAATGGGGAACATGCATGTTCATAGATGGCGTGGTTGTATGGTGGTGAGTGCTCAAGGTGGTATCGCTGTACTGGCACGTTGGTTAGTTAGGTTAGATGTGTGGACCGTTGTGGTAATATAAGTCTTGTATATATTGTGTAATAAATGACTATTGTAAATAACTATTGTATTTGTTAATACTTCCACTCAAGAGGTTATGGGCCCAGCATAATAGTTATTTTCAAGAAATGTAGATTTATTCAAGGACATCGCAAAGAAAAATTGTACCGAACTTTTAGTGATTGTAAGTTGTAGCAGTTGTAGCAAAAGTAATACATTTTTCCGAGCGCGATGGCAAACAACGGTTTATCAATGATCGGCAAATTGATGGGACGAGAAAATTATAACACGTGGCGTTTTGCAATGAAAACTTATCTTGAACTCGAAGATTTGTGGAGTTGTGTTCAAGGTACAGACCCGACGACAGATACCGCTATTAAGTTACGACGTGAGGTAAAAGCAAAATCGATGATAATTTTAATGGTTGACCCGATTAATTTTGTTCATATTGAAAACGCAACCACCGCAAAAGACGTATGGAATAAATTACAATCTGCATTCCACGATTCCGGCTTATCACGAAAAGTTAATTTAATGAGAACTTTGGTTACAACTAATTTGGAGAATAGCGATTCCATCGAAGATTATGTCAACAAAATAATGAGCACCGCACATAAATTGACTAACATTCAGTTCGATATAAGTGATGAATGGTTAGCAACCTTTTTACTTGCAGGTTTGACCGATGAATACAAACCGATGATAATGGCAATTGAAAGTTCCGGCATAAAGTTAACAGCAGATTTTGTAAAAACAAAGTTATTACAGGAAATCAAAAATACGACACCGACTAACGTTGCATTATACAATAAAAGTGAAGAACGGAAATGGCGAAGTCAAGCAAATTCGTTCCCAAACAAAGGCCCACGTTGCTACAAGTGCAATAACTATGGACATATCTCGAGGAACTGTAACATGAAGAGTAAGCCAAATTTTAGTAATCCCTCTTCAGACGCTAGAAGAGACACATCATTGTTTTCGAAGTTTAGCACGCGTTGTCTTAAAACTAACCATGAAGAAAACAACTGGTATGTGGATTCAGGTGCATCAGCTCATATGACGAACTTAACCGTATTGAAGAACCTGAGACGATCGACAAGAACAGAAATTACTGTAGCCAACAATGAGAAAATTCGAGTTGCCGGTATAGGAGATACACAACTGAGGATAGGTAATAACTGCATTAATGTTAAGAATGTCTTGCAAGTTCCAGATCTAACAGCAAACCTACTGTTCGTGAGTCAAACAGTTGCAAATGGTAACAGTGTTGTATTTGATAAATCCGGATGCCGAATATATGATGTTGATAATATGCTTATCGCAAAGGCAAGATTAATGGATGGTGTTTACAAGCTCGATTGTGAAAATGTTGCAAACAGTTTCATGGTTCCAACAGACAATTTCGATCTTTGGCACTCCAGATTGGGTCATCTCAATTCCACCGATCTTCTGAAACTAAGAAATGGAATGGCAACGGGCATTGATTTTAATAACAAAAATGAATTCAAGTGCATTGCATGTTGTGAAGGTAAGCAGTTGAGGAATACATTCAAGACATCTAAAAGCCGAACGAACGCAGTTTTGGAGTTAATCCACACCGATTTATGTGGACCGATGGAGAAAACATCGAATGGTGGAGCGAAATATTTTTTGACATTTATTGACGATTTTACAAGAAAAGTGTTTGTTTATTTCCTCAAGTCGAAAGATCAGGTTTTCTCTACATTTCAGGAGTTTAAATATTTAGTCGAAAATCAAACAGGAAATCGAATAAAGATTTTACGTTCCGATAATGGAACTGAATATTGTAACGAAAGATTCAAAAATTTGTTACAGAAATCAGGCATTCGTCATCAAACTTCAAACCCTTATACGCCAGAACAAAATGGGGTTGCTGAACGAATGAACCGAACATTGGTTGAAAAGGGTAAATGTATGCTTTCGTTTTCAAGATTGGGAAAAGAATTCTGGGCAGAAGCAATAAACACTGCTGCTTATATTGTTAATCGTGCACCTACCAAGGCATTACAGGAATTTCAAAAAACCCCAGAAGAAATGTGGACCGGTAGGAAACCTGATTTGAGTCACTGCAAAGTTTTTGGTTGTAAGGCAATGGTGCAAATCCCTAAAGTTAAACGACGTAAGTGGGATTCAAAATCAAAAGAATTAATTTTTGTGGGATATTGCGAGGACACAAAAGGTTATCGATTGTTAAACCCGGTGTCAAAAGATTTAATAAAAAGTCGAGATGTCATATTCTTTGAAAACAGCAATTATTCACCACTCAGTAATGAATCTGAAATTTCTGTTGATCGCGATACTGAAATTATTTCTGAAGAGATTGGTGAAGAAGTGGGGAATCCTGAAGAGATCGATGAAGAAGTGGAGAATCCTGAAGAGATTTATGAAGAAGTGGGGAGTTCTCAAGAAACCGATGGTGGTGATACAGATTTTGTTCCTGACACTGAGGTGGCCCTACAAGTTGATCAACCGATTAGAAGATCTGCACGAAAACCAAATCCGATCATTAGGAAGGATTTTGTATCTTATTTTGGTCAAACTTCAGGAAGGGGTAGTAATAGAGGCTATAATGAACGCGACCGAGTTGGTGGCCATAGAGGAAATTATGGTAATTTTGGAGAAGAAGATGGACGTGATTGGAATCGAGGTGGTGGCAGCAACAGAGCCGAACCAGGTTCGTTTGGTAACGGTACACCTGGAGGTGGTAGACCTCGACAGGAACGTAGACCAAAGCTGATGTTGCAGCCGAGAACAGTTAAAGCTCCCGTCAATTCAATGGCCAAGACATCACAGACGTCGACAATTTTTGGAGGTGCAAAACCGCGGGATGAAAAGAAAATTCACGTGGAACATGTTGGCACTGATAATATGATTGCGAACAGTCTCACGAAAGCTGTTGGTGTTGCCAAACATAACTCTCGTTTGAGGAGCATGGGTTTACAACTTGAGTAACGATGCATGTTCCAGTGGGGATGTTGGTTTTAACCAATGGGGAACATGCATGTTCATAGATGGCGTGGTTGTATGGTGGTGAGTGCTCAAGGTGGTATCGCTGTACTGGCACGTTGGTTAATTAGGTTAGATGTGTGGACCGTTGTGGTAATATAAGTCTTGTATATATTGTGTAATAAATGACTATTGTAAATAACTATTGTATTTGTTAATACTTCCACTCAAGAGTTGTCGGTAGTTTTGTGGGACTTTCATCGGGGTGAGTGAGTTTGAATAAAGGCTACCGAGTGTTTTAGAAAATTTAAGAAAACTATAATTTTAAGTCATTGGAGAGATTTACTCTCATGAGAAATTGCCAGAACTTTGATAAGAGAGGTAAATTGTTACTTACAACACAAAAAAAACAAAAACAAATACAAATTGATAAATTAAAATTTAAATGGTGTGGTGTTAATGAAATTTGAAATTTAAAATTGGTGATAATTTAAGCTGGTACTTCGGGCATTGGAAGATAAAGAGGTAGATTGAAAATTTTTGGAAAGAGAAGGGGGGCTGGTTTTTGGAGCCGTTTGAAACGAGCAAGACGGAGGTGATTTTTCCTGCCCTAAGTAAAAGGGTGGTGATTTAAGTGCTAGATTGGAGGATCCTTTTTGTATTTACGTATTTAAACAGAAAAGTTATCTGCAGCCGTCGAGGTTATTCAGTCGATATTGAGTTTCTACACCTGAAAATTGACCCAGTGATTAAAAACGGCGTCCATTTTGGAATTATTTTACGAAAACAGCACATGTCCGGTTTTAAGTTGCTAGAGATTTTCTGACTGGTTGAAATTAAATTGGTTCTAACAATAAGAAGATTGATGCAATCGAGTCACAGTAACACAGACTATTATTGGCACAGCGTTATTTGATTGGAAGGGTGAATTCCTCAGCCAAACCATCAGCTACCAACACGGCCTACTATCACATTCTACTGCATCCGAGTGTTAAACCAGCAGGTAAAAAGAATATCTGTGTAAACTTTTTGGTGTATAAAATTCTTTGCATTTTAAACATTGGCACACCATTTGAACCCTTGTATTTTTCTATAATTATCAAATTTTTGTATTAACTATTTTGGATACACATCACACCATTTACCGTTTACAACGGCGAGTGCTTATTAGTAAATAGAAAATAGTTCTTTTTATCAATTAACAGAGGCGCGTCGTTGTAAAGGGGTAAAACACAATACACGAACCTCCAGTTTCGTTTATTTGTAAAGAAACAAAAATCAGTTTTTGGCAATTTTTTTATTTTTAATATAAGATTTTTCATTTTTACGTACATGCGTAGTTTTCTTGTAAACAATAAAACTAAACTAGCGAGCAAAATTTTTGAACTCACGAACCCTGAGAAAGTTTTTCAGCTTCCTCAATATCAGAGCGACTTGAGGAAAATAGGTAGGGAGTTTTTTTACCTAAAAACCACTATAATATATTACCGCCGATTTAGTTACTAATGCCGAACAAATTGTAAGTTTAAAAAAAATTACGTTTTTCTCCAAACGTCACGAAAGTCAGCTGTTTCATTATCAATTTTAAACACGAAAGTCAAACTTTTCCTTAGCGACATACATAAAACCACGTGGCGTAAAGATATTTTCGCAAGTAAACCTTCGGCGACAGGAAAAAAAAAAACTATAAATGTGACATTATTTTAATAAAATTGAGTAATTTTGGTATCTACCTTTTCTAAAAATTATTTTAAATTTATTTACCATTTCAAATATAAAATTTTAGAGCGTAATTTAAAAATAAATAGATATAAACTTGACTTTGACATTTAAATCCTTAAATATACCAACTTAAAATTTTATTTATAACCAAATAAATAAACATTTTGATCTTTTAACCTAAAATTTTAATAAATGTCACAATTGAAGTTGACAGTTGCGAATTAAATTTAAAACTTACCAACATAAATTGAAAATAGTTGACAGATTAAATCAAAATGTCACCTTTTTTTTGTTTATTTTTATTACAATTTGATTAAATTAAAACTGGTTGACCGATTAAAATTATCTACCTTTCGAATTTTTTGCGCGCGATCGATCTGAATTTTTGCATATGCCTTTCTACCAATAATTCACAAGGGATGTGTACTAAGCGAGGGAGGAGAATTTTTTGCTCAGTTTTTTGATATCTAGCGCCGTTCCCGAGTTATTGCTAATTTTGAAATTTATTTTTGAATTTTGTTCGTTTGGAGAAAAAGTAACATGTTTTATTCGGATGGAAAGGTAACTTTTCCTGCCACGCAAGTTTTCCATTCGCTCGGCTCGTTCCACTCACCTCGCAAATGAAAAAACTCGCTGGGCAGGAAAAGTTAATCTTACCATCCTAATAAAACAATATACTATTTTCTTTACCAACCCCTTGAAATTTTTCTTATTAGATAATGTTTTCATTACACTAACTGTTTTAGTAGAACATAATTCTATTTTCTTGCTCTAAAAACCCATAATTTGACGCGCTCTCTCTCTCTCTCAGATTCCTTTGCTCTACGTAAGAGCATAGTGACCACCTCTTTCTTTTTTTTTTTTTTAGAAGGGTTCTCTAGGCAGATACCTCGGTGGTTTGCCATTGCCTGCCGAGGGAAGACGGTCAGAATAAAGTTTTTACTCCTCCCGGGATCGAATCGGTGATTTCGGCTTAGCAATCGGCGCACACAAGCGCCAGGCAGTGACCGTCTTCGCGCTTATTCTACTAAAAATCAGTTGGTATAATACTGAAAAAGTATTTAAATGTAAAACAGATCTAATTTATATATTATGTGTTACGGTTAATGACGTAAATTGAGCGTTGACGGTGCGCAATGATGTAAATATTTTCATCTCATTGTAATATTTACGTATTTGGCCGGTCAATGTCGTTAATGGCCAAAAAACATTATAGAATTAATACTATAAGGAACAGCAAAACGGCGATGCATTTCAGCCCTAGAGAATTATTTGTCGTGCACGCGTTTTCCGTGTATATGACAGCAACTCGGCTCTTTTCAAGGTTTCATAATCGTATAGGTATTTTTATTTTAGACAAACGCAAACAAATTTTAGGGGGGATCCGTGATTTCCCGTGATTGAGCCAGGCAAAACGGATTCTACGCAACCCTTCGCTGCGCTCCGGGCCGTTTTGGCTGGTGCTTACTCGCTAAAAACATCCTTGAAATCAATCCACCTCGACTGGGAGGCCCGACCTTTCCAGGGAAGCCCGAACTCGGTGAAGTACGAAACGTGTGTAATAACGGCTATCACTAAGAGTGATAGAATATTATGGAATCTGATGGAAGTAGTTTCATCATTGCCCAGCCTATTGGGCATTAACGTCATATCCCGGACAATGATGTGAAAACCACATATGAAATTTAAAATTTCAACATCGCCCAAAATGCATGGTCATTGTGGTCAATGGCAGAATTATCATCATTGACCGCAACACATACATACATACTATTATGCAGATATGTGCATACCCATACCAACATGGTAATTTAAAAATTGACTAATATATTTTTATAGTTAAAAATCTACTGGAACATGACGTTAGTCCAGATTCATGCAATGAAGATGGTCTTACAGCTTTGCATCAATGTTGCATAGATGACAACGAAGCTATGTTGCAATTATTATTAGAATATGGCGCCAACGTTAATGCAGAAGATAGCGAAAAATGGACACCTTTACATGCTGCAGCTACCTGTGGTCATCTTAGATTAGTTAGGTAATTAATTATTATAAATCTCAACATTTTTCTAATGCTTAGAGCCGTTTTACATTATAATAAAATTTGTAGCAAATCTATGACAAAAAATTGCATTCAATACATGAAAATTACTTCACAAATTTGCACCCGAAATTTGATACCAAATATTTAGGACCTGTTCTATTTTTGTAACAAATATAAAAAAATGTTTGTATCATATTTCTGTCAAATATGACATTTGAAATTTTATACAATAATTGCTAGCAAATTTGTAACAAGATTTAATTGCAAATTTGCTATAATGTAAAACGGCTCTTATACAATAACTCCGTGACTTTGCTCAGTAAACACAAATCGATTATAGAAAAGTAACATAGAATACCATTTGGGAAGTGTGATGTTCTCATCTGGTGCTTATTAACCTCTATGAAACGTTCCTGTCCATTCTCATGTCTGCTCTTTAAGCAAACATTAGAAAATGTCGCATATAATTCCCACCAATAACGGCAAATAGAGCTCTTAACCTCCTATGGAAGTTACAAAAGAGACATCTTAACGAAGTTCAAATATGTGCATGCTATAGAGGTTCAAATAAAATCTTATTCGAGTGGGTTTCAAATATCTCCTAAATTCGTACTAATGAAGTTCAAGATGAATTGAAATTCATTGCAAGCAATACCACAAGAGCTTTGATTTATCCGGATAATTTTTAATTTCAACGAATACGTGATTAGCAATTTATCGAAAGAAAATTTGGTTGAAAAAATCACGAGAGCCGGGCGAGCGTCATCGAGATTGCTCGAGTGATTTTGTCTAACCAACAGTTTTCTCGAGCCAAATTTTAAAAGCACGTATGAGTGTTTAGAAATTAAAAATTATCAGGATAGAAATCAAAGATAGTGTGGTATTTGATAAGATAATTCCGCGAATGGTGCATAAATACCTACGCATAAAACTATTTAAACTTAAAAATTCACTTTGGTTGTCATGTCAAAAAAGGTAAACAAAAAAATATCCGCTAAATTTATCCACTTGCATTTTTGTTCCTTCCTAAGTACAATTTTTATCCGCTAGCAAACTTTGACGTTTGACGTTTCTTATACATTGTTTTATACATGAGTAGAATTATCGTTATAATTTTTTTCAAGCAAATTCCAACGTTTAACTTTAGTTGAGTTAAGACTTCGGCGGTACGGATTTAAATTGCATGCAAAAACCACTTTTTTAAACGTGCGCGAACTTGGCTCCCCTTTTTTCAAAATAATGTTTTTTTTTCTTGTTTTCGATTTTTTTGATTTATTGTCAATTGTTTTGTAAAAATAAAATTTTTAAATCAAATGATAACTGCGAAATAAGATTTTGCGCCAGCTCCCCTTTTTTCGAAATTAAATTTTTTTTTGTTCTCGATATATTGGTTTATTATGTCAATATTAATTGTAGCCGATACTACTAATAAAAGGATAACAATAATATATAAGTAATAACTAATAATAAATGAAAAACGATCCACAACAACAAAGAAAGAAAATTTTATGTAATTAAAAAAATAGAGATTGGTTTTAAATCTAATTTAGCAATTTTCGCGGTTATCGATTGATTTAAAAACTTTATTGATACAAAACAATTGACAACGAGACAAGAACAATCGAGAACAATAAAAAAATCCAAAAATCGGATTTGGCCATGCCCATAACTTTATCATATTTTTAAATAAAAGAATAGGGTATTTACATGATTATCGATTAATTTAAATGTGTTATGGGAATGTTGTCGGGGTCGGCCCGCTGTCTAGGTCGGCCCACTGCGATTTTTCAGTGTAGACCACTGATGACACCTATGTGGGTGGGTGGCTAAACATCCCTCAATGACAACGAACTTTTCGTGTCATTACTTATTTCGAAGTGTGAAGTTGAAACGTGTTGTGCACTCAGTGACTTAATAAAGACAAAAATTTTTCCAGTAGCTGTAAATAAAGCATCAAAACTTGAAGCAAAAACATGAATTCGTCAAAGTAAATATCTTTAAATGTGTTATGGGAATAGCCTTTAAAAATTAAAATTAAAAAAATTTCAGTTTTGTAATCTGTTTGGTTGTGGTGTGAGCGATGCGGTAATAGCACTTATCCTCTAGGTTGGACCATTTGTGTAGTCAGAGTTGGTTCACTGTGATTGTGTGCGTTAAGGCACATACCTTGACCGATATCGGCCGGCACCGTAAAGTGGCGAGTATCCGACATCTAAAGGTAAGCCGGAAGGAAAAAAAAATTGCTCGATGCAATTGGAATCTCGTTAAATCCATTCATGCGCGTCAACGTATTGACGCCCGCAAAAAATCCCGATTAGCCTCCATTCTTGAGTGCAATACTCGATGAAATAAAAATAAAACGAATTTGGTTTATTATTTCATTCAGTTAATTTTTTTAGGTCATTTTCGAACATTTTTGCATGAATTTTGTTGATTCTAAATGGTGGGCCAACCTAGACAACATATGGGCCAACTTTGACAACATTTTGTTTTTTTTTATTCCTGTGTAAGTTTTCTATTTTTTACCCAATCAATTTGCATATGCCTCGTAAGTGTTCTTATTCATAGACCTTTCTGTGATTAAATTAATAAAATTCTTTCTTAAACGGAAGTTATGGGCAAAAGTTAAAAAATTGGCCAACCCTGACGACAATCCCCTACTGTTTTATTATTATTATAGGGTAGAATATAATAATAAAATAAAATTTAAAATAAACTAAAAAAATAATTTTTTTAATTTAAAAAATATTATTTTTTTTTACGTTTCCGTGTACCGATTTTAACCAAAATGTAATCATTTCTAAGTCTTAGGTCCAGTATTTCCGTTGCTAGTTAAACTAGATTCAAGGTTTAAACTACGTTTATGGCTACCTGATTGGTCAGATATTGAGTTTAAACTCTGATCGTAGTTTAAACCACAACTGAAATAAATAATATTTATGTATACTAAATACGAAATTTTGTTAAAAAATTTCTATTACTTTTTGAGGTAGAGCGCACACAAAATTTGACCACATACACACACCTACAGACATTTTTTGAAAATGATGATTTTCCGCTTTTGTGACCCCATAATGTCTAAATTCATTAAAATCTCAATTTTTTTGTCTGCACGATTTTTTTTTTTTGCACGAAAACTTTTAATTTCGAAAAAGGGGAGCTGGCGCAAAATTTTATTTCGCGATTTTCGCGATAATTATTTGATTTAAAAATTTTATGTTTACAAAACAATTAACAAATCAAAAACAATTGAAAACTAGAGAAAAAGTTTTATTTCGAAAAAAAAAGGAGCAAGCAGAAAAAAAAGTTTTTTGAGATTTTCTTCATTTTTTTTCAAAATCAAAGAAAATATCAAAACAATTGAAAGCAAATGGAAAACAATCGAAAACAATAACAAAAAATTGATATTTTGAAAATGGGGAGCGAAGTTCACGCACGTATACCTAGTCGGGACATAAGTTCTGTTACACAGTATTAATTAAATTTTTAATGTTTCAAAATAATAAATTCAATTATGATATATACTGCTATATTACTTAATATATAAAGAATACATTTTTAATATATTTACTCAAAATGTCCTCCTTTAGCCTTTACACAAGCCTTTAAACGCCGTGGCCAATCATCAATTGCGGCACGGACGACTTGTAACGGTATCGATGCTGCTGCTTTCACCAAATCTCGCTTCAGAAGCTCGATATTTTTATGAGGCTTACTACAAGCCATGTTTTCAAGAACTGACCACAATTTATAATCCAAAGGATTCAGATCAGGACTTCCAGAAGGCCATTGTTCTGCTGCAATAAACGCAGGTAAATTTTCTGCTAGCCACCTTTGGGTTGTCTTAGCTTTGTGTGCTGGTGCAGAGTCCTGTTGGAAAACCCAATGGTTTCCTTAAAAGAGAGAGTCGTTAAGAGGCTTTACCACGTCTTCTAACATTTCTTGGTAAATTGGTGCCGATGTTTTAACGCCTTTTTCACAAAAGTGAAGTTGAGTAACCCCTTCGTAGGATACACCCCACCAAACCATCACGATGCTGGATAATGGCTTCTTTGAACCCTCGGAATTTTTTCTGCCGCTTCTTTAGAGCTGTGAGCATAAACACGATCGTTTTGCTTATTAAATTTTTCTTCGACGGTAAAAATTTTTTCATCGGTAAACAAAATATTTTTAAAATTATTATTACCGTGCCTCTTTAATAGGGTTTTCGATCTCTCGTGCCTAATTTTTTTTAAAGCTGTTGTTAACCTTTGTCTTGTTGCTCTACGAAAAGCCCCAAGTTTTAGGTCCTGCCTCAATACGCGAGACACGCTTTTTTTTGAAATTTGCATCTCCATAGCAATAATTTTTTGTTTTCGCAGAGGATTTCGTCGTATTCTTTCACGCACTGCTTTAATCACTCGGGGAGTTCTTATGGTACGAGGACGTCCACTTCTTTTTCTGTCAGCTATTGCATTTGTATCGGTAAACCGTTTTATAGCACGACTTACAAACATTTTTGAAATTTTTAACGGCTTTAGCAATTTTAAAATTTCACTATTTGATACACCACATTTATGTAACGCAATAACTGCTATCCGATTTTCTTTCACACCCCAATCCATGTTGCTGGTTGAACTCAAAAATTTTAACTATAGTCTGTACAAGTTGCCAAAAAAAAGGGCTTTCTAAATATGTAATTGTTTTAAACCCTCTGTAATCTTAAGCTGTAAAATCTAACGGTTCTTTACAGGTAACAGAATTTATGTCCCGACTAGGTATTTGCAGTAAGTTCTATTTGAGCACTAAAAGTTAGTGCTAATATTTCAGTTTCCGGTTTAAATAGCTCCAACACTGACATAAAATTTAAATGCGATTTAGAATTAAATTCCAACTTTAAAATTAAATTATCTTGTCTCGTTCTTGATCAAATACAGGAAGAGTTCCTAGCTTTAGTATGAAGCTCAACACTTTAAAATACCAAAAAACATTTATCTATCGAATCCCAACTTTGACAAATCCGGAGAAATTGATATCCTAATAGGTTCGCCATTATTTTTCGAGTTACTTTGCATTGGTCAAATAAGATTAGGTTTAAGTAGATTAAATAAAATTTAAATAAATTAAATAAGATTCTGATGGTTTAATGCGTGTAGTAAGTCTTTTTACTCACATAATAAAAGACATCCACTTTTATTATCTGGAAAACATCACTTGTCTAAAATTTTAGTGTCCCGTGTCACTAGCATGTCATTCTTCTTCGCTTCATGAAGCTCCCCAACTCTTATTGTCTACCTTATGTGGTAGACAGATTTTGGATCACGTTTGGTAGAAACTTTGTTAAACAAACTGTGCATCGATGTGACACTTGTTTTCGCCTTTTACCAAAGGTAACTCAACCTATTATGGGAAATTTACCTACAGCTCGCATTCAATCTGCCTTTCCGTTTTTACATACTGGTAAGGATCGAAAAGGTCGTGGTTCAAAGATCACTAATGCCCGTATTCACCAACTGCAAATAGCACTATTTGTCGAATAAAATGACATTATTACAGTGCAAAACAATGAAAATTTTGTTTTTATTCGACAAATAGTGCTATTTGTAGTTGGTGAATACGGCATAAATCGGATTTTTGTTTGTACATACTCTGAAGAAAAATTTGCCGCCGTGACAAATATTAGTTGTATCAATAAATAATTTTATAGTCACTATATATTATGTAGCCTCAACTAAAAATTTTCTGCTACAATAAAGATTTTTGTTGAACATTTCTTTGTTGCTCCAACTAAAAGGTTCATTGTAGTAAAAATTTAAACTTTGTTGCTTCAAGTAAACAATATCCCATAATGGCAAATAAAACTATGTTGTTTAAAATAAAATATTTGTATTGTCAAAAATTAAATTCTGTTATTACAAGTAATAAATTACTTGATACAAGCAAACCTCATTTAGTTGTACCGAGTAAAGATTGTTGCTGTGCGAACTAATAAATATTTATGTGACCTGGACTACGGAAAGGGACCTTACGTCGGAAAACTAGTTTTCCGGTAAAACGCGTTTAAAAATTTACAGTTTGTCCCATTAGAAAGAGCGTCTTTTTCTCTACAATAAACGTCAAAAAAGTAAAAAAAAAATTTTTCATGATTTTTCTCAACTCTCAACTTTGAGATTGATTTGTGAAGTGAGTGATGAAGATAGAAACTTGAGGTTCGCGCCATTCTAAAGAGCGTCTTTTTTTCCTATAAAAATCACCAAAAAAGTGAACATTGATCGTAGTCCAGGTCACATAAATATGTTGTATCAGATATGCTATTTGTAGTACCAGCCAGTTCATTTTAGTTCTTGTAGGATAATGAATTTTTAAATCCACACGAAGCAAACTTGGTTGGGATTTTTTATTCCAAACGTTTTGCTGCAAAACAGCTGTAACAACGAGAGTGACAAAGACAGCAATTGTTATCTGTAAGTTTGGAATAAAAAATTTCAGCCAAGTTTGCTTCTTGTCGATAGCCTATTAGAATAAAATTTTAGTAGTTATGAATAATTTTCCATCGGTCATTCTATGTAAAAAAGCTTCGTGATCTTCATATAAATCTTTATAATAAACAAAATTGATACAAAGGTCACTTGTTTGATCTACTTCATACGCGTAAACATGATCAATATAATAAATCCACTTGTATTTCTTCATATAGAAACCCAACTTCTTTATTTTTGTTTACGAAAATTAACTTAATTTGACCAAAAATAGGCATATCATTTTCTTTCGCATGAGAAAGTAATACAAATTTATATTTTATATTAGAAATAGAAATCTAATTTGCAACAGAGCTGTTTAAAAATGCTGTTGGTAGATATTTATTGTAGTCGGAAAGAATATCTGTTTTATTACCAACCATTTCTGGTCCGATGACCAGATCATTATTAAAACCAATTTTATGTATTAAACGATGACAAATTTGAAGTTGATGTTTAATGGTGAATGTTTTAACAATATTCACTCGTGAACAGCTTACTCCTGCAGTCATTTTTGATTGCCTATGCTTCTCTTCATACCTCATACAAGACAGATATCTTAGGGGTCCTATATTTAACATAATATGTATGTAATGAATCAGATGATGATGTTTTGGTTTTAGTGTATCTTTAATTAATTTCTGATATAAAAATTTATGCCTTTCTATACAGAACTGTAATTTTGAAAGAAACGCAAAGAACATTTTTTAGAGAGACAATTTGAGAGGTTCCAATGTACAGCACGTAATTTTTTCATGTTAGTTGGAGCCCGGTTCCAGTACTTATAGTTTAAGAAAACTGGAAGCTTTATAAAAATGTTGGTCTTTGTTAACTTGGGCTTTTAAACCATTACAGATGTATGTTCCGAACGCAATATACATATACTTACATCCAATCTTGTTTGCAGCAATATTAAAGCCAATGTTGTATTTTTACAATAATTAAAAAAAAGCTAATTTAATTTTTAATGCTTTTCGAATCTTTCTGGACGAACTTGAAATATTGTGCTCGTGATTGCTTGAAATGTGCCTAACAAAATTCTATAAGTAGAAAGTCAAAATAAAATACTATACAAAGTGGTCCACCTACTCCACACTGTGCGCACTCCACAGAAGTAATTTTTAAATGTTTTAGTGCGGTTCGAGAACTCTCGAACTCTTATTTATAATATTTACATTACTATAATAATAATAATAGTGTTGTTAAACTGTATAATCCTAATTACAAATTTGTCTTTCAGAATACTAATATCCAAAGGTGCAAATTTATTAGCTGTCAATGCCGATGGAAATATGCCTTACGATATATGTGAAGATGAAACCGCTTTAGATTTTATAGAAGGAGAAATGGCTAAACGAGGTGTAACGCAACAGCTTATAGATAAAACCAGAGCGCTAACGGAAATACAAATGTTAAATGATATGCAAGAGATTGTTAAGTTTGGTGGAGATTTGGAATTCTATGATGGTCAAGGAGCTACCCCTGTAAGTAAATTTTAATGTAATAATAAAAATTTTAGTATTCTGAGAGAAAACTGACTATTAAATGTTCGGCCATAATAATAAGCCGTGATCTTAAACAACAATAATCAAATTTAATACTGCGTAACATCATCTGTTGCTAAAATTACTGCGCAAATTCTTTTAGGCATAGAATTTACAAGAGCCTGACATTCTTCTGTTGTAACCGAATCACAGACTTCTTGAACTTTAGCATTTAAACTTTCATGAGTCCTTTGTGGATTGTTCCTCAGCTTTTGCTTCATTTTATTTAAGTCATTTTTATTATTTTTAATAAGACATTTAAGTCTGGACTGCTTGAAGGCCATTTCATAACTGCGATATGGTTATTAAACCAATTTTGATTGGTTTTAGCCGTATGACATGAAGCACCGTATTGCTGGAAAATAAATGGCTTCGCTGGCAGGAAATGGCAGGAAATTTTCAAGGTCAAGTGCTCTAATGCAAAGTTAGAAAATCGCGATACAAAAATATTTTCTCTTATTCAGCGCCGCCTCAGATAGGCATTTTTCATTGTAAAACTGCAATTAGCTATACTTAACACACACCATAAAAATAATATTTTGTATTCAACTTATTTTTAATATAAACTGCAATTTTCTATTTTTATTGTTTAAAAATTCTTTGCTTTGTCAAAAAAATTGTTCAAAAGTCTTTTATTATATTTTATATTCTAGGATTTTATCTCGCGCTTTATTTAGGGGGGGGGGGTTGAACCCTCAAAACCCCTCCTCAGATACGGCCCTGTATCCAAGTGATAGTTTTCAATGTTTATTTGAAAAATTTGACAGAAGTATTTTAAAATAAAATATTACATTTTTTAATATTAATTTGAATCCGGATTGTTTTTGATTCTGATAGTGATTCCGAAATCAATTATAGATATGAATATTTAAAGAACACTAAAATTTTCAAACAAGGATAAATTAATGTAAAGAACTTACAGAAAAAGAATTCATAAGAAAATTCAGGTTAACCAAAGCCACATTCTATTATTTCCTTGCAAAGGTGGAGGGTGAAATCAAACCACTTTTAAATCGTAACAATGCAATTGGTGCTTGTACAAACCTTAGATTTTTTGCCACTCGAAGTATGCACTGAAAAAAATTTGTAGCAATTTTTACTACAATTGTAGTACTAATTACTACAATTTCTAATTAGAATAGTGACATATACAAGTTGTAGAAATATACTATAAAATTTTGTAGTAAATTTTTGTGATACCATTTTCCACAAAATTGTTGAAGATTCACTAATAAATATGTAGGGTTCTGGTTGACAAATTTGTAGGAAATTTTCTAAAAAATTTGTTGGAAATTTTCTAAAATTCTTATATAGTAGGTACCTAATACTACAAAATTGTCGTACTGACATAAAACAAAACATTTTTTTACATATAATTTTATTTATTTTTATATTATACAAATATTATATTATATGTAGTACAGAAATTAGTCAAAAAATATACCGTGATACGGAATAATTATATCCTACAGTTTATTCGCGTTTTCATAAATATTATGGTGAATAACGTTTCAAAAGTTCGAAGGGGGGGGGGGGGGGAGTTCCGCCAAACATGTGGCAACAATGTAAAGGTGCTCTAAAGTGGTTTTTGACGATTTTCTCGGTTCCTATCAGTTTTACGAACAAAATACCTATATTAAAATAAAAAAGAAAGACACGATAATTCTATTCAAAAAAGGTTCTATAAAATTTTTCATTCCGAGCAATACTTTTCATGATAAACCCCGCTGAAAAATATGTAGTATAATTATCATTTTTATTTTCTCAGATTAAAACGTAAAATATAATGAAAAAATCGGTAATAAAAAATATTAATTCAAAGTTTGAATACACGTGGATGGTGTCGGAACATTAAAACTACTATAAAGGCCACCGTACTCTGATGGGATCACAAAAGATGGGATGTTGGATTAAACATCTGTTCTTTCCCTCATCGTTCTTCCATGCCGAGCAGGCCCATCGGGTTTTGTCGGTTGAGGGTATATACTTGCCCCGAGATTGGGAATGGTTGTCAAAAGACGACATTTTGTGCCCAAAAACAACATTCCAACTTTTCGTACGTAATTGTCTTTCAAACATGATTTTTAGCAATTGCACAAAAGGTTGTGGACTATTGTGCACTTGTCGAAGATTAGGACTACATTACTCATCAGTTTGCGTTAATTGCCATGGCCAATCTTGCTCAAATGCTGCACGAATCGAAGACGATTCATCACAACAAAAAACTACGAACAACACAGAACCTGAAATATCTGATAATATAAACCCTTCAGATTCTTCCTTCAATAAATAATATTAAACTATAAATTTAAAAACAAAATTATGTTTTTCTTGTATTTTACGTTAAAAAAAAATTTTATACGTATTTTTTCAGCAGGGTTTATCATGAAAAGTATTGCTCGGACTGAAAACTTTTATAGAACCTTTTTTGTATAAAATTATCGTGTCTTTCTTTTTGAATAGAGGTATTTTGTACATGAAACTGATAGGAACCGAGAAAAACGTAGAAAACCGTTTTAGAGCTTTAAATGTTCTTCGGACTTTTGAGACGTTATTCGGGACACTATAATATATATGAAAACGCGCAAAAACTGAAGGATATAATAAATGCAGTGGACTATTATACAAATATTACATTATACAATAAAATACAAAACATTTATAAAAAATGGCATGTTACAATTTTAAAATAATAAAATTCTCGTCCAAACTTTGATAATATAAAATTAATTATTGAGCTTAGTGGACTAAAATCAAACTCAGTTTTTACGAAGTCGACGTTTCGAAGACTTTATGTCTTCATCTTCAAGACTAGAAGAGAAGCAACGTTACAATAAATAAAAACATTAAAACGCAATAATTATACCTAGTAAAAAATGGATGTCGAGCTGCTTGACTGTATAAAATTAGATGTTAAATAGGGAGAGTCACAAATGGTCACAGATAAATTGTTAAAATATGAAAATATGAACTGAATTAAAATTTGTAAATAAATCTATATAATTAAAATAGTGTCTGTCATTAAAATGACATTAAAATTGTGAACAATCGGACAGTAAACAAATTAAAAAACAAATAGCAAATAGAAGAAAGTAATCAACAGCTCGAACATCAATACAATAAATCGTAGAAACTAAAGTAAAAAATAAAGGCGTAGACAGAAAAATGCAAAAGTGCAAACAGAATTAAACAACATCTATATGACATACGATACAAATCTACAAAAACAGGTATCTCTGAGCATACTGTAGTAAACTCGCACAGTTTCAAAAATGAAGATGTAGAAATTCTTGCAACGGAAATGAATTACCATAAGAGAACTTTTCTGGAGGCGGCCTACATTTCAACCTCAGAAGAAAACCTTAACAAGCAAACCAATTTTGGTTATATAAACGCTGGCTACAAAAATATTTTAAATTGTTTCAAAGAAAAAAGAGAAAAAATTTCAAAACCAAGCTAACACCTTCACGACAACACTTTTGCATTTTTCCGTCTACGCCTTTATTTTTTACTTTAGTTTCTACGATTTATTGTATTGATGTTCGAGCTGTTGATTACTTTCTTCTATTTGCTACTTGTTTTTTAATTTGTTTACTGCCCGATTGTTCACAATTTTAATGTCATTTTAATGACAGACACTATTTTAATTATATAGATTTATTTACAAATTTTAATTCAGTTCATATTTTCATATTTTAACAATTTATCTGTGACCATTTGTGACTCTCCCTATTTAACATCTAATTTTATACAGTCAAGCAGCTCGAAATCCATTTTTTACTAGGTATAGTTATTGCGTTTTAATGTTTTTATTTATTGTAACGTTGCTTCTCTTCTAGTCTTGAAGATGAAGACATAAAGTCTTCGAAACGTCGACTTCGTAAAAACTGAGTTTGATTTTAGTCCACTAAGCTCAATAATTAAAATTATATATTACAATTTTAAATTATTCAAATCGCTCAAATGTGTTTGAGGTATTTCCGGTATATCCAGATTTTTATATTCAGTTAATTTCATTACTAGCTTGGGTCTTAATCCAATTTCACGTATTAGTTCTTTAATGTCTGTTTCCGTAGAGTTAACGAAAACTTCTATATCGACCATTTCTTCTAAAATATAAAAGTGAAGTAAGAAATAATACATAATTATAGTAATAGATACTTATATATTTTTACGATAAATATTTTTACCATAATTTAAGGTTGGTAAGAAGGAAATTGAAATTAATGACAAGTTCTTGAAATTTTTACAGTACATTATTTGCGTAAGAAAAAAATTTCTGGCAAAGTTTGAACTTAATCTTGTTCTTAGTTATCGAGATAAAAAATGTCAAAGTTACAATCTGGTCGCATTGATTTAAATGTCATTATTTCAACAATCAGAAATGTCAGAATTACCAAAAATTGCCAAAATATTTATAAAAGTCTAATAAATAAGTATACCAAATTTCAAAAAAGTAATGTTTTTAGTTTCCGAGAAAATTAAATTATTATTCCAAAAAGTGTACAAAAGCAATCAAGATTTAGTAAATCATGGCAACATCTGATATCGTAACCAATTCATTTTCCCACCAATATTTTTGTTTTTAATGTATATTTATCGACTTTCATAAATATTTTGACAATTTTTGGAAATGCTGATATTTGTGATTGTCGATTTAATGACCTTTAAATCAACGCGAACTTTAACATTTTTTATCTCGATAACTAAGAACAAGATGAAGTTCAAACTTTGCCAGAATTTTTGTTTATTACCCAAACACCCACTACCCCACTCCCTAAATATTATTATTAATACAAACCATACAAGCAAATATAAATATCTTTACTTTTACCCCCGCGGGGGTAATTACCCCAGGTTGGGAACCACTGCTCTACATGTTCAAAAATTTAAAAAAATATGTAACCAAACATTTCAAAACATGTTGACTTGGGATACCCGTTTTATCTCAGGTCTACCGATCAGCTAAATATTAATGATAAATTTCGAATTATCAATTTTCTGCAAAAGCTTGGAAGTTTTCATGTTTTCAAATCGATGTTATCCTATCGGTACACCTGAACGAAAACGGATATCCCATGACGACGTATTCACGTAAAACCTAACGGCTATGTCTCCGACATAGCTTGGAAGCCTAGGCTTCAATTTTTAACCAATCAGAATACTTCCTTTTCACGTGCCGCTAGATGGCGATCATATTTTTTCCCGAGTTTTAATACATATAAATTTGTATTAATATAAAAATTAAATAAAAAAGGAAACTTTATATTTCATATAACCAGGAACTCAATATAACTGTAAGCCTGTTTTTCCGCGCAGCCACTCCATTATTTTGGTTAAATTCCGTCGCGGAATTTTGCCTTTTTAAAATTAAATTAAAAAATTTCTGAAATATGAATTTATTTAAATTAAATTTGTGTATTTTTTAAGTAAATAATTTATATAGAAATGAAAAGTACTCTTGTGAATTTATTAACAGAATGGGACTGTGAAAGTCTTATTAAAAAATTTGAAGGTTTGTGACTATTCAAGTTTTATGGTAAAAATATTTATAATATTTTCGATATTTTCGATACAAGGTAGGAAAAAGATAGTTTTCCACGATTATCGAACAATATTTTTTTAAATTATGTTTCAAAAAGAACCAATAACATATTCTTTATACCTAAATTAAAATCAATTTACTAAAATATACTTTGTGAAAATAGATACTTAAAATTTAAAATTGACGGTTGGTAGCCCATTGATTGCCAACTATACTTTTGGTTATTTCAGGTGTCAGTTACAAAGGAAACAGGTAAGTGGTCACACGTTTTTTTTTTAATTTATGGTTTTAAAGCTGGTTCACACTATGCGATTTCTCATGTGACTTTATCGTATGAAAAATCCTATTTAAAATAATATGCAATTTGCATTGCTTTTTTTTGTTTTTATGTTACTGAATACCAAAAATTGTATAGTGTGAACGTAAAAATATTTCTAATATGACAAGTCATGCGACAAGTCACATGAGAAATCGCATAGTGTGAACCAGCTTTTACAATGTGTGTTTTAAATTATGGTAGAAATATTTATCGTAAAAATATATAAGTAGCTATTACTATAATTATGTATTATTTCTTACGTCACTCTTATATTTTAGAAGAAATGGTCGATTTAAAAGTTTTCATGAACTCCACGGAAACAGACATTAAAGAACTAATACGTGAATTTGGAAGACCCAAGCTAGTAATGAAATTAACTGAATATCTGGATATACCGAAAATACCTCAAACACATTTGAGCGATTTGAATAATTTAAAATTGTCACTTGCCATTTTCTATAAATGTAATGTATTTTATTGTATAATGTAATATTTGTATAATAAAATTATATAATAAATTATATATAAATATAATAAATTATAAATAAATATGATAAATTATAAATTATATAATTGTATAATAAAATTATTAAAATAAAATTATATGTAAAAAAATATTTTGTTTTATGTCAGTATGACAATTTTGTAGTATTAGGTACCTACTATATAAGAATTTTAGAAAATTTCCTATAAATTTTTTACAAAATTTTCTACAAAGGCTATAGCCGGGTAAGCATGGGGACATGGCCCTTACACCGATTTGGCTAATTTTTTTTTAGAGGTTTCTCTCTAAGCAACATTACATTTTCCAAAATATTAGATCCTGAATGTTGATAGTTTCTTAGAAAAAATTTTTTTTCGAAATTTAATAAAGAATTTTTTTCTCGGGAAGTATTATTGCAAATTGAATGATATTGGAATATGTTATAGTGATTTTAGCTCTACATAAAATGTGGAAAAATGGAAAAAAAGTTTTCAAAAATTAAAAAAATTAAATTTTGGCCGTACAACAATCACCAAATTTTTGTCAAATATTCCTTATATATCGTATATTAATTTTAAATTTTTACGAAGGGTATAACATATTCATATTTATAAAAGCTGTTGCCTAGATGCACCGACCAGCATCGAGCGTAACGGGACATCCATTAATTACGAGAGACGTTTAGGAGGAATCTCACCCAATCTCACGTGGGGAAGAGGGGGAGTCTCGGAAAATATCACGTAATTTTTTTTATCTACAAGAAACTGTAAAATTGCGATTTTTTTTAACAATGACGCGATGCAACTTTTAATATATTGGAATTGTCTCTAACAAAATGCATATCTATACTAGAGCCGTCTTCCTTAAAGACCCTTTACACTATGCAATTTATCATAGGATTTCTCGTAGGTACGTTTTTACTTAGGATCTAGAAATAGACACCTCCCTAATCATAGGAGTAGATTAAGATTTTGTTATGAGTTGCTTATGAGTTCAGATTCAAGTCCAGAACCTTAAAATGTGAACGGTAACATATCTGCTTACGACAACTCGTACGAAAAATCATAGGATAAATCGCATCGTGTAAAGGGTCCTTTAATGATTTCAGCCAAATAGGATATACATTGACTGTATTGGTAAGTACTTATAAAAAAACATTTTTAACTCGGTTTTGGTCATTTCTATAGCTATACCCTTTCAAAAGGGTAGAAAAAGATTACCGTCTAACAAACCCATCATTACTGAAGTTCTTGACCGTATGTCCTCAATATTAATGAAAAACATAAAAAAACTACTCTTCCCCCTCTGGTAAAAGATGTCGTGAGAATTAGAACGACCCCCCTCTAATCTCACGTGAGATTGTTTGTTTTACTTAATTTAACCCAGTTCTCTCGCAATTTTACAGTTTTTTGTGGATATAAAAAAATTACGTGATATTTTCCAAAACTCCTGCTCTTCTCCACGTGAGATTGGATAAGATTCCCCCTAAACGCCTCTCGTAATTAATGGATGTCCCGTTACGCTCGATGCTGGTCGGTGCATCTAGGCAACAACTTTTATAAATATGAATATGTTATACCCTTTGTAAAAATTTAAAATTAATAAATGATATATAAGGAATATTTGACAAAAATTTGGTGATTGTTGTACGGCCAAAATTTAATTTTTTTAATTTTTGAAAACTTTTTTCCGTTTTTTCCACATTTTATGTGGAGCTAAAATTACCAAAAAATTTCTACTTATCGGTCTTTAGTACCTCTATAACATATTTCAGTATCATTCAATTTGCAATAATACTTCCTGAGAAAAAAATTCTTTACTAAATTTCGAAAAAAAAATTTTTCTAAAAAACTACCAACGTTTAGGATCTAATATTTTGGAAAATGTAATGTTGCTTAGAGAGGAACCTCTAAAAAAAATTATCCAAATCGGTGTAATGGGCATTTCCCCATGCTTACCCGGCTATAGCCTTTGTCATCCAGAACCCTACATATTTATTAGTGAATCTTCAACAATTTTGTGGAAAATGGTATCACAAAAATTTACTACAAAATTTTATAGTATATTACTACAACTTGTATATGTCACTATTCTATTTAGAAATTGTAGTAATTTGTACTACAATTGTAGTAAAACTTGCTACAAATATTTTTCAGTGTAGTTCAATCTGTAATTAAACAATAATAACTCAGTACATTATACAACAAAAATTGATTCAATATTATTAATATTGCGAATCAAGAAAAATAGCTACACAGTGTTGTCAAGGTTACTTCGTGAATAAGAAAATTTATAAATATTGACATTGGCAAAAAAAATTGTCAACGACTGATAATAGTCAAAAATTGACAATTACCAAGATTGTGGTGAACAGCAGCTACTGATTATGTAGTCCAAGTTGACAAAACAAAACTTTCTATAATTTTACCAAAAAGTATATTTACAAAAATTTTCTTCCAAATTTTTTAGAAAATTTCCTACAAATTTGTGAACCATCACCTTACATATTTATTAGTGAATCTTCAACAATCTTGTGGAATGTGGTATCACAAAAATTTACTAGAAAATTTTATAGAATATTACTACAATTTGTATATATTACTATTCTATTTAGAAATTGTAGTAATTTGTTCTATAATTATTGTAGAAAAAAATTGCTACAAATTTTTTTCAGTGATATTTACTATATTATTGTAGTACAAATTTTTAATATTGTAGTAATAAATGCTACATTTAATTCCTACAAATTTTAATAGAATTTTACTACAAGGTCTTCTAAAACATCCAACAAATTGTCTAAATAAGTTTTACTAAACATCTACTACAATTTTGTAAGAAATTTTCATAGTGGATTTTTTTCAGTGTCGCTGGAGACTTCGCAGGTGTTAACGAATCTTCTGCATGTGTAATATTGTTAAAGTAGTTGTGAAAGTAATTGCAGGTTTGTGGAAGGATTTTATAAAATTGCTTTCAACAGCTAAACAAATTGAAAAAACTCAATTTGATGTTTTTAAAATAGCAATAAATAATTCCAAAATGTGTAGGAGCAATTGATTGTACTTACATCTATGCGTAGAAATTGAATCGCAAAGAGGCAAACAAGCTGAATTTTATCGGAACCGAATAGGATGGTTTTCTTCAAACGTCCAAGTTGTGGGTGATGTTCAGTCATACATATCGTCGCTTGTTGGCATGGATCTAGTCATGATCATACAATATTCAATCAAATGTCAATAAAAAGAAAGTTTGAGCAACTCCGATTTTCAGATGGTGGTTACGGCGTTTCTAATTATTGTATGGTGGTTTTTTTACTCTATCCAATATTACGTGAAGAAACATTGTACAATGAATTTCAAATAAGAACTAGAAACACTATAGAGCGACTGTTTGGAGTATAGATAAAATTATTTTCAATTCTTTAATTATCCATGAGAATTGGATTGGAGAAACATCAAACAATTATAATGTCAGCAGCGGTATTACATAATATTGCAATGGACAATTTGCATGATTTTTAATTTTAGCATATAACTATTTTACATAACAACATATGTAATGTGTCTTAATTTTTTAAAATTTGGTTCACAAATACAGCCAGAAAAAAATATTGAAATTTAAATGTATATGTGTCGCGCGAAATCGTATTAATAAATATGGGAGGGCCTAATGTAACTTTTGAGGATTTTGACGTCAGTAAAATGGCGATTAGTAACTAAAATTTGGTTACTTTATTATTTGATTACGTTATTTTACAAACACTAGATACTTTAGTGGAAATTATACTGGTGTATTGGCACACATGTGTATCACTTATTGAGGCTCGTGTCGTCATGTCCTGATTTCAATCACGAGAATTTTTCAAATAAATTAGAACATTTTATTATTTTTTTTACGGGCTGACGATACAGAATTTTGAATAATCACTCAAATAATATTCTGATTATAGGTACTATAGGGACCGAGCGAATACCGTAAAGTGGCGCCTAAGGCGGACACTTTGAACATTTTTGGCGTGAAGGTCATAGCCACAAAACATAATATTATCGTGAGATTGTGACGTTTATTATGGTCGATTTATACTCAATATTTACTTACGTCACTTTAAATCGGTAATTTAACTAATATAACCTTTAATATTTTTTAAATCTAATACGGGGTTGTTAAAAAACAACAAAAGTTTAAAGATCAAAGGCATAATACCAATCACAGAAATCACAGAAATGATTCGTTATCGTTGTCGGTAGAGAAACTCACTTGACAAGAAAAATCTCTTGAAGATTCATCTACACAATCAATATTCACTTCTTCTTTAGCTTCACAAGGTCCTGCGAATTCTAATTTATTTTTTTTTCGTTTGATAGCTTGTTCAAACCTGGCACATTTCTGTTTTGCAGCTTTTTCTAGAACATCGGTGTTTTGCCGTTTTTTATGTAGGGGAAGCTCGGTGATGATGGCACCCTTTTTTTCAATCACTCTATTCAATGCCTAAATTAGCTTCTATTTGTATATTATTGAGGGAACAAGTCAAGGATATCATAGACTACGCAAATTTTACTTTGAAGTATATTAAAATATAAATAAAATATATTTTTTTACCTTTTCTCATTTCATAACAAAGGTGCCATCATATCAAATCAGTTGATATGATGGCACACCCAATTAAAATATGATGGGATACAATAATTCTACTAAAATAAAAATCGAAAAGTGAATCTTAAGTAACGAACATACATTGAAAAATAAAAAATAATAACTACGGCTTCCCAAATACATTAAATAACAGATTCATTTTGTATGATGGCACCCTACTCAATCTTAACAAACATTGGGGGTGCCATCATATCAAAAATACAAAATTTTAAACTTTGTTAATTTGTCACATTCTAACGGAAACTTGACTTATAGAGTAAATCATGTTTTGAAACCTGAATGTTCATACTATCATATGAATCTATCACATTTAGCGAAATATTCAAGCATGCGACCACAAATCAGTGAAATTTAAAGTAAATAGAAACTTTTGTGTCTTACAAAAATTTCAAAATCAACTTACATTGGTTGCGCGCACTCAATTGTCACACCTCTGCTACAGTAGAGCAGTAGTGGTCTCTAGCACCACTTGTGGGCTTAGATTCAACTAAATTCAAATAAATAACGCTAAAATTGAAAAGGTGCCATCATACCTGGGGTGCCATCATATCCACATTTCCCCTACAGTGAGTGTAGAAAGTATTCGTCACCTTCTATATTACCAATGTAAATTGAACATTTTGAAATCGTTTTTTGACATATAAAAATCGCTTTTACAGCAAAACTTTTTAGACATTTTCTGTTAAAACTTTCATTGTCTTCAATTTTATATCTATACATTTTTCTATTTTGTCGCCCCGTTTTTGACTGGCAACGACTTAAACAAGACTCTGAAAAATACAAAAAATATTATCATCTGTATCTCAGAAACGGTGTGACAAAATAGAAAAATGTATATAAACAAAAATGTAGGGAATAAAATTTTCCATAAAAACTACTTATACATTTTTCCATTTTGTTGCACCGATTTTGAGATACAGGAGACGATATTTTTTGTAATTTTCAGAGTCTTGTTTAAGTCGCTGCCAGTCAAAAACGGGGGGACAAAATAGAAAAATGTATAAATACAAAATTAAAGATAATGAAATTTTTAATAAAAGATGTCTAAAAAGTTTTGCTGTAAAAGTGATTTTTATATGTCAAAAAACGGTTTCAAAATGAACAATTTACATTGGTAATATAGGAGGTGACGAATACTTTCTACACTCACTGTACCTAATATAAAGTTTTACTGTTACTTTTGTTTTAATCAAAAATTAATGTTATAAAAACTGACCTCGGGAAATATAGTTGGAAAATATGATGGGTTGTGTGGATGATTTGATTTTTCATTTCCAATGAAGTGCTGACTGCAAATTCGAGTCCATTTTGCTGGTTGCCATAAACTTTCATCACTAAAATAAACAATTAGGATGTCTAATTGTACCAGTAAATGTGGAAAATATGAAATATATTTACTTGTTTTTTCTGCGAACACTGTTTATCCATTGATCACATCGCTCTTTTTCGTGTGGCTTTGCGGGAAATCTATAAAATTTTACAGCTCCTTTGGTGTTTAAATAATTATTTGAACACCCAACAACACAGCAATTCATACGACTACCGTTTTCCATTGTTAAAAACACGTGAAACTAATAAACAAAATCTAATATGCAATATCACTATTTGAAACTATTTGAAATGATCACGCCAATTATGCAAATTATCACCACTACTGGCGCTAGTTGCAAATACCCTCGGTCCCTATAATCAAATGCCATTTTGAGGTGAATTTGAATTTTATGCAAATTGTCCATTGTTCAAATAAATAAAGTACGGGATCTGTCAGTTAATCTGTACCACGAATTTCACTTTTTCCCATATACCATTGGAAAGAAGACAATTTTTTATGTATATTAAAAAAATTTTTTTGGATTATCCATTAGTTTTCGAAAAACCGGCATTTAAAGATTGAAAATTTTACATACCGGGTGCTGAATGAGTTAGCCGAACATAGGAAATTAACATGTAAAAACTTATTTATGCAAATTTCTGCTTCCCTAATTATTTTAGCGAAAAAAATAATGCAGAAATATAAACTACGAATGATAAGAGCATTAGATTGCATCTAACTTTTACTTAAAAAGCCAAAAAAAGCTTTTGCATTTGTTAAAAGTTTCATTTATCGGACTTGCCGTGAAAGTTTCCATGGTAATTATTTTGGAAAATATAAATTAAATTGAATTTATTACATGGCCAGTGCGATAAATAAAAATTTTAACAATTTCGAAAGCATTTTTTGACCTTTTAAGTAAAAGTTAGATGAAATCTAATGGTCTTATCATTTGTAGTTTATATTTCTGCATTAGTTTTATGTCTTTCATTTTTTTCTCTAAAATAATTAGAGAAGCAGGAATTTGCATAAATAAGTTTTTACATGTTAATTTCCTATGTTCGGCTAACTCATTCAGCACCCGGTATAAATTAGTGGGAGGAACCAAACTAATTTAATTTAATTCATTCATTTTAGTTCCGTGATTTGCCGTGGTTGCGCCAACCAAAACTGACCCTACGCTACCCTGGCGCTTAACTTATTAAAAACATCCCTGAACTCAATCCACCTTGACTGGGTAGCCCGCACTCGTCGAGGTACAACACGCGTGTGACCGCTATCACTAAAACTGGTTACATGCACTTGCGATTTGCGGAATGCGGAATGCGATTTTTGTTCTGATTGGTTAAATTTGAACGCAGTATAAACGGCAATTTACTATTTTAAGATTTTGCGATAATCGCAAAACTTGAGATGGTTTTGATTGGTTAAATTTGAAAGCAGTGTAAACGACACTTTACTATTGTAAGAATTTGCGATTTTCGCAAAACTTGAGATGGTTTCAAGATTTTACGGATTCCGTTGGTCATTTCTTGAAATACGCATGCGTTCAGGTGCAATTTTCAAAATACATGTCGATTTCAAATTGATTTTAAAAACATGACGAATATAATAATAAACTATTTTTTATGTATATAATGTCGTGTTTCGAATGTTAAATTTTGTTGTTTTTTTTAATTTGTTTGATTGATTTGCAATGAATTGGTTTATTTTTGTTAATTTTTGTAATTGGGATTAATTTTGTAAATAATTTTTAAATTTTTGTAATTATGCGCGAAATTGCGTGAAGGTTGGTAGAATTTTTGTAGGAGAAGGGGCTTTTTGCCGACGTTGGTATCGAGAGCGGACGTATTAATAATAATAATAATAATAAGTTTATTTTTCTAAGAGAATGTACATTATAAATTGCACATCAGAAAAAGAAAAAATGTCACATAACTTGAACAAAATTCAAATTCTCCAGCAAAATTTACAAAAAATTTTTTACATCATAGGGTTCTTTTTCAATTAAAAATTTGTGTACAGCTTTTTTGTAGTTTTTAAGAGTATTTATTGTTTTAATTTCGTTTGGCAGCCCATTGAAACATTTTATGCAAGAATAGTAACAGTTCTTCTCTGTTGTTGTTAGACGATGTTGTGGAATTTTGTAATCTCTGCCTCTTGTGGGATAGTGACTCTTTTCATTAAAGTGTTGCGAAAACAAATGCTTATTTTTATATATGAATAAAACGCACTCCTGTATATAAATTGCCCACACTGTTAGTAATCCATTTTGTTTAAATTTTTCTCTGCATGTTTCTCTAAATTTTAGTTTTAGTATCGTTCTTAATGCTTGTTTTTGTATCTTGAATATTTTATCAATTTGTCCACTTCCATAGAAGATTATTCCGTATCTTACTTTTGATTCAAATGTTGCCTGATAAACCGTTTTTAGTGTTCCATAACTTACATAATTAGAAATTACTCTCAATCCATACACTATCGCCGTTAAGCTTGTTGCTACTGCTCGGATGTGTTCTTTCCATGTCAGCTCACCGTCTATATGTAATCCCAAAAATTTGGTACTGCTACACAATTCGTATTCTTCTCCATTTATCTGTAACTTCTCAGGTGTTTCAAGCCTAGAATGTAAAGTTTTAAATAATATTAAATTTGTTTTCTGCTTGTTTAATATCATTCCATTTGCAGCAAACCATTGTTCTACTTTTCCAAAAAATTCGTTTGAAGAACTTACCACCTCGGGCCATGTCTCGCCTCTTATTAATAGGTTTGAATCATCGGCATAGTTGGTTAGGTACTGTAATTTATCTGCATTTATCGTACGTGGTAATTCGTTGATGTATATTATGAAATACAATGGTGCTGCAATACTACCCTGCGGTGCACCGATAGTTATACTTTTGCTTTCTGATCTATATTCTACCCCATCGCTCACTATAGAGACAATTTGTTTTCTTCCTGTAAAATATGACTTGATCAACTCTAATGCCATTCCAGTTACTCCGTAATCTTCCAATTTTATAAAAAGTATTTCGGGATCTAGGCAATCATACGCCTTTGTTAGGTCTAAAAACATTCCAAGTGCTAGTTCTCCATTTTCATACGCCTGTAGTACGTTTTTAACGAATTGAAATATTGCCGTTTGTGTGGATCGCCCTTTTTGGTATCCGTGCTGCATTTCCGTAATTATTTTGTTTTCTTCTAAAAATTCCACGACTTGCCTACACATAACCATTTCGAATATCTTTGAGAAGGCTGTTAGCAAACTGATTGGTCTATAATTATCGTAATTTGACGGGTCGCCTTTCTTGTATATGGGCTTTACTATTGCTATTTTTAGTTGATCCGGAAATTTCCCATACTTAATCGAGCCATTTATAATATAGCAAATTGGATCCAGTACTTCAATTATGCTGTATTTGACAATACTAGTTGGTATTTCATCTATCTCACTGCTGTTTTTGTTCTTCATTCCTTTAACAATGTCTAAAATTTCATTTTTTGTTACTAGTCGCATTTCTAGTTGTTTTTCACATTTATTTTTGTTTACTTTACACTTTTCCTTAAAATTCTTTTGCTTTGCCTGTTCAATGTTTTGAGACACTGCCTTTATCATATGTTGATTTAATTCATTTGCAATCACTGATAAATTCCCTTGTATTTGGAAGTTTTTATTTTCTTTATTATTTTTAATCGAGTTTACCGTAGTCCATAAGGTTTTATTTTTGTTATCGGAATTTTTAATTATCTCGTCATAATGTTTCACCTTACACTGTGCTAAATAGTTGTATTCTCGCTTAGTGCCATTATAGATTTCTTTGTAATCACTATTTACTGTACTGACTACCATAAGTATGTATAATTTTTTCTTGTATTCTGCCAATTTTGGTTCATTCATATTGACTGCAAATTTTGGTTTGTATTTTTTAACTTTTCTTACAGGAAAATTTTCTCTGAAACACGTTCGGTAGATTTTTAGGAAGCATTCAAATTGTTCATTAATATCCTGTTTTTTCATGGAGTAAACTGACTTCCATGACGTTGTTTTTAAACATTTTAAAAACCTTTCTTTATTTTTTGCCGAAAAATTTCTTCTCATGAATGTATTATTAATCTTATTGTTATTATTTATGGTAATAGATAATTTCTGTGCGTAATGATCAGAAATATGTGTTTTTTAACTTTTGCTTCATAGGGACCTTTCAGATTTATAAATATGTTGTCTATGCATGTTGATGTGGTATCAGTTTCTCGAGTTACTTCAAATATCGTTCGGTGCATATTGAATGAATTCAGCAAAGCCATTATCTCTTCAGTTTCGTTACTATCTCTCAACATGTTTACATTGAAGTCTCCTGCAATTATAATCGTTTTGTTTTCTTTTGTTACATTGTTCAATATTTTGTTCATTTTCTCCAAAAACGCGCTTAAGTTCATTTCTGTATACTGACATACATATCAACTTCGCGCCATTCACCTCACATTCCATTCCTGAACACTCAAATTCTTTTATTTTTGAACAATTTGTAATATCCTTTCTATCTTTACATACGATACCTTTTTTTGCATACACTGCAGTTCCTCCATGCTGATTTTCCCCCCTGCAATAATACGCTATTAAGTTAAAACCATGTATTCCATAATTCTTCAATTGCTGAACGGTTTTCCAATGTTCCGTGATGCATAATATCTTACAATCGTCATTTTCTTGCAGCATAACTTCTAATTCTACCAATGAATTTCCTATTGATTGTACATTTTGATGGATGACAGTAAAAATTTTTGATTGAACGTTTGGGTCATTAATATAAAGGTTATTTAGTTGTTTTTTTTGTCTTGCCAGCTTTGTTTTTGTCTAAACACTTCCTTGTTTGTTACAAGGGTATGTCATAATTTACATTTTGTTTCATTTTATTCACCATCCCATCATAATAAGGACACTCTGTGCTTTTTGCCGAGTGGTTTATGCCATATTTAGTTTTGAAAATTTTGTTGCTTCTGATACAATTTATGCATTTAATTTCTTCATTTTTGCATACGCAAAGATTTGTTTCATGAGAACCCGCACATAGCGCATACACCACGGTTGCACTCTTATACATTCTTTTGCCACGTGGTAGTACTGACAGCATCTCCAACACCGTTTAATATGCAGAGAGTCTTGCACTGTGCAGCTCTTCCAGCCAACGAAAATTTTTCCTTTTGCCATTATTTCTTTTCTTGTTATTGGATCTACTGCAACAATTAAATGAGTTTCATCTCCACTTCTTAGATCAATCTTCCTTACTATTTTGAATTCAAATCCATTTACACTTGTACAAATTTTATTTTGAGCTATTATATTTTTTGCTAATGTTTCATTTTCCTCCATTGTATCGTCCTTTTCAGTATTTTTTATTATTATTTTTGGGTTAATATGCTTTTTAGTATTCACTTCGTATTCATCAGTGAGACTTTTTTGCAAATTCTGCCTGAGTTTTTCCACGGATTCTTTATTGCTGCAATTTACCGCGACTCCATTTCGCAACTTTTTTACATTATTCACTTCTATCGATAACTTTGTAGGATAATGGCTTTCCCAATTTCCGATAATACATTATCAGCATCGCCAGTTTTAGTTTTTACATATATTGTGTTTACATTATTTACACTTTTAGCTTTCTTTTCAGGCCATTGTTGTTTTTGTTTATTTACATCTTTTCCTTCAGTCTTTCCACCACGGTTTGTTGATACTACTTCACTCATCTTTCTTACACTCGATGTTTCACTCGATGAACTTGATTTTATAAGGTTAGGATCTTTTGTTTGCATGTTTGCTGAGATAAAACCATTTATGATTTCCTGAATAGTTTCGCTAGATGTCTCTGGTGGTTCTAGATTAATATTTCTTTCATTGATTCCTTCTTTGTTTACTGCAATTAAATCTTTTATAACCTCCTGCAACTCTATTATCACAGCGTCCTGATGATTCATTTTAGCCTTCTGCTCACTTACACTTTTTTCCAAGCTTTTCACTGAATTTTCCAAGCCATGCATGATATGTAGCAAACTCGATTTTCTTGAATCGCATGATCCACAAAACCACTTCAACCTTCCGCATTCAAGCAACAATTTGCTCTCATTTCTACCCAAGCCAGTACATGTCGTGTGAAATGCACCATCGCATCCACCATCACATCTTACAAATGTTTCACTCTTCCGCAAATCTTCAAGACATTCACAGCACCTCGAATTACACTCCTTTTCATGCGCCGCTATCTTGGCAATATTCCGTTGCGCTCTTGTAAAATTTGAGACATTTTGACCAGTTTTTGGTATATTTTTATGGGTTTATTTAAAATTGTGCGATTATAAAGAAAATATTTTGGTGAGCATTTTTGATAATTTTGATTCTTCGATTTTTTCAAAGTTGATAAAAATTTGGACATTAATGATTGGATTTGATAATTTAGATGTTAATTAATTAAATTAAAATTTGGATATCGGAATAATTGGTTTTGGATAAATTAAAATTATTAAAATTGGAAGGCATAGTAAATTTGATGTGCTCGTCGCACCAAGGACGATAACGTGTTTGCAATCGCCGTTCTGTTGTAAACGTAAAATTGATTTTAAAGTTATTTTAATTGAATTTCAAATGGAAATTTTTTTATGGATGAATTTTTGGATATTTTGAAAATAAACTGGTGCTGTTAAAAAGGCATACAGGAACCGGCTACTGAGCGTCTCTTGTTCACCGACAAGTTGTTGGGATTGTATTTTTTTTCAATAAAATACTACTACAATAAATACAAATTTTTTACAGCTATTTATTATAATATTGCAATACAATTACTATAATATTACAATAAATCAAGTGCTGTTTTTATCGTTTTAATAATAAGTAATAGAATCAATAGCTTTGATTTTGATATTATGAGTGAAGTACAATAGGTGTACCCTTGCACTCCTTGATAGCTGCTTGTGCAAGCAGCGGTTAGCTTACCAGTACGGAGAGAGGCTTTTGAGTCAGCGATACTTAGAATTAAAAAAAACAATTTGCCGGGCGCCAGAAATTACTATTAAATCCGTAAAAATAATAAAAGTTGAGTAAAATAAAAATTTGGTTTAATGCAATTTCAGAAAAGTTAAAATATAAAAAAATTTACAAAATAACAAGGGATACTGAAGGTATCACCTTCACACAAGAAAAAACTTGAAAGAAAAATAAGCGTAGGCACTGAAGGTGCCAATTGCTTTTTTTATTGAATTAAACACGCTCTTGAGTGACACTTAAATCGGCTACACCGATTAAAAACAAAAGAACAAACAAAGTCACATTAATTCTCCTGCGGAAGAAAAATCATAACACAAATTTGTATAACTCACCAAAAAAATAACCAATTTCTACAAAACACCCTATTAATTTATGAAAAAGTTACTATATTTTCGCATTCCGTAAATTGCAAGTGCAGCGTAGCGTAGCGTAGCGTAGCATGATGGCTTGCGAAGCATGTAGTGCCGGAGGCACTTTAATCTTCTTCATCTGACGATTGAAGTTTTGGCATTGAGAATAAGTTATTACTCTTGATGTGGACGAACCACAACGATCTGGGTTCGCAAGTGCATGTAACCACCTTAAGACTAGTTCAGAGTGCACGTACCGTCAGCAGAAAACCCGTTACTTACAATTTCTATGTACTCCCATGTTAAATATATGGAAAATTTTGATTCTTAAATGCTGTTTTCTCGAAAACTATGAATAATCAGCAAAATCGTATACCTACCTATTCTGTAACGAGTTAGGAATTGGCATATTCTGCACGATGGGAAAGTTTGTTCCTCGAGTGCAGAATAGCCATTCCAAACGAGTTCCAGACTATACTTTCTATACGACAGATGTACCGTGCTAGTGTATTTCTTGTAATACGCGAACACCAATTTGACAGTTGGCGTTATAAAACCGGTAAAACAATTTGTTAATAGATGTCACTACCAGGTTTTAATATTTCTTAGATATGAGAATAATATAGTCATATTTCATTCTGTAACGGGTGTTACAGAATGAAATATTGTGTAACAGGTGCGAAGAATGTGTATTTTCTGAACTGAAAATTGAGCCAGAATGTTCATATTCCGTATTAGTCGTATAGAAATTTATTTTTTAATATACATAAAAAAATGTCCTCTTTCCAATGTTATCTAGGAAAAAGTGAAATTCGTGGTACAAATTAACTGACAGTAACCTTAAAGTACTTATATGATGAACCCAAAATTGTTGAACTTATCAACTTATGAGACAACACGAAGAGGATTTTCGACACTAAAACCAACAGAATTAGGCGTCCGAAATTGTCAACAAGAGTAAGAACTACCAGTTAATTTTAATTAATAAATATTGTAAGTTAACATAAATAACATTAATTGTTATTGTTCTTGTTATTGTCCTTGTTTTTGTTATTCTTATTGTTAAATAAAATAATGAGATATGAATGTGTATCCTTCTATCAATCTATCTATCAGTAACGCGCCTTTGATTGATCAATTTTTTACCAACCTAAAAATTTCTTATTACAAGAAGAAGGCAGACGTACCAACTGATTTCAAAAAGTAGTAATTTTAAAAAATCACGCTGACTTCAAAACGAAACAAACAAACGAAGAATAACTAAAAAACGAAAAATTAATATTGCATATCTTATAAGTAGGGGAGACCGGGGTAAGTTGCAACACTTTTTAATCTTCATTTTTTTTAAAGACTATTATGGAAAAAAGCTCCAAATATTGGTCGACATATGTATATTGGTCCTTAAGGAACATATGTATATAAAATTAATGAACTTAAAAACAATAATGGACAAATTACATAAAGTTAATAAAAAAGGTGATCGTGTTGCAATGTACCCCGTGTTCGGGGCACGTTGCAACTCATCCTGGGGTAAATTGCAACACTTATTCAAAAGCACTATCATCAATATTAGGTACAATTTACACATATATACAACCTGTCTCTTTTTGCACAGGTCCAGTGTGCCTACATTTTGCAAAGTCTACATTGCACCCATTTTTCATTCATTCATAAGCGCATTTATTCGTGACGCGCATGAAGGATTAACGAGATTCTTGTAAGATGTTTACAAAGTCATGTAGTGTTCACATCAGATTTTTTATATTTGTTTTTGTTTTCTTTTAACCGCCAAATATGTGAACGGGTTGCATTGTCACAGTTTGTTGCAACGTGCCCCGGCCACACATTTTAGTTTTATAAGTTGTATAACTTTTACCTTGAAATTTTTTTACGCAGAACGACAGACAAATGTTTACTCTATATCGCAAAGTTTAAATAAAAGCACTATCACCAAGTGTGACTAAGTGCCAGTATCAAGATACTTTAATAATGCAACTTCATTGACAATAATAGCAAAATTACTTATTCTGTCGGGAACACAGATGTGTCGATTACTCACATACTGCAGCTATTTGGCGTGATTCTACCTGCACACCTAAGAACCATTAAGTTACACGTATTTTGTACCAATAGCGGTATCTATTATCTTATCCGTGAAAAAGTTATCTACACTGTTGCAACTTACCCCTGCTGCAACTTACCCCGGTCTCCCCTACCTACCTATATAAAAAATCGAAAATAAATCAAAAAGTGGGTTTTTATCTAATAGAGCAACATCCCGGGGCCACATTACTCACTTTTCTTACATTCTCATGGCTGATTTTTATGTATCTTTTAGAGATAATTCTACTCATGTATAAAACAATACATAAGAAACGTCAAACGTCAAAGTTTGCTAGCGGATAAAAATTGTACTTAGGAAGGAACAGAAATGCAAGTGGATAAATTTAGCGGATATTTTTTTGTTTACCTTTTTTGACATGACAACCAAAGTGAATTTTTAAGTTTAAATAGTTTTATACGTATTTATGCACCATTCGCGGAATTATCTTATCAAATACCACATCAGCTTTGATTTCTATCCTGATAATATTTAATTTCTGAACACTCATACGTGCTTTTAAAATTTGGCTCGTGAAAACTTTTGGTTAGTTTTAGTTTTCTCTCGCTAAATTGCTAATCACGTATTCGTTGAAATTAAAAATGATCCGGATAAATCAAAGCTCTTGTGGTATTGCTTCCAAATATTATTAGAAATTGATAATCATTACTGCCAGACACTTCCCGTCAGCGCAGCGGTAACTTTTGCCAGACTTTTTCAAGCTCTTATGACCGATTTCTTCACTTTGAGATATCTATTGGATAAGTATAATACGATAATAAGAATAACCAATCAAACAACCGTAATTCAAATTTTTACGGTTGGTTGGTTGGTTATACTTATAGTTTGTTATACTTATCATTTTTTAAATGGCACATATTACTCAGCATGATTACTACAATATCGGTATCAGAACATCTAATAACAAAATTAGCTTGAGCATCAATATTGCAGATATGATAATCAATCTTAATGTCAGCTTCTTCATGTTCAGCACACGATATATTGTCATCAATATCAGATACAACTGTATTGTTAATGACAGTGAAAAAGTGACATTGCCTATAAAATGAATAAAAATTTTTTTTTTCTTTATTAGTTAAGTTATACAACTTAGGTCCAGTATTTCAGTTGCCAGTTAAACTAAATTCAAGGTTTAAACTACATTTATGGCTACCTGATTGGTCAGATATTGAGTTTAAACTCTGATCGTAGTTTAAACCACAACTGAAATACCGGCCCTTATTCTTTCCATACAACATTTTTTATAATATATTATGTTATATACAGTATTCGCCAAAATAAACAGCACCGAAATTTAGAGTGCTGTGAAATTGCTTACGCGATATTTATTTGTTATGTTTGGCTTATTTGTCATTAGTTATCATATTGATATTGCTCAGGTGCTAAAATCGCGTTGAAAATGGTTTTCACAACTGAGGAATAGTTATTTTTATCATTAGGCTGGAAACTGAATTTTTCAGAGTACGAGTTTTTTACAGGCCGAGGCGGATTAGTCGTAATTTTTACGTAAAAACGTAATTTTTTACCCCGACTTCTATAATTTGTTACAAAAAATTATAAAATTTAATTATTTTTTTAAATATTTGGTATTAGGGATTTTTTGTTGTTGTTGGTAGTAACACATTTGAATTCAAAATTTGACGTTTAAATTTAATTATTTTGTATTGTTATAAAATTGCGACTGTGATAATATTTGTAATAATGGATACACCAGCACACATTATAATTATAAAATAATAAGTTAGCTGTATTATAATTGCATTAAAAAGTGCCTTTTATACGAAAAATTTGTAATACTTAATTTAATTCAATATGACGTACAAAATATAACTCAGAATACCAACCATCTTATAAAATAATCGCACTGTTTATTTCAAACCCTAGGCGAGAAAAACAACTTTTCACGCCGTATTTGAAATATGCAATTGAACACTTGCCTGACAAGAGGCGTAAAAATAGTGTTTGTTGTAGAGCATTATTTTCGCTCATACGGAAATGGACAGGATAATGGCCCAAGTTTAAAACAAGTAGGGTAGACTGGGTACGGTTGTAACAATTTTCGTTTAAATGCCCACAGCTCAGCTATTCCAGCTATAAGCAGCGATTAATGGGTTTGCGATGAAAACATAGTCATTTGTCTTTAAAATAATATCAAAACCAGTAGCTCAAGTATAACAGTTTGGCAGGAATATGTCATTTTAATGAGTGCGTGCGATTGTTACAACCGACCCCATACCAGGGGCGGTTGTAACACCAATGGGGGACAGTTGTAACACTCAAAAATAATACATAAATCAAGCATTTAAAATCAATTTTATTGATTAAAAGTACTGAAATGTACTTAAAGCATATATTAAAAATATTTAAGTAGTTTTTGTTAGGTAATTATTAGAACTAAACTATATAAAGCAAGTTTACAGAAATAATATTTTTTTCTTTGGAGTATATCACTCGAGTAGTTTTATAATTAGACTTGCCAAACAAAAATAATCTCTGAATAATAATTAAAAAAAAATAATCACTTGTAATACCACGAGTAGTCATAGATATGTCGAATATTTTGTGCTGATATCACGAATATTCGTTGCGCTTGCAAAATGAATAGCATGAGTGCGCCAGCACGAATGCTATTCGCAAGCGCAAAGAATATGAGTGATATCACCACAAAATATTCTACATCATCTATGATTACGAGTCGTATTTAAGAGACTATTCACTGAACAAATTTTACTTTTAAAATAAAATTGACAAAAAAATTGAGTTACACATGATTTTATTTCTGTGACAACTATAGTAAACAAACTTTTGTTATTCTTGAAATTCATAATAATTTATATTGAACGCGTTTTCTTGTTGTGAATTTTGTAAACGCTATAATATAATAATCAGATAATAATAGCAATAAAATTTTTTATTTATTTAAAATATTCGCTTGTCCTACTATGGAATAGTCGCTGCAATTCACCACTAGTGGAATATTCGCTGCAGTTCATTTTGATTGGCCATGTAATCTCACATCAAACATTTTTATTGGTCCACTTTTGACAGATGACATGTGAATTGAATAGTCAACAAAATCTAAGTATAAATAAAAAATATTTTTCGTTTAATATATTTAATCAGACTCATTGCAGTTACGACATTGTATAATATTTATTCTCATCAGTACAAGTTGCGTGAAACCATTGCTTGCAGCCCTCTTAACACTGAATCAAACTTTCTCCAGATCGACTCGTTGAATACGTCTCTAGGCAAAGAAGGCAATAATATTCTTCTTTAGACGATTAGGGTGGCGTATTAGTCTTCTTTTTCTTTGCGTTGGTGTCTAGCACCAACAATACCTCTTGAAGTCTTCTTTATATACGTTTCCTAGGCATCTGCAATAAAAAATATTATAAAATTACTGTTACAACCGTCCCCATGAAAATCGTTACAACCGTCCCCACCCTCCTTTTTGGTAATAAGGCTGTCACAGATACGAAGTAATACAACCTATACAAGAACGAATCAACGTATTAGAATCTCTAAAATACGACGATTACGTAAATACATTTTGAAATACAATAATTATATTAATATTTAAGATATATCATAAATAAATTCGCCAAAAATACTTACTTTTGGTTGACAAAACACAATAGGCCTCTTCGTAAACACACTTTCCGCGCGAAAGACGACGCAACGCTGGAATCATGTCGGGACTTGTTGCCCGAATGTCTCTTCTTTGTTTTTCGCACCTACCATGCATAGGTACGATAATATTCGAGTTGTTACAACCGGTCCATGTTACAACCGTACCCAGTCTACCCTATCACAAAAATATTGACAAGAGTTTAACAAGGCAGCCTCCAGTGAAAGAGTCAGTTTTTCGATCAGAAGTTCCGCCAGAAAATATTACAGAACTACGACAAAGGATATAGCATATTTTCAGAAACTGCGGCAACCACTCTTTATAAACATGTTCAATGATCTGCAAAATCGTTTGGAATCGTGTTTATACCGTAATGGTGCACATTTTGAACATTTAAATTATAGATACAAATTAAAAAATAAATACAATTTTCGTTTTCGGTACTGTTTATTTTGGTGAATACTGTATTTTATTTCTAACAAACAGCAAACAAATATACAAAGAAAATGTTTGTAATATCCTTATACATAAAAGGTGCAACCGACATCCTTTTGGCAAAATTTATTGTTTTTGATGTTTTACAATAGCAACAAAATTGTGCAATATGATTAATGTTATTAACAATAATTTAATTAGTTACATATAGCTTCTGCAAATGGATATACATCTGTTGTTGAATTTCTTCTTGATCATAACGTACGAACTAATGTTAAAGATAGAGATGAATGGCAACCTGTTCATGCTGCCGCTTGTTGGGGTCATGTAAGAATCCGTAATATTTAAACATTACGTTTTATAACATGTAGATTTTACAGCTCGATGTGTTGGAAACACTAGCTCAATATGGTGCAGATCTCAATGCTAAGAATAAAAATGATGAAACGCCAGCAGGTAGGATTGAATAATATTGAATAATAGGCAATAGTTATTTTTAGTAATTAGTTGTACATAAACAATTAAATAATATTTAACAGAGTAGTACAGTCTGTCTCACGAGAGCTCGATTGTGACTCATTGGTTATTCGCCGACGTAAGGAAGAAGGCAGTAAATCCATTTTTTTGAAATTTAGTTTTTTTATATTTTTGGAAATAACTTCCGGAAGTTCTTTTTTACTGCGTGTAATAGCCAGACAGTCGTCAAAGGTTTTAACAAATTTGTTTGCATAAAAAGTTGACATTTTAAATAGTCTTTAATAAGTTATGTTTTTGAAGTGAAATTTCTTTAGCGATGCATCTGTTTGAAAATTCGATCAAAATGCTTTATAAAAATTATTTGAATTTTAAACTAAATTTTTCAATGGTATGGTAAATGCCGTGGTAAATATATAGGTATAGTAAACTAGGTTACATTTACCACGGCATTTACCAAAGAGTGTGATTTTATTATTATAATAATATTAAATAAACAAATAAAACATCTACGACTAAAGGTTGGTTTATGCAAAACGTCGACGCACGCAACGCATGCACCTCACGCGTCCAAATAAAATTGAAGCATAGAATTTCAGTAGGAGCGTTTATGCAGTTAGTTTACACTCTTGATTTTTGGCGGAGTGTGCACCATAAACCCTCCTACTGAAATTCTATGCTTCAACTTTATTTGGACGCGTGCGTTGCGTGCGTCGACGTTTTGCATAAACCAACCTTAAAGAAGTTTCACTTTCTCCGCAAACTTTTGTGAATGAGGCTCACTGTGATTTTTTGTAATTATTAGTGCACTAATAAGCGCAGAACCGCCTATTAAGTATTACACTTGTGTATTGCTAGTGCTTCTAGCAAACCACATCCGAATTTCAACCTCCTGCATCTAACTAATCGATTAGTTAATTTAAAATTTTTTACGTTTGTTAAAATAAAATTACTATTAGGCGAGAGGCTTGCAGGTTGCCACTGCTTGCAGGTTGCCACCCTTGCCGGATTTTGACATTCTAACATTGTCATCCCCTAAATTTCGACGGACATCTAATACAAACGAGTAGTTGTCGCTTTTAATGTAATTGTGATGCACCCAAACACAATAACAGGGTGTTTGGTAAACAAAATGTGAAATTTTATTTGTAAAAAACTGAAAAATTAAAATTGTGTTTTTCTTCTGTGCCCATAAATTGAACATTTTCAACGAAAATTTAAGGGAAATATTTTTGCTGTGTTGCCTTTTCATTCAATTTTTATTATTCTTAAATAATTCTAAACATATCATGAGTTGGAAGTTTTTTTTTCCTGTATATTCTAAAGTGGTGTAAAAATGCAGGTTGCCACCTTTTTTGGCTTGCAGGTTGCCACACCTCTTATTTTACATTGTGACATATACTACAGTGACTGTTTAGGGACAGTGGCAACATAAGCCCCTAAATCGGCCCAGGGCAGGTTCCCGCGCAAAGGGGGGGAGGTTTAACCCCCCCATTGCATATTTTATGTACTTATTGACGTAAACGCTTCTTAAATATTTCAAAAATTAATATAAATAATTATTAACTAATAATTGATGCATTTTTTATAAATTTTTAGATTTAAATGAAATAAATAAATAAATTTTTTTTTCAATTTTAACTTTGTTTTTTCTTGTCAATTTACTCTCATTTTTTTTTGTTCACAGCCACTAAGTGTAATTAATGTAAATCATATGTTTTTACTTGAGTTTTTCTACATTTTCAACAATTTTTCAAGGGATGGCAACCTGCAAGCCGAAATTTCAAGGTGTCAATTTTTGATACTTTTGAAAATTTGCTGTAAATTTTTAGTTTGTGATAATTAAAATGATTTTTTGCGCAGCATCGTGGCTTTATACTTCCCCTTTCCTGTATATGTTATTATATCAACAATACGTTGATTGTATGACGAGTTATGACCAAAAAAGCTATGGGGTGGCAACCTGCAAGCCTTTCCCCTACTATAAATAAAATGCTTTCAAACTGCCGATTTTTCGGTTAACTTAAATACCTAATGTAATATATGTAGAATTATTGTGTTAAGTAGTCACAAAATATCTGAATTGTTTTCTCGGAATGAATTGAATAATTAGCTAGCTTTGTTTGAAAGCAGCAGATTCACACTTTGGTTCAAAAAGTAACGACATATAACTGGGTAGAATTGCCTTTGATTACTGAGTTAATACTTAATATCTATTAAAAACATTTGTTACTGACTTCAAAAACAATATATTTGTAATTTGGTCAGTATAGGTAGTATTAGGTACAACTGTTAACGTTATTTAGTCTAGAGACAAAAAAAATTCATTCAGAATAGGTTTTTTCAAGTCACTTTTCATGGTTGCTATTTCTATACGTTTTATTCTATATTTCGTGAAAATATATTTAAAAAGTAGGTAATTTTCATTACGAGCTTTTTCAAAAACCAAAATTTTATAGTTCATGACTTATGTTATAATAATAAATTAAAGTTAATTAAATTATTAGCTCTTGAAAATAATATAATTATAATTATCAATATTGAGCTATAAGACACGAAATAAAACACAAGTTTAAACGAGCTTTCGAAAGATGATTTTTTCTTTTTCAAGTTTAATATGAACTGTTTTCACGGAATGAATTGAATAATTAGCTAGCTTTGTTTGAAAGCAGCAGATTCACACTTTGATTCAAAAAGTTTAATTCATATTAAACTTGAAAAAGAAAAAATCATTTTTCGAAAGCTCGTTTAAACTTGTGTTTTATTTCGTGTCTTATAGCTCAATATTGATAATTATAATTATAATAAATTAATGATTTATTGTATTTATTAAATTGAATTATATCTATAAAATATCGTTTGAAAGCAAGACGAACGTCCATCTCTGTTTGTTATACTATTCCGAGCATTACTCTCGTCCGCTCGGTATTTTCAAACGCGTCTGCAGCTATGTGCGCTGCACTTAAAACCGTCTGTCATACTATATTCGAAATCTACATAAAAAAAGGAATTTTTTCATATAAAGTTTTTCCATTTACCTTATGGTTTAGTTAAACCGAAAAATGCCCCTTTTCTCGCGTCCCTCCCAAGTTAACACTGCCACTGCCGAGTGGCAGACGGGTGGTTTTATTACTAATTTTCAATGCTCTTTCAGCCTGTATGGTCAAAAATTTTGTACCTTATGGTTTAGTAAACGTGCACGCTGGCTCCCGGACTATTATTATTATTGTTACAACATGTAATCTGTATTTTAAAAGAAAAGTATTTTACAGATATTTGTGAAGATCCGGAACTAAAAGATCGAATATTACAACTGAAAACAGAACAGGAAAATAAAAAGCACGCTGAATCCCAAAGAAAGCGGGTGCGGCGTTCTCAAAGTAACAACACCAGGGCTCAATCAGTTAGAAGAACTTCTCTTCGAGATAAAGGTTTAACTGCGAGAAGGGATGCAGTAGAAGAAGCGAGGTTACGAATGCAAGCTTCTGCCACTAAGGTTAGTATCAAGTCCTTAACGATATTAAAATTATTATAAACATAATTTCACATCAGTGCACAGTGGGTCGAACGCTCGAAAAAGTAGCCAAAAATACATTTTGTCAGCTTAACAGTTTTGCAACAAGATTCAGAATATCTTTAGACGAAACATTTGTGCACCTTTTCTTAGAATCTCAAGTAAATTGAAAAATATTTCTGCTTGTTAGAGCGATGTAAACATAGCCATCCATTAATCGCTGATTTGAGTAGCATTTCGCTCCGTGCGACATGAAGATTTGAGGAGTTATTGTGCGGATTTCAGTTTAGGGTTCAAATTAGTATTTGCACTATAGCATTAGCATTATAGAAGAATGCAAGAAAACTGACATTATCAGTTCTAAGCAAAAAAGCGATGCGTGGGACAATGTTGCCCTACGTTTTAATGCCACCTTCATAAAACTTCATAAAACTATGTTGAAAGGAATATTTATGTTCGAATTTACAGGACAGGGTTTTCCCAACATAAAGTATTGTTTTTGTTGGGTTCTGCTGGGAATTCCCGTGACAAAAACACATATCAGCCCAACAGTTTAACCCTCCAGTACTAACATATTTTTTTATAACACGAGTACTAACGTCTGAGTATATAATGTCGATTCTAGTTTTTAATTTTTTTAACGCATTGCTTAAATTTTTTTTCACCATAAATGTAATAATATCGAATGTTTAGGTATTTTTCTTTATAATAATGTTAATTCTAGTAGGAAAAACTCATTTGTTTTATAAAATTTTAATGCTGTAAAAATATTAAAAATTAAATTTACAGTTAAAAATAGATGTCGTCTGTCTGAGACCGATTGTTAATATTGGAGGGTTAAATAAAACATGAATCAGTGCAATCAGAAACGTAGTGCAATTGTGCAATCAAAAGCATATTTATTGGCGTTACAGCATGTTTTCTCTCAATAAATAATTTTATCTTTTCCTCCACCAACCCTAATATGAAAGCCACGGTTTGTTCATTGAAACGAAACCTACCTCTAAAGTTCTCATCACTTAGAAAATCAAATGGATCAATTCTGCTTCTAAATATTCCTAAATATACTTCCTTATAATTTTCATCTTCAGAAGAGATTGACGAAATAGTGGAGAAATTTGCAATACACTTAATTTATAGGTTAAATTAATCCCACTATTCAACCATAAAAGCCCAAAAATAACCGTCATTGGTCTGTTTTGTAAATATGTTTTTTTACTTGTCAAGTAAATATTTTTTCCTACAAAAAGAAATAGTTCAGAAAAACTAATAATAATAATTTTAGCGCAAAGGCTACTTCATGATTAGACACAAATCTAATTCATGGATAATTCAAGCAATAATGCAAAAATTTTAGCGCAAAGGCTACTTCATGATTAGACACAAATCTAATTCATGGATAATTCTAGCCATAATGCAAGAATTTTAGCGCAAAGGCTACTTCATGATTAGATACAAATCTAATTCATGGATAATTCAAGCCATAATGCAAGAATTTTAGCACAAAGGCTATTTCATGATTATACAAAAATGTAGTTCATGGGTTTCCAACTGTAATGCATAATTTAGTATTAATAAATACACTTACTTGAAGAAGATGAACTGCTATTCCTGTGAGAGGTTTTAATTTCTTTCTTAAGTTTTTTTATCTCATTTTCCAGACGAGATATTTCTGAATAATGTTTCCTTTTATGTGATTTTCCCATTTTCACAAATTCACAAATTCACTATTAATTTACTTAATTTACACTTGCGTGGGTTGCGTGTAGTCAAGACGCGCACAAAAACAAGAATGAAGACTTCACAACCACTACGACAAGAATAAGGTGTCCGACTTGGATTTTCCTTATTTAACTTTAAAGTGTGGTCAACGACGCCCAGAACACGGATACTACAAATTGAAATTGAAGGAAGAAGGATAGAAATACAATTCAGTAGTTAACGCTATGACACACGGTTATATATACGCGATTTCATCGTACGGTCCTAGTAAATAAATAAAATACTTGTAAATTCAAGCATAGAGTTACTCAAGTTAAGTAGATACAGTTGAAACAACACATAACGTATTTTACATAAATTTAAAAGTTGCGTTTATTATTATTTGATACTTTAATTCTTAGTTGAACGTTTTTGTAGATTGAATCAACACTATATTTCAAGAAATCTTATTACTCCCAGCAAGTAATTCGTTTGTTCGATGATACTAAAGAAAGAGTTCACACAAGTAAATAATTACTAGATCAATTGAACTTACCTGTGAAGTTCGATCGTAATTATATGAGACATCAAATTCGAAGACATAATGATTGAAAACGTATTGTAGTCGCGTTCCTCCGACTTGTTTCTGCAAGTGTTTAAAGCCGAAACAAGAATTCCCTTCTTCACTTCACCCTTGTATGCACCCACGCATGCACCCGTATTTGGTTGAAAGGTAGTTCTCGCAACAAGGGCGAAGAGAGGGTGGGACATTATGTCTTCGAATTTGATGTCTCATATAATTACGATCGAACTTCACAGGTAAGTTCAATTGATCTAGTAATTATATTTCGACATCAAATTCGAAGACATAATTATTGAAAACGTATAGTAGATGTTTAACGATAATTGTGAGCAAAACTAATTCCTATGGCATACGGAAGAGGTAATCCTTTTATTATATAATATTGTTTTATGCTAACTAAAAAGAAACAACTTTATAATACGAACAAAATTGTAATACAGTGGAATCCGCTTAATGTGATCACATCGGGACTTAAGGTATTTGATAACAATAACCGATTGATAACAAAAAAAAGAAAAAAATTTTTATTGATTATTCATTAGTACAATAATAAATTAATAAGAAAAAAACAAATTAAAAAAATTCTACTAGAGTTGTTTGCCTATGCTGTACGAGGAGTAAATTGTTTATAAAAAGTTCATACTGGTAATGCGTTTAAAAATCTGACGACCTTATCTGCATACCACACCGCAAAACTTCAAGCGCTCAAATCACGACGCTTTTTTAAATCGTTCGTTCCGAAATTTTCAAGTAAGACTGAATTACATCACACATTAACAGCAACTAGACAGATTTTCTTGCTAACACCTGACTTAAAAGTCGCGCAAAGTGCAGTTTACGTTATGCGATTTTGCTTACGATTTTACATACGATTTCTCTTGTATGACTGATTTTGGTGGTTTTCTGTTCACGACTTCGTTTGCGAGTTCATCTTTAGGTCGAATTGTGTAACGTGAACTTCGAAAAATTTGCTTACGGCAACTTGGAAGCAAAATCGTAAGCAAAATCGAATAACTGCACTTAATGAATATGTGGAACATATTTATAATATGTAGGTGGGTTATGCACAAGATTGAAAAAAAAATGCTTGTAACTGAAAACCAACTCCTTTGCTTATGGGAGAAAGAGAGAGAGAAAATAATTTTAAGAATAATTTGATAATATAAACCGAATTTTGATTACTGTAAGCGATGTTTTTCGTGTGTAATCATATACATCCGGCCCGTTCCTCGCAAAAGTGATAACAATACCCGAATGATAACATTAACCGTGATTGGAATCACTGGATTAAGCGGATTCCACTGTATAGTATTGTAAACTGTATGATTATAATAATTATGAATCATTATTCTAAAATAGCTTTGGCAAATGAACCGACGTTTGTAAGGGGTCGGTTATAAGATTTGGCAAAAGTAGTCGATTGTTGAGTCCAACCTGCTCTTTGTTGAATAATATCCAGTGATACTCCTTTTCTAGAAGCAGCGGATGTGGACGCGTGACGCGTCGAATGAGGTTTAAAATGTGTCGAGTCTATTCCAGCTAGATTAAGGATATTTTTCACCCATCGGCTTAAAGTTTGTTTAGAAACTTTTTGAAATCGTAGATTTTCTTCAAACATGGGAATTGTTAGACATGGTTGATGTTTGCTTACTCCCGATTTTTTAATTCTCTCTGGTATGAAGATTTGGAAACCAGATCCTAACTCGTGCATGTCGTGCGTTTTTATTAATGCTAGAGTCTGTAATCTTTGTGCTGTTACCAAAGCTGGTAATGTTATTAGCTTCTTAGAGATGTATTCCAAATCATTTCTGGATGTTTTTTCGAAAAAAGTCAGCACTTTTTGTGGATTCCATGTTGTGTTGTATTTGGGTTTGGGTGGTCTTATTCTTGAAATGCTCTTAAGGAAACGTTTAATTACTGGGTCGCTGCCCATATGTGACGGGCATATCAGAAATAAAGCCGATCTGTGAGCGTTGAATGTGCCGTAAAGATGTTGTCCATTATTCAGAAGTCCTTGAAGGAATGTTAAAATGTGGGAAGTAGTTCCTCGAAATGGGGATAACCCGATAATGTTACAAAACTGCCACCATAACTTGCAAGTTGAATTATATTGTTTGATTGTTGAATCCGATAGTGAATTAAGAGTTGTCTCTAATGCACAGTCGGGGATTCTTTTTAATCTAAAACTCTGCCTGACAGCTTCGCGGCAATTAGTGTAAGTTTGTTGGCTAACGGATGGTGGAAGTTGCTGTAAGGAGAAAATAACAGATCTTTATTTGCTTGAAAATAAATTGGTTCCTTTATCATCAGTTTTAAGAAAAGTAGATACCAGGGTTGAGATTCCCATTTTGGAACTACTATAATACCAGTTGCTTTGTCGTTTATAATTTTTTGTAATGAACGTAGGATAAGCGAAAAAGATGGGAATGCATAAAAGCTATGTTTATGCCGAGAAACAGTAAATGCGTTCACAGCAGAAGCTCCCGGATCCTTTTGCCAAGATACATAAGAGCTACACTTGGAGTTATCTTTTGATGCAAAAAAATCAATTTCAGGTTCTCCAAATGTAGTTGTTGTTTTTTGAAAGGCGTAATCTGCCAAAGACCATTCTGTCTTTGGTGGTATAGTTTAGATTCTCTATCGGTTTGCCAATTATTTTTTGAACTAACATAAGATGCAAACAACCATAGATTACGCTTTTCGCACCATTGCCATAATGATTTGGCTAGAGCTCCTAAGTTGGGGTGTTGTACACTACCCATACGGTTGATTTATGAAATAGCCGTTGTGTTGTCGCACCTAATTAAAATATTACAATTTTTATGGTGCGAGGCAAAATATTTCAACCCAAGAAAAATTGCCTTTAATTCAAGGAAGTTAATGTTGTGTTTCTTATCAGTAACAGTCCTCCAGCCAAGTGTACACTCTTTTCCTGATCATGCCCCCCAACCAGACAAAGAAGCATCAGTAAAAATTTCTATACTAAATTGATCTTGTTTGATGTTATTATTGTTAATTTTTATGTTTTTTATCCACCATTGCAGGTCTGCAGAAAGATTGTTGGATAACATCATAAAGGAATTATAATTCATATCATATCAATATTTTAGAAAACCCAAAAAATGCACTAAACACTTTTCAGAACTTGAGATAAAAAATTCCTCCTCCCTTGTTGGGGATCCAGAATATTTCTATCTACTCGCTGGGAATAAATCAATCAGCTTTTAGTTAATGTAGAGGCCCGCTGATGTTATTTAGCTGAAGATGATGCGGAAGCTAGGGTCATAAGTTCCAAAAAAGGTGACAGATAAACAAAAAAATGATCTCTGCAAGAAGTTTGCTGTCGACAAATCGACAGCCACAACCGGTGAAAGAAAATCGTAGCTACTTGCCTTAGTATTATCCTATTGGAGAAACATAAAAAAGGACAAGTAGTTCACACCAAAAGAAAAATAATTTAATTCTTAAAATTAAATATTTTACATAGATTAAAATTTAACGTTGTGGAAAATTCGCGAGCTAAGATAAAATATTATCGATGGATAAGCTCGTCAATGCAAATTAAAATTTGCCGTATTAAAATTAAATTTATGAAAAGATCGGAAACGAAAACACTTTACAAGCACCAAAAAATCGAACTACCGAAAGGTATCAAAAAACATGCCAATTTGTCCACTATGAAGGTGTCTCCCTACAAGTTTTACAGAAAAAGCAAAACTTACCAAATCTTTTGACAAGACCAAAACCGTGAACACACTCACTTATCGAACTCACATTCAAAAAGTGCCGTCTTGCGTTCAAAACGCAAACTCAACCAACCCCAAATCAGATCCTAGGCAGGGACGTACTTAGAAAATAAAACAAATTACTAAAATTTGTTACACGGCCCCCCCCCCCTAAGTCATCGTCTGACCCGGGTCAAGACGGTAACTCAACTAGTGGAAGCTCGTTTCAACGTTTCGACTGACCAAGGTGTTTGAGTACGTCGTTCAAACAGCTACCGCCACTACTGAAGAAATAAAACATAAAATAAACTTATTTGAATAAGTCAAAAAAATCGTGATACTCAATCAGACTATCGTAGAATAAAATAACCCAAAAAAATAAACAAAAAGGTGAGAATTCACTAGAACTACAAATATTGTAATTCTACATCCGCTTAAGCGTGAATCTCGAAGTGACTGAGTGCGTAGCACTTCTACTAGCCAACAAAAAAACTGCGACCTAAAAGGCGTTTTTAACTAATAGCGTCGATTTAGCAAAATTTGAATACAGCACCGCATCGGACCTGTATTCTACTGTATTATTGTTATTATTATGATTCAAAAAGTGCCGTCTTGCGTTCAAAACGCAAACTCAACCAACCCCAAATCAGATTCTAGGCAGGGACGTACTTAGAAAATAAAACAAATTACTAAAATTTGTTACAAACTAAAATGTTTTTAAATTAACACATGTAAAATACACTGTAAGTATAAATTCGCAAACGTTTTCACCATAATATGGCAACATTAGGCGATGAATTAGGATCCTAATTCATGGTGATGATGCCATAGTATGGTGAAAACGTTTGCTAATTTATACTTACAGTGTATTTTACATATGTTAATAGTATGGTGAAAACGTTTGCGAATTTATACTTACAGTGTATTTTACATGTGTTAACTTAAAAACATTTTAGTTCTGAAAAGTGTTTAGTGCATTTTTTGGGTTTTCTAAAATATTGATATGATTAATTGTAACCTGAGCCCGGCTCTATCGCAGCAAACCAATTGCGCGGACTCAGTTCAGAAAACGTTACCTCAACAACTTCTTTAGCGACGCTACGGCTAGCTTTGTTTGAGCAAAAAAAGAAGGGGGGGGGTCAAAGGAGTACAGACTCCGACTCGCTAAAACAAAACCAAGGCGCTACGTACTTTTTGTCGCTGATGATGTTTGCCTGAAAGTACGAAAGCTGAAAATAATAAAGATAAATGAAACGCGTTGTTGGGTAACAAAAGTTTAATAACAAAAATAATGTAACCGTAAAAAGGTAAAGCGTTACTGAAAAAGATATTAAAAATGTCAAAGTGGTCAGACGCAGCTGAAAAACAAAAGGTATCGTCGTCAGATCTGATAACGCTAACAAGTTATTTTTTTACAAGTACGATCAATGTCGTACTTTGCGCAAACATAAAATAAATTAATTGCGATGTCAAAAATAATACACTTCAAATGATGACGACGATCGCTATTTGGCTGACGAAAAACGCACAACACTAAACAGGTGTGCCACGATGTTTTAATAATAAAATTGAATTTTGGCTCACCCCAAATAGTCCGAAAGCCGGCACGGCACTGGATAGTACGGCAGGAACAACGGGTGCGCTACCAATCTTGTCGACTGTTGATGATGTAATTAACTCCAATTTTTACGATATTACAGCAACCAATGGTATCAACGAACGGAACCGTCCCTGTTTCGTGTATAATAAAAAAAAAGGTGTTGATAGGATGTTTTCCTAGTTTGAAAATATAAGATTTGGGTATGTCCCCAAAAAAAAAAGCAAGCTCGATGATTGTGTGCAGCAAAATAAATCCGCAAAAGCGTACTCGGTTAACCAACCTCCAAAATATGTAACCAAATGTCGGTCTCCGAACAAAGCCAACTGATATGTAAATCCCAAATTATCGGTACGGAAACTATAATACTTTTTTCCTTCCAAATATATCAAGTTAACTACTGGACACTAAAATCTACTTGACTTCTTCAAAATACAAAAACCAAACTTAATATGGCGTACGCTTATCTTCCCATGTTTCTTATCGCTCCTAATCCATTTTATATTCAATTTTAATACTAATTTTGAAATTTTTATTCTACAGGGTGTTACGAAAGCCTTAATTTTAAATAAAATGTATCCATGTAAAAACCGAAGGTTACATAATATCGAGTTACACTACTTGAACCACGCATCAATCGATTATTATAATTCATATTATTAATTGTAAGGGCTTTTACTTTTTCGCGTTCAAATAATTTGGTATAGAGCCAACCATATACGGCAGGACAAACAGATACTGATGAGCCAATAAACTGAGCAAATTCTTGAATTTTGCAACGATTAGATTTTAAAAAAGCTTAGCTAGGGTTTCAATTTTTATACGTTTTTCGATAGGTAGCTCTATCTTAAACAATTGTTTATCTAAAATAAATCCTAAAAATTTTCTCCTTTGGCTTGGATTTAGTTTACTCTTTTCTTTATTAATAATGAATTCCAATGATGTTAAGAGTGTGATAGCTACTTTGGCGTTGGGCAGACAGTCTTTCTGTGATATTCCTAAAATTAGAAAATCGTCTAAGTAGTTAACACACAGAATACCCTTAGACCGTAATATCTCAATTACTGGTTTCATTAGTTTTGTAAATGCATATGGTGCTGAAGCCAAGCCAAAAGGTAAACAATTGAATTTATATAGCAATTTGTTGAATTTAAACCTAAGGTATTTTTTGTCATTTTTGTCGACAGGTCAAATTAAGCGTCTTTTATTGTTTTCATAAAATGGTCCGGCTGAATTAAGCGTGTAACAGTTCTTGTATCCTCCATTTTGAAGTGAGGGGAATCTATAAACCTATTTAGTCGTTTAAGGTTCGAAATGAAGCGGTTTGTACCATTCGACTTTTTAACTAAGAATATGTGAGATATAAATTGGTCTTTACAAGGGTTGCATTGTGATATAGCCCCCGATTGTTACAGCTCTGATATAGCTAAGACCATATTATCTGGTGATTCTAACAAGAACCGTTCTGATTCTGCCGACAGGGTCGATTGCTTTGGTATTATGGTTTATGGTAAGAAGTAATTTGTATCCTTTTACCCAGTTCAAGATATTATTAGATGTTATGCATTTCTACTTTTCATAAAAACTGCAGTCTCCCGGCCACATTGCTTTCCTGCTCTATTGTCTCCTCTTGAATTTGTTGTCTCGGTATTGTTCCCTGAAGGGTTGCCCTCTGGAGGATCTCACTTCATTCTGTTGGGGGCCGTCCATTAATTACGTAAGGGTTTGGGGGGGGGGGGTATGGCAAATCTTACGGACCCTTACGTAGGGGGGGGGTCCAACGTATTTCTTACGTAAGTTTCGTAATTTCCTTTTTTTAAATTAAATTAAAAAATTAAATTAAATTCAAATAATTATAATTTATAATTTATAAAGAAAATTATATTTGATTTTTAAATTTTTAAATTATTTATACCATTTTTGTATTTTTTGAATAATAACCAATATTATTGTTATTAATATTTTATAAATATAAACGGAAGAGAGGGGAGGGGACTCAACTATATTTTTGTTTTATAATCCTTACGTAAGATGTGGGGGGGTTTGCCAAAATCTTACGTGCCCTTATGTGGGGGGGGGAGGGGGTCAAAAATTTCAAAAATCGCCCTTACGTAATTAATGGACAGCCCCTTGGCGGATCGGGAGAAACCTGTTTAAATTTTGGGAAGATTGATGAGGCTTTGTTGGTCTCTTTCCTACTGTTCTTGTTAATCTTGTTATTACAAGATTACAAGGGAGCGTTTGAAATTTCGCCTCTAAATCTTTAGAAGCGTTCTCTAAAGACTTTGCCTCCTTGATTTTTTCCTTGAGATCGGATCCAAAAATGAAAGTGTCTGTAGGGAGTGATTTTTCAATAACCTCCCTCAGATTTTTGTTCACTATTGGTGTGATCAGTGACCTTCTTGATAACGTAATTTCATGGAATAGGTTGCTCAATATGCGACCTGCATCACATAGAGGGGATAAAACTGTGTCCTTTGAATTTCCTTTCAAGTTTTCATTTTCCTGGATGACGCAGGACACACTTTTTCCCGGAGCTGTGAGCCCTCTGCCCAATTGAGTTTGAATTTGTTGCAAGTATTTGTCTCTCCCCAATTGGGAAGTTGACAAGATGCAAGCAACCTCCGGATTAATTTCTGGGGCACCTAGACTCTTGAAATTAGCTGGTAATTTGAATCTTTCCGTGAGTTCGGATTCCACAACCTTGTCTAATCCATTTATGATGGTATGAGTCCATCTTTGGGCTAGCAGGTTGTGGATATTTTCGCCCACTCGGTTGCTTGAGTTAGGTTCTTCCCCTAGAAATCTTGTGAGGTCATCTATATTTTCGGCGGAATGTAGTTCAACACCTACGAAATCTTCATTACCTGATCAAGGGGAAGGACTTTTTTCAATGTTTAAGTACGGAGTCGAGTCTCGGAGGTTGGTAACGCCTCTTGGACTACAATCACCGTGAACATTTGTTGTCGACTCTTTATGAGTTCGATCTACATCCTTGCATCGCGTGCTAAGGTCTGTAAAATGGCGGTCGTGAACTGATCCTTCCGAAGAGGAAAGGTAGTTAAGCTCGTAATACCGACGAGGAGATGAGTGACGAGGTGGTGAGCGCCGCTTATGGTGTCTACTCGAAGACCTTGAACGTGATCGCCTATAATTTCGTCGTTGTTTGAGCTATCTTTCTAAAAGTTTTAGCCTTTTTCTCATATCGTCAATTGTATTATCTTCGCTCGTAGAACGTCGTTTTTTGTTCTTACCCATATTAATGATTCTAAAAAGTTATTAGCTAAGTATTTAAAGCTTATATTAAATTAATAATGTCCGTATGCCAAATTAAGAATTAGGGTTAAAAATTATTATTTTTAATTTTAAAGGTTATATTTAAATAAATTTTAATAATTTTAGTAATTTTAAAAAGAAAGAAATTAAAATATATATTTACATATATTATGTATCAATACACACGTTGAGACCAGGGGGGGCTGTAGCCCTCATCTGCCCCCCCCATTGGCGACGCCCATGAATGAGGGTGCATGCGTGGGTGCATACAAGGGTGAAGAGGGAAGAAGGGAATTCTTGTTTAGGCTTTAAACACTTGCGGAAATAAGTCGGAGGAATGCGACTACTATACGTTTTCAATAATTAGTCTTCGAATTTGATGTCGAAATATAATTCTAAGTGAAATATATTACCTACTTGAATTCAAGCATATTATGTTTTTCTGTGTGTAGAAATCGGGAGTTTCTTTTAACCATAGATTTAACCAAGCTAGTAAATTTTAAGAAAAGTTTTCTTGTCTGTACTCTGAGTTTTTAATGAAAACTGACACGTCTTTATAACAAATGTTACACAAATAACTATTGTATTACTTACCATTGCTTGTTTTTTAGGATATTGACCAAGTGGATTTTGTTGAAAGCATAGAGAAAAGTTCAAATACATTGGCTCTTACCAATGAATCCAATATCAATAATGTAAATGCTAAAGAAGTGGATAGCGAGCTTCAAACAGGATTACCTGGTTGTAGAAAAGCTCCTGAAGGAAGAGACAATGATTATTTGGAAAACAGTGAATTAATTGAATCTAAAAATGAAGCCACTTATACGACAGATGTCAATGGAAAAGTTACAGTTGTGCATGTTGTTGTTACTATTAATGGTAATGGAACTTTAGCTGATTTAAAAAAGCAACGAATGCAAATTCGGAACAGTACAAGCGATATTAATAGTTTACATAGCCCTCTTGCATCAGATTGTGAATCTGTTCCAAAACTATCTACTAATGATATAATTCGATTTACAGGAGACACAGATGAAATTGTAGGATATTCTAAATCAAAACGATGTTGCATTATTCAATAAATTATTTAATGTAAAATTTATAGTTGCCAGATTTATTATTATTATATTACATATTTTTTAATAATTTTGTTGTTTTTAATAGTACTTCCTGTAGGTATCCTGCCGTATCGTGATGGGTTGCTTTGTTAATAGGTTATTACCAACAATTCATTTAATTCAAATTCAGTGACCTAACGACAACTTGGCTCGGTGCCCGTGTATATACAAAGTGTTCCCGTGACTGTGTAAGCCACGGGGCTTACACCTTTGAGGTGGTGATAAAGGACCCTTTTCTAAGAAAAATTTTTGTCCCAAGTCCACCCTTGGGGGTACCTCTCTTTAAAGCATTTTTTTTGAATTTTTGATTTCAAACGGCCATAGCTCAGATATTATTTTTTTAAGCTTAATGGATTGGGACTATTTTAAAGATTATTTGCTTATCTACAAATTAGGTTATAACCCCTTATCGTCTAGAATCAACGGATTTCAAGTTATAAATTAAATTAACGGAAAAAATGTTTAAACAATTCAGGTTTTATTTTTTTACTTTTCTTGCGAACCCCGTATCTTTTAAACGAAACGTTTTAGGAAAAACTGACGGACCAAACCGGATAGGGAATTTAACGGGCTACAACTTTGGTCAAATTCAGACAGAAATTCTGAAAATAATGAGCAAGGTGTATTTATTTTAATTTATTTTAATAAATTTTCAAAATGGCCTCCCTTATTTTCAGCACACAGGCGTGCTTTTTTCAAAAGGTGTTAGCCCCGTTTCACAGTCAACACGCGCTACGCGGCGCGTGTTGGAAAGTATTGTACCTTATGGTAGCTTTCACAGTCACACGCGCTACTGTGCTATAAAGTACAATGCTTTTCAACACGCGCGCGTAGCGAGTGTGACTGTGAAAAGGAGCTTACACGGTATTATTTATAATGGTACTTCTTTCGTTTAGTTCTATCACACCTATCTGTATTCTTTTCATTAATTCCTCTATGGTTTCGGGCTTTCTTCTATCGCTGTAAACTATAGCGTTAAGGGTACCCCCATAAGAAATAATCGAGAGGTGTTAAATCGGGTGGCGGCCAATTGATAAATCTTCCTCTTCCTATCCATTTTTCTGTATACGCGTTATTTAAAAATGTTGTACTTGTCGTCCAAAATATAGCGGCGCGGCGCACCATCATGCTGAAACCACTTTCTTTGTTTTGATGCCAGTAAAATATCATCTAGAAATAATGGAAGATTTTCTTTTAAAAAGTTTAGGTATCCGCCAGCTGTAAGCTTTAGGGCCGGTCAAAAAGGCGTAGACAACTAATAATTTCAATTTGAAAGTAGAACTACGAGTACTTTTGATTGTAGAAATCGAAATAAAGCGCTTTTGTTTTAATAATCATGTGTTTTCATTTAATCAGCATAAAATTCAAAAATATTAAAAAAAATTACTTTTTAGTTTTGTTGCATATTGTTGCACCACAACAAAACTCGAAAAAATTCGGGAGTATAAGGGGAGTATAAAAGACATTTTCTGACAAAATTTGGTGAGTGACACTTTTCAGAAAGGCGTTAAAAAATAAGATTTAACCCTTTCAGTCCCACATTTATATTTTTAAAGTAAAATTTTTTTTAATTTTAATATTTGAATTAGGTATTAAGTGAATTTTTTCAAGTGTTTAAAAAAAAATTTTTTTTGATATATCAAACCCATTCGAGATTAGGAACTGGGTAAAATTTTATATTTTTGTAAAAATTGTAAACAATTGCAAAAATAATTCAAAAAAATTTATTTCCAGATGCACATTTTTTATAGTTTATTGTTATATGTATATTGTAATGATATTTTTAGTCAATCGTGAAATCAATAAAAAATATTCACTATCCACTACAGCTTTACAAGTCGGAGACTCGAGACTTCTCAGGGTGGATTCTAACTTTTTAGTTTTAACAATTTCAGGGAGCAGGGAAGGAATAACAACACAATAATTTCGTCGGATAAATAAATTGAATTTTAATTCTCTTATTGGTGCTTTTAAATGTGAGAACAATATAACTCTCTCAAGATCACAAATATTGTGGAAAATTGTGTAGCAAATTTTAATAATCGAACCACATTTATTAACGGAACAAATTTGGTTCAACTGAATTCGATTTTTAAGTTTACTATGTGTTGTGTTTAAGAGTGTTTCCAAAACTATAAATTTAAAATTTAACAATATAAAAGTTTTTCACTAATAATCGTTTGTTATTTACCCTGTTCCCACGCTGCACGTGGGAACATGCCAATGGAACTCGTTGATCGCGTCCACTATGGTGTTAAAAATGCTTATCAGATAAACAGTAGCATACAGTTGGTAACTTGCTTCGGTTCTGACCCTGCCTTCACAAAGAAAGAATTCCAGTCGAGTATACAATAACGGATTTACAACAGGTGCCTGGTCTATAAACAAGTAGGAAAAAGATAAAATCATACCAGTGACAAATTATTTGTGGTCAATGTTCCATCACAACTCAAATTATCGTATTCAAATAAATTTTCAACAACAGGTACTTAAATTAATTTCTTGAAGTCATGTGGTTGCATGCAAAATATAAAATCGTGCAAACATCCAATTTCCATTCAAATCAATTGACTAAATATTATAATAATCACCCATTTCAGGCTCTTCCGTATTCAAATTCACCAAGTAATCTTCAAAAATCTTCAAGATGGATGATATATTCGTCAACACAAAATTTTTATCATCTCATTCGATCACCATTCTTTTTCAGCTCTTCACACTCTTCATATTTTTATATAGGGTAATACACAATTTGTTAACCTAGCACTTTCACCCATATTGCTTATTTTATAATCTGTGTTATGTAGTGTAAAGGGTATCCATGGATAAGATAGTCAAAATGCCCTTATCTTTAAATTTTTTAATTTACTTGGTAAAAGGGTGCCTTGAGGTGTAAAAATAAGGTTTTCATAATTATTTGCTCCAGATGCTTTCTCCACCCCTTCTGAGGGGCAAAAAATAGGATTCTTCAGTTATTATTTTTTTTCTGACGAACTAGCAAATAAAAAATTTGGAAAAAATTTATAGATATAGTCATTAGAGTTATCTTTCAACACAATTTTTTTCAATCCCCTGAACACTCTATATGCCCCCTAAAAATATTCCGAAAAGTTAAAAATCGATCTTTTTCTAATTTTTTGAAGACCGGCAAAAAATTTTATTTCGCCATTTTTTAGGATGTACTTAAATCTACCTTCCTGAATTTTTTCAGATTTTTTGCTAAGGTGCGCCAACCCTAAAAATCATATTTTCTGCATTTTTTAACATTCTTGGCTATTTTAGACTTCTTAACGCAACTAAAACTTTTTGTAAAATGTGTATCATGGGTATTTTTCACAGAAAATTAATTTTACTGACATATTATTCAATATTTTTCAACCAAAGACTCAAAATAAAATCGAAAAACTCATTATAGGAGTTAAACAATTAAAAATGTTTCACTTTTTTGTTATTTTCGCCCCTTTTTGTACCTTTATAGAGGCTAGAAAATACTTGACGGAAATCACGATCTTTCTTGAACTGGTCAAGTCTATTCATTACCGTTTTTGCCTCTTTCTCTTACTTTGCCTAATTGAAATATGGTTGTTCTTACATACGAAACTTTGCAAGCCATGAAAACGAACAAGCACTACATTAATACAATTATTTTTACATTAACAAATAATGCACATGAATTAAAGAATAAGAAAAAACATAAAAAATATGTCTAGTCCTCATCGCTATCTTCGTTGACTATACGACACAGGGACGTAACAAGTCAAAGCCTGGCCCTGGTGTAAGTGGGTCACAGCGGGCTCCCTTTATCATTTTAAAATGATAATTTTAAAATTTAAAATTACAATTTTATTGCACAAAAAACATCAACTACGAATAATAAGAGCATTATAATCTAGAGTTATTACTTAAAGAGTCAAAAAATGTTTTTGAAATTCGGTAAAATCTTCATTTACCAGACTGACCATCAGAGCCGGATTAAGGATATGCGAGGCCTGGGGCTAACTTTTTTTGGAAGCTCCTTAGTCTTGCACGTTTTATTAAAATGCGCCGTAGGCAAAATTTTTTGATTTTTGAAAGTCAACAGCGCTTAGATCAAATGTAATCTTTGGTGATTTAAATTTTGTTGCTTTAATTGTTTTGAGGCCCCTAGAAAATTGGAAGCCCCGAGCTGCAGCCGCTTTAGACCCCTCTTAATCCGGCTCTGATGACCATGTAATACATTCAATAATAATTACATTGGAAACTTACCTGGCCAGTCTGATAAATGAAAATTTTATCAATTTCAAAAGCATTTTTTGACCCTTAAATAAAAGCTAGATGAAATCAATGCTCTTATCATTCGAAGTTTATATTTCTGCATTATTTTGTTTTGTTTTTCAATTTTTTTCTAAAATAATTAGGGAAGCAGGAATTTTCATAAATAAGTTTTTACATATTAATTTCATATGTTAGGCTAAATTGTTTTATTAAGTAAAGTTCTAGTTGTCTCATTTTCTATTGATAAAATTGCCAAGCTAGAAAGTCTGCTTTGTGACAATTAGTTCTTTACTAATTGTAAAGATCGAAAATGATCTCTCAAATGTTTATACTGGTTCATATTGTTTTAATTTTTAAATTAGTGTTTCAAACGATATAATCAATAACTACTAGTAATAATAGTTGAATATTCTGGATTTAGATTACAAGCTCCCAAATATAATTTTTTTCTTTTTTTTTTTGATTTCTACTCTATAGGTTGCATAAGCTTCAACTGGTGTTGGAAGGGTAACCGGGCCCTAGGGCCCTGGTGCGCGGCACCACTGTTGCTACGTCCCTAATAGGACAGACATTATCAATGTCGAAAAGATTAGTCAACACCTCCGCAGGTCGGAAAGTTCTAGATAAAAACTTCCATATGATAAATTATATATCAGCGCGGCGACGTGGGAACCAGTAACAGCACCCAACAGTCCGCAGACCATTTGCACAGTTGCAGCAGTGCCCTTTGATGGAATCAATTCCCAAAACATTTACGTCGTATTCGATATAACATTTATAAATTTTTTAATTTATATGTAGCGATTTTACATCAAAACGAACTATTTCTGGTTCATTTTCACAAAAGTTAATTTTAGTGAATCGTCTTCTCTAACCATTTCAACTAAATATGAGATTGCTTGTGACAGCTGATTAGATCCACCAAAGTAAATCTCCAAATTATTAATAGTCAATTCTGGAAAGTCTAACAAGTCTCGTGAAGATAAATCTTGAAACGGAGAACTTCTTCGATTTCAATTACCACTGTTTACTTTTAAAAATAACAAAAAAGTGAAACATTTTTAATTGTTTAACTCCTATAATGAGTTTTTCGATTTTATTTTGAGTCTTTGGTTGAAAAATATTGAATAATATGTCAGTAAAATTAATTTTCTGTGAAAAATACCCATGATACACATTTTACAAAAAGTTTTAGTTGCGTTAAGAAGTCTAAAATAGCCAAGAATGTTAAAAAATGCAGAAAATATGATTTTTAGGGTTGGCGCACCTTAGCAAAAAATCTGAAAAAATTCAGGAAGGTAGATTTAAGTACATCCTAAAAAATGGCGAAATAAAATTTTTTGCCGGTCTTCAAAAAATTAGAAAAAGATCGATTTTTAACTTTTCGGAATATTTTTAGGGGGCATATAGAGTGTTCAGGGGATCGAAAAAAATTGTGTTGAAAGATGACTCTAATGACTATATCCATAAATTTTTTCAAAATTTTTTATTTGCTAGTTCGTCAGAAAAAAAATAATGACTGAAGAATCCTATTTTTTGCCCCTCAGAAGGGGTGGAGAAAGCATCTGGAGCAAATAATTATGAAAACCTTATTTTTACACCTCAAGGCACCCTTTTATCAAGTAAATTAAAAAATTTAAAGATAAGGGCATTTTGACTATCTTATCCATGGATACCCTTTACATTTTTAATCTTTATTAAAGCACCAATAAACGAAACAATGAAACCTAAATTGCCGTTTCCGTGAAGACAAAGTCGACGAAAAAAATGCATTAATTATTGCATCCACGACAACACAGAAATATAATACTACAATATTAAAAAGAAAAATATAGAATAAGAAATTAGATTAATATTAAAAAAAAAATTTTTCTTTGAAATGCTGAAAAACCAATGTATGCAACAACCTATGCAAATTAAACAAATTAAAGTATTGATAGTACCATAATTTAGTAGAAAATGTCACCCAACAACATTAGTCAGTGATCTTACAATGTGTACAATTGTAGCCAATCGGTCTATACTATACTTAATATAACCATAGTTATATTATACTGCCGTCCTAAGCTAGAACGCAGTAACTCCATTTCTTATAAGGTTTATTTATATCGCTTTTGAGGATTATTACAACAATATCTGTGATCCTGCAACACTAAAAACTAGTAGGACTTATAGTTATATGCAATAATTAGTAGTCTTACTGTTTTTTAGTGTTGCAGGATCACAGATATTGTTGTAATAATCCTCAAAAGCGATATAAATAAACCTTATAAGAAATGGAGTTACTGCGTTCTAGCTTAGGACGGCAGTATATTTATAGATATATTAAGTTCACGCTAACCTGCTAATACCAAATTAACTTAATGTGTACAATTGTACCCACTGGGTCTGAAAGGGTTAAATTTTATTTCTTTGACTAAATATAGGCTTTTCGTTTAAGAATCATGACCAAAGTATTTTTTCATGCCTTTTACTCCTAACATGATGTGGAAAATCAGTGTAAAACTACTTTTATTGGAGAGATTATTCACAAAAAATAATAATAATGTTTAAAATAACGATTTTCGCTATCAATTTTTCGTTAAAAATGATTTTGAAAATCGACAAATTCTCGGGCCGCTCGGAATGGCTATAGCATCATGACGTCACGATAATAGTGGGACCACGTTTATTGTAACGGAGCAAATGATCTTCAAGATCGTTTACTAACCCAATAATGGCAGAACTAAGTGAATTATGTATCAAAATTTTTGTATTTAACTATTGGACCTAAATTCAATGTTTAGGACATCTGCCATTGTGAGGGGCAAAAGTTATAAGTCAAAAACGAAAAATAAAATTAGTTTTATTTAATCAATTGGAGGAACTTTTGAAATCGTTCGTACTTGAAAATTGCTATAGGTACCAAGATGATTTTAACACTATTTTTTAGCTTGAAATGCCTACTTTCCAACGATATATAAAAATATGTATGAATTAAATTCTAATGAACTCTAATTTAATATTATACGACCAGTGAGAAATTTGGGTAAAATTTTTCATTCAAAATGGAAAGGTTTTCTTTAATAGCATTCTTATAACACTAAAATTTTAAAATTCGTGCACATGACAAAAAGCGGAATTTTATGGAGAATATTTCATACGCTTACACTATACACTTATTTATATAAATAAATACAGGAGCAGGAGATCAATAAAACAATAAAATTTTGCAACAACGGCGCCACAACGCGTGGCTGTAGCTGTTGGAAAGAGAGGTTCACTAGTATCCTGACGTCCATGGTCACGGAAGCGTTTTCAAAACGCTGTAGCGTTCTCAAAAATGGTTTTAGAAACGTTAGAAAAAAAATTTAATAACTAAGTCGTATACGTAGATTCCAAATATGCAAAAATAATCTCAGGTCCCAACCCTATTAGGAAAAAAATCACCATTCATTAATTTTGAATTTTACTATTTAAAAAAAAATAAAATCGAAAAATAGGTTTTTTTTAAAAAACTCGAGAACCGTTTCAGATAAAAGGCTGAAAATTTGGTTGAATTATTTTTATTCAATAGCAAAACGATCCCCCATATAAACCCGGCTATACTCTTTTACACATAAAAATGTTTATTCTTGTCAAAGCCAGGTACTTGTCATACACCCCTCGTATTAAAAACAACCAAAGACTTATTATAAATTTTCTCATAGGAGGTAGTAATTTTTTGTTTTTGAAATTTGTAGTCATAAGTTTTATAATTTGTTATTAAATTAAATTCAAAAAAATATAAGAATAATACAATACGTAGAAAATCAAAATTCAAAAAATTTAAAAAAGAGACAATTAACACATAACAGGTTTGGATTAAGAAAATTTGAAAAAATGAAAAATTCGTAATACGATAGTGCAATATAACGTTATTTCATGGTTATTTATTCTTCAGTTGCACATAATCGATTACATTGTGAAATAAGAAAATAAATTTCAAACTAAACAAAAATATAGACTAATGTGTACAAAATTGACTTACCATAACCTCCAAAGATTACTGAACAAAACTGAACTTGTTACATGAAGTATGAACAATTTAAAAATGATTTGAACTAAAAAATTCGTTTACCTAGCACTGCTAGTTTGAAATCCGAAGGCACTGCCCTCTTAATATGATTTCTAAAAACTTTGAAAAAATTTAAAATTCAAAAATTTTACCACGTTTTTTTAACCGTGAAGCGTAAAACTAGAAAAAGAACTCAAAATAAAAAAGTTTAAGTAAATTTGTGGTGTTTAGTATGTATTTATGATTAAATTCAAAAAACTACATACTAAACACCACAAATTTACTTAAAATTTTTTATTTTGAGTTCTTTTTCTGTTCTTGAATTATTTGCATTGAATAGAAGTAGTAATTTAAATAAATGTTTCTGTTTATTTAAATTATATTTTATTTGGAAATTTTTTTTTATCGTTTTCACAGACATACTACATACACTTATACACATTTTTCAAAAATAATAAATATAGTTTAAGGTCAAAACGTTAATTGGTTGAGAACGACGTTTAATGCCCGGTTTCTGAAGTTCGAGTTATACAAAGGTTAAGCTTAACCGCAATATACCTGCAGATTTTGAGTTTCTATAGCGAAAGTTATCCTTAGATCTCTGGTCAAAGTTGACCTGCAGATGGGCTCGGGTTATCCACTGGTTAACTTTGTAGAACATGCGCAATCGAATTTATTATGACAGTTGAATTGAATTCAGTGATTATTTCGATCTATGCATCGTTTTTAAATTTCATATTACTTCCGTCTCTTTTTTTATTCTTTTATTTGTGATTAAACTCTTGTTCGATATCAAATAAGACATCTTCGTCGAAGTCGGTGAAATTTTTATTTCTTTTATTCAAATCTATTTTATTTTTACGCACAAAATAATTTATTTTCAAATATTTTTATTAATAATAATAATAAAAATAATATTATATTTAAACTTTTCGGCAAAACATTTAAATGTATAACAGATTTTTGCCAACAAAAAATAATAAAATTACAAAAAAAACCGGTTAATTTGAAGTAACTACTGCATCCCCATCTACCGGCAATTCAATTAAGCGAGTTGACAAGAGGTTAGTTATCCTCTAGTAGTTGGTGGTTTCAGAAACCCATCTTACTTTAACCAAAGGATAACTTTAACCTTTGATTAGCTGACCAGAGGATAACCACATTTTGGACTCTTAGTCCAAACTTGAACCTCCTTGAAACGTGTCGAGAGACCAACCTTCCCCGACCACGCTCAAAAATCGACTAAAAAATTTCAAATTGTTTCTTTTAGGCGTTTCCAAGGAATTCAATTATCTTTTCAGATTCACATTTTTTTTATTTACTTCCGGTTTTCTCAACCTTCGATTCCATTATTTTTATTAAATTATGCTTGTCGCGCACACGCACTTTCGATCCACGTTACCCAGCGGGTAAATTTATGTAAAAAAATAATCTCTTTCTAAAATTGTTTTTACCATTATCAAACATGCTTAGACAAACTAACAAAAAATTACGTCAAAATGTCACGCTTTGCAAATAATTCTCTTCAGCATAATATTGAATCTGCAAAGTTATTACAATTTCAAAATCAAGAAAAATACTCAAATGGAATCTCGTAAATCTATTCATGTGCGTCAACGTGGGAAAATATTAGTTCCCATTCTTGAGTGCAATACTCGCGAATATTCAGTCAGGCAGGGCCGGATTATCCAATAGGCAAACTAGGCAACTGCCTAGGGGCGCCGAGTAGCAAAGGGGCGTTCAAATTATTCTAGCTCATAATGAAACTAAAAAACCTACTTAAAGACTTAAGCAAATGGATTACTGAATTTTTTTGGATTAGGAATTTGATTATTGGAAACTGGAATTTTAACTGAATTTTGGTTCAACATTTTGAATAAATGTGACAAAGCTAGAAAATTTCTTCATAAAATCAAAACAGATTTGTTGCTGTTTTTTATTTTTTTGCTGTTTCAATCTACAATTTATTAATAGAATACTTTCGTTCTCTAGATCAGTCTGACGTTTACGAAGAATTCACTTTGATAGACCGATCTTTCGTTTACGAAGAACGTCAGTTAGAACTTGGTTAAATTAAGTAAAACAAACAATCTTACGCTAGATTAGAGGAGAGGGGGGTTAAAAGCAAATCGAATGACATTTCACTAAGGTGGGGGGTCAAAAAAGTTTCAAAATCACCTCCAGGGTTGTTCTAGCTATTACAATATTGTAATAGATCTATTACTCTTAATGAAAATCTGTTACCCTGTTACTAATTGACTAGGGGCCGATCTTTTCACCTACAAGTAAACCCCAAGTAAGTTTTAATCGACAAGTAAGCTACTTTTCGGTCTTTTCAACTACTAGTAAAATTTAGTAGCCTAATAAATCAGCTTACTGGCTAGTAAAGTTATTAGCACCTTCAACGGGCCTGTAAATATTTATTAGCATGATAAACTTAGCGGACAAAAAACGAACTTGTGATTATGTTTACTGAAGTTTTAAAACATAATGACGATTTTAATATTTTCATAAATAGTGAATGAATTATGAATTTTGAAAATAATATTTAATAGAGTGAGTTCCGGTTCCACCAGCTCTTATTAAATACTTTAATGTCGGCTAGTTGGAGTTTATCACGGTTAAATAAAATGAAGTGTTCCACCAAATGTTAAATCATGGTTAAAGCAAGTTAACCAGTCCTCAAACTAATTAACCAATTTTGGCTAGTTAGAAGAGTTTAATCAATGTTAATGACCAATGCATGCGGATTGGGCATGCGCAAAAGAAAAATGCGTGTAATATGTTTGAAAAAGTGGTTTTAAAAACGATCATTTGTTATTATTTACAATAATCATGTTTTACAATAATATTCTATCTTCAGCAGATCATGAAGATATGGATAAAAATTATAGTAGATCACGAGTGTTAAATTCAAGAATTAATTTTCATGAAATAGACGACAATTTTGAGTAATTTCGACCTTTTTATCTACAAAAATATTTTTATAATTATTTAAACTAATATAGTAATAAAATTTATTTTTATAATAATTGCTTATTTAATAATTTGGTTTGCAATTTTTCATTATTAACCTTTGGGCTAATCTTAGGTAATTGTTGTTCTTTAACTCTTGAACTCTGCAGTCCTCTTTTTTCTCAGTTGCTTCCATGGTATCGAATTGCTGGCAGCTTCTAAAAATATTTCTAGAACCATCCCAACCGTATAAAATATTTATATTTTAAAAATTATATTTTAGTATTTACTTACTAGTACTTATAGTAATTACTTAGTAAAAAAATCACTAAATATGAATATTTTATATCTTTCACATAGTTTTCAAGTTACCTTACAACTTCGCCAAATTAAAATTTTTGAAACATCACCTGTCAGGTTTCACATTTAAGTTTAAGTTAATCTGACCTACTAGTTCAAATGACGCTAAATTTTAGTTTTAAATGTAATACCAACCGTATTATACTTCAAGTAGTTAATCAATGCATAAAATTCGATGAAAAGACCCAACTGTCTTACTCAACCATTAAAAAGCTCAAGTAAAGTAAACGTCAAGTAACTACTTAACGTATAACTTAAATATCAAAAGATCGCCCCTTAATCTATTACTATTTTAAAAAATGAAATTTACAAGCAAATATGCCTATCCGTTTTTCTGTTTTGAATTCTTTGCGAGTAATTGTATGTAACTTAGTTTATGTATAATCTTTATTTATAATGTCTTTTATTTTATTACCTTTTTAATGATATTAAATTTTCTGAAAATAAATTTTTTTTTCTCTAATAAGCGATATCTGCTTATTTTTTAAATTTATTACTAATTGAGCTAATCTATTACAATTTATTTTTTAATATTTTAATATTAACGAGAAATATTAAAAATTATTCAAACAAAATAATTTTTTGATTCAAAGAAATCGTTTTTACTGTTAAGACTTGAACTTAGAATTTTCTAAACAGTGCATTCGATTCAAATACTTTATTGAAAATATTGAAGATGTTAACAAATAGAAGAGAATTTTAACTTTTATTCAAGACTATAAATTGAATTCAATATTTCCCAATTTAGAAATTACAACAAGAATATTTTTAACCAATGCAAGTGGGGGGCAAAGGTCATTTTCAACTTTAAAAGAAACGAAAACATATTTAAGAAATTAGTGAGCTAACCAATACTGCTGATTTAAAAAATGTTATAACAGAGTATTTGCAAACACGAAATATCCCCAAAAACAATTTAATTTTTGCAATAGGTATTTTGTCATAATAATTAATTGTCGAATGCAATGTTCTTTTTTTATATAAAATAATTTTTTATTAGTTATGAGTAGCAGATATCCTAAAAATCTAACTAAAGTGAAATCAATCGATTCAGGAGTATAAGTATGTAAAAGTATATTATAGTATATAGAGTATATATATGTATGTAAAAGTATGTACAAAATAGGTAAATAATTTTACAAAAAATTGGTGTCTCCGCGAGATCTTATTTTAATATAAACATAATTGTATTTGTAGGATAAGAATTTCAAGTTTAATTTCAAAAATTTAGAAACATTGAGTCCGAGCTCAAAATTTTCTAGAAACATTTTTGGAGGGGGGGGGGCGTTTAAAAACTTTTGCCTATGGGCGCATACATAAATAATCGGGCCCTGAAGTCAGGTCGGAACCTAGAGATACGTCACTCGAGTGTTATTTTCACAAATATTCATAATATAAATTTGTTGAGTTAGAAAAAAAATTTTAATTTTAGTTTCTAACAGCAAACACTTGATGAAGTAAGCTGTTTTTCTTTTTTGATCTCGAGGTTCTGCCAATGGTTAATTGTATAAATACAGAACCAATTCATAAATCGCTGTTGATTCGCACCGGAAGACTGAGCTGAAACATTCGTTTAGTTTGTGTTTAGAACTCAAAATTTTAGCTCTGCAACTCAACCATTAATCACACCAATCTCCGTGGATATGATATGTATGTTAAATATGAGAAACATGTTGTGCACCTAAAAAAGAAACAAACATTTTAATTTGTGAATTAACATGCATAAGTCGAGAACTTTTTGAAATCAAGTTATGTCGAATTAATTTTTTTAATTGTTTTAAAGAGGTTATTAACGTAATACAATTAAAACAAAAATCATTGAAATGTACTTAACCAATTTTGGGTTATAAATTATGTTTTAAAACGTATCAAGCTTGCGATTCGGACCTATGTCCAAGACGCAACAATGTGTTACATAGTATATTTAAATGGAACTAGCGACGCGAAGTGTACGATAATCATCGTACCTAATATTTATCACAAGCATGGTTTATTAAAAAATTAAAAATACAATTTAAGGCGTCGTTCTCAGCCAATTAACGTGACACAACATGGCATAACATAACTCAGCACAACAAAACAAAACGGTATCGATTTATTTGACATAATTATATTGACTAAATTATATAATAATAAATTCGCTATAATTATACTACATAATTATAGTATACAAATAATTACTACGTTTTGACTTTTACTTGCAATTTCTACCAGCGCACACAGGGCTCGATCTGAAAATAGGTGGCCAAAAATCAAATTTTGACATTAATGACTTAAAATTGACATAAATAACACGGAAAAATTAATCAAAAAATTCAAAATTGACAGGGGTGGTTTAGAATTGTGATTTTTATACAAGTGGTTATTAAAATATGATTTTACTTTTAATGACTTAAAATTGGCATAAATAACACGGGAAAATTATTTAAAAAATTCCAAATTTACAGGGGTGGTTTAAAAGTTTTTTTAAAAGTTTAAAATATGATTTTACTTTTAATGAGTTAATATTGGCCTACATAATACCGAAAACTTTACGAATAAAATAAAAACTATACACTAATTGAAAATAAACCAATTATAACAATAACGATTATAATATTACAATTATGAAATAAAGAACAGTTTATGTGTTTTATTGATTTTTATTTAAAAAATTACAAAAATAATAGGTACATTAAAATAAGACACTCGGTATATATATGAAAAAAAGCAATGGTATACTATTCTACATCTTTTGATAGCAGGGTAGTCCTAGACCCCTGTTGTGTGCCTCTGCGTCGACCCTTAATTAACAAAGTAGCTTGCCCGGCGTCGCGTATTTCTAACCCCACAAGTAGGGGTGCAGAGAGGAGTAGAATTTTCTTTCAGATTCTGTTATAAAACATCTTTAACTATATTCTCCATATTTCAATTTCTTGATTCCCGCTGAATAGATAACTTTTTTGCTAATTTATGATAACTTTTTTTACAAGAAAAACTATTATGTAGACACATCTTTGACATGATTTCTATTACACGCGAATAAAAATAAATAAAAATGTTATATAACGTAAGTATTCTACATACCTTTCTTAACACCTTCCATCAAACAGAATTGAAAAACAACGCTCGAGTAAAAAGTTACACGCACTTTAAGTAAGGTTTATATTTTGAAGCCGCTATATACGTGGTTCCCGTTGTACCGAGAACAGTAACTTTAAAGTGACGTAGCGTCTCAGGTATAAAAAATATATTTGTTTCCTTTTGGAATAATATGCACCAAAGCCCCCTCTACAAGATTCTATGGTAGTAAACTCATTGGGTGACAATTATTTTTTTGATTTTTGGCCACCTTTTTTCAGATCGCGCCCACTGTGCAGCGCATCGCCTAACCTATTAATTCGTTGGTATAATAGGTAAATTCATAATAGACATAAAATCCTTAAGCTATGTTATGTTATGCAAACCTCGCCATTTCGTCGCCTGAGAATCAGACTATTCTATCTCCAATTTTTTGAACAATCGAGTTATTTATACCATTTTATTCTATGTGAGTTTCTCTATAATATAATCCAATCAAAATTACCAAAATTGCGTATGTGTTATTTTTTTTTATTATTATTCGAATAATTATTAATTCTTTTATTAAATATATTTTTTCAATTTTTACTTAAACTCTTTTATTTGCTTTGAGCGAGCTTGTTTGTTTTCCTGCGCTTCCAAAATAGAAGTCGCTCGACGTCACGTTACCGAAAATTGAAAGTTTTTTTTTAAGTTTTGCAAATTTTTCTTTAAAAAATCTGCTGGTGGCAGCCCAAGGAACTATTCACGGCTACATTGGGGGTGATCGTTCCCATAAATCACAGCCCTGGGCGGTTGCCACATTGCAAATTTCATTGCTTTAACTTTTGTGTAATGCGCATGTTTCCGTTTCGTTGCATCGTTTCCGTTTTATAGTAACTTAGAAAAGACTCTGTAAAATACAAAAAATATTTTTATCTTTATCTTAGAAACGGTACAACGAAATAAAAAAATGAATAAGCATTTTTTTCACAATTTCGGGAGTAAAGTGGTCACTAGTAAGTACTAAACTAAAGTTCTCGGCTGACGCCTCGTGCAAAAACCTTTACACGCGGGATGAAAAGTAGCACCTTAGTCCCATGATGTATATTGTATATAATATACTATTTATTCTAAATTTCATTTCCTACAATTTTGTTCATATTTATACATTTTTCCTCGTTTATTAATGAAATTGCTAGTTTTGTTTTCATTTTGTGTTATCTGCCATTAATTTTTTTAATTGAAACTATATCAAAATATCTTAGTAAAGAGTGCGGCAATAGAGAATCTTTCAACAGCTGTATTGTAAAATTTCGAAAAACGGAGATAGAATACTCTGATTCTCAGGCGACGATTTGTCATTTTGAACACACATAAGTTTCAATGTATTTTAACTTTTATGTTAAGCTATGCTATGTCATGTTAATTGGTTGAGAACGACGCTTAAATTCTCTTTGAGTAAATTGTCAAAATTGGTTTAACTAAATTATAAAAACAAAACACAAAACATCCGATCGGATGTTTTAAAAACCTTGTTTGTTCCTTTTCTGATTATTAATATTCATAAATATAATTTGATACAAATTAAATACCTACACAGAAAGCAATTTATTAACCCTTTCAGTCACGACTTTTTGTTATTGGAGTTAAAATTCTGAAACTAAGAAGGGAGCTTAAATGACTTTTTAAAAGATTTTTGAAATACATTTCAGACCCATACGGCTCTTACTTTTCAAGAAAAAAAATTATATTCGTTAGAATAAAATGATGACTCAGTGGGTAAATTTGGGTAAAAAAAATGTATTTTTCCAAACATTTAAATAACTCTAAAAAAATATTCAACATCAATACAACTTACCACAATATTTTTAAAAACACACAAATAATTCATCACCAAATAAGCACAGGTAGAAGTTGTCACTTGTTTTAAAAGATCAGCAAAAACTGCAAAATTCGCAAAATAATGTGGACACCAGTCCTAAATATGTAATATATATATATACAGTGAGTGTAGAAAGTATTCGAGAAAAAGAACTCAAAATAAAAAATTTTACGTAAATTTGTGGTTTTTAGTATGTATTTATGGTTAAATTCAAAAAATATAAGAATAATACAATACGTAGAAAATCAAAATTCAAAAAATTTTAAAAAAGAGACATTTAACAAATAACAGGTCTGAATTAAGAAAATTTGAAAAAATGAAAAATTCGTAATACGACAGTACAATATAACGTTATTTCATGGTTATTGCCATTCTTCAGTTGCACGCAGTCACTTATTACATTGTGAAATAAGAAAAATTTTCAAACTGAACAAAAATATGGACTAAATAGTACAAAATTGACTTACCATAACCTCCAAAGATTATCAAAACTGAACTTGTTACATGAAGTATGAATAATTTAAAAATGATTTGAACTAAGAAATTCGTTTACCTAGCACTGCTAGTTTGAAATCCGAAGGCACTGCCCTCTTAATATGATTTCTAAAAACTTTGAAAAAATTTAAAATTCAAAATTTACCACGTTTTTTAACCGTGAGGCGTAAAACTAGAAAAAGAACTCAAAATAAAAAATTTTAAGTAAATTTGTGGTTTTTAGTATGTATTTATGGTTAAATTCAAAAAATATAAGAATAATACAATACGTAGAAAATCAAAATTCAAAAAATTTTAAAAAAGAGACATTTAACAAATAACAGGTCTGAATTAGTTTGAAAATTTTTCTTATTTCACAATGTAATAAGTAACTGCGTGCAACTGAAGAATGGCAATAACCATGAAATAACGTTATATTGTACTGTCGTATTACGAAATTTTCATTTTTTCAAATTTTCTTAATTCAATTCAATAATTTCTTAATTCAATAATTTTTAAATTATTCATACTTCATGTAACAAGTTCAGTTTTGATAATCTTTGGAGGTTATGGTAAGTCAATTTTGTACTATTTAGTCCATATTTTTGTTTAGTTTGAAAATTTTTCTTATTTCACAATGTAATAAGTGACTGCGTGCAACTGAAGAATGGCAATAACCATGAAATAACATTATATTGTACTGTCGTATTACGAATTTTTCATTTTTTCAAATTTTCTTAATTCAAACCTGTTATTTGTTAAATGTCTCTTTTTTAAAATTTTTTGAATTTTGATTTTCTACGTATTGTATTATTCTTATATTTTTTGAATTTAGAAAGTATTCGTCACCTCCTATATTACCAATGTAAATTGAACATTTTGAAACCGTTTTTTGACATATAAAAATCGCTTTTACAGCAAAACTTTTTTGACATTTTTTGTTAAAACTTTCATTGTCTTCAATTTTATATCTATACATTTTTCTATTTTGTCGCCCCGTTTTTGACTGGCAACGACTTAAACAAGACTCTGAAAAATACAAAAAATATTATCTGTATCTCAGAAACGGTATGACAAAATAGAAAAATGTATATAAACAAAAATGTAGGGAATAAAATTTTCTATAAAAACTACTTATACATTTTTCCATTTTGTTGCACCAATTTTGAGATACAGGAGACTATATTTTTTGTAATTTTCAGAGTCTTGTTTAAGTCGCTTTCAGTCAAAAACGGGGCGACAAAATAGAAAAATGTATAGATTCAAAATTAAAGATAATGAAATTTTTAATAAAAGATGTCTAAAAAGTTTTGCTGTAAAAGTGATTTTTATATGTCAAAAAACGGTTTCAAAATGAGCAATTTACATTGGTAATATAGGAGGTGACGAATACTTTCTACAATCACTGTATGTGTACCCTTAGACGATCGCGATATTTAGATGGAGTAAAATGCATTCCGCTAATTTTGGTAGTTAAGAAAAGTCCATGTTCGTTTTAATGACCACATTGACCGAAAGCAGTGGCGTAACTACTTTGGCTGGCGCCGAGGTGCATGAAAATTTGTGGCGCCTACGCGAAGACCAAAGAGGGGGCCGGGAGGCACAGCGCCGCAGGCGAAAATTATCACGGATAATAATAATGTTGATAATAATAAGTATTTTTTTCATCAATAGTCGACACAAACCCGATTTAATTTCAAAACGAAAATTAAAGTTACGGTCAATGTCCCCATTTATTAGTAAATACCTTCCACATACTATTAGTAAGTAGCAGTTAAAGAAAATGACAAAAGTAAAATTTTTGCCTATTCGCCTATTCGGTGCCTGGTTTCTGGTCGGAGCCGGTTACTAGTCGGCGCCTATCGGCGACGGTTTCTGGTCTGCGCCGGGGTGCCATGCACCTCCTGCACCCCCCATAGTTACGCCACTGACCGAAAGGGTTAATTTATTAATGAGCATAACAAATCAGGCGAACATAACAGTATGCAACACAACATGCAGTATGTAATGTGCAACACGTGCAACCGCTAGTCTTATCTGACAAAAATAAGGTTGAAACTTATCGATAAAGGCCATATTATACGAGGCGATTTTTTCATGCGATCGATCGCTGCGATAAGTTACAGGCGTTTAGCGCCTTGTGTAAATACAAAATCGTTCATGCAATTTGTTGCTGCAACCTTGCGCACAGGCGAACTTGGTCTAATTTTATGCGATTTGTTACTACCAACTTAAAAATGTTTCTATATGATTTTCTATATAATATATACAATATAGAAATATAGAAAATCACTGAATAAATCCAATAGGTTGGCATTGCAGCAAATATGTCATGTATTTACATAGATGTTAATATATAAAATATTATATAATAATACCACTTATACAAAGAAATGTAAACATTTGCTGTTTCTTCTGTGAACGCTTTGAATTTTTTTTAATTAATTTTTTCACCAGAGGCCATTGTTCATAAAATGATTCGAAATCTTTTGATAATACCTAAATCTACTCTAGTAATTTCTGCTGATGTTTCTGCGTTTTCAAAAAATGTTCTTGCTGTATTTCAATCATTCGTCGTTCCATGTCCTTGTTTTACTATATCAATTAGTAAACCAAGTTTTGTTTTAACAGATTTTGTACTAGTTTCTTCTTGGTTTTTTTCATTTCTTTTTTCTCTATAGTTTTTTCTGACCATTTCTTAAATTGTAGGTTGTAAGAAATGTGTAAAATGCATTCAAAACTTCGAATCCACGCATGTAGAGGTGAAATTCCAAATCTATAATTATCTTCATTGGGTACATTATTTTTAATTTCTCAAAATTGTTCATATCGCTTGGTTTTGCCTGGCAAATATAGCACACCATAGAAGAAGTAGTTCCTGTAACAATTTGACAAACTTTTCCATCTACCATCGTGAATAAAATTACATGCTTGACTGTAATATCTTTGTATTGTGTTAATATTAAGGAATCAATTTCTTTTTGCAACAATTCCATTTCATTATTTATGACTTCTTTATTCTCTTTGATGAATTCAAATTTCAATGGGCGACAAAAGAATGTTGAAGATGGCTGAGTATTACTCCAAATCACATCAGATTGATTTTTGCAATATAGTTTTAATGGAACTACAGCAGACATAAAAATACTTGAATCGTCAATATTTTCAGCGGTAAATTTTTGTTTATACATACTTTGGCCTGAAGCTTCATCAAAACCACATTTGCTGATTAAAGTGAATTGACCACTTCTATTTGTCTGCACATACTTTAAAATTCTGCTTACGGCATGATCTAAAAGCGACTGCAAATTAATTTTTCCGACGGATTCTGTCACTGTTATGGAGTCTTACGAAGGATAACAATCTTTTTTTGGCTTTTTGAATCATATAATAAGATGGAAATAATTTCAATTCTTTTTGATTAACCGAGTCTCGAAGTGTATTATATTGCGACTTTGAGAGATTCATGGATACATAAATAGACAAAGCCTTTTCTTTCAAGTACATATTATCAGCGACTTTGGATATATTTTCAACAATTTCTCTTATTTTCTGAACATCATCTTTGCTAGGATTAGATTTTAAATATTCAACAATTTTTGCGATATCTTCAGATTCATCATTGTACATACTTCTGATTGTAGGAAGCATAACCTCGTCTTCATCCTTATATTGCATAACTTCTGTTCTATTTTTGTTTTGTTTTAGGCATAAAGTAGCAAATCCTTTTTGTTTATGTTGGGTTTTATTAATGAATTATACTCAGTAATATCAAAGGTCAATCAATCAATCAAAGGCTTCCATTCCTGTCGGAATATAACCACTTCTTAGAAGTCTTCACAATCCATTTTATGAGGTGGATTACTCCTCTGTTGTTACTCTGTGCTATAACTTTTCGTGTGATTTTGCTCTTTTTGCAATCAGTCTCCAAGTTTTTCTATTCGCACACTTTTCTCTCCAGTTCTTGACTTCCATCTCATTTAAGTCTTTCATTACGCTATCCCACCATCTCATTCTTGGCCTTCCTCTGGATCTTTCCTTATCTGGCTTCCATTCAGTCACGAATCTTATTGCTTTTTCTTTTTCTCTTCTCATTATATGTCCTAACCATTTAATTCGCTGTGACTTGATGAACCTGACTATATTATCATTTTTTAACAATTTCTCTATCTCTTCGTTCTTTCTTATTCTTAGATCTGAATTATTTATCTTCTTTGGTCCCACAATTGCTCTAATCACCTTACTCTCAAAGATCTTTAGTTGTTCTTCTTCTACACTTGTCATACAGAGTACTTCAGCGGCGTACGTTATAGTAGGTCGTATCAGTCCTTTATAAATTCTTATTTTTGGCTTTCGACTTATATTTCTATTCTTCAATATTTTCTTGTTTGTATAAAAGGCTCTATTTCCCACTTGCAACTTTTCCTTTATTTCATCTTCTCTGTTACATCTGTTGTTAATCTTGACTCCTAAGTACTTGAAATCATTCACCTCTTCGAAACCGTATTGTCTCATTCTTAAGATTCCAGTTGTCGCACTTAAATTCCTTCCGCAACGCATGTATTTGGTCTTCTTTTCATTTATCTTCAAACCCGCTACCGTTGCATGAAGGTTCAATTTTTCAAAAATTTCAATCATTTTCTTCTTGGTTCTGGAGATTATGACTATGTCATCTGCATAAGCTAATAATTGTGCTTCTTTGTTAACTATTGTGCCTTTACAGTCTAATTTTCTAATTATATGTTCCATCATCAAGTTGAATAAAGGCGCCGAGAGTGCGTCACCCTGTCTTACTCCTGCCATTATTTCAAAATCTTCGGTTTCCCCTTCTGCAATTCTTACCGAGCCTTTCGTGTTAGCTATTGTCATGTATATCAGGTTTATTAGTTTTTCTGGGATTTTATAAAAACACTGATTTATATTATTCAGGAGTAATACCTGGCATACTCCATGGTAAGCATGCCTCTGCAGTCATGCAGTTATAAAAACGAAAAATTTAACAAGTAGGTGATAATCAGTGTTTAATAATTTAAAATAATAGCGTCATAATTCAATCATTTTGTAGGTAAATTAACAAATCAAACAAACAACAAAAAAAACTTTAAAAAAATTTACTCTTGCTGGAATTGAAACCTAGACCTACCGGGTGCTAGTCGAGCGAGTCTACCTCGCATCCATCGCCGGTACATGTTAATTGATGCAACCGAGCAGCTATATGAAGAAAATTAATTAAACATTTTTTCAAAAACTTTCTTATTTTTGAGAAGTGGGTCCTACCGCTTGTCCTAGAGTTTGTTATTACGAAGTACTTTTCTCCCCCAATAGGGTTTTAAATTCCGTGACCCGCACGTGGAGTCCCCTCCTTGTTAGATCATATAATATATTGTAATGTTAGGAGTGTAAATTTAAAAAAAAAAAACAATAAAAAATTTAATAAACAAACCTAACAAACTATAATATGAGACTCTTGTAAATATTCAGCCACGGCCTAGCTCAGTTTAAATAAATTTATTCACCTTGATTAGAAATAAAACAAAATATCAAAGAGAATTTGCTATTTTACTATCATTAAATAATAAAAAAAAAGTAATCTTAAATAGACACAGCCTGACATCTAGTTCAATGGTTCTACGAAATTTTATTTGATAACCAATATTTCTAATTTTGCTGATTACAAATCAAATAAAAACAACAATGTGATGGTGTTACGATTGGAAACTCGAGTCTCATTTAATTCAAAATCTCCTATACCTCGAATTTCCAATTTGCAAACCGATAATACAAATGGATGAAATAAATAGGTAATGTTCCGTGTTCAAGATAAATTTTAATTTTAAACAGTCTTACCGAACGAATTGTTGTTATAAAAATTTTCTTCATGAAATTTCAATTGTTGGTTGTTCTTGTCCACATATACGTCTTGAATTTTGTACCACAGAATTATGAATTTTCCCATGGGTTTGATCTGGATCCAATTTTCCATACAATTCAAAAAAACTTCTTCCAAGCTTACAACAATGATCCATACACCATAAAAATATTGATCAGCATCTAATTTATAATTAAATTTCCCAATAATTCTTCTTATTTTATATTTTAATTTCCAAAATTACTATAATCTTCCAGTAAAATTTATATCGGACCCCATCATCCTTATCATCCTGCGTACTGCCAACCTCTACTTTTTCGTGGAACCAAGTTTTAAAATTTTATATCGGTAGTTGCAAAAACTTTTGAACACTTTACTTTTATAACGGAACAACCTCACTCTTACAAAATAAAAATGGAAAATTGTTGCGTAACACCTACCATCATCATTGTTTAATTTCTCATACGAAATTTTATTAAATTAGAAACATTTTTCTATTTTAAAAATTAAAAATAAATTATGAACAATTTTTTTAAAAAACGAGATACCAGGCATGCATAAAAAAACAAAAACTTTGACTCCAATTAATTTAAGAAATAATAGTAAGATTCGCAAAATTCCAAATTGTTCTCAACAAAATTTTTAAAAAATTTCAAAAAAATAACTTAAATTTATTTAACATTTTGACAATATATGACAATATACATGACAATATATTGATCTAAGGATTTTATGTATTTTCTTTAGTATAAACCTCTTCAAAACAGTGATGTGCCTATAATATAAGCACTTTTAACAGAAATATGAACTTATACGTAAAAGAAACTAGTATAGCATTGATTTTTAACCATTTTTCAGAAAAAATTTTTTTTTAATTTACCAACCGTAAACAAAAAGTATATAAGGAAAATCTATTTTTATTTATTTACATTAAGTACTTAACATTTCGCTCCACTGTGCGATCGATCGCATGAAAAAATTGCCTCGTGTAATATGGCACTAAGCCGCACTGACCAAATGGCCAGGTAAATAAAGGAATATTTGAAAGATACAATATGCTGCGTGCGTATTACTGAAAAAATTCACAAAAATCATTGAGTGTTCATCACAAAATTACAAGGGCGCGCCTGCCGGAAGGTTAATTTAGTTATTTAATTCAAAAAAACATGTTTTTTTATCTTTTCCAAATTTTAAGTTGTTTTAAGTCAATCCGTCGAGCCGTCTTGAAGATGTGGTCTTAATGGTGCGATTTTATAATTTATCGAATAAGAAGATGCTATGTTTGGCCTTGTTTGATAGCAAAGGACTCTGCCCACTCCTATAGAAATGCGGCATCGGTCAACTTGACTAAAAATTGAGTATGTTGTTCTTACCATTCTGAACAAAAGTCTTAATGGACACAAAGTAAAGAAATCAAAAATTTCCAAGATGCCTAAGGTCAAATGTAAATGGCAAAGTGATTTGGGAAATCTGACACTCTTCAAAATCAATTTTTAGTATTTTAATAATAGTTTATTAATTATAACCAGTCCAGAAAAGGATCCTTTGACCTTTTTTTTGCAAGACGTTTTGGTGGGCCAGCCAATCAAAACAAAGGCAGAGATCAGTCCAATCAATTGGACCTACAAACCGGTAGGTGTGTTTTGTTTCAAACAATATCCAGAGATATTATTTTAATTAAGTATGTGGGATCCTCTTATTCAGTTTGGAGTTAACGAAGTCGTAAACATTCAATCATTAAATCTCTGGTTTATGCCAATACGCCAGCAACAACTGTCAACCTTGAGCACAACGTTGTTCGCGTCATTGGCGAGATTGAGGGCAACTTTGGTGCCCAAGTCACCCAAATTTGAACCTCTCGGATAACGGCCGTAAAGCAAGCGTGGAGTCTATTTTAATGATATTATTTTTAACACATAATGGTATCAAATGCTCTTTAACTATATCCAGATATACACTACCGACCAAAGGTTTGAAAATTTTCGTATTTTACAGATTACTTCTTTTTGTAGTCGATTGATAAGTAAATTAGGTAGTGTAACTCGATATTAACCATAACAATATTTTAGAAAACCCAAAAAATGCACAAAACACTTTTCAAAACTAAAATTTTTATAAGTTAACACCTATCATAATGTAAAATACACTGTAAGTATAAATTTCGTAAACGATTTCACCATACTACGGCATCATCAGGTGATGAAATATGATAATTTATACTTACAGTGTATTTTACATATGTTAACTTTTAGAACATTTCAGTTCTGAAAAGAAGTGTTTTGTGCATTTTTTGGGTTTTCTAAAATATTGCTATGGATTTCTTTTTGTACCTTTTAAAGACTTTTTGACACATATAAAATCACTTTTACAGCAATACTTATTCGACAATTTTTCTTGAAAATTTCATTCTCTTCATTTGTGTTTATATTATACATTTTTCTATTTTGTTGCATCGTTTTTGAGTTACAGTGAGTTTAAAAAGACATTAAATTCAAAAAATATAGTCATCTGTATCTCAAACACAGATTTAGGTATCTTAGACAATGTCCAATATAAAAGTAAATGTATAAATATACGAGCGTTTTCCAATTTTTAGACAGTTGGTGTACATATATCGACACTCCCAAGGAACAACGCCGTAACTCATTTTAACCTGTTTTAGAGAGCGATTTAAAAGTTTTGAAAAGTACATATACATACATACAAAGGAAATATAACTTTTCTCTACTGACTATCTCTGGAATTATTGGTCGTAAGGTAACGTTTTTTTTACAAAAAAAAATGTTTTTTCTCAGGTTTACAGCAATAGTCAAAACTCAAAATGCTAGTAACTCGAGTTACGGCGTTGTTCCTTGAGGGGTATCGATATTATAACATATAATTTTTAACTTATAATATATAACTTCCCCGGACTTCCTAGACTTCTCCGGACTTCCTCGGACTACCTCAGACTTCCCCAGACTTCCTCAGCCTACCCCGGACTTCTTCAGACATAGTGACAAATATTATTGCGTTGCTTTAAGAAGTAAATTATTCGTTGAAATTATGACATTTTAGATAAATTTGAGATTTTGAATTTACAATAACTCAAAAACGGCGCTAGATATCGAAAAACCGAGCAAAAATTAGTGCCTTAGAATCCGAGTACTTGGTCGTTGGAAGCTATATGCAAAATTTCAGATCAATAGCGCGCAAGAATGGCGCGGCAAGAATTAATATCATTTTATATATCAGACTTCCCAGACTTCCTCGGACTACCTCAGACTACCTCAGATTTCCCCAGACTTCCTTAGACATTGTGACAAATAGTGAAAACAAAATCTCGTCCGAGTGGAATATTGAAATGGAAAACGGTGTCTCGGGTTATTCGGACAGGTTAAATCAAACAAATTATAACTTGTTAGCCAACGTTTCGGAGGATTATATTCTCTCCATCTTCAGGACTGATATGGAAACAAAAGTTCAATAATAAGTACGTGAAATGTTAAAAAAAAAACTGAATACACTCACCAAACAAGTAAAAATGGTAAGGTTGTTTGATTTTAAAAAATTGATGGTACGTGGGACACATAGGCCAATACTATGGTTACATTCAACGTTGTCAAAGAATAAAACTGTATAAAATATAAAATTAATAAATAACATGTATAAATGTTTAACATTCAGCGTATTGCAATATAAAAATCTAGTGAGAATACAGTCAATAATAGTAATATTTCCATATATTTGTTGATAAAAGTAAATGCAACCAACTGATATTAAGTAGCCAAGAAACTTAAAGATAAAACAATTATTCAAAATACCCACGTAAAAATCCACCAATAATTCAAAATGTAGTAAAAATAAGTTAGTGACCTCTATTAATAAAATAGTTAATAGATGTCGAATTCACAAAACATAAACAGTTTCCTTATTATGAACAAAAAGTGTAAACAACAAACTGTAAACAAAATGAGTCAATAACCGAACTAACAAAAACTGTAAATATAAATAATCTGTAAAAATAGGAATGTAAATCTTAAACAAGAGCATTGCAAGAAACCTGCGATAAAGGCTTTACACACTGGAAAATTACTTGGGGTCCACCTTACTTAGGAAGTTAAGGAGAAGGTCCTTAAAACCTGAATTGATGTACTTATAATCCGTCTGTTTGTTGACGCTATTGGTCGTGGTAGAAATAAACGCCGCTTCCATAAAAGTTCTTTGATGGTAGTTAGTTTCATTAGTCAATACTTTGATGTTGTTGGGGTCAAACTTATGTGCAAAGTTCTTGGCATGTTCTGCTAAGCCAGTCTTAGTAGAACCTGTTTTTATATCATACATGTGTTGTTTGACCCTTGCAGACAGCTTTTGTCTTGTTTGGCCAATATAGACTGCACCACATTCGCAACCAATGCTGTATACTACATTACTATTTTCTAAGGTAGGGATTTTGTCTTTTGTTGAAGAATATAGTGTAACAATTTTTTGTTAATTGTTGCGCGATCCCTTGATGACGATTTTTAGTACGCCTATGCTTAGTAAGGCATGCGCGAGGGATCGTAGAAGGCGCGCGCTGAGCTGTCAGCGGGATTCTAAAGCGCACGGTGAGAGAGGAAAGACGTGTTTAGTTTCGTTGGTGGCTGAAGATTATTCAGATAGGGCAGAATAATTATTAAGGAGTACGCCTGAGGAAGAAATCTGTCAGCGGATGTTGGAATTACGAAACCGTAAAACCTTTGTAATCGAGTTAACATCGGAAACCTTATTTTGGGATTGGTACCGTGGCACCAGAACTCAAACTGCCTTCATTTGCCTGCAACGTTGAATGTTCGTTTTTGGAATACGGTTTGTGGCCGTATGTTAAATCTTTCTGGTTTTTACTTACCTCGACGACTACTGGAAATAGTTCGTTTTTGTGCTACGATAAAGTTTTTGGTAGCGAAATTCTTGTTTGTGCGACGCAAAAATTCTTCAAGCAGCTTCGCAATCGAGCCGTGGTTTTTTCATCTGCAGTAGCCAGGGGAATTCATCGAGTCAAGAGCTTGTGTGGGTTGGAATTGCAGTACATAATTGGTAAACAAGTATTGTCGAATTACTATCTTGTAAACGAGCCAGGCCTTGGTAAGTGTTTTTTTGCTTTACTGATTTTTACTGCAATTGTGGAAACGTCGAGTTTTACATCAGAAATCTTTCTGGTTTTTACTTACCTCGACGACTACTGGAAATAGTTCGTTTTTGTGCTACGATAAAGTTTTGATTGAAATTGTAAATAGCGATTTGAGAAATATTTATGAGTGAGTTTATATTTATATAAATAGGTTATGTATAAATGTGACAAAATCAAAATTTATTCTTGTGGGTAATGTAGATTGTGTAATTAACAAAATAGAAATTAATGGAGTGAATCTAGAAATAGTAGAGAAAATGAAATATATGGGAGTAATAATAGATCAAAAATTAAATTTTAAAAGTTATTCACAATATGTGTTAAATAAATTGTCCAAAAAAATGTTTTTTCTGTGAAGAATAGGTAAACCTTTTAGTATATATACAAAATTGTTGTTATATAAAACAATCATTGCTCCACATATAGACTATTGTTCGACAATATTATTTACACTTAATAAAAAACAAACGAAAAAAAATCAAATTATTCAAAATAAATGCACGAGGATAATATTACTGTTTAACCACGTTAAACATAAAAATTTTTGTATGATATTAAATGTAGTATATTAAAGAAAACCATACTGTATATATGTTAAGTTTAACTATTTAATAGGTATGCAAAATAATATTCTGCAACAATTGCAATTACAGAACATTAAGTAGGTAAACTTATCAGCACTTTTTTATATAATTAACTTTTAAACGGAAATAATAAATGAAATGTAAGCAAAATTTGTAAATAAAAAGCGGACGATCCACCAAATAAAGATAGTCTAAAACCGATCGTGTTTTATTCTACACCACGGCGACCTTCTGAGAATCCAAGCCTAAAAATTCGTTGGTGAGGCTGCCAACGCTCAGAAGTCAGCCCAACTCTCAGAATCTCTCTCATCCGAGATTTTACAATTACAATGTAGCAGATATACCCCTATTCAAGTTATGCTAGAGACGCTTAAAATTATGAGTATTAAGGAAAGAATAATGTACAGATCCATTTTGTATATTTTTTTAATAAGGTTTAAAAGAGTGCCTGACTATTTGAGTGGACAATTAAAATATGTCCATGAAATTCATGATTACACCACTAAAAATAATTTTAATTTTGTCATAGAGAAAGCCAAAAAAGAACAAACAAAAAAATCACTTTTTTTTATGGGGTTAGAAATTTATAATAAGTTACCAGACAATATAAAAAATTGTAAAAAATTAAGTTTAGTTAAAATTTTATTGTGGGATCATATTATTATGAACTACCTATACATATATAAATATTTGCTTTGTTTTAGATAGTTGTTTTTGTTTTAATAATTTGTAAATAGATTAAATTGTATTTAATAGCTTAAAAAAGCTAGTTAATAAAGATTATTATTATTATTATTATCAGCTGGCGACGTGGATGTTTCCTATTTGTGGCTAACGATTCAAATTATATTAAAATTGGAAGTTGTTGTATTCTTTGTAATATTCATTATACGGTTATTTGTTAAGAGAGTTTTATTTTGTTCCGAGGAAGCAAATTCTTATTTTTTTTAGAACCTACGCTCTGCCTCCGCTATAAGAGCTGGTTTTCTACCTGGGCTTCACCACAAATATATTATTACTGGGGAATACCTATTCCAGGTGTGGTGAGCAAGATATTTTTTTATAAAAAATAGCGAAATTGCTACAATAGTAACCTACCTAAAGTGAAACGGTTGTGGAAAGTTACAGACAATTCATCGTTGATCGTAAGATCTCTGAATAGATGCCTCAACCTGATAGCTAACCACGGATGGAAGGTGATTTTGTTGCATTTCTTTTTGATGTCTATGTCAGGATCTACAGGTCTTATCGGTAGGATAGACGGTCTTTTCCGGAAGAGGGTTCAAAAGAAGAGGTTCAAAAAGAATATTTTGAATATTCATATCAAAATAGCCATTAAGACGATAAACACCACCAACGCACAGATCATCTCACAAATTAATATATTAAAATCTATCTTGCCCCAAAATACTATTGATAAATTCGTGAGTATAGAGAAGTGGCATTACGGGAAACGTTTCATGGATATTAGAGGAAGAATGTGCAGGAAGTTCCAAGTGTTACTTCAACAACAACACCAGTCTAACCTTCTAGGCAACGAAGAATGGGTGTTGAATCTTACAGACACCCAATTACCCGAAATTGTTTCTAAGACAATATCGCTAGGACCAAAATTTGTTATAACTTCGACTACACGGGACTTTCCCATGTACACCTTCCTGTCCGAAATAGAAAACACATTAGAAAACAGTACCTTAACCACTACGAAAAAAGAACTCTTAAGAGGAAAACTGATAAATATTACGCATAACTTCATTAACAGACCGGAGGAAGAGGACCCTATTGCCAAACCCGTTTGGGCAACCAAAAACTTTTTCAAGAAAAACCCTCACATTTTGGTCCTGAAAGCCGACAAGGGAAACTCCACGGTAGTTATGAGCAAGACGGAATACGTGGAAAAAATGAACGCATTATTCGAAGACGGAAATAAATATAAGAAACTCACCACGACAATCCAAGGTAAATTTAACAAAAAGATTAAAGAATTACACGAAAATGGTTACATTGATGCTACAACCAGGAAATCGTTAACTAAATATAATTCCCAGTTTCCAAGAGCCTATGGATTACCCAAGGCCCACAAAACAGGTACACCTCTGCGTCCGGTTATCAGTTACATCGAATCCCCATCCATCCCTCTTGCAAGGTACATAAATAACATTCTAAAAAACTTTATACCGTTTTTGCCATTCAATGTAAAAAATACTAAGGATGCGAAGGAGAAGATTGTAAGAAGCACAGTACCCAACGACTATGTATTGATATCATTCGATGTTAACTCCTTGTTCACTAACATTTCTAAGGAAACTGTCATCGCTTCTATATCGAACAATTGGGACCTTATCGCCCCTTTCACCTCTATCCCCTTGAATATATTTATTCAATTAATAGCCATCATATTCGATAACAGCTATTTTAGCTTTGATGGCAACTTTTACTCCCAGTTGGTCGGATCGGCAATTGGGGACCCTTGCTCACCATTCTTTGCGATGTTTGTCATGCATGACCTCTACAACTTCTTCGGCACCATTGGTTTTGAGCTACCTTTCCTATAGCTCTATGTAGATGACATTTTCACCGCTGTGCCAGCTACAGAGATAAATAGTTGTATAGAGATATTGAATGGCTATGACAGGTTACTTGATTTCACCTATGAACTTGAGTCCGACAACTCCATCCCATTCTTAGACCTACGTGTACAAAGAAGATCGGACGGTACACTTTTTACAGACATTTACCGAAAACAATCGTCTACTGACAGGCTCCTGAATTACAATTCGTCACATCCACTTAACCAGAAAATGAGCGTTATTAATACATTAAAGCATAGAATACACAATTGCGTGCCTGATGAACTTGTTGGTATTAAGTTATGTGATCTCAAATCCCAGCTCCTCCGAAACGCATACCCAGGACGTTTGGTAGACTGGACCCTCTTCCGGAAAAGACCGTCTATCCTACCGATAAGACCTGTAGATCCTGACATAGACATCAAAAAGAAATACAACAAAATCACCTTCCATCCGTGGTTAGCTATCAGCCATCCGTTGTTAGCTATCAGGTTGAGGCATCTATTCAGAGATCTTACGATCAACGATGAATTGTCTGTAACTTTCCACAACCGTTTCACCTTAGGTAGGTTACTATATTCTTCAACAAAAGACAAAATCCCTACCTTAGAAAATAGTAATGTAGTATACAGCATTGGTTGCGAATGTGGTGCAGTCTATATTGGCCAAACAAGACAAAAGCTGTCTGCAAGGGTCAAACAACACATGTATGATATAAAAACAGGTTCTACTAAGACTGGCTTAGCAGAACATGCCAAGAACTTTGCACATAAGTTTGACCCCAACAACATCAAAGTATTGACTAATGAAACTAACTACCATCAAAGAACTTTTATGGAAGCGGCGTTTATTTCTACCACGACCAATAGCGTCAACAAACAGACGGATTATAAGTACATCAATTCAGGTTTTAAGGACCTTCTCCTTAACTTCCTAAGTAAGGTGGACCCCAAGTAATTTTCCAGTGTGTAAAGCCTTTATCGCAGGTTTCTTGCAATGCTCTTGTTTAAGATTTACATTCCTATTTTTACAGATTATTTATATTTACAGTTTTTGTTAGTTCGGTTATTGACTCATTTTGTTTACAGTTTGTTGTTTACACTTTTTGTTCATAATAAGGAAACTGTTTACGTTTTGTGAATTCGACATCTATTAACTATTTTATTAATAGAGGTCACTAACTTATTTTTACTACATTTTGAATTATTGGTGGATTTTTACGTGGGTATTTTGAATAATTGTTTTATCTTTAAGTTTCTTGGCTACTTAATATCAGTTGGTTGCATTTACTTTTATCAACAAATATATGGAAATATTACTATTATTGACTGTATTCTCACTAGATTTTTATATTGCAATACGCTGAATGTTAAACATTTATACATGTTATTTATTAATTTTATATTTTATACAGTTTTATTCTTTGACAACGTTGAATGTAACCATAGTATTGGCCTATGTGTCCCACGTACCATCAATTTTTTAAAATCAAACAACCTTACCATTTTTACTTGTTTGGTGAGTGTATTCAGTTTTTTTTTTTAACATTTCACGTACTTATTATTGAACTTTTGTTTCCATATCAGTCCTGAAGATGGAGAGAATATAATCCTCCGAAACGTTGGCTAACAAGTTATAATTTGTTTGATTTAACCTGTCCGAATAACCCGAGACACCGTTTTCCATTTCAATATTCCACTCGGACGAGATTTTGTTTTCACTATTTGTCACAATGTCTAAGGAAGTCTGGGGAAATCTGAGGTAGTCTGAGGTAGTCCGAGGAAGTCTGGGAAGTCTGATATATAAAATGATATTAATTCTTGCCGCGCCATTCTTGCGCGCTATTGATCTGAAATTTTGCATATAGCTTCCAACGACCAAGTACTCGGATTCTAAGGCACTAATTTTTGCTCGGTTTTTCGATATCTAGCGCCGTTTTTGAGTTATTGTAAATTCAAAATCTCAAATTTATCTAAAATGTCATAATTTCAACGAATAATTTACTTCTTAAAGCAACGCAATAATATTTGTCACTATGTCTGAAGAAGTCCAGGGTAGGCTGAGGAAGTCTGGGGAAGTCTGAGGTAGTCCGAGGAAGTCCGGAGAAGTCTAGGAAGTCCGGGGAAGTTTGCGAAGTTCGAAGTGGGAGGAAGTCTGGTGTACACAATTTTTAAGCGGGGTGTACCCCTCAATACACATAGTTGTAGTGATTTTTTGGCGTGCGCAAGGTTGCTGCTTCTTATGGCATGTACGTTTACACATTTCATGATTTACCCCTCGATGTGTATATACTTTATAACTATACACTATCAGTATCTGTTCAGATATTTTCTGATAAAATTGATAAATCATTAGCTTCATTAATCCATGAATTATTTAACAGAAATTTCAAGAACTTATTGACGCAAAAATTTGTTGGTGTAGTACTAACTTGTTGCTGTATGGACATTAATTTATTGGAGTACACATTTAAATTGTACGAAACAATTATCTGAGCCGAGTTGACATTCATATGAAAAATCAAATTTGAAATTAATCATTAATTAAATACAGTAGTTTTTTTGTAAAAGTTAAATAACAATTCTGCGGTCACATGCAATAAAGGAATAAGTTGACTTATATTCATATTTTTGTAGAATTAGATTCCTAATAATCGGTGTGAAGTTCCGTTATAAGGAAAAAAGTTAATGTCAATAAATAACAGAAAATTTATTCAATTTATAAACACAGGGTATTCTACGGAGCACTTTCCGAATAAATAGAAAATTTATTAATTTTTTACAGATCACGTTTTATTTATTTAATTTTAATGTACATCTGTTTCTAGTAAGTTGGTATAAATTGATATATAGTAGCACCCCTCTATAATGAGTCCCGGTTATAACGAAAAATCGGCTATAACGAGTAAATCGTTTGTTCCAGGCCCGTAGCCAGGGGGGGGGGTACCTGGGGGCACGTGCCCCCCCCCCCCCCCCCGAAATGTTCAAAAGCAAAAAAAAAATTTGAAAATAAAATAGGTAAATAGATATATTTTTAAAGTGGGAACAAAAATTGTTTTTTCCCGGAAAAATTTTCGAAAGGGGAACCCCCAAAAAAATTTTTTTTTTAGAGTGCCCCCCCCCCGAAATAAAATCCTGGCTACGGGCCTGGTTTGTTCCATTGCAGTTTTGTATACTACTCCATGTAAAATTTCCTCTCTATACAGAGTACGTTTTTGGCATTGAGGTGGATGTAACGAGATTTTTGTTTGGTTTCGGATCGGTAATAGCGAGAAATTTCAGAAGTAGATCGGATATTACGAGAGTTTCTGGGAAAACATAAAGACACCTGCAGGGTAACGTTTCATAATAGCATTATAATAGGACTAATACTATTAGTTGGAAAGTAGAAGTTGAATATTATTAAACTATCGAAAAATAATGGAGAATGATTTTTGGCTAGTCCTTTAGAATAGGTTATTTCATCAATAAGTACCAAAAACCACGCAGTTAGCTGTTCAGATTAATCATTTCAAAAGTATTTCAAGTTACTTGTAACTTGTAATATTAGTAAATTTTCATTATGAAGCAGAGCCCAGGTCTCAATTACATACTAGAATTTTATCAGAATTATATTTTAGCTGTTCGGGAGTTTTGTTAATGGGTGCATCCACAGATCATCAGATGCTCTTTTTAATAACCTAGTATCATTAGAAAGTGCAATTGATAAAATTAAGATTCTTTATTACCGCTAACAAACCAAAACTACAGACATTTTTCAATAACTTATTAAATGTTATGTTAGTATGCATTTAAATTTCTTTTTTGTTATCAACTTTTAGTGTCGGGGACTGTTTATAACGAAAATAAAATCTGTTATAACGAGTAAGTATACAGTTTGTTCACGATAAGAGGTAACAGTGAATACTTCTTTTATCTTACTAGATATAAAAAAATCTGATGTGGACACCACATAACTTCCTTGTAATTTTTATAATAATTGTACAAGAATCTCGTTGATCTACTCATGCGCGTCATGAATTACGACTTTTGGCACAAACAATCGAAACCAAAAATAGGACGTGCACAACTAGATGCCATAAGTGTCTCAAATCCAAAATTTCAACTTTCTACGACCTACGGTATTGAGATATGCGACATACAGACGTCCGTACGTAAGTACAGACGTCACAACGAAAATAGTCAAAATGGATTCAGGGAAGGTCAAAACGGATATTTCCGTCAAAATCTGGAAATCGAAAAAAATCGGGATCACAATACTTCTTTGTTTTACAAGGAAATAAAATAGTTTAAATAGTTTTTTATTCAACTCGAAATTTTCCATCGGAAACCGCAGAGGTAGATTATTTTGGACTCAACCGGAAGTAAACATGAATTATTTTTTTTCAAATACCAACATGTCTTTTTTTAACATTTTTGTAATCGGCAGTTTTTTCTTATCATACATACATATAAAATTACCATAGGGTTACATATTAAGAAAATTTTCGAGAAAAATGCAAGATAAATTTATTAATTACTTTATTTTATTTAGTGTGCCATGAAAACAATACAACATCACGGTACAGAAAACAACCTATCTGATAAATTATTCAAAAATGCCACCATTTTGTTCAAGACATGATACTATAGCAGCCCCTATCACTCCAATGGGAGAAAATATAAAAAGCGGTCATAAGTTTTCACAAATTTTAGTTCCTTAGGATGGCGTTAGTAGTTCAGTTCAATTCAGTTTGCTATATGTCTGCCAACAGCTGTTCGATGCTTATGTTGATAATTTAACTTATTAATAGATAAAACTTGATAATTGTATAATAAATTGTGTTTAATCGAAGTAATTCCTTAATTTTTATAGTAATTATAATAATATTGTATTAGAGTAATTAAAAAAGAAACTTTCTATACGACTAATACAGAATACGAACATTCTGGCTCAATTTTCAATTCAGAAAATACACATTCTTCGCACCTGTTACAGAATATTTCATTCTGTAACATCCGTTACAGAAGTTATTATTTTTAATTTTTTGTTTTGACGAAAATAAAATTTATTATTTTTATAAAAAAAAATATCAACAAGTTGTTTTACTGGTTTTATAAGGCCAACTGTCAAATTGGTGTTCGCGTATTACAAGAAATACACTAGCACTGTGCGTCTGTCCTATACAAAGTATAGTCTGGAAGTCGTTTGGATTGGCTATTCTGCACTCGGGGACCGTCACCGTCGCCTAAACGGCTCGGGTGACAAACTTTCCCCTCATGCAGAATATGGCAATTCCTAACTCGTTACAGAATATACTATTCTGAAATTTATGATAAAATTAATTTTAAATCTTCCGCCTATTTAATTTGGAACTATACTACTAGCGCCGCCTACATCATCTGACAACATAACACCACTTACTTGTAACATGGAGTGACAGGGGGCTGTATTATAGTATCATTTTGTTTTTATAGCACACTAAATAAATTAAATAATTCATAAATTTATCTTGTATTTTTATCGAAAAATTTCTTATGCAACCCTATAATAATTTTATGTTTGTATAGAGAAAAATTGCAGATTACGAAAATGCTAAAAAAAAGACATTTTGCCATTTGAAAAAATAAATTCATTTTTACTTCCGATTGAGTTTGAAGTACAAACGAATTTACTTCCGCAGTTTCCGATGGAAAATTTCGAGTTGAATAGACAAGTATTTAAACTTTTTTTTGTATCTAGTAAGATATAAGAATTATTCACTGCAACCTCTTATCGTGAACATACTGGATAGGCTGGTCCCTTGAGGTCTCGTTATAGAGGGGTTCTACTGTATTAGCGAAATAAATAGTTCAATAATTATTGTTCTTATAAATAATTACTTATAATTCATTTTATTCATACCGAACATTATTCAGCATAAAATCTGATGTTTTATTATTGAAAAATTAAATATACTGCAATGATATTATTTAGGGTGGTTATTAGACAAGAAAAATGGGTTGTAAAAATTATTGTAATTCAAAAGGGAAAATGAAACAAAATTGTAAAAAAAACAAGGATGTAAAAATAAGGTAGTCTAGAAAAATTATTAATTGTGAATTGTCAAATAACTTAATAATTGTAAATGTTAAATGAATTTGAATATAATTGTAAATTTTGTATAAATATTTAATAAGCAAAGAATACATAGCAAATTTGGCGCTCGGGGCATAGAGACTTGATACAGGTTCCGGTGAACCTAGGCTAGGAATTAAAAAAATGAATACGAGGGGATATACAAAGAAAATGGCAGAAGACCAACGAGAACAGGAAGAGCAAGAAAGTACAGCGAGGGGAGACGAAGCAGAAGTAGTACCTAAAAAGCCAGAAGAAAAAAAAAGAGACAAGTTTGAGAAAATTCTTTTTATGATGATGCAGAAAATAGAGGAGAAAGTAGAAGAAACCAATAAGAAAGTGAAAGGCAAAGCGGAAGAAACCAATAAAAAAATAGAAGACAAAGCGAGAGGGAGAAGGAAGCGAAGCAAGAGATGGGTTTATTGGTAAAAGGAATCAAAGAGGAGTTTGAGAAAAAGGTTGAGATGGAAAATAAAGTGGTGAAGTTGGAAACAATGTTAACTAAGACGGTCGAGGAAAACGAAAATAATATGATAAAGACAAAGAATGAATTTAAACAGATAATTGAATTATATTCAGATAATTGAATAAAGTGGTAAATGTTGGAATCAAGTTAGAACAAGTCAGGAAAGAAGTTGAGGATCAAGTGGTAAACGTAGAAGTAGAAAAAATCTGTACGATTGCGGAGTTCACCTATCAATATGGGAACAGAATGAATCAAAATAGGGGATGTTACAATAGGGCAGAATTTGGGGGAAGAAATAACTGGGAGAATTACAAAGATAATGGGGAACGAGATGAAAATAATACACAAATAATACAGGATGTTAGACAAACGGGGGGATATAATCATAAGAGGAATAATTATAGAAATGTTGACAGCTAAAATTATAGCAATTGGGGCAATAACCAAAGAGGAACAAATTATCGGGGAAATTTCCAAAACAATTTTATAAAACGGGGATATCACCGCGATAGAGAAAGAAGGTTTGGAAATGGTGAAGGGGAAAATACAGCAACAAGGGAGGTTCACAACGTAGTGGTACAAGAGGAAAATGAAAGGGTAGAAGAAGGGGGGGACATAAAGGGGAAACAGTTATTATATTCGATATAAAATATTAGTTTAGGTGTCTCGTGAAACACAAAACAAATATTTAAAGAGGAATGTGCAATGATATTTAGGGTGGGTTTTAGACAAGAAATAATATGGGTTGTAAAAATTATTGTAATTCAAAGGGGAAATGAAACAAAATTGTAAAATAAACAAGGATGTAAAAAAAGTAGTCAAGAAAAATTATTAATTGTGAGTTGTCAAATAATAGGTTTGTTCCAATAACGAGTTATCGTCAGTAATATTACTACAACGCAAGCGCATTAATGAAATGTCGTTCCAACAGACACAAGTTACCAGTTCGGAATCCTAGATTACTAACAAACCTCTGTTCCAACAAACATGTTGAACGGTTCAACTTAGTTCATTTGCGGTTCAAACGATACTTGCTACGGAGCTAGTATCAATAGTTCGTAACATGAATAGCCATGCGCAAATGTTATAGTTGAGTATTGTTATTGCCCAGGTAGTTTTCCTATCATTAATTACTTTTTTTTTCGTAATAAAATCGAGAAATTTAAATAAGTACATACGTACATATTATTTAAGTGCACGTTACAAAAAAAAAATATCAATAAATGGATGGTGGCAGGAAGCGAGGATTAAAAAATATTTATTAAAAAGTGCATTAAATCATAAAAACATGAAATCAAAAATTTATTTAATATTATAGGTAATCAAATGATTAGCATCCTCCTAGAACCCGCATTAATTTTTAAATCCGTTTATTAACTGGGCAGACATTGATTTAAAGAAATGTTATAAAATTTCGTCTGTAATGACTTTCTGCCAGTTGCCATACAACTTTTAACAAATTTTGCAATTTGTTGTATTATAGATTTTGTATTATCGGTAATTCTTCGTTTCATAATAACCCAAAGATTTTCAATCGGATTTAAATTCGGGCTGTTACCTGGCCATTCCAAGATAATAACACCTTAATATCTTTATTTATAAAAATTCTTAAACGTCTTTAATAAATAAGTAAGTACAGTACCAAATAACATTGCCAACGGGATTATTTGTGTATATAACAGATCCGATTTTCGAGGTTTTTTTGAAGTAAAATTCACCATTGAACTTGTTCTTAAAATAACAATTATAAATTAACTTCAAAAACAAAAAAATATTCATGAAAACAGGCTTCAAATAAGCATAAAAATTGAAAATAAGCATAAAAAGGCAAAAAAAGCATAGAAAAACTTCATAACATAAATCGGTATACATTTTAAAACAATTTATTGCTGCCTTAAATATTAACGATAAGCATCGCTCGCTATGATCACACTTGTCAATTATTTGAGGTTAATCTCGGTTCGAAAACAATTCGCAAAACGTTCCAACACAGCTTTACGTTACTACTTGTAAATTTACTAGTGTTCCTAACGCAGGCGCAATACGTGGTCAAATTACTAGTTGCCGTCGATAATCGAATTGCTTGTTGGAACAAACCTAATTTAATAATCGTAAATGTGAAATGAAATAATGAATTTGAATATAATTGTAAATTTTGTAATAAATATTTAATACACAAAGAATACATAGCAATACTTATTACTATAAGCTTAAATTCAAATGATTAAAATTTCACATTCAGTCACTTCCGGTCATATTCGTACACTCCTATGTTAGTGCTCGTGCCAAATAGAAATAGACCGACAATCATCGTTTTTCAGCAATAACCTTCTTGATTTTAGAGATACAGCAAAAACTGTAATATACAATTTAAAAACTAATAAAATTCTTTAAGTTCGTATACTACAACTTTTGCCGTATCTCAAAAATCAAGAAAGTTATTGCAGAAAAACGATTATTGTCGAGTTCATTTCTACTTGGCACGAGTTATAACAATGTAAATTTTTTTGACACACAAAAATTACTTTTACAGCAAAACTTATTACACTTTTTGTTGGAAATTTCATCCCTTCAATTTTTGTTTATAATAAGCATTTTTCCGTTTTGTAGTGACTTAAAAAAAACTCTGTAAAATACAATAAATAAATATTTTCATCTGTATGTTAGGAACGGTGCTACAAAATTGGAAAATGTATATTATGAACAAAATTATATGAAATGAAATTTTCAATAATAAATGTTTATTCATTCTTTTATTTCGTTGTACTAATTTTGAAATACAGATGCAAATATTTTTTGAATTTTACAGTCTTTTTTAAATCTCTGTAAAACGGAAACGGTGCGAAAAACGGAAAAATGTATATAAACAAAAATTAAGAGGATGAAATTTGCAACAAAAAGTGTCTAATTAATAAGTTTTGCTGTAAAAGTAATTTTTATGTGTCAAAGATAGATCTTCAAAAGGTAGAATTTACATTGTTAACATAGGAGTGTACGAATATGACCGGGAGTGACTGTATATGCATCTGCAAAAAAGACATAAGTCAATTTATATCTTAAATTGCTAAACTCAAATTAAAACATTTCTACACTACGGAAATAAGTCAAATTTAAAATAACAATTAAAATGTCTAGAGGGTGCTGAATGAATTAGCCGAACATAGGAAATTTATACAAATTCCTGCTTCCCTAAATGTTTTAAAGAAAAAATGAAAAACCACAAAAATGATAAGAGCATTAGATTTCATCTAGCATTTACTTAAAAAGTCAAAATATGCTTTTGAAATTGTTAAAGTTTTATTTGTCAGACTGGCCATGTAAGTTTCCAATGTAATTATTTTTACCGAAAATCGTCATCAAAACAACACTTTCCTGCTTATATACGCGCAGGGAAATTGAATTTTAATGACTAGTCCGGTAATAATTAGTAATTGTAACAAAATTAAAGAGACGTCGTTCTTTTCGTTATTACTTATTACTGTTTGACAGTAACTATCTATGGTAACTATGTAGTCAACAAATTGACAAACGTGATTTTTGCTCATTTTAAAAATGTTGTTCAATGATGTTTTAAAATTTCGATTTTCGGTAATAGTTATTTACCTAAAAGTCAGGAAAATGATACATTACTGACGAGAAGCAATGTTGAAATACGAGGCACTCTATGCCGAGTTTTTAAAGCTCCGAGTAAAGTGAGACGTTTTCCTGACAAGTATGGTATTAAATTTTACCGAAAATCGTAAGAAATCGAAATTTTAAAACATTATTGAACAACATTTTTAAAATGAGCAAAAATCAAGTTTGTCAATTTGTTGACTACATAGTTACCATAGATAGTTACTGTCAAACAATAATAAGTAATAACGAAAAGAAAGACGTCTATTTAATTTTGTTACAATTACAAATTATTAGCGGACTAGTCATTAAAATTCAATTTCCCTGCGCGTATATAAACAGGGAAGTTTTGTTTTGATGACGATTTTCGATAAAATTTAATACCATACTTGTCAGAAAAATGTCTCACTTTACTCGGAGCTTAAAAATACTAAGCACAGAGTGCCTCGGATTTCAACATTGCTCCTCGTCAGTAATGTATTATTTTCCGGACTTTATAACTATTGAAAATAAAAATTAAATTGAATAATTACATGTCCACTCTGATAAATGAAAATTTTAACAATTTCAAAAGCATTTTTTGACTTTTTAAGGTGGTTGGGTCGAGTTCGCGTTCACGGGTGACGATAGGTTTTTTTTAGATAAAATCAAAAGAAAACAGTTTTCTTTATGTAGTATTAGTAAATTTTCAACTCTTTTTACGCTGTAGTTTTTAAGAAATCTTCTTTTAAAATTTTCAAAAAATACATTGCAAACATAGGAAAACGCTCACATTGGGATGTTGCTATTAGATTTACCGTATAATTATTGAGAAATGGCTATTAAAGTAATACCCGCCTTTTTGCTTCCTTGTAAAACAAGGAAGTATTGTGATCCCGAATTTCTTCGGTTTCCAGATTTTGACGGAAATATCCGTTTTGACCTTCCCTGAATCCATTTTGAGTATTTTCGTTGCGACGTCTGTATGTCGCATAACTTAAATACGGTAGGTCGTAGAAAGTTGAAATTTTGGATATGAGATACTTATAGCATCTAGGCCAAACTCTACCAAACCACCTAAAATAAAAGCTTGATGAAATGTAGGGAACAGTCAGGGAATTTAGACCACGAATTTCACTTTTTCCCATATACCATTAGAGAGAAAACAATAATTTTTCATGTATTTAAAAAAAATTTTTTTTGCGGATTATCCATTAGTTTTCGAAAAAAACGGAATTTAAAAATCGAAAATTTTACATATAACATACAATGCATAAATTAGTGGGAGGAGTCAAATTACTTTAGTTTAATTAATTCATTTTAAGGTGGATCCGTGATTTGCCGTGGTTGCGCTAGGAAAAACTTACCCTATGCAGCTCTCCACTGCACTCCGGGTCGTTTTGGCTGGCGCTTAACTCACTAAAAAACATCCCTGAACCAAATCCACCTCGACTGGGAGGTCCGACCTCTCTAGAGAAGCCGCACTTGGCAAGGTACGACACGCGTGTGACGTCTAGCACTAAGACTATATCAGAGTACACGTATCGTCAACAGAAAACCTGAGTACAATTTCTATGTACTTTCATGTGAAACACATCGTTGGTGAAACCAGAAAACGGTGTAACTCCACTTTTATTCAAAATGCGAGTTTCAACCCAATCATTAGTGTAGTTCAGAAAATAAACAGTTTTTATTGCCTCCTGTAAAATAATAATAGTTATTTACATAAAATTCCAGAAAATGACAAATTAATGACGAGAAGCAATGTTGAAATACGAGATACTTTGTGCGAAGTATTTTAGAGCTTCGAGTAGAGTGAGACATTTTTCTGACATGTTTTGTATCAAATTTTTCCGAAAATCGTAGAAAATCAACATTTTAAAACACTAATTGAACAACATTTTTAAGATGAACAAAAATCAAGTTTATCAATTTGTTAAATCCATAGTTACAAACGATACAATTACTAATTATTATCGGACAGGATAATTACCGAGAAATTCAATTTCTCTGTGCGTTTATAAGCAGGGAAATGTAGTTTCGATGACGATTTTCAGAAAAATAAAGTTACACCGTTTTCTAGTTTCACCAACGATATGGAAAATTTAAATTTTCAAATGCCGTTTTCTCGAAAACTAATGGACAATCCGCAAAAAAAACTAACTGAAAGTAACCGAAATCTATTATCATTCGTAGTTTATATTTCTGGATTATTTTTGTCTATCATTTTTTCTCTAAAATAATCAGGAAAGCAGGAATTTGCATAAATAAGTTTTTACATGTTAATTTCCTATATTTAGCTAATTCATGCAGCACCCGGTATATAAAGTTTCTACGGTATTTATACATTTGTGAGGTTGTAATTACACTTTCAAAATATCAGTTCAATGGCTATAAGCTAGTAATTTTAAAATTGAAACTAAAAAAACGTATTTTATCTACTGTAAAATTGGGTATTTTACAACCTTTGTTGCATGTGACCACAGAATTAATATACAGGGTTGCCATCCATTTTTCAAAATAAATTCCATGACTTTTCCAGGTTTTCCCAGACTTAATTACACAGTGTTACATGGTACAGCTTCAAGAATGGGAGGGGGTGATTCTAATAGAATTTTTTGCGCTGAAAACGAACTGACTTCGAAATTGCTCCATCACCTCAGGTTTTTTCGAAATTGTAGCTTAACCGTACATCACGTATTGTATCATATCAGCTACATATGAAAAACAGAAAAAAAAACAAAAAAAAAACGTCGTATAGCAGTTTTTTTAAATTTATATCTTACATTACGTACATTAGGAAAATCATTATATAAATCACCGTATATCAAATGTGCCGCATTTAAAAAATTTCAAAAAAAAATTTTTTTTTAATTATTTTCTCCTTTATATAGGCAATATGTCCAACTCAAAAATATTATTTTCATTGCAAAAGAAAAAATTGCATGATGTAGGGTTAAATGGTCAAGAAATGGCTATTTTAACCATTTTCATGATTTTTTTCAGGGAACCTCATTTCTTTGTTTCAATTTTACCCAAGTGCATCGCATAGTACTACTACTTAGCTTTAACATCCATTTTTCAAAATCGTTCTACGATTTTTTCAACTGAAGATATACCATTTTTAAGTCAAGAGGTTTAGTCATGTAAATTCACCCGTTCTACCTTGCCAAATTTACTTTTCGATAAGTTTTTTAGTATTAATTAATAAGCGACCTCAACCCCTGTGTAGGCAGAATACTAAAGAACTTGTCAAAAAGTAAGTTCGGCGCGGTAAAACGGGTAAATTTGCATGACTAAACCTCTTGACTTAAAAATGATATATCTTCACTTTAAAAAATCGTAGAATGTTTTAGAAAAATGTATTTTAAAGCTAAGTAGTAGTATGCGATGCACTTGTGTAAAATTGAAACAAAAAAATTAGGTTCCCTAAAAAAAATCATGAAAATGGTTAAAATAGCCATATTTTGAACATTTAAGCTATACAACTTCAAAAAAACCTGACGTGATGGAACAATTTCAAAGTCAGATTCGTTTTCAGGGCAAAAAAATATCTATTAGAATGACCCCCGCCCATTCTTGAAGCTGAAAAAAGTTCAATTTTGTAACACTGTGTTATTATTACGTCAATCTATTTGAATTATTTCCCAATTATAATTAATGTTGAAGAATTAAATCCTTGACTTTTCCAGGTATTTCAGACTAGTGGGAATTAATGTTAATATTATGAATGAATTTAATAACGTTGTTAGCTGGTGAGTTAAGTACGTACTTAGTGCAAATTTGAATACATTTTACCTATTGGTCAAATATGAATTAAGGGAACACCAAGTGCGCACTAAACCTACCAACTAAAAATGTTAGAATACAAACAAATACAGTTGAATCCGCTTAAGGTGATCAGGTGATCACAGATAATGTTATCAGTCGGTTATTGTGATCATTTTGACTGAGAACCGGCCACTTTAATTAGTTTACATACAAAAACCACCGGATAATGTGATCAAAAGCCGTTTATTATTATCACTTTCAATGAATTTCCTACACAATAATCGCAATTTCTAAATATCTTTTTCTGATTTGTCATTGAAATTTTATATATCTTTACAAAACACGTCACTCGTTTTAATTTCTATACAAAAACTAATGAAGTTTCCCGTTTCATGGCGTGTTTCTATTTTTATTTTGCTAAATGTGCACTTTGCTTTATGCATTTTAATTTAAGTTTAGTTTATTCTTGCTAAATTTACCTAATTCTTCTAAAATTCGTTGTTTTCCCAAAATTTGCTTATTGTTATCAGTCGGTTAATGTTATCAAAATGTTCTTGGCCCAAAGTGATCACATTAAGCGGATTCTACTGTAAATAAACATAATTTGCACAAGCCAATCCCAAAGAAGTGTCTGCAATTAACCAGGATGTTGGTCAGTGTTCTTATAGTAGTACCATATTAAATTAACCGTCGACACTAATGCAAGTTCATATTCTAGTTTTATTCGAATGGATGCTCGAATTAATGTCAATCCAGCATTACAAAAACAATAATAATTAAGCGTCGTTCTCAGCCAATTAACCACAATATAGCGTAACAAAGCATAACTTAACATAGCACTACAAAACAAAACAGTATCGATTTATTTGATATAATTAAATTGACGAATTATATAATAAATTTGGTATATTATACTAATTATAGTACAATACCAATAATTATTATGTTCCGACGTTTACTTTCAATTTCTACCAGCGCCTTCCTATTAATTCGTTGATATAATAGGTAAATTCATAATGGACATAAAATTGTTAAGCTATGTTACATTATGCAAACCTCATCATTTGCCAATTTGATCACACACATAAGTTTCAATGTATTTTAAGTTTTATGTTAAGCTATGCTATGTTGTGTCACGTTAATTAGATGAGTAAGACGCTTTACAAAAATAATTGTAACAGTACGTCATGGGTATTCTGCGAAAATTCATTCAGTCAAAATTTTTGTGTTTTGACTTAAGTGAATACTATGAAGGGGTATTGGTTTGTTAACGCTTTATAAGCTGCGAAAACGCACTAAGTCGTATCTATACAAATAGCAAAGATAAAAATATGGTCAGAGAAAAAGCACTTTCAAATTCAATTTTCTCAATAGTATTTGACTTAATGTATATTCGCAAAATACCCACGAAATGCTGTTTTTAAATTTCATAATACGTAAGAATTTTATTCTGTGAACCTTAAAAGCTGACTTAGAAATGGCCAGCTTTTAACAAAAAGTCAACCTTTTTTGACAACAAAATCGTTTTATGGCTTTATGAAAAATCATCCAATTCAAAAAGAATACAATTTACGAATTTTTAATTTTAGCTGTAAAATTTTGAAAAAATTTGTCAAATTATGTCAAAATTTAAAACATCAAAAGCAATTGGCCATTTTCCAGAATGACTTTTGAAAATACAAGGAAACTTAAAAAAAAAAGTGACTTGCTAAAAGCTAACTTTTTCTTAAAAATCGACTTCTAAGGTTCAGAAAATAACTGCCTTTTATTAAAAATAGTATTAATAAAGTTAAATTCAACATTTTTTTATTATTTTAAATGAATACTTATTCGCATTAGATAAAAATATAAAATTAACTAGTAGCAATTTTTTCATTCTTATTTAAGGATAACGCAAGTCTTTTTCTAGCATTAGACTCTACAACAAGTGATTTACACCTAAGTGATCCATCGGACGGAGTTGGTGTACCTTTCCTTCTTTGGGTGATATTCAAATTTTTACGTATTATTGAATTCTTAAGAGCACTCTCTGTTTTATCTGGTAAATTAAATGCAAGTTTAGTCCATATTTCCATTTGGGCTTCTCTCGATTCTCGTAAAACATTACGTATGGCTCCGGTTTCGCCCACCATTTCTTGCAATTTTTGGATAGTTTGATACAAACACACTCCACTAACTAAGCCAAAGTCAAATAGACTGCACATATGCACTACAAAATTTCTATATAAATTTTTAAGCAATAATTCTTTCCCTCTCTGTTGTACAAACATTATACATGCAAGAGGAATTTGACAATCGCCAACAAAGCCGTGCTTCATCACATGAAGATTCCACATTTTCATTAATTCCTTTTCACCTTCATTAACATCGGTAAATTCGTCAATCATCATAGTGGTTTTGGTTCTCAGCCATTCAGGATCATTTTCTCCTTCCGAATCCACATCCATTTCTTTAGGATGAATCGGTAAACAAGTGATGGTGTGATGATATAAACGATTATGACCCGTTATAAATGGTCTTTGTCCATCGTATTCGCAGTCATCTAATTCTAAGAATTCCGATAAACTAGATTTGGGTCTTTTAGGATGGCAAACCAATATGTGTGTCACAGAAGCACGTCGAATTGGTCCGTTTCTAGAAAATGCACACATTGATGGTTGCGAAATTAAATCATGTGGAGATCCCGTATACGATCCATCGTACAACTCGTTTATGGCAACATCTATTCGAGCCCCTTGCGGTAATGGAACATAAGTAAAAGTAAAGCGAGCATGACACAATTTTAAATGCTTCATTAATGTATACAGAGCATAACAATTTAAACTACACCAAGGACAATGAAAATCTTCGCAAGCTTCTGTTTGTTGACGTGAGTTATTGTTATACACAAATTGATAAACTATTTGTAATTTTTCTTGGCAGTTGTTGTTAATAATACCACTAATAATATTATCGTTGTTTATATTACAAGAGACATTTTCTTTATTGTTGCCAATTATATATGGCTTTGGTATTTCCATAAATTGTTTACACGGCTCTTGAGACCACGTCAACTTAAATCTAATAATTGGACCTTTTTCTAAAACATCAAGATTTGCATTTCCTAAATCACTAACAGATTCCCAATTTGAATATTTCTTTGGAGATGTTTTTATCGGGGCGGTTACTTCTTGTAAATACACATCATAATCGCCATCGGTTAATACGCAACGATTGTGTTTATCATATACAGTCAATTCGGAAACGTAAAACTTTGAGTCTTGCATATCGTAAAACTTATCTGCATTTAAAATAGATTTACGTCGTTTAGCTATCGGTTCTTCACCATCTGTACTATTGCTAGCTTGCTCTGGTAAACATGATACGTTTAACAATAAAATGTATGATTTTGCCAAAGGACCGCCGGGCAAACTAAACGATTCTCTTGATATGCTAATTGATGGAACTAATGAAGTTGAATTGTCAGTAGTAGGGTTGACCACAATCTCTACTTTCCCAACGGACATTCGCATCATTGGGGAAGAACTATCTTTACGTTTTTTATGACTAATATTTAATAAAAACATTTCTACTTGCACCACTCGCAAATTGGGATCAACCAAGTTATTGAAAAAACCTAAAAACGTAATATTCATAAAAGCTGGAAGACCTGAAATGGGATTATCCCTTTGACGAGAAGTTATCTTATTTAACATATTATCTATGTTAAATCCATTTCGTAGTTTATGACTTCTAGACATTCGATCCTTCATCATATATGATAAGGTTCTGTATAAAAAGATGGGCTGTGAAAAAATAAATCAATTTAAATTGGGAAAATTGAATTTTAGACGTTTCTCTTACCGAACACATGTTTCTGGTCCTCAAGTAGCGATATATTTGTGTTGGTTCTGTAATTAATTGTAAGTTTATTTGTAACATTAATAATAAATGGTTAATAGACAGAACTCACTTTCAAATGCTTGTAAAAATAATTCGTGATCGGCTTGTATATGATCCATTCGAGGATTTTTTGTAGACTCAACATCTTTCTCGCGTTTTTTCGGTGGCATATTTACATTTAAAATTAAAAATATCAAGTCTTAAACAAAATTAACGCCGATCAACGCAAAACTAAACGAACACTAAACACAATAAATTTTAAGAAACACAAACCACACAAACTAACTTTTTATAAAACAACACAAGCAACCCCCACATACAAAAATCATTACCCCCACCTCGATTCACCGATAACCGATACACAAGTAGTATAATATTATGTCTCCGTTGCCGGCACCGGCAGAATAGGGCAGTTCTACACCTCATTCCAAGATGGCCGCCGAACAGCTGCTTTGTGATAAGTAGAGTCCGGATAAAAAAGCATAAAAATTTTAAAAAAAAGTGCTTAAAAAAGCATCAAATATTACCAAAAAAGCATCAATTTAATAAAAAAAAGTACACATTTTATTGGTCATCAAAAGCATTAATTTCATTTCTAAAACAATTTATTACTAATAACACTACTTTTAAACAGGCTCGACAAAATACTTTATTATTTTCAAACATTCGGTTTAATCTTTTATCCACTAATCTACACTACACTTTTGTTTTGGCATTATTATAAAAATAAAATTCGAAAACTTTGAAACTCGCACAACAAACAGAAACAGAAGAATACAATAAAGTTTTTGATACAAATAAGGGACAAATTGGTAATTTTTTGAAGTTTATGACTCTCTTCCTTATTGCTCTTACCCTAGGAATTACAAACTAGGCCTAAGAATGTCAGCACACCATTTTCAGTATTTATTGGATCGTGTTTAGCTCCAAAATTCAGAAAAATGATGGAAGGAAGCTATATCGGCAAAATCGAAATTAAAAATTACTCCTCGATATTTAGGTACTGTGGGGGACTCTTTTAAAAGCTTAAAATTTTATTTGCATTGCGGCAGCTATCCTTCTTGCACCAGCAGCAGCACGAGACTCCCTTTTTTTTTATAGTGGTCTCTTATTAGATCCCACAAAACAGGCTCGTTCCAATATAATTCCAAAACTTTCAAGGTTTCTACTTCGTTCACTTTTGAAAATACGTGCAACGAGAGGCGCCATGATTTTTACAACCGGCTGTTTTTATTGTCACGATTGACTAAATATCAAACACGTTTAATATCACCACGAACGCTCTTTTATCAGTTCGTGGCGAAAAATCACAATTCATATTTCACGAATCAGTAGTTTACACGGCGCTTATTCTACGAAAGTGTGACTCACTATCGTGATTAACTACTCATGTCAACGCGGCTTTTATAGTCTGGGAGCTTGCTTGTTGATCTCGGTTCACCAATCAGTGAATCGACCGTCAGCTGCTCAAGTAGCGGCGGGTGTGGATGTGGGTGTAGGAGCAGGGAAAATGGTTAAAAAAATTTTTTGTGATGAAATTTATTTTACTAATAGTTTACATCATAATAATTCTAAAAAAAATAGTCTGCTGCATCGTGGAGGGAGGGGGCACATAAACTTGTAAAAAAAATAAATAAAAAAAAAAAAAGTTATAGAGTACGCCGAATGAAATCTTACTGCATGATTGTTTATATAATTAGAAGTGTAAAAACAACAATCAGCTGCATTTGTAGCGGTGGAAAGTCTGTCTACTGACGCAGTAAATAGTAAGTACAAACAGATAAGTTTTGTTTGCCTCTCTCAAGCACCGACGATCAATGTTGAATCCAGGGGGTGCCAGGGCCTGAAGACTACAAAATATTCCCCCCCCCCCCCCCCCGAGAGAATTTGTAGAAACATATCGTGGGTATTCTGCGAAAATGCATTAAGTCAAATGTCATACTTTTGAGAAAATTGAATTTGAAAAATCTTTTTCTCTGACTATATTTAAGTGCTTTTGACTTATAACAGAAATTATTATCTTTGCTATTTGTATAGATACGATTTAGTGCGTTTTCACAGCCTATAAAGCGTTCACCAACCAATATCACTTCATTTCACTTAAGTCAAAACACAAAAATTTTGACTTAATGCATTTTCGCAAAATACCCACGATATAAAAATTTAAAATACTAATTTTAATTATAAAACGCAACATTGCATTTTGAAATAAAACCCGAAAGTTTCATAAGCCCCCCGGGGTAAAGGTCTGAACTCAACACTGCCGACGATATTAGCGGTTTATCTCTCTCGTATTCTTTTGTTCCTGCGCCCCACTTCTCATTTCTCTTATTTCTATACTTACTTATACTTATATACTTGTTCTGACTTATTCGGTCACGTAGACGGCTGATGTTCGCATCAGTTGCTTATGGGAATGGTGATGAGACGGGAAGTGGGCGCACGAACAAAAGAATACGAGAGAAAGATAACCGCTAATATCGTCGGCAGTGTCGAAATTAAACCTTTACCCCCGGGCAGCGCCGTGTTTACGATTTTAGGCCCCTAGGCTGAATCTGTGGTGCGGACCCTACCGGTTTTTTTTTCAAATTTTATATAATCAGTCATATTACGAGACTTAGCTATAACTTCTTGAACTTACTTCTTCTCATAATATGTACCTACATTCAGTATCGAATCAAGCTATTTCAGGGCCGGGTGCAGATTAGGTAGATGGCGCCTTCAATACTAAATTATATTGTATAGAATATTCGCGATTTACCTTACCGTTGGTGGCGCTCATGACGCTACCAAATATAAAGAACATGGCGGCTCTATTACGTACAATTAATTGATGTGGTTTTGAGTTTAATTCTGAATTATCTTATCGAAAAACCGCGGTGAAATGATAATTGTTGAAGTTGATTGCAGCGAATTGTAATTTAGACAGGTGTTGTGAAGAAAAAAAGACGAACATATAATACAAACGTTTATTAATTAAAAGAAAATATAAATGTGTAAATTAAACTACGCTCTAGGCTCTACTAACATTACGTAGATGCACTAGCTTCTTGAATATTTGAATACGTCTTTACTTAATGACTGTAGACTTAATACTGCTATCAACTACCCTAAATTTAAAGAAATTCACATGTGGTTGCGACTCTGATGTGTAGACTCGCCCCCCAACTCCAGTGGACCAAACAGGTAATGACCATTTCAATTCATATTCTTTAACAATAACTTATAAAATAAAATACCAAAAAAATAAAAACAGAATGAAAATAAAACAAAACTTTCTACGTATTAGATTAATTTGGTATTTTTCCGCGTGGTGGCGTTTGTTTAATGTAAATCGCGATTAATCAAAGAAAATCAAAATTTTTATTATTTGGGGGTGTTTGGAGAAATATGTAGAAAAACAGTAAAAAAATTTAGCAAAAATGCGGAAAAATCGATAATTTTTAATGACTTTTACAATTTAAGGGGACAAATTCACCTCAATACAACTTTCCTGTTACAAATATTAACTTTTCACCACTCTAGGTTACCAGAAGAAATGCAACGACTAAAATAATCGTTGTCATCCCTCCACATTATGGAAAAGTGATAAAAATAGATGAAGGAGGGATCTTCCAAAAACAATAGGTGATGGGGAAAAAGGGGAATTCGGATTCAGGAGATAATTTTACATAATCAGCAAGAATGGTATCAGGGCTAAAAAAAAATTTTATTTGCACACCAGTGCAGTGATATCATTACTTATTTTACTTTTCCAATAAATCAAAGTAAATATTAATTAAAACACAATTCGTGACTTCTCGTTTAGCGTTTCATGAGTTGTTCAGTTGATATGGCGTTCGCCATTCAGATATTTCTTTTATTCACAATTTAATATTTTTTTATAGAAAATTAAATTAACCCTTTATTTTGGCGCACAAGGTAGTGTGAAGTGTTTCGCAAAAAAAATAATTAATTTTCAAATAATTTTTACGGTTTCTCTTTAAACTTGTTCATGTTTGTGACTTTTTTTTATAGTCTATTCAAGATTTAAATTTTTAAACATTTGTTTTGGTGGTGCGGGCCCCGTTGTGGCGCGGGCCTCTAGGCTGTAGCCTAGGTAGCCTGCGCTTAAATTCGGCACTGCCCCCGGGGGGCTTATAAAACTTTCGGGTTTTATTTTGGTTTTATTTCGAAATGTAATATTGAGTTTTTTATTTAAAATTTTTATATGCTTCTACAAATTCCCTCGGGGGGGAGGGGGAGGCATTTTGTAGTCTACGGGAACTCCTTGGATTCAACACTGATCGTCGGTGCTACAGAGAGACAAACGAAACTTATCTGATGTTTGTATTAAAATTTACTGCGTCAGCTGACTGTCTTTTCACCGGTACAAATGCAGCTGATTGTTGTTTTATACTTCTAATTATATAATAAACAATCACGTAGTAAGATTTCATTCGGCATACTATAATTTTTTTTTTACAAGTTCACACGCGCAACTGACGCATAACCCCTCCTTCGCGATGCAGCTAACAATTTTTTTTAGAATCATTATGATGTGAACTATTAGTAAAATAAGTTTCAGTCGGCATACTATCACTAAATTTTTTTCTTTTTGAAACACTTTCTCTGCCTCCCACACCCATCGTGGGTGCGTCAGCTGACGCGTAGTTTACTTGTTAGAAATTCTAAATCTATCGAAATGGGCAAAAATTAATCGGCATAAAATGACTGCCCAAAATATAACGCTGCTTTCCGGACAATTTGCCGGTGGGTCATTGTTTAAAATGGTATGAATCAAGCTGAAAATCACTAGTCAAATAAGTGCATTTTTATTTTAATTTTAATATAGTTTCTCTTATCACCACAATTTGAAACAATGTAAATGTCGCTGTCAAAGTGTTGCAGGCAGTGATCGATTTTCACTTGTAATATCACAAGAGAATGAGAATAAATTGAAAATAATTTCACATATTTTCGAAAAGTTGTTTCCCGGTAGATATATATGAGAGCCCGAAGGGATCGAGTAGCTATTGCCAAACGGAGACAACTTTGAGCAAATATGTCAAATTATTATCTAATTTATCGAATTCTCGTGTGATATTCGATTGAATTTTTTTTTCGTTAATTTTAATAATACTTTCATGGACTGACGATGTACTAAACCGTTTTTGATTTATTTTATTCATAATTCATTAACAGACGTCAAATGAAATAAATATGTTGCTATTAAAACAAACGCATACCTCAAATTATTCTCGCGGCAATAATGTAAGTAGATTATTCCCAGTAGCATAATGTTTTTATCCAACACCTCTGTCTTATGAAGGCATAATAATGCCGATTTTACATATCTTATGGGGTCTATAAAACACTAGTGACTTATACCGGGTGCTGAATGAGTTAGCCGAACATAGGAAATTAACATGTAAAAACTTATTTATGCAAATTCCTGCTTCCCTAATTATTTTAGAGAAAAAATGAAAGACATAAAAATAATGCAGAAATATAAAATACAAATGATAAGATCATTAGATTTCATCTCACTTGTACTTAAAAGGTCAAAAAATGCTTTCGAAATTGTTAAAATTTTCATTTATCGCACTGGCCATGTAAATAAATTCAATTTAATTTATATTTTCCAAAATAATTACCATGGAAACTTTCATGGCAAGTCCGATAAATGAAACTTTTAACAATTTCAAAAGCATTTTTCGGTTTTTTAAGTAAAAGTTAGATGCAATCTAATGCTCTTATCATTCGTAGTTTATATTTCTGCATTATTTTTGTGTCTTTCATTTTTTCTCTAAAATAATTAGGGAAGCAGGTATTTGCATAAATAAGTTTTTACATGTTAATTTCCTATGTTCGGCTAACTCATTCAGCACCCGGTATGTATTATTAAAATTTGACATTTTAAAACGTCAAATGTCAAATTTTTAATTACATTTTAAACAATTATTACCAGATATTGGATAAAGCTTTGTATTACACACGTGTCTTAACAGCAATAAGTTACTCAAGAAAAATTAGCCACTCGAGCAAGCTCTCGTGGCTAAACATTTCTTTCGTAACTTATTTGCCTTATAAGCCACTTGTATAATAAATAGCTATAATTGGCAACTTTGATTGAAATTGAAGGTTTCTATTGGTTTTCAGAAACAAAAAGAAATAATCTATATTATATTCTATTTCTAGATCTCAAGAAAAATCAAGAAAAATTTTAAAAAACTCAAGAAAAATTAGCCACTCGAGCAAGCTCTCGTGGCTAAACATTTCTTTCGTAACTTATTTGCCTTATAAGCCACTTGTATAATAAATAGCTATAATTGGCAACTTTGATTGAAATTGAAGGTTTCTATTGGTTTTCAGAAACAAAAAGAAATAATCTATATTATATTCTATTTCTATATACAGTGGAGTCCGCTTATTAGAATCACGGTTAATGTTATCAGTCGGGTATTGTTATCACTTTTGCGAGGAACTGGCCGGACGTATATGATTACATACAAAAAATATCGCTTATAGTAATCATAAATTCAGTTTGTATTATCAAATTATTCTTAAGATTATTTTTTCCCACGAGCAAAGGAGTTGGTTTTCAGTTACAAGCATTTTTTTTCTATATTGTGTATAAACCACCCTCATATTATACTTTATATTCCGCTACTTTTAAGTCAGGTGTTGGCAAGAAAGTTTTACGTTGTGGTGTGCAGGTGAGATCGTCAGATTTTCAAATCAATACCAGTACGAACTTTTTATAAACAATTTACTCCTCGTACAACAGAGGCAAACAACTCTAGATGAGATTTTTTAATTTGGTTTCTTCTTATTTCTTAATTATTATACTAATAAATAACCAATAAAAATGTTTTTCCTTTTATGTTATCAATCGGTTATTGTTATCAAAAACCCCAAGTCCCGATGTGATGACATTAAGCGGATTGTACTGTAATATATTATAATATAGAAAATCACTCGTTGCAAGTTAGAAACAACAATGAAAACCTAACCTAACTGCATAAATATAGCACTACGTGATTCAAAAATATGTATTAAAAAATTTATAAGTTCAAACATACCAATTTTTATTGTTATGACATTAATGACATAAAATAGTATATTATAGGCCAAGGTTGTGAAGACAGCCATTATAGGCCTAGCGCCAAGATTATATTCCGAGGTGCGAAGCGCCGAGGAATATAAAGCGCGTAGGCTATAATGGTCTTCACAACCGTGGTTTATATACGATTTTTTCCACTACTAGATTTATTGCCATTTTTTTAAAATTCTTATTAATAAAAAAAATTTCAAATTTAAAATATTTATTTCCAATGACAGTTTTGTTTCGTCGATTTGACAGTTGTTGACAAATTTAGTTTTCCAAAGTCGTTCACCGAATTTTTACGGTTTTAAATAATGGATAGAAATCTCCGAAGTTATTCAAAAGCATTTTTTTGCATTTATTCGTCTTAAAATACTGAAATTATTCAATAAACTTGTAATTTTGTGGTTTCTCAAATTAATAAGAGGTGGCGCTAGCGCTCCTGTCATAATTAATTCGACTTTTTTTTAGAAATGTTTAAAATGAAATTAATCAATTAAAAAACCGTTTTGAATAGTTTAAGTGTAATTAAATAGCATCTCTCGGTTATACAAAATCGTTTTTTAACAAAATTTGCCTTATAAATAGTCGCTAAACTGTAGAAAAATAACAATATGTTCATTATTTACCAGTGGTCAATAATGAAAAAATTATTTACCACTTGTCTAAAATGCGTCACTTCACGTGCGACTTGACGAAGTTATAATGATTGCCTATATGACTAATAGTGGAAAAATATTTTTACACTCGTTTAAATGAAGATGAATGACGTCCGAAATTATATTTAGTATGTCATTTCTTAATCAGACTTTCGTGACGTAGCGGCACAGATATTTGAATCGAACTTTGGCCATGTTCGATTTGCAAGCTTACAGCGCTTTTGGTACCAATTCCCTCTAGACTCTAGAAATTACCCATAACAGAACAGACGTTGGTACCAAAAGCGCCGTAAGCTTCCAAATCGAACACGATCTTTATATGCCTTTTGGTATTCGCTTTTGATATCATCTGTATGAAATCACTGTATAGAACGCACTTACGTCTAGCCTCCTACAAAATACAAAAATCCTGTGCGCGCGCATTATTAAAAATGATGTTGATACAACTTATAAAAATTCTTGTTGTATATATAAATAAAAGATAGATTCTAGAAATGCTTATAATATTTGTCACTATGCAATAATCTCCAACCTAACTAATGTCTTTGGCTTTACTTTTCTAGTTTGGGGGAGTAACTTTCAATCTAGGTGAAAATTTTTGATTTGGATAAATTATATGAACTCTTAGTATTCTTTTCCTTTGTAAGTTTTCCCGAGATTGATTGGAATATCAGTTTGAAAATATTTTTAATAAGTATAAAATAATTATTTGTGATAAATTTTCTCAATTTAAAATTTCATTACTACCCTTAAATATACAATTAACACTTTTTAATTGAAAACATTAAAACCATTAATGACTGAAAAAACAGGGTATTAGAGTAATAATAATTATTCTTAAACTGAATTTAAAATTTTTAGGTTAACCATCAACATAAACAAATTTTTATAAGTTGTATCAACGTCATATTTAACAATGCGCGCGCACAGGATTTTTGTATCGTGTAGGAGGCTATACGTAAGTATAGAACGCTCGTGCGTTCAATATATATATTCTGTGCGCTCGTGTATGGCAACATTAGGCCATGATTTAAATAGTTTATTTTTATTTCTTGTGTTCGTAATTCTGGGTTGTCTTACTCAAACTGGTTTACCCCAAACGAGACTAAAAACAGCAAGATTATTTTTTTAGTTAGATTATTTCAAGAATGGCAAAAAAAACTTACGACTTATTATTCAAATTATTATTAATCGGCGATTCTGGTGTAGGGAAAACATGTATATTATTCAGATTTTCTGACGATGCGTTTACTACTACATTTATATCCACAATAGGTAAGGTAACCTTTTTAAATCACATTCATGAAATAATTTCATAGGCTATTATTCCTAATGAATATTGTAACATTTTATCAAAATTTTAAATAACTATAACCTAACAGCATTTGCATGTTATAAACTAAAAATTATGAAATTATAAATAGAAGGTGAGGTCATCAAAGACGATGGTTTTAAAATTAATTTTCAGGTATAGATTTTAAAATAAAAACGGTTGAACTGCGTGGAAAAAAAATTAAGCTGCAAATATGGGATACTGCAGGTCAAGAACGATTTCATACTATAACTACGTCGTATTATAGAGGTGCCATGGGAATTATGTTAGTTTATGATATATCTAATGAAAAAAGTTTTGAAAACATAGTTAAATGGTTACGAAATATAGATGAGGTATTTTAACTTGCTATTTTATAGTTAAAAAAAAGTACTAATCATTTTACCTCTTTAGCATGCCAATCAAGACGTTGAAAAAATGATTTTGGGTAATAAGTGTGATATGGAAGATAAACGTTCTGTTAGCAAAGATAAGGGAGAATTGGTAAGTTAATGGTTGCCATAGTACTACTATACAGCTGCGATCACATAATTAAGAACGATCTGATACATTAAAATTAAGTGTAATAAAAATTTGTTTATGTTAGCAATTCAAAAGAATTATTTTGGTAGGTTTTTTCTTTAACCTGCCGTTACTTAGGTGGGGTCTGACAAACCTCAGCGTTTGGAAATTGATCTAAATATGTGATTCCATGTGCATGTCCGTCTCGGTAGCTTACCACATTATATGTTGACACCGTAAAAATCAGCTGTTGGTGCATTATTGCGTGACCAGTCGGTTAAGCTATGTGCATCTGAAGTGCTCTAGGGGTCAAAATTGCCTCAATTCAGACAGTGAATTTAGTTTTTCTGTTTGCTTTAGAAGTCGAAATTATAGTTTTTTGTATTTGTATAAAATTTGTCAACAGTCATAAATAGCTTTAAGCGTCGAACACACCACAGCGATCACGGTGGCGGTAGCGATCGCGGTGGCGATCAAATGTAACCTATGTAAGCTTATGGTACATATGTTACATTTGCACACCAACAGCGATCAGCTGAATTTTTGCTTGCGTTTGGCCGTGCGATATCGTAACGATCGCGCTGGTTATTACAATGCAAATATAAAATCGCATGCACCTTTGCATATTGACTACCCACATCAAAATTTATGCTCACGTTTGTTTTTGCTGTTGAGTTGCGATCGCGGTAGAACGCTGCGTGCTGCGTTTGGCCGTGCGATATTAAAAAAAGAATAGAAAGCAACAATAATTTGGTCGAAATTTTAATTGAGAATATTAAAAATCATAAAATTTTATATGATTTATCTAAACTAAAATACAAAGACATACGTAAAAAAATAAAGTATGGGATATTCTTGTAAAATTTTTATGATTAGTTAACAATTTTAATGATTAGTAATGATCAAAATTCTTAAGAATAACAACAAATAATCGGTCAGACATTGAAAAATCCAAATTTTGTAATATCTCCGGGGATAATTCTGTTCACATACCCCGAAAACGGTTTTTTGACTCTTCGTTTGTTTAAAACTGTTAATATTTTGATAAACCTGCCGTGAAATAATATCCCACATATTTTCTATAGGGTTTACATCAAACCTGTAGAGTGGCTACTTCAAAACTGCAATATTTTTTATTTACACCATCCCTTGGTCCTTGGTGGTCCTGAAACCACGAATGGCAGCATAATATTGTTGGTAAATAAAATTTCCACTCAACAAGTTTGATGTAAACCTCATAGAAAACATGTGGGATATGATTTCACGACAGGTTTATTAAAATATTAACAGCTTTGATCAACCGAAGAGTTGAAAAACTGTGTTCGGGATATGTGAAAAGAATTATCCTCGGAGATATTGCAAAATTTGGGTTTTTCAATGTCTGACCGCTTATTTGTTGTTATTCTTAAGAATCTTGATCATTACTAATCATTAAAATTGTTTACAGCTATTAAATTTCCGAAAAATTTTGATGGTGAATATATTGCAGTGTTACTGGTCATATCAAGTGTTACTGGATTTAGCGGTCGTGAGCAATTAGGGAAACTTGAAATTGGCAATTTTACATCATTTGATACAGCTTGTGGTACTCTGGATACCTAAAATTTTAATAATTACTTGCACATTTTTCTAAATATAACATTGACGTTGGTCAAACTTACCTAGGACAGCATGTGATTTAGCTAATTGTTGTGTGGGTCACCTCTGCATTGTTTATATTGTGGGAAAGGGTTGTATCGTTGAGCGGTTTCCGGTGGTTACTCGAATCATGTTTTGGTCAGGTGTAATTGGGGTTTTGTCTATAAAAATTTGAACTAAGTTATAAAGGAACAAGTAGCCACATTTTGGAAGGTTACTGACCTAAAGTTAAAGAAAGCAACAAGAAACCTCAAAAATATAGCCGATTTTGAAAATCGAGAATCAAACCTGCGATGTTTGAAAATTTTATTAGAATAAGTTATGTTTAGTATTTAAGGAGTGTTTAAGTGCAAATTTAGGTAGTTGTGATGAGGAACCAAGAGTAAATGTGAACATTTATTAAAACCGTAAACTGTCAAAATTCCAAGTTCGTAATTTTCGTGAATAACAATTTTTATGTGAACTGAGTGGAATGAAAATAATGAGAACAACCTCGGGAAGATGTTCAGAGACAAGAAAAATCCATTAGGAACGGATTTAGGCCGATACAAGGAAATGTAGAATTCCGGAAAAGCACGTGCGTTTTCATTTTGAAATGCACCTGGAAGACTTCGACGGACATTTCATCCCGTGAAATTTATTGTGGTTACTCCTGAGGTCATGAATGGAACTTTCCACCAAAAATGGTCAAGATCTGAAAGACAGAAAATTTCAATTTAAAATCAAAATTGCCTTTTTGGAATCTTGTTTTTTTTTTAACTACGCGAAATACGACACAATAAGGTGCCATTTTTATACAGTAACCACTAGCGCCGGCAGAGGTACTCAACCAGTAGCGTTCCACAGCAGTCAAGTATCACAAAATTTAAAGTTATAAAAAGTAAGTATTAGGATAAAGGAAGATAAACCATTTCAATATGTATTACTATTAATGAAATAAAATTATACAAATCAATTAAAATAATAATTACTTAAGATTTCTTCGAAAACATAAATGAGGCTATTCTTATTTCCTGTACTGTATAATGTGTGGAATTCATCTTCTTATAAGTTATAGCTTATAAGAATGAAAATGACCATTAATTTGTATGCATATTATTTTTGTAGTGATTACCTGGCTTTTTTATTATTATTATTATCCTCTTCCAACAGTGCTGCCAATAGAAGTACCTCCTTCTCAAATGGATTCTCGTTGTCATTCCCATTTTGCATTTTTTATTAAAAATTTTTTTTCCTTACGTGTCAGAATTAGATCGCAATCGCGGTGTGTGCAGTCACTTAATCGCCACCGTGATCGCTGTGGTGTGTTCGACGCTTTATTTGTAGGGGTTCACATAATTAAAAACAATAGGTTTGTAATTTAAGAAAATTAATTATTTATTAAAATGCATTTACATTATATTTAATCGACTTCAAAAAAGGAGGAGGTTCTGTGTTTGTCTGTATAGCTGTGGTTGTTATAGCAGTCCTAGTGCAACCCGAACTACAGTTATCTGTAATCAGTGTGGACTACTGTACTCTGTAGCGAGTGTAGAAGCAACTTTATAGGTGGAAAAACTTGAGATTATAGTCCAGGGAAATTAAATAAAAAAAAGGCGTTTCTAGGAATTGAATTATTGTTGAAACAGTTAATTGCACAGAAATCTAAATATTTTTTGTAGGCAATTTTGAGAGCTACAAATTTGATCTTGTCATTTTTCCATAAAAGTAACGGCTAAAAAGATATTTGCAGAAAACCTATTTTTACAACCTTTCACCTTGCGTAGAATTGTTAGTGGCACTCGGATCGATGGGGAACTTTCAGTTCTTATTTACATCCACAAGAACAACGTTTCTGCAAAAATTTAGCTTTCCGCCACTTATTTCTTCGGAAAAGTGTAATTTCCCTGAACTATTAGTAATATCCTACTATTTATATGTTGGCCACTCCCATATCTACAATTGGGTATTTTCAAATTTTTTAAAAAGTATGCAAGGAGACGTTATCAAGCATATAAATGAGCTGATTAAAAATAAATTTTGTGAGACCCTATAGCCGAGTAATTTTAAAAATAAATTTAAATAAGAATATTTGCCGCGAAAACACAAAACTCGGATTACGTCACAAGTTGTTAACGGCTATGTTTACGACGGTAACAACAAACGAATGGAGCAGTTCCATTATTCCCCACTCCAAAATGGCCTGCACAGCTGGTTTTAAAATTTAAATATACTGAGATGTTATTTTTTGAAAAATATAAAATTGATCAACTTTTAAAGAATTTTAAAGTTATAACTTTTGAAATCTCAATTCTGTAGGGTATTAATCTTGCCTCGGCTAACATCAGAGAGGAAACTCTTATCTGTCAAAACTCCGGGTGCTTTTCCTTCGAGTTTTGTTTTATTTTTATAAATAAAAGTGATTAGATAAATATCAAAAATTTTAATTTCACAAATCTAATTTTGTGCGTCACAATTTGACCAAAGAACCAAAACAAAATATAATTTAGTATTAATAAAGCTTTATTTAAATTGACAATTTTTTCAGTCTTCTAAACTTTATTAATACTGAAAGCAATGAATTTACAAATTTTATGTATAATTTACACGTTTTAAAAAAATATCAATATAATTAGATGTGTAATTTTGCCGTTAGTAGTTTATAAGAAAATGATGTACTCACTTTAATTTTATAATACATGCAGTCTATCACCTGAATTTTCGCAGCGTAATGTGATCCCCTTTGGTTTTATTTTTTCCAACTTATTGGTAGTAATTTTAATATAGGATATCCAAACAATCGTGGCTCCAGAATAATGACTGATACGGTCATTTGATATGGAATGATCATCAACGAATTTACTTCAATCCTTCACCCAGTTTATCTGTTTTACTAACATCCAAATTCCAGCATTTCCAGCACAGTCCGTTTACAATCAAAAAAATGAATCTGAAGAAAATATGCTTTTATTCTTTATACAGTATTATAAAAGCCAACTTTTAAAATTTTAATTTTTATTCTTCATCCACCATCTTTCTTATTAGGCCTCACACGCTCTTATCTTCCTGGTGCCAACCTTTACACTGCCCGTTATCACTGCACTTTTAAATATTTAGCGGCAAAATACTGTTTTAAAAATATCAATTTAATTACATAAACCTAAGAGTTATAATTCTAAAAAAATTTGGAAATTTAAAAATTAAGGAGCAAAACACCCAAAGCTTTTGACAAATTTTTTTTTTTAATTACAGTGATGTCAGCTTCAGCTTCAATTAGTTTCAAAACCACCAAAATCTTTCCAACAAAATAAACAAAAATGTAAAATAACATGACAATACATATCGACTGACTGTAAATTATTTACAGTCTTTTTGATGGAAATTTGCGTTGTTTGTAATTCACTTACGATTTGTTATAATTAACATCTGACAATAAGCACTAAACTATATTATAATACACAGCTTACACCTATAAACCATTACCAATTTAATAAAATAAAGTACGTCACACCTATGCGTTTGCGCAAAAATGCGTTTTGATTCTCGTTTAAAATTGAGCGTTTTAATGAAATTTCAAAATGATTTTGCATAATCAATAGCAAAATATATCATTTTTTAATTATTATATGCTTTTTCCGGAGACCGTAAATTGCGCCAGCGGTTGAGGGTTTTTCTAATCCTACCCGTAAATTGCGCCAAAAAATTTTAGGGTTGACCTTAAATTAAGTCGAAAAAAGGTAGTTATATTTTTAATCCTTTGCTTGTTTGTCAATAGGATTAGTATGGCTCTAAAACCTAATTTTTTAATTTCACAGAGCTGCATTTAGCCCGTATGTCCACACTGTAGAAGTTTCATTGATTTTTACTTTTTTAAATATTTTAGGGCTTGAAGTTATGCAAGAAATTGTGAGCGAACGTGGCTAGCAAATTTTCGGGCCCCTTATATTCGAGTGTAACTAATAGCATAGAAGGCCCAATTTTTGGTGTAACTAATAAAATCAGTAGTAGCACATTTTGTGCGGAGCATGATTACAAACAATCGTAAAAGATTTTGATAGTAAATATCGGCTATATCTCATGCGAAGTATATTTATTAAAACAAAATAAATATATCAAAACGACAATTGTTTCGAAGGGATACACCACTTCTTAAATGAAAAAAGGATCTCGGGTTGAGTGGGAATGCAAATCAAACACTTATATCATGTACGTCAACGTTTCGGAGCCAACTATTTCTCCATCTTCAGGACTAGATGGAAAGAGCATATAATTAGTTCCAATAGTACATTCAACAAAATTACAAACACTCACCGACAACACAATAAGTTGGTAATCGTTTGATACACGCATAAAAATGTGAAAAGTAAAGCAATGGCAATGAAAAAGTCACTATCAACGACTTCCAAATGTATAAATATATATAAAAAATCTTTGTAAAAAACATAAAATTTTACAATTACAACATTAACTACAATGTATAAATATGAAAAATATATAAGGTATCCAAAATTATATCAGTCCGTTTGTTGATAAAATAAAATCCATGACGTAAAGATAAAAGAAATAAACAAAATTGCCACGCTTTTCGTAAAACAATAAAATAAAGTAACGTCCTCTTATAGAGGATTCCAAAATTAAGTTGGGTGAGCGCTGTATACATAATGATTAAAAAGGTATTAAACAAATAAAATAGAAAACCAAAATGCAAAGTATGCATCCATGGTCTAACACGCATAACTAGAAAGTTAATCTGTAAGAATAAAAATAACAGAAAGTGGATATCACCGTAAAGATGAGCAAAGTGATCGGGCAGCAGAGAACTTCTTCTTAAATTTCACTAACAGACCTTTCCATCCTGAATTTAAGTAATTATAGTCCGTCTGTTTATTTATATTGTTAGTATTAGTCGATATGTAAGCGGCCTCTAGGAATGTTCTTTTTATAAAGTTTTTCTCTGTAGCCAAAATCCTGATGTTGTCCTTGCTGAACTCATGTGAAGTAACTGAAATATGTTCCGACAATCCAGTTTTAGAGGCTCCCGCTCTGATGTCGTGATTATGTTGCTGTATGCGGGAAGCTAAACGTTGCCTTGTTTGACCAATATAATATTTCTCACATTCGCACTCAACACAATAAACCACATTGGCCCTATCTAAAATAGGGACTTTGTCCTTTGTCCTGGAGAACAATATCCTATTGAGACTATAACTATTGTGGAAAGCAAGCCGTAGTTCCCCACTCCTCACATAATCTCCAAAAGTATGTTTTATTTTACTCTCAATCCATGGATGAAAGGTGATTTTACTGTACTTAGTAATCATATCTGGATCGGTTAAATGTGGTTGAGTGTTGACCCACTATATTGGGTCGCTTGTAAAGAAGTCACTTTATTATTATGGAACAACAAACGATCAATCAACCGACCCGGGTATCTATTTTTTAACAGTTGTTGTTTTAAGTCGTGAATCTTCGTACCAACAGTTTCATGAGGCACGCAAGTAAGTATCCTGTGTCTCATAGTATTGATAACACTTATCTTTTGGCTTAGAGGGTGGGATGAACTATAATTGAGAAACCTATTCGTAGACGAGGGTTTCCTATATATATCCGTTGTAAGGGTACCATCTATCCTTCGTTGAACTAGGAGGTCTAAGAAAGGAATCGAACGATTTTTCTCCAGCTCATAAGTAAACACAAGTGATTCATCGTATTCGTTAAGTAACCTTACACAATTTTCCACTTCAGTGGCCGGGACAGCTGTGAACACATCATCAACATATAGCATTAAGAAGGGCAGTTCAAAACTAATAGAACCGAAGAAATTACACAGCAAATCATTCATGACATAACTTGAGAAAATCGGAGAGCACGGATCCCCCATCGCTGAGCCCACAAGTTGGGAATAAAAAACTCCCTTGTAACTGAAATAACTATTTTCGAAAATCGCCGATATCATTTGAGTAAACGTGCTCATCGGAATGGTAGTAAAAGGTGCGATGAGGTCCCAATTATTCTCTATCGACGAAATGACCGCCTCTTTAGTGATGTTGGTAAACAAAGAAGTAACGTCGAAAGATACCAAGATATAATTATCAGGTATTCTGCTATGTATAATTTTCTCCTTCGCCTATTTGGTGTTCCTGACATTAAATAATAGAAAAGGTGTGGCCTGTTTTAAAATATCATTGATATATTTAGCAAGAGGGGTAGACGGTGATTCAATACAACTGACCACAGGTCTTAAAGGTGTGCCGATCTTATGAGCCTTTGGGAGGCCATAAGCCCTGGGGAATTGAGAGTTGTATTTAGTAAGGGACTTTTTAGTTTGTATATCGATGTAACCCTTATCATATAAATCTTTTATAATTCTATTAAACCTACTTTGGATGGTGGTAGTGGGGTTTTTATCCAACTTCTTGTAAGTATTATTATTGTTGAATAGTTCATTCATTTTTTCCTCATAATCTCTTTTATGCATGACCACCGTCAAATTTCCCTTGTCTGCTTTTAATATGTATAAATTTGGGCTACGTTTGAGGAACCTTAAAGTAGCCCATACTTGCTTATTAACGGGATTATTTTCGTCTTTCCTGTTAAGAAAATTATGCGTGATGTTGATCAATTCACTCCTTATAAGATCTTTCTTTTCATTAGGTACATTAATCAATCCCAAGCACGTTTACTCAAATGATATCGGCGATTTTCGAAAATAGTTATTTCAGTTACAATTATATGCTCTTTCCATCTAGTCCTGAAGATGGAGAAATAGTTGGCTCCGAAACGTTGACGTATATGATATAAGTGTTTGATTTGCATTCCCACTCAACCCGAGATCCTTTTTTCATTTAATATACTTATTGGGTGAGATTTTGGTTTGTTACACCACTTCTTCTTCAAGTTGGAAACTTAGCCGATATTTACTTTTTCGATTGTTTCCCAATTTTTGGGTTATTTTATCAATTATCAGTATTTGCTTTTTATTTTACGATTTTATATTCTCTCTTTTCGGGTCTCTCTGGCCATTGGGCCCTAGGTACGTGCCTAATGCGCCCAATGATAAAATAGGCCATATTGGTAGTTGCTGGATTTATATTTCTTTGTCACTTTGTTTCTTGGCAAACAAATTAGAACATTGCTCCTCCAAAAATTTGGGCATCGAATACATCAAACATGTTCTAAAGAACTCAGGGGCCATCCATAAATTACGTCACACGCTAGGGGTATCGGGGTCATCTCAGATTTGTGACAAAAATGTGACAGGGGGTCCGGGGGGTTTTAAATGTTGTGATGTCACAAAGTCAAATTTTTAAAAATATACTTTTTTGATCCATGGATCGGTTATTGCAATATAAATAGCGCTTGCGTGCGTTTTAAATTTTATAAGGTAGAAGTGTGACGTCAATAGGGGGGGGGGGGTGTCAATAAAAATGTGATTAAATGTGACATAGGGGGAGGGGTCTAAAAACCCTAAAAATCGTGTGACGTAATTTATGGACGACCTCTAATGCAAGCGAGTCTTTTCACCACTATTTTGCTAAAAATTTTCATACAGCTTATCCAGACCTTTACACATTTTTAGAAGCCGTGTTGAATATGCAATTATCTGTCTATACAAAAACTATACAGAAGAAAAAAACATTGCAATTCAATTTTCGAATTTTCCAAAATGTATGTCATCATTTTGCTGATATTTATTAAATATAGGTACTCTTATCTTCATTAATAATAAAAAGAAAAATAATAAAATGACATATAGTAATTTGCTTTTAAGAGGTTAGGTTTAGTTAGTTCTCTACATTGTTTTTGAAATTATGGCATCTGTACGTAGGTACCATTTTTTTATATATTTTTTTTAAAATCATACCAAAAACATTTTCCTTTTGATTTATGACTATAGTGACCCCCCCCCCTCCCCACAACAAACGCACCATAAGTTCCATACGGTAAACTTATTTTGATACCTTCATAAAACTGCGCTACTGTGGCGATTACATAATATTATAATTACTAATAAATATACCACTTTTTGGGTATTAAAACTTAAGCTACCCTCACCAACCGCTGGCGCAATTTACTAGTTGTTCTTAAGCTACCGATCGACAAAATACTGACCGCTGGCGCAATTTACATACGTCCTTTATTTATACAATAACGCACATATTATTCAAATAAAAATTTTGTGAAAATACCCAATTCTTTAAATAATCTTTTTGAAAATCGAAAATATTTTTTAAATTCAATTTCATTATAATCGGTACAACTTCTTCAAAATAATTTTTTATTTAATTTCTTTTATTTCTACTGATGGAGGTATACTTAACATTAAAAATTCTTCTTCGCTACTACTATCACTAGGGTTGGGAGTTTTTATTGATAAATATCGATAGTTATCAATTAATTGAAGAATGATATTTTATTGAAAATTTCGATAAATTATAGGTGGATCGATATTATATCGAAAATTTCGATATTCCGATAGTTAATTTCTAATTTAGGTTGTTGTCTTATGTTTTCTGGACTTCTTATTGGTCAATTTTGGTTTCGACCGGTTTCTTTAGTCGAGAAAGAAAAGTTGGGGTTATAGAAAAATTCGGGGAAACTTCAAGTGTCAAGTTTAGAACCAATCCCATGTCAATAAAATGATAAGTTTTACGATGACACTTATCGATTTCATATTAAAAAATTATAATTTTTTGGATTTTTCTATTTACTTTTGCAATAGTCATTGGAATTCCCCTTTTGCACAGAATATTATTCTATTATTTTGTTCTCTTACATATTTTCGAGTGCAATCGGCCCTCATCTACGAGTCGGGCCGATTGTTGTTGAAAATAAGTAATCGAACAAAATGATCGATAATACTCATACATATTGTCATGCTTTTTTTATTAAATTAAGCTAATTATGAGCCTTTACGGTAATTTTAGTTGTTCAAATTTCATCACCCGATGAGAAGAAATTAAGTTTTTAAATAAAATAAAATAATATGTTGATTTGTAGTATAATCCTAAAAAGAGGAAAGCTTTAGTTATAAATTTCTAAAATAAATACTTACCCGATGAATTATTTGAGATCATTTCATAGTTTTGCTTAAGAATAAAGATGTTTTTAGATCACAAAATCTTCGAATGAGAGGATGATGATTAATGATGATCAGGACTGTAAATGATAATGCATTTAGGGCCCAAAACTTAAAATAAAAGTGTTTAAAAAAATTAAAAAGAGAAAGTGTAACAACAAAAGTTGAATTTCTCACCGATTGAATTTGGCGCCATTGTTTTATGTTTGAAAATTGGTAATTTTGAAAATGGCAAGAACAAAATGCGCAGAATACAAAAAGGACATTGCGACTGAGACCACCAAACGTGTAAGTTGATAAAATTATGTCTCTATAAAATATAAAAATTTAACCTGCAATCATAAAAAAATTAGTTTAAATTTATAAATGTCGCAATCAACAAAACAAAGTTAATATTACTTAAGCGCGGGTCACATTAGGCTTCTTACCAGCGCTGGTAAGACGCGGCTGGTAAGAAGCACCAGCAAGCAGCGGCGGCCAACTCTGTCAAACAAAATGCGGGTCACATTAGGCTTCTTACCAGCGCTGGTAAGACGCGGCTGGTAAGAAGCCGTCGATCAGCTCAATGTGATCAAACAATTCGCCGCTGGCGTTTAGAAGCCGGCGAAGTTGGACATGTTCAACTTTGGTAGCTAGAAGCGGCGTCTAAAGATCACGTGGCCGCTGTCTATGCTGCTATTCGCCACTCGCCAGTTTGTTTTTTTGTACCTTTTGTAGTTCTTTGCGGTAGGTATCCCGTAAACTTTTATTTTTTTTTATTGAATTAAAGGAACTGGGTATTTCTGAAATTTTTAACTGTCGTAATAATTTGTTAATTGACACATCTTTTAAATTTCGGTTTAAGTAATCTTTAGAACTAACGTCCCACAAACACGGATAATTTTGAAAAATGTCTAAAAAAGAAATAATTTCCTTCGCAGTCCACTTTACCTCGGACATTAATACTAATTTAAAAAAATGTTTAATAACCTTTTTACAAAAAACTACCTGTAGAATGTAATTATTAGAATTACTCGCTGCTGATTAAAAGTGATAGTGGTCACGTGATCTTTAGTCGCCGCTTCTAGCTACCAAAGTTGAACATGCCGAACTTCGCCAGCACTGATAAATACTCGCCGGCTTCTAAACTCCAGCGGCGAATTGTGTGATCACATTAGGCTTCTTACCAGCAGCTTCTTACCAGCGCTGGTAAGAAGCCTAATGTGACCCGCGCTTTACCTTCAATAAAGAGTGAATTAGTTAGTAAACAAGAAATTAATAAGTGGAATTATCAAATAAGTGCACGAAAAATCAACACAAACAAAACTTTTAAACCAACAGTAGCCGTTTTAAACGTGGGAAACAACAGCAGAAATGATCACCGAGAGAGGACGCTTCCGACTTAAGTACAGGGTGAGCGCATTATTGTGAAATAAAATTTAAACATTTTTTTAACAATTTAAAACCTACGTCGTGATGTTATAAAATTTTATTATTATTCAAAAATTTAGTCATTACGTTAAATTTTCAGTTAGCTACGTTGCAACAATTACGATTTAAATAAATTGAAAATTTAGCTATACGGCTTCTGGTTAATTATTAATCGTTCTTATGTAAGAAAAAGATTTAAAAAAACATATGTACAATTTTACTTCAACTCAAGTAAATATTGAGGATTGGATTGGTATTTGTTTGGAGAATTTCATAACTAATTTGAGTCATTAAATTTAAAATTTATCAACATATTGTTGTTTTATTCATTAAGATTTTACAAGAGTCTCATGTTGAAAGGTGTGAGCGCTCCAGCGAGGCGTTTTTCAGTAGCGGGTGGTTTTCGCTAATTTATACAGCTTGGGGCATAGCAATATGATTATCATCGATATATCTATGCTTCGATACTCCGATAATTTACGACAAATATACAAAATACAAAATCGGAGTTATCGATAGTTTTTGAATTATCGAAATTCGATATCGATTTTTGAATATTGCCTAGCCCTAATCACTACTATATGAAAGACCAACAACTTTTAAATTATAGCGGTTGTAGTAAATATTGTTATACAGTCAAACTTCCCTAACTCGAATCTCAAGGGACCACAAAAAAATTTCGAATCAGAGAAACTTCGAGTTATGGAGATAAAATTACATATAAATATCTGACATACCTAAATAATTTTTCAAAAAAAATTCGATTTATAGAATAATTCGAGTTAGAGCAGTTCGAGTTAAAGAAGTTTCACTGTATATTGTCAATTCTGCAATAAGCGCACTAAAGGCGTTTGTTACAGTTACAGATTGTTGACTGCACTAGCAAATTCTGAACAGCTCTGGTTACACTACACTACTTGCACTGGATTTTGATAACAAACAAAGCTTATGTATCTTCAACTTTTTTATTTATGAACCGATTTTAATGATTCTTTTTATAATTATAGTAGGAGAGCTGATGACGAATTTGGCGAAAGTATATTAGGCAATTTTGAAATTATAAAAAACAGTAGGTGCTATATCGATGTTAGTGAATCTGGAATGAAAAGTTAGGAAGGGCTTTTACTGTCATTTTGCTACTGCGCAGCAAATCACATTTGTAAAAAATTTATCAAAACAATATCCTTCAGGCACTTCGGAAATATTAAAATTTATTTAATATATTAAAGTAATTGATAATGATTTTATCATTTTTTTTCCTAAAACATGTATGGAATTGTTAATGAAAATCATTCAAAACATTTATATTTCAAAACAATGCAATTTGTTTCTGTTACTTAATCATTCATACTTTTTTGAGAAAAAAATGATGAAATCATTACAAATTACTAATTTTGAAAAAAATTAATCATGATGAATTGCTTTAACTTTATTATTTTATTACAGTTACTCTAAATGTTGTTTGCTTCTTGGCTTATAATACAAATAATAATTATTTTGGCTTCTCACTAGATTTAATTGATAAATAACACTTAACAAATATTTACATTAATTATATACAAAATTGGAGTTCTTGTATTGTGAACTCCGAGTTCTTATTTTTAAAAAATTATGTAGAACTACTGTAGCCTGTATAATGCTATCAACGTTGTCCACTGTTGTTTTAATAGGTGTTAGAAATATTCTCCACCGAGCCACCAAAATTCCAAAAGCATTTTCTATTGTTCGACGAGCAATTCTTCGGCAATGTCTCTCCATTTATTTTCGTCGGGTAATGCTAAGTACTGATGCATTAATGTATTCCATAATACCCGACACGTTTCAGGCACTATGGAAGCTACGGTTGATCTTCCACACCGAAAACTAAATGCCAAACTTTGATAAGATTCTCCAGTAGCAAGATACCTTTACAATAATGGAAATAATTAAGTTTGTTTAAATTACAATGTAGGATGTATGTAACGTACCTCAAAGTTATCATCAACCGCTGAGCAGGTTCTATCGAAGGACGAATACTTTCTGTCGGTGTCAGTCAATCTCATTTCTTGTACTAAGTTGTGGTAGTGGCCTTGCTTTGCACGATTTTGGTAAATAGGCCGTACCCACCAACGACGAACTTTTTTAGGTACCACGCGATTTCTCTTCTTCTTTAGTAATAATAGTAGATTAAAGAACATTAAACCTACAGCAACGTTACTTGATTCCAGATCCATTTTAAAAATAAACAACTCAACAAAGCAATATCAAATAATCAAAAATATCAGTTTTCGAAACGAAATTGCTAACGATACTTTTAAAAGTTAAAATAAGCATTGAAAATATTTGTGGTTATGTTCAATGTCAAAGTCGGAGGCGGAGCTTAATAGCATGGCACTGTGGCATAGCATAGCACAACCTATGTGGGCACTTCTATGTTGGATCATGCTATGATAAAATTTTACATTAGCATAGCATAGCACAAGCTATGTGGCGAGCCCTTAAGGACCAAAGGGTTTCTTTGGTCCGACTTTAACAATAAAAATATGCTGATACCTGCTGGGGAAAATCCCAACAGGTGAAACAATAATGCATAAAAGAAAAAGGTCTATTGTCCAATAAGTTAACAGCGCCGGCGAGGCGTCGGGTGCAAATATTCAAAATAAAACATTATTTAACTAAACTAAACATTATTTTGTTTTTGTTTTATTTTGTTGCATTATTTTTTATTTATAGAATTTATTTTTTATTTATTCATCCGGGCTCTTGAGATGTCCCGGGGACAAATCCTCGAGCGCCCCCCCCCCTCTGGTTGGGCCTGCTTAACATACAATACAATGTTGCCACATTTTATCGCTCATCTTTTAAAAACCTAAGTGGATACGTACATGTACGTGAGAGTACATGAGAATACAAAATTACCACTACTCCACTCGCTTTCAAACTGCTTACTTTCGTGGAGCGCTCGCTTGAAGTGGAACAAGTTCAGAATCGCGGCCCTGGTTGTTCCTAATTGTGATCGCAGTTGTATATTTTTCTGTAGTCGCATCTGAAGATGCGAAGAACATGAAACATGTAGTATTTGATATAAAATAAAACAATAGTTTTAATATAACTATGAAGAAAGAGTACCTATATAATTTATTATAACAAATACTTCGTAGATCATAATCCTTTTATCATTAAAATTATAGATTTATTATTTCATCATCATTAACATCTGCACTTCATAGACTTGTAGTCCGTTACACCACTCTATATTGTATCTTGGTCTGCCTATCTTTTCTTAGGTCGACCTACGTTTCTCTTTAGTTAATAAATGATTTTAATTACTGTATTTTTATTTAAATAGATTGCTCGTGAACATGGCATAAGATTTATGGAGACATCAGCTAAAGCCAATATAAATATTGAAAGAGCATTTAATGAGCTAGCAGAAGCCATATTAGATAAAACTGCAGGTAGAGAGCCAGGTGAACATATTGATAGGGTTATGGTTGACAGAAGACAACAAGCAAGCACTTCTAGATCCTGCTGTAATAATTAGATATTCGATAAATTGTAATAATTTTAAGTTTTAGTTAACGCACACATCTTTTAACGTTTTTGTTGTATCATACAATTACCTCAAAGAATACTCATCAAAATTTACAAATTAATCTATAATTATAAAAATAAATGTAATACAATATTTTGCTTGCATCTTCGGCATTTTATTTTCACATTTGAAAACAATTTTAATTTACACTTTATTATTAAATTATTAAACATTATTAAATTATTGTTTTTATTTTATTGTTAATTATTTCATCGAGAACATGCACATTTGGATTGCATTATGTTTATATCTTAATTAATGTACCTATTGAAACTACACTAGTGTAATAATAATGTATATTTGTATCAACCAGTAATAAAAATTGTTGTCAATGGCTAGGTACTATCATATAAATAGGTCCTAAGAAGTTAAGAATGATAACCTACTATGCAATAATTTATTGTTTTTGCTTGTACCGCGTTCTTATAATATAGGATAAAAATGTGCAATTTTATTCATTTCCCTCCGAGTTGGAGAAAATTATGTTGTATTAAACAACTAAGTGTGTATTTTTTTACCATAATATACAAGTATATTTATTTATACTCTATATTCTCTAATATAAAAGGCAAATAGTCTCTGTTTATCCACATTAATTGATTGGCCACATCCTGACGTTCTAGGAACTTTAAATTTTGCAAATAAATTTCTGTAGAGCTTAACCACTGCAAACTAAAACAAACTTAACATGTTTCGGAAGGAAATGTCTGGATCAAATATTGACTAACTAGGAGGTAATTGGTACTATTCACTAATAAGTGAATACAGTGGAATTCGATTGATGTGCAACTCATTTATTTGTTACAGTGAAACTTAATGTGTAAGTTGATCGCTTATTGCCATTATTATATTGTTGTGTTCTAAAATCCTCGATTGGAATTTTGGTATTTGTTTTGTAAGTTTGATATTTTTTGAGCATTTTTATAATTAGATAAATATATGTGGGTGGGGATATGCAATGCGCATGCTCACTCAAAAGTTGAACGAAAATATGACACAACACCACAGAACATATTATTTACGACACGCGCTACTTTGTATCATACAAAATGTGATAATGTAATTCAGCTTAATTATTTTCGTCAAACATTTGACAAGAAAGTTGAACGAAAATTTGATAATGTCACTCAGTTATGAAACTAGTGTCTTAATATACTATTTTGCACTCTACTCGTATTTGTATTTATTAAAATTGTGAGGCGTTTCAACCATAAACGGTCATCGTCGGACACACCACAGAAAAATAAATTAAATTATAACAAACTAGCATACCCGGCAGACGTTGTCCTGCCCAAATTTGAATAAATTTGTTTGATCGTTTTGTGAATTTATGAGAAGACCTAACGTGTTTGTGATAATCAATTAATATTTTTTATTGAATCAAAACATTGAACCAATATTTATAGATTCCTACTCCTTTTTCTCCTCCCCTTCCTATTCTACTCAGGATCTTCAAAGTCACGCAGCGATATTCCCCCATCGAAATAAATGTCTGCCGAAAATAAGGCCGAAAAAAAAGCAAAATAGAAATAAAAAATGATGTTTAAACAATTACAACCCATGATTCACTATCGACCTCTATATCCTGAGCTGTACAATGTACATACCATAATACAGTGTACTTGTAAACATCACGCCATCTATCGATAATTATTTCAGATCTATTATACTAACAAATAATAATTTTCTAAACCTTTTGTTTATGTTATATGAAATTACAATAATTACTCACTTTACATTTACGATATATTTTGTGTGTATTATTAAATAAAATTTATGACGTCTGATTGACGTCTTACGTTATTGCTCCCTAATTTTTGGATATTTGAACCTGAATAATACATGTTATACTTATCAAAGAAGTTTTTAACATTTTTAGCGAATTTAATAGTGTTATTGAAAGTTTTTCTTTGGTGCCCACATTGTATGTGATAAGTTTATCTAAATAATAACTAAATATCACATAATTTAAGAAAATGTTGAGTGATAACAATATTTGAAAATGACTAATCAACCTAATCCAATACTAAATCTTTCAACTGCCGTTCAATGTCCACATTGTCCCTTTTTAAAATTTTTAAAAGGCAATCATGGTTTAAATATTCATATATATATATATATGATATACCTCAACAATCTTCTCAGAAAAATCAGTCTTGTGTGCAACAATCAAGTGATCAAACACTTCCTCAATTTAAGGATTTTCAAGAGCAGTTACAAGAATTTAAAAAAAATATTGCTGTTTTGAGGAGAATTCCCCGTAGTGCACGAACTCCAGTAGCCTTAAGCTAACAGAGGTTATTAAAAGATGCGCATCCGAAAACACGCAAGAAGCATGGGAATATCTCTTTACCTTTTCCTACAGGTTCTTACATGTAAATGAAATTGCAAAAGGAAAAAAGAAAAAATCAACTAGTAGGACAAATTAAGGAAAATATTCAAAATTCAAACACGCTTAATCAAACAAGGTACTCTAAAAGAACTTTCTCAAAAAGCGTGGAAAACAAAATTTCAGACGGTGACGTTCGAGGAGCTATCCGTCCGCTTTCCTCGTATGATACTTTGGCTCCCGATACGACAGAAACACTCGCAGAGTTACAAACCAAACATCCCAATCCATCAAGTAATCTTCAATTTCCTGATCCACCTTTATTTTCAGACCCTTGTCTGACAGTAACAGAAAGCCAAGTTTACCATGCCATAAACTCTTTTCCAAATGGAAGTGCTGGAGGTATGGACGGCCTTCGACCACAACATTTGAAAGATATGATATCTAAACCCACAGGAGAGACCGGTCAATCCCTGCTTTTTGAAATTACAAGATTGTCCAATTTAATGTTAAATGGCGGAGTATTTCCACCTTTTCTTAAAATCCTGTATGGTGCTTCTGTCCCAGCACTGAAGAAAAAGGATGGAGGAATTCGTCCTAATGCTGTGGGAACAACATTTAGACGACTTGTATCAAAATTATGCTGCACTGATATATCACAAACTCTTGGCACTTCTTTCCGTCCGACTCAGTTAGGTTTTGGTACAAAAGGTGTCTGTGAAGCCGCAGTTCATTCTTGAAGAACGTATTTAGATTATCGTGATGAATTTGTGGTTCTTTTAAAAGTAGATGTAAAGAATGCCTTTAAGGTTGTTAAGAAGGAAAATGAAAATAATGAGAAGTTCTTGAAATTTTTACAGTACATTATTTGCGTAATAAAAAAATTTCTGGCAAAGTTTGAATTTAATCTTGTTTTTAGTTATCGAGATAAAAAATGTCAAAGTTACATAACGGTTGCATTGATTTAAAGGTCATTATTTCAACAATCAGAAATGTCAGCAATACCAAAAATTTCCAAAATATTTATGAAAGTCTTATAAATAAGTATACCAAATTTCAAAAGAGTCATGTTTTCAGTTTCTGATAAAATTAAATTATTATTTCAAAAAGTGTACAAAAGCTATCAAGATTTAGTAAATCATGGCAACATCTGATTTCGTAACCCATTCATTTTCCCACCAATATTTTTGTTTTTAATGTATATTTATCGAAAATCTTGATAGCTTTTGAACTACTTTTTAGAATAATAATTTAATTTTCTCAGAAACTAAAAACATGACTTTTTTGAAATTTGGTATACTTATTTATAAGACTTTCATAAATATTTTAGCAATTTTTGGAAATGCTGGCATTTCTGATTGTCGATTTAATGACCTTTAAATTAATGTGAACTTTAACATTTTTTTATCTCGATAACTAAGAACAAGATTAAGTTCAAACTTTGCCAGAATTTTTTTTATTACGCAAATAATGTACTGTAAAAATTTCAAGAACTTCTCATTATTTTCATTTTCCTTCTTAACAACCTTAATAGCCTCGAAAGGGACTCGATGCTATCTGCGGTGAAAATGGTGATTCCGAATATATATCCTTATTTGTGGCAAGCGTATTTTGAACCTTCTACACTTTTCTACAACGATAATACTTTTTCTTCGTGTGTAGGGGTTCAACAAGGCGATCCTTTAGGACCACCAATTTTTAGTTTAACGATAGATAAACTCATTAAATCTTTGTCATCAGAGTTTAATACTTGGTATTTGGATGACGGGGTCTTGGCCGGTAAGGTGGACACTGTATTAGAGGATCTACAAAAGTTGATAATTAGTTTTAAAAATTTAGGGTTATACTCCATTTCATTTAAGAAAAAAGTAAGAATTTGTACTAATACGATGACCTGCGAAATGTTAACCAATGAAATTGGTTAGAAATTAGGCGGCTTCACACTAGCGAAGTTTACGTGTTGGTGACAGATAACATTTAATTTTTTGTATTACATTAAATAGTTCCTATGCAGTATTTCTTTATTTATTTCATCAAAATCGTATTTAAATTGAAGTAAACTTGTGAAAATAAGTTTCGTAAAATTATGCCGTAACTTTTAAACATTCTTAGTTAGGCAACACATAACGCATTCAATTTGAATTTTTAAAATGACGCTTCCCTGTGTGAATGTGCTTTTGCATTTGACCTGCCACCTACATTTTTAGTTAGACTATAGTTTTAAATTTTGAAAAATTTGAAATTTTTATAAATGAAAATTTTTCGTCGGAAAGACAACAAAACATTATAAATGTTTTCGAGAATCTAAGTCCAAATTTAAAAATTTTAAGTAGTGAAAATTTAATCCTTCTCGGAGCACCAAAGCTGTTTTTCCTCAGATAGATTTAAAAAACAAAATATTTCAAAATTTTTCGATCTTTTAAAAGAAATTAATCCACATATGGCTTTATTTATTTTAAAACATTGTGGTTTTATTCCAAAATTAATGTATATTTTACTCACAAGTCCAATATGGAAACATGCACCTTTAATATCTTCTATCGATCTTTCAATGAGGACCCATTTAGAAAAATTATTGAATATTAAATTTGAAGACTCTTCTTTCCGACAAGCTACTCTACAAATACGCTTGGGTGGTTTGGGTATTAGACAAACTGCAGATGTGGCTCTTCCAGCCTTTATTTCTTCTATTTATACTACTGAGACCTTAATTGGTTCTATCCTTAGTCCATCTTTACCAGATTTTGAGGTCTCTCATTTAAAAGAAGCAGTGATGGCTTGGCAGACGACATGTCCTTCGTAAATTTTACCATCTTTAAATTTTTCTCAATCCAAGTGGGATCTTTCGATTTCTAAACAAATTTTTTCAAGTTTATTAAATAATGCGACAGACATTGATCGTGCACGCATACTGGCTGTTTCAGAAAAAGGAATCCGGTGCTTGGCCATCATCTCATTTAGGTACACTCCTAGATAAAGTTTCTCTTAGATTTTGTGTAAGTCTTAGAGTTGGAGCTAAAATGTGTCAAGACCACATTTGTGTATGCGGTAAAGCAGTCGATCGGTCTGGCCACCACGGTCTCTCGTGTTCTCAAAGCGCTGGCAGGTTATCAAGACACGCCGCTCTAAACGAAATAATTAAACCATCTCTTGCCTAGTACTACTCTTGCCACTTCAAACTACCCCAGTATTTTAGAGCCCGTAGGAATTTCACGTGACGACGGAAAAAGACCCGATGGGATGACGCTCGTACCGTGGCGACAGGGGCGAGCTTTGGTGTGGGATGCGACATGCGTAGATACCGGCTCCCAGTCATCTGTATATTTCAAGTCAGATGGCAGGCTCTGCAGCGGCAAAAGCTGAAAATCTTAAACGTACAAAATATGGTATGATTCTAGAACACTACGATTTTTCAGCTTTTGCTGTCGAGACGTTTGGACCATGGAGTAAAGATACAAAGGACTTGGTCGCTAAAATCGGTCGACTGTTAATTGATGTATCAGGAGACAGCAGAGCAAAATATTTCTTGGAACAAAGAATTAGTTTATGCATACAACGAGGTAATGCTGCATCGGTGCTCGGTACGATGCCCTCGGTAGCGGTTATGGACGAATTCTTTCATCTTCGCAATCACAAAAATGATTTCTAAGTTGAATAATTTAACTGTTTGATGTTTGATGATGTTCTTTTATTCCTGTTCTTATTTTATATTTTGTTCAACAATTTTACTTTGTAATATTTTTTCATAATAGTTAAATGGACATTAAAAAAAAAAGACAACAAATAATAAAAAAATGTAAAGAATATGGATTAAATACAATATAGTATTTTTAACCGACTTCAAAAAAGGAGGAGGTTCTGTATTCGTCTGTATGTATTTTTTTTTATGTATGTTCACGCATAACTTTTTTGTTTATGAACCGATTTTAATGATTCTTGTTGGGTTGGATTCAGCATAGTTCCAAGGTAGTCCCATTTTAAGTTTATTGGTATTTGACCTTGAACTTCGAAAATACAGCAGAGAATTTTTTAATTTTTTGTATGTTCACGCATAACTTTTTTGTTAATGAATCGATTTTAATGATTCTTGTTGCGTCATTGATATTTGACCTTCAACTGCAAAGATACAGCTGGAAATTCCTCAAAATTTAATAAAAAATGTATAATGATTGAGGATTGCTAAGTTTATAACAATCCCAGAATCATAACAAGGTAGGTACCTAACTATGGTTAGTGACATGTTGGACTGGACTGGACCACTTACGAAGGCACAAAACGGAACTTCAAAAAGCAATGTTTACTAGAGTTGTAATTTTAAAAGTAACAATTCATAATTGTTATCGTCCGCAACTCAATTAACTATAAAAAGTTTATCGGGATTTATCTATAACTTTTTGTCGACGTTTCGAACATATATTTCGTTCTTCTTCAGGACTCAAGTTCAGTTTACAGAGACCAGGGGTACATTATCTTATTAGTAAATAAATGCGATATAAAAATCAACATAACAGTAATATTAAAAAAACAGTGAGAACTCCAAAAAACCAAATCACAACTTAATACAATAAGGTGTCTACAATTAAAAACCTTTTTAACATGTCAAAATGTAAAACACAAAATATAAAATATATAAAGTAATCTTTTTATATTTAAAAGTAACACTTTAATTAAAACCAAACTTTTTTTTTGTAATTCGTGCAAATACACACCATTGCTGGAAATCGGGAGGCTATACTTTAGGTGTAAAGACAATCCCAAAATAAGGTACATTGTGCTTCTTGTGAAGAAGTGCTTCTTCCATTGCAACTAGCCATTGTTCTCTCGTTCTCTCATTAGAGAAGCATCCTTAGTAGATCTACCCATCACCTAAAACTGTAAAATAAAAAATTTTTTAACAAAAAGGAAAACCGACTTCAAAAAAAAGTTAACTAAAAAGCAAAAAATAAATATTTTGTATTCACAATTTAATACTTACTATTTGTTGTTCCGTTTAATGTAACTCGCCGAGATTCATAGACAAGTAATAAGTGCTAAGTAAGACCAATAGGTCGAATTTGTTTTTATGGCAACCTTATTTACTCGGTCGATAAGAGTCATTTTTAATGACAGCGTTTTAAGTATAAGTAACGCATCGTCTATGAATATGGTTGTAAGAAATTATTGTTTATTATATAATTATTAATTGCTTTATAATTATGAAGTCGGTGCCAAGTAAAACATAATTCGCCAATAACTATAACACTGAGGGGTAAACCACGCTTAAAAATTGTGTACACCAGACTGTAACCTTCGTTTGAAATTTTTAGCTTTGTCAATCCTGTTTTATTTAATTTAAATTCAATCCCGTCACTTTTAATTTGCTAAAAGAACATTCTTATGTCCTCTATCGGTTAATAGTATAATTAAGCCCATTTTTAAGTAATTACAGATTCATTATTAAACGCAGTTACCTGCAAAAAACCCCTTCCCCCTTTTGACGATTAACTGCGCATCGGCTGCAGCGAGCAGTCTTTTAAGATCAGCGGACTGCTTAGGTTGTGTGTTGGGAAATGGTTTCCTTTTTGTTGAAAAACTTGGAAAATTTTAGTGTTGCCGTTTAAGTTATGGGGTTCTTTATGGTCTAGGCAGATCAAGAACCATTCTGCACTTGTTGCAAATTTAATTCACGAATTCCGAGGTATTATCCAACATTGCGCAATCCCAGGTCGATTGCGTTTCACTTGAAAATTTGAAGGAAAACCATTTGAACATCACCATTGCAGACAACTCAATATCAACCTTTGTGGACTACTGGATATAACATCCCGACACATTGTTGGTTACCACCATTTGCACCCCAGTGAGGCGATGATTTCAGATTTCATCGGTCGACCACGTTGTTCAGCGTCCATCTTGTTTAGTTTTCAACGTTAATACGCTTACTCTACACAACTGTAAGTGACTACGATTCTTTTAATTAACATCCCTCGAAATTTGATTTTACCAACAATTAACGGTTCACCTTGTATGGAATTTCTCAAAAATTTCCGTTGTGACGTCATCCAGTAACCTTGCCGGTTTGAACCATCCCCAGCAATTGTGATTACCGGTTTTTGCATTTTTTTAACCGACCTAAATAACTTTCAAAATTTTAAGAAATTAACTTTTAACTTTCATGATATTTAGTTTAGTGCCACCGATACATTACAATTTAATTCTCGTTTAATTGACAATAATTTTGATTCCACTACCGAAATAACTTGAAGTGCTCCATGCCAAACGTATTTTTAGTTAATCTTAATTGCTTTTGACTAACACTGCAAAACTTTGACTTGACTCGTTGGAGGTCATCGTTGCAATTATTTTGTGTTCCTTTTTACGACACCTCTACGAGTCGGGGATACAAAGTATTATTTTGTATGCTTGCTATTTTAATTATTTGATTATCTTCAAAATATTATTTCAAAAACTTTATTGTGTTAATTGGGTTGTCTATTTCTAAGGCAACATTTTATTGTATTAAATTTTTAATGTTACAACAACATATGTGAAAAATTCTATTATTTACAGGTATTGAAAATTAATGTTAAACTTCATCTCATCATTCATTTAATTTTAAGCATTATAACTGTCCGGAAACCAAAATTATTATCAACTTTTAAGATCTCGTTTGTGGTACTTTTGCAAATTATTCACCAACTATATTTTTATAATTTGTTTTTGTCATTAATTAACCCTTCATTAAAATTTATTAATTTTTCATTGACCTATCTTCCTATTGAATCTACCTGCCCAAAATCATATTTAGTTGAAGATTCCATCTCGAGCCGAACTCAACTCAAGGTAAGATTTGGTGACATTTGCTCGAGTGGCGCCCTCTCGATTTTGACGACTCTTGAAGATTCTTTGAGCAACATCGTTTACTTGGACCCAGGATTTCCTTTCCTTTTCAGCGACCCACGACCTCGCCGACTCGAGCCAGCGGCAATCCTGTGTGTCTGAGCGGATAGCCATTCCCCGCTATCAATTTTGAGACTTAAGGCGGTTTGAGCCCGTTACAACACTTCCTCCCACTTCGGAATTCCCAAACTTCCCCGGACTTCCTCGGACTTTCCCGGACTTCCTCAGACTTCCCGGACTACCTCAGACTTCCTCAGACTACCCCGGACTTCCTCAGACATTGTGACAAATATTATTGCGTTGCTTTAAGAAGTAAATGATTCATTGTAATTATGACATTTGAGATTTTGAATTTACAATAACTCGAAAACGGCGCTAGCTATCGAAAAACCGAGAAAAAATTAGTGCCTTACAATCCTAGTACTTGGTCGTTGGAAGCTATATGCAAAATTTCAGATCAATAGCGCGCAAGAATGGCGCGGCAAGAATTAATATCATTTTATATATCAGACTTCCTCGGACTACCTCAGACTTCCTCAGACTTCCCGGACTACCTCAGACTTCCTTAGACTTCCTCGGACTTCCCAGACTTCCTCACACTTCCCCGGACTTCCTCAGACATTGTGACAAATATTATTGTGTTGCTTTAAGAAGTAAATTATTCATTGTAATTATGAAATTTGAGATAAATTTTAGATTTTGAATTTACAATAACTCGAAAACGGCGCTAGATATCGAAAAACCGAGTAAAAATTAGTGCCTTAGACTCCTAGTACTTGGTCATAGGAAGCTATATGCAAAATTTCAGATCAATAGCGCGCAAGAATGGCGCGGCAAGAATTATTATCATTTTATATATCAGACTTCCCCGGACTACCTCAGACTTCCCCAGACTTCCTTAGACATTGTGACAAATATTATTGTAAATTTGAGATTTTGAATTTACAATAACTCGAAAACGGAAAACGGATCGGATAACAGATATAACGGATATAGATATCGAAAAACCGAGAAAAAATTAGTGCCTTAGAATCCAAGTACTTGGTCATAGGAAGCTATATACAAAATTTCAGATCAATAGCGCGCAAGAATGGCGCGGCAAGAATTAATATCATTTTATATATCAGACTTCCCAGACTACCTCAGACTTCCTCAGACTTCCCAGACTTCCCCGGACTACCTCAGACTTCCCCAGACTTCCCCGGGCTTCCTCAGACTTCCCCGGACTTCCTCAGACTTCCGCGGACTTCTCGGGACTTCCTACAAGCTGTACACCAGACTTCCCGGGAGATTTACCCCTCGTATAACACAAATCGTTGGTTTAAAGGTAAAAGTAACTAAGTACATAGGATTCCTATATATACTTGCTACTGCTTTTACTTGGCACCGACTTCATAATTATATGATAATTAGTGGAGATATCCACCCGACAAGTATAAACATACCGATAACCATAATCAAAACGGTTGTCTGTTTGGTCACTTGATTAATTTGATTGGTTGTCGGTATGTTTATAATTGTCGGGCGGATATCTCTAAGTGAAGAAATCGGACAAAAGACAGATAAAATTTGAAATTGTGATACACGACAAAGAAAAGATAGTGTTCATTTAGCAGAATTTTGTTTTCAGAGCCATTTTCAATTTTATTGTTAAGTCTGTAAATTTCCAAAGCTTCAAGTAATTCTAATTTATATCTTTTTTTTTTGTTGACGAATCAATCTTGTAGAATTTACTTCTATGTAGTTGCGACACTGTTTCCCCAAAAGTTACACTAGATTTTGTTAATGCAAAACCACTTTTTTGTTTTGGTTATGACATAAGCAAACAATTGCAATTTTTTGAGTTATGCCGGTTTTCTTCCCAAGCAGCAAAATAATAAGATAACGATATCATTAGCACATTAGCAGTCGGTTTTGAATAAATGGCGGATGATGATAAGTAATCATATTATGTAAGCTAAAAATGATTAGTTCAGGTTACAGTTACCAGGCTAATTTTTCAGTGCTGACTGTTTTTATCTTGATTATTTTATCTTGATTATTTAATATAACTAAATTATATTATTATATTATTAACTAAATTATAAATAACACATTATTTATTAACATAAATTTACACAATACAATAATTACACCTTTATACACTCGACCTCACTGTCCTACTGACTGTCTTCCACTTGCACCGTCCTTTTGGTATATGCCCTCTTTTATTGTTCTTAGATTGGTAGTGTATCAGCTTAAGGTAACAAATATACCGTACCCTAACGGTTTGCATAACCCTCCCGCAGTACCGGCTTCTGGATACACTACATTTCTCCCTTTTAAATGTTGAGCCGTCTCGGTGGACGTGATATCCGACTACTCCTTCTGATTGGAACTGCTGCCGGTGGTCATGGCGTTTGCGGAATGACTTCCCGCGTTGGCTGTTTTTCTGGTATCTCCTGGTGGGCTTTGCTGTTCACTGTTGTAGCGGCATCTTGATTTTGTTGAGGTACCAAGGTCACATGTTCTGTTACGGTGGTCTCCTGACTTCCTTGGAGTTCTAACTTGTTCTTTTCTGATAATGCAACCTCTCTTCCATATAGTTGTTGCCCCTGTGGTGGCTGTGTACTTAAGATTGATTTTGGAGTACTTCGTAACATGTCTTTATGAACATGTTTTATGATGCCGTCTACCAGGTACGTGTTGAAACTTATCACTCTCACAATTTTTACTTTTATCCATCTGTCACTATTTGGGTCGTTTTTAATTTTAACAAACACTTTTTCTCCCTGGCTATATAACTTCGTATTGCGTTCTTGCCGTGTTGAACTCTTTTCTTTCTTACTTACGATACTGCTTTGGACTAACAATGTTGGCTTAATCAAATCAAATTTGATCCTGGGCTTCATTCTTAATACATGTTGCGATGGGCACATCCCCGTTACAGTGCTTGGGGTATTCCGATAAGTAAATAAGAAATGCGCTAGTCGCTCTTTTACTTCGCTTTCTGTTAAACGGCGCGGCGTACCGATCTTGTAATTGCCTTTTCCAAGGCTTTTTTGACCGTCTGTACTCCCCTTTCTGCTAAACCGTTAGACTGCGGGTGGTACGGGGGAGACTTAACTGGATTTATACCGTTAGATTGCCAAAATTTTACAAACTCCTGCGAGTTGAAGGGGGGCCATTGTCAGAAACCATTTCCACAGGTAAGCCGATCACGGAGATGATTTCCTTTAATGCAATAATTACTTCTTTTGCCGTAGTTCCTTTGTTCAAGAACTTTACTTCTATCCATTTAGTCTTCCTATCTACCAAAATCAAAAAACTGTAGTTAAACTTGTGGAAGAAATCGATATGAACCATTTGAAAATTATTGCTAACGACAGGCCATGGTCGTAATGGTGTGTCTGTTCTGTTATTTTACGCTTCTTGACAACGACCACATAGCGCGATGAACGTTTTAATGTCTTCGTTCATTCCTGACCACCAGCAGTATGATCGCATTAGCATTTTTGTTCTTACCACCCCGATGTGTTGGTCATGGAACAGTTCTAGTACCGATCGACGTATCCTTTCTGGTATGACTACTTTGTTGCCCCATATAAGGCAACCTGCTTCCGCCGACAACTCCTGTGGCTTCGCGAAGTATGGCTTGTACTTTATGTCTTTAACCGATTCTGGCCAACCCTTCCATGTGAGTTCCAATATTTTTGATATAACTTCGTCTTTCTTGGATACCGCCGCCACATCCACATGACTAAGTGGTGCGCATTCCACTGTGGATTCCACAATATAAGGCTCCTGGTATATTCGTAGTTTCCTTTACTGGTTTCTCGGGCTCTCAAATAATGACTACACTCGACTTGCTTCTCGGGCTCACAATTTAAGACTGACCACCACGACTTGCCTCTCGGGTTCTCAATTTAAAACTGACCACCACGACTTGCCTCTCGGGCTCTCAATTTAAGACTGACTACCACGACTTGCCTCTCGGGCTCTCAATTTAAGACTGACTGTTCTTCCTTTTATTTATATTCTTTATTTCCTTGGTTTTATTCTGCCATAAATTTATGGTAATTCCTCAATTCTCTTAGTGCTTTTCTTGCGATCAAGAAGTATCCTTTTGTTTTCGTGAAAAAATTTAAAGCACTTGTCCTGGTGAACGGACGTTGCATTTTTCGCACACATGTATGTGTGTACGTTGTTGGGTTCTGTATCAAATTCATCATTCTCAATATCGTGCATCAATTCCTCGTTGGTCAAGTAATTTCGAATAGCCATTTTTGTAGTGTGTGTGTGTAAGGGTGCGTGTGTGTGTGTTAAATTAAATTTTATTAAAAAAAAATTTTTTTTTAAATAACTGACCAGCACAAGCTAAAAATGTCAAAACTATTCAAACACCTAGAAACTAGTTATAAGTCCCAGCGTTGCGTTTACGACACAACAATTTTTGACAACAGATATCGACAGATAAACGTTATCTGTGTTACCGATAAACATTACCAAAATAATATTTGGGCTTTTGTCAACAGTTGCCGCCACAAAAAACTTGATTTTAAGTTTTACTTCATTATTTATTTTTCATTTCAAAAATGGTCTGTTTCTGGACACTTTTTCTATCTGCCCTGGTGAACCGAAGGACTAGTACGAGAAGTTTAAAATTTTTTTTTGTGTTGCCAAAATACCAAACTTCATGATATTACATAAATATAATTAATTTTTTTTTGTTTAAATACGTTTTATAAACGGTTAAAGTTGACCGTTGCGGCAACGACATCGCGGGCCGAAATGGGTTACCAAACGTAAATGATAATAATACCTTAATAACAAAATAACAACATGAAATAAAATTGTATTTTGGGGTACGAATAATTTTAAAAAAATTTGTCGAGATTGATGTTGTCTATAGGAATGGATTGCTGTTTAAAAATTAAGTAAATTCAGTAGTGAATTTGAAGATTTATAATGAAGTAATTTGAAGATTGATAATGAAGTAATTTGAAGATTTATGATAAAGTATTGTAATATTTATGAAGTAATATTTGAAGTTTAATGATGTGTTGTTAATTAAGAAGGATTGTGTAAAAACGAAAAACAAAGTTATAGTCGATCCCAGATACTAAAAATGTAGGTGGCAGGTCAAATGCAAAATCACATTCACACAGGGAAACGTCATTTTAAAAATTCAAATTGAATACGTTATATGTGTTGCCTACCTAAGAATGTTTAAAAGTTACGGCATAATGTTACGAAACTTATTTTCACAAATTTACTTCAATTTTAATGCGACTTTGATGAAATAAATAAAGAAATACTGCATAGGAACTATTTAATATAATACAAAAAATTAAATGTTTTTTGTCACCAACACGTAAATTTCGTTAGTGTGAAGCCGCCTAATTTCTAACCAATTTCATTGGTTAACATATCGAGGTCATCGTTTTAGTACAAATTCTTACTTTTTTCTTAAATGAAATGGACTATAGTTTTTAATTGTTGAGCGATTTTGATGCAATTTTAATTTAAAAGTGCAGGCGAATCTATAAATACAATTTTAAGATTGAATTAGTAAAAAACAATCAATATATTAGGATTGCTATCATGCACTAGGACGCTATCACCTATTGGGACATCGACCTTAATAATATGAATTAGAAAATACACAAAATTATAAAAAACATTCAATTTCTACACTTTTGGTTGCAAACATTAGTCGCCATTTTTAACATCACACGTTCGACTTGTTTAACCGATGATGAATCTTCCTGTCCCCTTCCACAATTTTCATTGGTTAATTTGAATTAATAGATGCAGTGCCACCTATATATTACACGTATAACTTTCCACCTGAGTTCAATGTTTTTCGGCAAGAGTGTCCTCCCCATGGTCCATGCTTACTACCTAATCCCCTTCTTAACCAAGACACGTGGTTAGTATACGCTCCCGTGTATAAAATTGAAATAATTAAAAGAATCAAATTCAAACTATTGTTTAATATAATTTTTCTCTAGGTTCTTTGCGGCGGTGCGGTAGTTGTATCGATTGGTAAAAGTGAAATCCGCGCCGTCGCAAAAACTATAACGTTAAAGGACTCACAGTTTAGAAAGAACAAGCTTCAACATGTGATTATTGCCTTGCACTCATTTTTGGCCCCAGCCATGGGGAATGGAATGAATAAGGCAAGTAAAATGATTAGGTGATAGGTCACAATTTTTTCATATTATTTGAATACCTCTGTTTCATTAGCAAGTATTTCTATATATAATATAAAACATTAAAATGATTAAGTAATTATAATATTAAAAATATCAACAACTATATTTTTTATAATGATACATTTTTAATAAAAATTGTAATTGATTTTTTATTAAACAAGAAGTTTGAATTTTATTTTTAATAATTATGCAAAAGATAGCACACTTATTTATTATAATAATAAATTAATGGCACTTATCACTTAATGCAATTATTTATTGGTGTAGTAGGTATATGACATTTAATAATAAATTAGTTTTTGAAATTTTAGTTTTTGGATTTTAAAAATACTAAATAATATTACAATAAGCATAGTAAATTCGACATAATTATATTTTTTTACAAATTAGTTTAAAATTATTGACCTAATCAAATACATAATATTTTATCAATATTAATTGATAATATCAATATTATGTCCCATAATATTAATCAAATACATAATATTTTATGTATTTGATTTTTCCTGAAAAGTTTTCGCTATTGAAATTTAAACAAAAACTTAATAATGTTACAGTATTATTTGAATTTGAACTACAAATTGGAGATACCTACATGTTACTAGTAACCTAGAACCATTGTAGTTGGTTTATAACGCTCTAAACTTCTTAATCTTTTGGTTATTGAAAGATTATAATTTCAATAATTTTTTTATAATTATAAGATTATACAGGATACGGTTGAACATTGTTTACAATTTAATATGGATAACAGGCAGAGTTGCCAACCCTACAGTTTTAACTGTAGATTTACAGGTTTTTGAAAGTCCTCTCAATTTTTAGTTTTGGCCTTCAAATCTACAGTTTTTTATTTAAGATGCTAGCGCCTTCTCTTTTATGTTTCAAAAAACTTTTAACGGGCCGTTAAAATTAACTAACCATTGAAAATTATTCCTTACTGCTAACACACCAATAGAAATCCGTTAACTTTAAGTAATTATTAAAAGTTTTATGAAATCAGGCATAACTGAGCTTCAGCAAAACTTACCGCTATACCTATACATAGGTATACATACTATACATATATGTTTATGTTAGCAATAATGAAATCTTCTAAAGATTCCTAAATAAACTTTCTATACGACTAATACAGAATACGAACATTCTGGTTCAATTTTCAATTCAGAAAATACACATTCTTCGCACCTGTTACAGAATATTTCATTCTGTAACATCCGTTACAGAAACCTGGTAGTGACATCTATCAACAAGTTATTATTTTTTATTTTTTGCTTTGACCGAAATAAAATTTATTATTTTTATTAAAAAAAATATCAACAAGTTGTTTTACTGGTTTTATAACGCCAACTGTCAAATTGGTGTTCGCGTATTACAAGAAATACTCTAGCACTGTGCGTCTGTCGTATAGAAAGTATAGTCTGGAACTCGTTTGGAATGGCTATTCTGTACTCGAGGACCGTCAACTTTCCTCTCGTGCAGAATATGCCAATCCTAACTCATTGCAGAATATACTATTCTAAGACCACAATAAAAGTTACTTTGCACACAAAATCAGAAATTAAAAATTGTTTCGAGTTCGATGCGGCAAATGACCATTTTAAGAAATTCAATAAAAATATGTACGATTGTCAAAAACAAAGATGAAAAGAAAAATCAAGAAGATTTGAAATTGAAAATGAGATAGTAGCCGATAATATCTAACATAATAATATACTATTATGATCGATTTACATTAATTACATTATTTACATAATGTTTTATTTCCAAGTTTATTTCGTTAATCTGATTAAATGTTTGATAATCACATGACTTTTAGGCTTCTATACAACGTATAGAAAAAAGCCTTATGATCTGGCTTCGTGTCTGTCTGTCTGTCCGCATATTTCAACTTTAAGAACTATTCCAGTATAGTTTTAGGCTTCCATACAAAGTATAGCAAGAGGCCTTATTTAAACTATAGGCATAGTTCTTAAATTTGAAACATGCGGACGGACGGGCGGGCGGACACGTACTTCTGTTTTTTATACTATTGGTGTATTGTGTTTATTGTTATAGTATGAAAAACATAGGTACGTTATAATTTTACCGTAGATAACTGTTATATTCTTTTCTCATCTTTTAATGTTCTTATATAATAAAATTTTTATGTTGGTACTTTATTGGATTATCGAATTCGATATTTTAATGCAGGCTTTATTTAGAATTTTTCTGTATCTACCTTATATGCTAATCTATATTTTTCAAGTTTAACCAGGTAGATAGAAGTATAGAAACCTAAGAACTACGGTCATCCGAGTTCCACCTTTTATACATATATAACTCCTATATACTCTATAAACCTATATCCGCTGATCCGTTGATGCGCTACGGTTAATTGTGTCTACGGCTAATTCGATGACCGAATAATCGACGTAATGAATAACGAATATAACGAAATGAATTCAAAGTGAAAAAATAATTTTTCATACGTTATTCTTTTTATTGGAATGCTTTTGGGTATACAATATTTTAACTGTTTGTTACCTCCCTCTGTTACTCCCGCATTTTGCGTCAATGTATCATCTGATCAGCATTCGACAGATAATTGGGTATTTTCACAAAATTTTTATTTGAATAATATGTGCGTTATTGTATAAATAAAGGTACCAGAAAAAGCATATAATAATTAAAAAATGATATATTTTGCTATTGATTATGCAAAATCATTTTGAAATTTCATTAAAACGCTCAATTTTAAACGAGAATCAAAACGCATTTTTGCGCAAACACATAGGTGTGACGTACTTTATTTTATTAAATTGGTAATGGTTTATAAGTGTAAGCTGTGTATTATAATATAGTTTAGTGCTTATTGTCAGATGTTAATTATAACAAATCGTAAGCGAATTACAAACAACGCAAATTTCCATCAAAAAAACTGTAAATAATTTACAGTCAGTCGATATGTATATTTAAATTTTAAAACCAGCTGTGCAGGCCATTTTGGAGTGGGGAATAATGGAACTCCTCCATTCGTTTGTTGTTACCGTCGTAAACATAGCCGTTAACAACTTGTGACGTAATCCGAGTTTTGTGTTTTCGCGGCAAAAATTCTTATTTAAATTTATTTCTAAAATTACTCGGCTATAGGGTCTCAACATTTTTTTTTTTAATCAGCTCATTTATATGCTTGATAAAGTGTCTCCTTCCATACTTTTTAAAAAATATGAAAATACCCAATTATATAATATATTATACAGTGGAGTCCGCTTTTAGAATCACGGTTAATGTTATTATTCGGGTATTGTTATCACTTTTGCGAGGGCCGGACGTATATGATTACACACAAAAAACATCGCTTATAGTAAATCATAAATTCGGTTTATATTATCAAATTATTCTTAAGATTATTTTTTCCCAAGAGCAAAGGAGTTGGTTTTCAGTTACAAGCACTGTTTGATTTTTAGGTCAGGTGTTAGCAAAAAAGTTTTACGTTTTAGTGTGCAGATGAAGTCGTCAGATTTTCGATCAGTACCAGTACGAACTTTTTATAAACAATTTACTCCTCGTACAGCAGAGGCAAATAACTCTAGATGAGAAGTTTTAATTAGGTTGTTTCTTATTACTTAATAATTATTATACTAATAATTAATAAATAACCAATAAAAATGTTTTTCCCTTTATGTTATCAATTGGTTATTGTTATTAAAAACCCCAAGTCCCAATGTGATCACATTAAGCGGATTCCACTGTATTATATTATAATAAAATATGAAACTGCTTATAATAAAATAAAGCCCAAATAAATTAATCTATCAAAAAAGTAGATGTATAGAAGCCTAAGAACTGTCGCAAAAGCGAGTTCCACCTTGTTTTCTGTATAATTCCTTTAATAATAAATGCAATAATACAAAATAAGAAGAAGCTGTAGATTTACTGTTTTTAATTAATTTTTATAGTTTTCTACGGTTTTTTTAAAGCATATCTACAGTTTTATTCTAGCATGGGGTTGGCAACAGTGATAACAGGTCTAAATTAATATGAGCAGTTTCATGTTTGACACAACTGACCGTGACGCGTTTGGTTTTTATACCGATATCCTCCCTCTTCTCAATAAGCGTTATTGTAACAGATGATTTTTGTTTTTACCAAAACTTATTGACAAGATGGGAGAGATTAGGTACCTTATGTTATAGCATTTCGCATTCCTGATATTGTTTTCAAACATTGGTAGAGGAGAAAGTCCGAATTTCGACTAAGGTCTAAATTCCGACTAGCAGGGTTTCAGGTACTCTGAGGTGCTGCAGCCATGCAAAAAAATAGTAAACAGTGGGCTATTACATTGTTGTTGTTTTGGGTAAATCACAGTTCTGCTGGTTGAATCGTGACAGTGTACCAATCAAAACTTAATTTCGGTGATGTTAGCTGTATGGAGGTTATAGCATCGTGTTACCGATACGTTCTAGGCTGTTACATTTTATTTTAGGTTAAATGATTGCCTCTCCTTTCAGGTCGTACGCAACCTTAAAACCTTAACCATGCGATGGTCTAAATTGGGTATTTTCACATTTTTTAAAAAGTATGTAAGGAGACACTTTATCAAGCATATAAATGAACTAGTTCAAAAAAAAAAATTTGTGACCCTATAGCCGAGTAATTTTAAAAATAAATTTAAATAACAATATTTGCCGCGAAAACACGAAACTCAGATTACGTCACAAGTCTTTTACGGCTATGTTTACAACCAGTGATTTTCTATAGTATAGATACCAAGACGTACGTCAACTGTGTTCTTTACATATCAACGACAAACTATTTTCGGGCATCTCTTTCTACTCTGCCTAGATTTTTAATATTTTCAGTTGTCTCTCTCTACGAGCTCCACCAATACCAAACAGCCATATTAGGTTGCAATATTTTTAGTTGTCTCTCTCTACGAACCTCCACCAATACCAGACGGCCATATTAGGTGGCAGTATTTTAAATTGTGAGAGCTATTTGTTAGAAATTGTTAAAATATGGAAATATTTTTATTATATTATTATTAAAATAATTCTTAACAATTATTATTGCTTTTATACAGTTCTCAGAAAGAATATAAAGTGGTAAATAATTCAATGCATTATTTAACCTCGAAATTTTTAAAATTTCATATTCTAATGAAATGAATTTTAAATTTCTAAAATAAATTTAGTACATAGTAGACATAAATATTGTGGTGTTTCAAACATCAAATTTGATTTTTTATATAATTGTTAAGATTTTGTTTTATTTATGTTTATTCTGTTTGATTTTGTAAATGGTATTTTGAATTTTATAATGGAGCGTGCGGTATTTTTTTGAAGTTGGTAACAAATTTTTGGAGGATAAGGACTCCCAGCCGTGTCCGTGGGACGGAGCGGACGTGATTTTGCGAGTCCTATAATATTTTTGAATTTGTGATTTAAGTTTGGAATTTTTTTTTTGAAAAGAAATTGCGATTTAACGTGAGTAGCATTTTTGTTTTATTTAATATTGGATAAGTCGTCCAAAATTTGGATGAAGTTAAGTTTTTGGATATTTTGAATTTGGAAGATTGGATGGAGTTTGGACCCGTTAATTGTTGATTACTGGAATTGGATAATTGGAAATTGCTAAAAATTATAATTGGTTCTATAGAAATTGAAGTTAAAATAATTGAAATCGAAGGCGTAGTAAATTTGTATGTGCTATTCGCACCTGGGACGATAACGCGCTTACAATCAACGTTACCTTTTGGTTAGAATATAAAAATTTTTTTGAAAGTGAGTTTGAATTTTGAGTTTGATTGAGAATAATTTTTATGGAATGGTTTCGTAATTTTTGGACATTTTGAAAATATAAAATTGGATTTGCGCCACAAACGAACCCAACCATGAAGAGTCTGGCTCTCCGGCTTGGAAGCCGTTGGAGATAGTTTTGATTTTTATAAAAAATATCATTACAATATATATCAAGATTTATATTTGAACAAGTGCTTTTTATTTCTGTGTAATTAGTGGATTTTTGATGTGTGGACGGATGTGCCGACTACGATGATTAATACTGTGAAATTTTGAAATATGAAGTTATGAAAATAGTGTGAAACACGATTTTGAATTCAAAAACAATTTTTTAGCATTTACCAACAAAATTTTAAATTGGTATTTCTTTAAGATTTTAAATTCAAAAATGTACAAAATAAATGTACATAACCTTCAAAAACTTATAATGGCAGCTAACAAAAACGTAATTCCCAAGTTGTCCATACTAATTATGAGCAAATCGAGGCTGCAAAAGAGATAACTACTATCTAACTAAAGTAGTAGAAAGAGATGGGCAGATAAACATCTGAGAACACTGCTCTTTAAGGCAGGTATACGGCTTTTGGTATCTATAATATAGAAAATCACTGTTTACAACTGTAATGGCAAACGAATGGAGCAGTTCCATTATTCCTCACTCCAAGATGACCTGCACAGCTGATTTTAAAATTTAAATATACATGTAGACTGATTGTAAATTATTTACAGTCTTTCTGATAGAATTTTGCGTTGTTTGTATTCGCTTACGATTTGTTATAATTAACATCTGACAATAAGCACTAAACTATTATAATACACACCATATACCTATAAACCATTACCAATTTAAAACTTAAACTACGTCACACCTATCCGTTTGCGCAAAAATGCGTTTTGATTCTCGTTTAAAATTGAGCGTTTTAATGAAATTTCAAAATCATTTTGCATAATAAATAGCAAAATATATCATTTTTTAATTATTATATGCTTTTTCTGGTACCTTTATTTATACAATTACGGACATATTATGTAAATAAAATTTTTGTGAAAATACCCAATTCCGACTACCGCTAATGATGCAAAGCTCGACTGTAAATTGTAAATCGTAAATTCTTGATTTTACCGTTAAAAATAGAAGTAAGACCTCGTTAAAACCTCGTTAAACAATTGGGCGTCCATAGGATCTTTTTCAGGGAGGGGTAAAATCAAAAAAACAAAAAAAAAGGAAAATAGCATTTCAGGTATTTGTATTTTGTAATTATTTAGAAAATTTTAAAAACTTATATCGTGGCTACAAAATATTTAATGTTTTAAAAAAATTTGAGGCAAGAGCCAGAAAGGGTCAGCTGCCCCCTTTGCCCTCCCCTAATGAACGCCCATGATTAAACACTGTTTTTGTGTTATTATGTAATAATTTTTACAAAAAAAATTGTGTATAAGAAAATGTTTAATTTTTATAAGGTTCGAGCTATTGGGATGGTGCACATCATAGGGTGGCGACACTACGCGCAGATTTTGGAATTTCGGTGGCCAAAGCTAATTACTGACATTTATTTGATAACATTAAGGGCGCGTTCGATTTGGCACTTACAAAGCGTTTTTCGTTTTCGCAAAAAGGCGTGTGAAATATGCGTTCGATTTGGAAAAGGGCGTGTCTACATGCTTCCAAACCGAACGGGGCTTTTAATGATTTTAAAGTGAAATTTAAAATTTGCAGGTGGCACTTAACCTAACTTATTTAATTAGAAATAAGAAAGTGAAATATTTATTCCAATACAATTTATTCGTTTTGTGAATGAGAATTAAACATATATTAGCAATGGTCCTTGAAGAAAATACGATGGTTATTGCTGTGGTGGTGAAAAAAATTGTAGGGTTAATTTTACGCTATCGCTCGGACAGGCAATCCTCCCCCTGGTCTGAAATCGTGTTTCATCCCGTGCTATACACACTATTTTACATATTACCTGCAATGAATCTAAGAGTTTCATTAACTAACCTAACCTTCATAAAATATAAAAACTGTCACTGTCAGATCAGTTGACGGTTAAAACGATTGATTTATAACTGAGTAAGCGGGAAGAAACTTGACGGTTTCTGTCCTTGGGAAGAAACCAATTAGTTTCTGACCAACAGTCGCGTTGATCTGCAATTGTTGTGTTTCGACTGTCTCAACATGTAATGAAACTCACAGTTTCATAGTAGGTAATATGTAAAAAAATTTGAAGTAGGGTAATTTAAAATAAAAATTTATAAATAGTTATTTACCTAAAAGTTAGGAAAATGATACATTACTGACGAAGAGCAATGTTGAAATACGAGGCACTTTGTGCCGAGTATTTTAAAGCTCCGAGTTAAGTGAGACATTTTCCTGACAAGTATGGTATTAAATTTTACCGAAAATCATAAAAAATCGTAATTTTAAAACATTGTTGAACAACATTTTTAAAATGAACAAAAATCAAGTTTGTCAATTTGTTGACTACATAGTTTCCATAGATGGTTACTGTCAAAACAATAAAAGTAATAACGAAAGAACGACGTCTCTTTTTTTTCATTACAATTACTAATTATTTCCGGACTAGTCATTAAAATTCAATTTCTCTGCGCGTATATGCGCAGGGAAGTGTTGTTTTGATGACGATTTTCGGTAAACAAAATTATAGTTTTATAGTCAAAATTTAAATACCTAATTTAAAATATTTAACAAAATTTTTTTAAATTAATAATTGAAAAAACTACTGTTCTTTAGGATAACAATATGCAAATTAGTTGAATAATTTATAAATTTATCTAACATGTGTAAAAATAATAATTTGTTAAATATTTTCACATGCTATTTAATATAAATATATACATTTGGATATGCATAGGAACTTAAGAAGCTAAATTTTTGATATTATGTTGGGGGAGGCCTAGAAAAGCTTAACTTCGAATTTTCGACCAAAATTTCCTTGTGGATTTTTCGCCATCTTGAAAAAATGGTTAAATTCAGTTTTTTCATAATAACTTGGTTCTCTGGTTCTCCGTTGAGATACGAAAATTTTTATGCACTACTTTTTTGTTGCTTTTTTCACGATCTATAATTTTTGAGGTTCTTTACATTTTTCACCTGTCGTCTATAGTTATTGGGATATCGATCGAAAAAACAATATATTTAGGGAGTAAAATTTGTTTTTAGCTATTTGCGTTTTTCTCGTGAAAGATATCGAAGAAATGTTTAGCACCAAACTTGTAGAGCGTGTTCAGACCTACAAATTATTTTTTTTTATTTTTTATTTTAGACAAAAATTACGACTTCTAGCGTGCCGCAAAGTCGGTAAGTCTGTGCCCAGTTTTGATTTAGCCGCTCGCACACGTCAAAACGGATGAAACGCTTGTTTAGGGAATTATTTTGCAATACGAAATAAATTAATAAACCAGCCAAATTATGAATCAAACACATAAGATTTATTGAACAAATAATTTTTAAGCAGTAAAAAATAATAACCAAAGGCGGTCATTTAAAAAAAGTATTTTTCGTTGTTTTGACGGTCCTGGCTGGAGAAGTTCCTCCACGGTAGACTCTTCGAGTCGTGAAGACTCTTGAACTGAATAAAATGATGCTGTGACGGTTAAAATATTATTATCATCATCATCATTATCATCGTGGTCGTCGTTGAGTAGAATGTCGACTCGGGCGACGTTGTTGCATGTTTGTCCACTGCAATGCAAACAAATAACGGAGCAACTGATTCCTGCTTTCCTGCACCCACAAGCAGCCCCACACTTTCCTTTACATTTGCACCATATTAGTTTCAAAAGCTCAGGTGGAGGGGGTTGCTCTGTGGTGCAAATTGGTTCGAGCCCGTAATTGGTCTGTCGCCAACCTCATTCCTGAAGATCTTTGAAAAATCCTCGGAAAGTACGTTTGTACTTGTAGGTATGTCCGGAAAATGTGTTAGCGGACTGCGCTTTCCGTTGGTGGGAGTAATGAAAGATTATTCAACTTAATTTGGAATCGCAAGCATCAATCGATGTCTCCTTTTCATCATAGAGCGATGAGGAATCGCTTTCCAGCGCAAGTTAGAACCTCCGGATCGACCTTTTCTTGTTTAAATAATTCTACCGATGACTGTAGGTTCGGATTCTTATCGAGGGTGTTGATACATTTCGATTTTCCAATATTACAAAAAGACGACGTGGTGCCACAACCGTTGAAAGCATGCCATATCAATATTTTAGAAAACCCAAAAAATGCACTAAACACTTTTCACAACTAAAATGTTTAAAAGTTAGCACATGTAAAATACACTGTAAGTATTCGCAAACGTTTTCACCATACTATGGTGAAGTGAAGTGAGTTTTGTTTATTTTATTTTATTTATTTTATTTATCTTATTTATTTTATTTATTTTATTTATTTTATTTATTTTATTTATTTTATTTATTTATTTTATTTATTTTATTTATTTTATTTATTTTATTTATTTTATTTATTTTATTTATTTTATTTATTTTATTTATTTTATTTATTTTATTTATTTTATTTATTTTATTTATTTTATTTATTTTATTTATTTTATTTATTTTATTTATTTTATTTATTTTATTTATTTTATTTATTTTATTTATTTTATTAAAACTCAACGAAAAGTCTAGAGTGTCAAATTGATTACTGTCACAAGCAAGCAATATAATGCAAAACAAAATTATATAATTTAATTTCAAATTTTATATGATTTTGAAATTTTAATTTTATTAGCAGGTTTTGGATAAAATGTTATATGCGACTCTTGAGTAAAGATATTTGTATTCACTTACGGTAACTTTCCGTTCGTGGATAAAATGTATCTTTACTCACTAGTCCCATAAATTACTATTATACGTCAAAATCCGTATTAACCTACATACTTTTAAAAAAAAGGTACAATAGTCCACTAACTAATTTCAATTTTTATAAATTTTTGCTAAAAAACTGTTTGCCAACTTACTTTTGATTGCTACTATACAGGTCGCAGTGTAACCATTGTTAGATTTCCGTTGAGCAGTTAATCTGTTGTGATATTTGGGACTGGAAGCACGCTGCAATTTATTTTCTGTTTTAGTTATTCTAAATTCAATAAAAAATGTCTTTAAGAAAGTCCATACACACGGACGAAGGACAACGGTCACGCCAAGTTAAATAAAAGCTTTTAATAAGAAAAGACGTATTAGGAAATCGTTTCATAAAGAACGTTTTTACGCTTTATAATTTATATAAATAAATTCACTTTTCAAGTTTCAAGTTCACATTGACTATTACAAATAACACTTCAATTTTCTTAAAGATACCTATTGACCATCTCTCAATTAAGAGATCAACTTGGTATATTTTGACACTAATTAAGGATCCTTTCTAGTTACAGAATAAGCAAATTTTTATAACTGAAGACATCCCTCACCACTCGCCAGGTAAAGATCGATCTTGAAGAGCGGTATTTTATTAAAGAATCTTTTATTATTACAGAATAGGTTTTGTCCTTAAGTTAAGGGATTCTCTCCGTTAAGAGTTAGAGAATACGACCCTTAGTTGAGGTTGATGTTTTCTAAGAAGATTGCTGTTTGAAAATTAAGTAGATTTAATAGTAGATTTGAAGATTTATAATAAAGTAATTTGAAGAAAAATTTTATGAACAACGTGATAACCGTGCAGGCGGCTCCGTTTTTATAGTGCAAATTAAGGGTATATTTGGTGTTGATAAATTTGGAGAATTTGGAGAATATGTCAGAAGTGACATATATAAAGAGTGTAGAACGAAACACAAGGAAGCATACATAAGGTTAGAATTTGCAGCAGCCAGATTACTTGAATATATAACAACCGACCTCAGGACCTCCAACATAATTTTTATATTTCTCAAAAATTCCAATAACAAATAAAACAACGAAATTTTGTTTATTTCGAAGAAAATCAAAATCATAGTGAACCAAATAACCAACCAACGGATCCGGGTGCTGCGTTAACACATTCCCGTATCACATTTGTCCCACTATTGACCCACCAATTCTGAACCGTTACACACTGAACAAATTTTATTTGTATTCGGATCTTTGATATGGTCGTAATCATTTTAACTCGAGCATGACTAATCGTTTTAAGCGTCGAACACACCACAGCGATAGCGGTAGCGATCGCGGTGGCGATTAAGTGACTGCACATACCGCGATTTCTATCACGATTACAATCAAATTCTGACACATTAAGGAAAGAAATTTTTTTTAATATAAAAGGTAAAAAATGTTTGCGGACGACGAGGAGCAATTTGAGGAGGAGGTACTTTTATTGGCAGCACTGCTGGAAGAGGATAACAGTAATAAAAAAGCCAAGTAATCATTACAAAAATAATATGCATACAAATAGAATAACTTTCGGTCTTATAACTTATTATAGAAAAGAAAGAAATATTTAGATTCATGATATAAATCTAAAGAGAAAAGAAGAAGGTGAATTCCACACATTATATGCCTAACTTCGAATGAATGAAGACAGATTTTTTATATATTTCAGAATGAATATTGAATGTTTTGATGAGATTTTGAATTTAATTAAAGATGATATAACAAAAAATCATACACATTATAGGGAACCGATTGGAGCAGAAGAAAGATTGGTAGTAACTTTAAGGTATATTTTATTATTATTATTTATCTTTTCTTATAAAACGAATACAACACAATATTTCAAATAATTTAATTATTTTCTTCGCTTGTAATGTCTTCATACCAGGAACAAGTAGAAGTTTGTTCATTTTGTTGGTTTATTTCTTCTTCCATAATCATTTGGGCAACTTTAAATTTTAACATTGTTTGACGCCTAGCTGATAATTTTTTTACACTGGCTGCATAACCCAAAAATGTATGATCGATGTCGTTATATGGTAATTTTGTGTTTGAATTTCTTCTGTCTAAATAGGATAGCACCTGATCTACTGACGATTTTTGATGTAACATTTCAGAAGCCCTTCTTTTTTTATGTAAAATAGGTGTAGCACTACATGATGCTTGAGATTCCAGTCTAGATTGGGATTCATTATTATCAGTATTGTCTTCTATTATTGCAATTTCTGATTCATCAGATATTAAAGTGGATACATTAGATTCTGTTACTGCAAATTTTAAAAATGTTTTGAAATACTCCATATGTTCAGCTCAAGGCCAAGTTTTGTAACGTGCAATACGTTTAGCTGCTTGCCCTGTATGTGTACTTTCAGATCGTAGATGTTTAGCGTAACAATCTCGCAGGTTCTTCCACTTCTTTTTTAGTTCATCGCCTAGAAAACAAAATAATATTTATCATTCTTATTATAGGTTTTTGGCAACCGGCGATTCGTACAAAACTATTGGTCACAGTTTTAGAATGGGATTTAGCACGGTATCTATTATTGTTGAAGAAGTGTGTACTGCTTTATGGGATAAGCTTAAGCCCATCTATATGCCAGAGCCGACAAACGAATTATGGGAAAAATCAATGTCTGGTTTTAAAGATCTTTGGCAATTCCCTAACTGCCTCGGGAGTATAGATGGCAAACATGTCACAATTAAATGCCCACAAAATGGCGGATCAAACTATTTTTGCTATTTAAAAAAATTTTCAATTGTATTAATGACCATTGTGGATCCAAATTATAAGTTTATCTGCATAAATGTGGGGGCCTACGAAAAAAATAGTGATGGTGGCATCTTTGAGGCATCAAATATGGGTCAGAGATTTGCTACAGGAAGTTTAAGTGTTCCTCCAGACAGACCATTACCAGGTGGGAATGAAAATGTTCCGTGTGTTTTAGTTGGAGATCAAGCCTTTGCACTTTCTCCATATTTAATGAGACCTTTTCCGTACAGACAATCCCGGTATGACAATACAAAAGAAAAATTTAATTATCATTTGTGCGTTAGTAGACGTGTGGTCGAAAACGTATTTGGACATTTGGCACACAAATTTCGAGTTTTGTTTCGACCTCTAGAAGTAAAAGTACCTACAGCCATATCAATCGTAAAAGCTACCTGCATACTTCATAACATGATACGCACTAAAAAAATTGACCCAACATTCGTACATATCCAAGAACCTAACATTTCTATACAAGCACTAAACAATATGCCAGTCGATCCAAGAAGAGCACCTAATTATGCCTTTAATGTTAGAGAGAAGTTTGTTGACTATTTTAGTACTTTAAATACTATGTAATAGTATATTATAGGCCAAGGTTGTGAAGACAGCCATTATAGCCCTAGCGCCAAGATTATATTCCGAGGTGCGAAGGTGCATAAGCTTACATAGGTTACATTTGATCGCGATCGCTAATACCGCTACCGCCACCGCGATCGCTCTGGTGTGTTCAACGCTTTATGCAATGAGATTCAACGCATAAAATTTAGTTATCTTTGTCATGCGCATACAAGAAGTAACTATCAGAAAAGTGACAGAAAATAAAAATACTTCGAATTTTGTTCCTCATGCGCGACTTAAAATGGTTACGACTATATCCGATTTATATTTATGAAGAACGATCAAGAGCTCTTCTACGTCGATTACAGTTTTGCGAGGCATTTTTAATTCGGTTATATTTCAAGTATTGTAGTGTTACGTATTTATTGTATGTGTTAAAAGTGTAAGTTACAATTTAAAGATCAGTGTTTTGCTTATATAATATGTTTGTGTGATTTGTAAATGATAATCCGGGTCTACGACTTTTCGGCGCAGCCGATTTGGTGTAGCGGATTCGGCGTTGCCAGATCGGCTCACACCCAATATGACGCCGCCTTTTCGGCGTAGGAACGATTCAACGCAGAGACGATTCGGCGCAGGATGCCCCAATAAGTCTTTAAGATTGTTCTCTAAAACGAAAGATCCCACCCCCATTGAGGATGAAAGCGGTTTAATCTATTTTGTCCCTTGTAAGGATTGTGATTCTGTATACGTAGGTGAGAGTTCTAGGAAATAAGGTATTCGCATAAAAGAACATTTAAGAGATGTCAAAAATGCCCGCGTTTTCTTCCGTGAAGAAGATGACAATACTTTTACTGCTTTATGCAAACATATGATCGAAAACTCTCATTCCATAAAACGTGAGAATATCAGAATACTGGCTAGGGAAAAGATAGATAAAAAACTTAAAATAAAAGAGGCCATCAATATCCATATAAATTCCAATACTACGAATGATAAACGAGATGTGCAATTTTTTCATGGTGGATATAAATACATCCTGGATATAATGAAATCCATATGATGATCCTTGGTCAAATTGTTTTTATCTTTTTTTTTTTTTTTATTATCAGATACAAAGTAAAAGGTGGAATACACAAAAATGTGCATCAACATAGGTTATTAGCACTACTTAATATTATAGTAACATAATTATTAACACAATTAATTAAATAACTATAAAAAACTAAATAGTATATTTGAACTATATTAACAATGAAATCATAGATGTGAGGTAAAAAGATTAAATTTTAAATTTTGCTTAACAAACCCGATGACTGTAGAAACTTCAGTAACTTTCGTACGTTGCATCTTGTGTCTGATAGGTTATCTTTTAGGCTATCAGGCAGTTCTGCAAAATGTCTTGCTGCCTGATATTTTGGACAGTGTCTTAATATGTGACTGACATTTAAGAGGTTGCCACAAAGACAGTTTGGAGTAAGGCTGGGAATCAAATTCGAATAATTCGAATATTCGAATAATCGAATAATTTGAATACTCGAATAATTTGAATATTCGAATAATATGAGTAATCGAATTATTATTCAAAAATTCAAAATATTCGAATATTCAGATTATTCGAATATTGACAAATTATTTGAATTTTAAATTATTCGATTATTTAATAAATTTAAATATTTGAACAGGGCCCAGTTGAGTTGCTTGAGTGCTCGAGCACCATACTAAAAATTTACAAAAACTGTTTTTATAATAATTTGCCGACACACACGGTAAATTATCTAAATTCTAAAAATAATAAATTAATACCTACTTAACATTATTATAAAATAAAAATAGATTTAGCAAAGCTACATTATATTATGTGAGCACCACACGGAAAATCGAAAATATTCCCGCCCTGTGTATTTGAATATATTATAATCTAATCTGAATTCTGAATATTCGAATAATTGGAGTAATCGAATTATTCAAAGGTTCAAAATATTCGAATATTAAATTATTCGATTATTTAACAAATTTAAATATTTGAACAGAGCCGAGTTGAGTTGTTTGAGTCCTCGAGCACCACATTAAGAATTTACAAAAATTGCATTTATAATAATTCTCCGACACACACGGTAAATAATATAAATTCTAAAAATAATAAATTAATACTTAAAGTTATTAAAACATAAAAATAGATTTAGCAAAGCTATAACGGAAAAACACGGAAAATCGAAAAGATTTCGGCCCCCTGTATTTGAATACAAGGTTCCTTGTTCTTTGATTAAAATATAAATAAAAAAAAGTTTTAACATTATTTTATTACTAGTATTAAGTTTAATATATTAACTTCATATATTTTACGAATTATAATCAATAAATTCAAAAAAATATAAGAATAATACAATACGTAGAAAATCAAAATTAAAAAAATTTAAAAAAGAGACAATTAACACATAACAGGTCTGAATTAAGAAAATTTGAAAAAATAAAAAATTCGTAATACGATAGTACAATATAACGTTATTTCATGATTATTGCCATTCTTCAGTTGCACGCAATCGCTTTCATTGTGAAATAAGAAAAAAAATAATTTTTTCAAACTAAACAAAAATATACTAAATTGTACAAAATTGACTTACCATAACCTCCAAAGATTATCAAAAATGAACTTGTTACATGAAGTATGAATAATTTAAAAATGATTTAAACTAAGAAATTCGTTAACCTAGCACTGCTAGTTTGAAAACCGAAGGCACTGCCCTCTTAATATGATTTCTAAAAACTTTGAAAAAATTCAAAATTCAAAATTTACCACGTTTTTTAACCGTGAGGCGTAAAACTAGAAAAAGAACTCAAAATAAAAAATTTTAAGTAAATTTGTGGTTTTTAGTATGTATTTATGGTTAAATTCAAAATAAATATAAGAATAATACAATAATACAATCGTAAAAATATAAGAATAATACAATAATACAATAATACAATCGTATTATTCTTATATTTTTTTTGAATTTAACCATAAATACATACTAAAAACCACAAATTTACTTAAAATTTTTTATTTTGAGTTCTTTTTCTAGTTTTACGCCTCACGGTTACAAAACGTGGTAAATTTTGAATTTTGAATTTTTTCAAAGTTTTTAGAAACCATCATTTCAAACTAGCAGTGCTAGGTTAACGAATTTCTTAGTTTTAATTTTTAAATTAATTTTAAAATTAATTATTAATTATTAATTTTATTAATTTTTAAATTATTCATACCTCATGTAACAAGTTCATTTTTGATAATCTTTGGAGGTTATGGTAAGTCAATTTTGTACAATTTAGTATATTTTTGTTTAGTTTGAAAAAATTTTTTTTTTCTTATTTCACAATGTAAGCGATTGCGTGCAACTGAAGAATGGCAATAACCATGAAATAACGTTATATTGTACTATCGTATTACGAATTTTTCATTTTTTTAAATTTTCTTAATTCAGACCTGTTATGTGTTAATTGTCTCTTTTTTAAATTTTTTGAATTTTGATGTTCTACGTATTGTATTATTCTTATATTTTTTCGAATTGAACCATAAATACATACTAAAAACCACAAATTTACTTAAAATTTTTTATTTTGAGTTCTTTTTCTATAATAAATAAATCTAAAAATCGACAATGTATGTAATAGTCGACAGGATAATATTAAATTCATTTGGAAGCCGGGATATAATAATTTGAATATTCGAATACATAATTTGAATCTTCGAATATTCGAATTATTCGAATTGTCTCACATTGTTGAAAGCTTTCTCGTAGTCGATGAAGCATGTGAATACTGATACTGTTTTGTTACTGTGTTAAGACTTGTATAGAGAACAGGGTCTCTCTTGTTCCTTGACCGTTTCTGAAGCCAAATTGAGTGCCTCCCATTGATTCCTCAATGTTTTGCCACAGGCGCGCGTATAATATTTTTAGAAAAGATTTTAATTTTTTAAGGCTAATCAATCTGTAGTCATTACAGTGTCTTGCGTTCACCTTTTTAGGCAGTGCGATAAATGGTGGCTTTAGCCATTTTCTGGGTATGTATCCGGTATTGTAAATATGGTTGTAAAAATTCAACAAATTGTCGTTTTTTTTCCATGTCTATGAGTTGGAGAAGTTCTGCATTAATATTATCTGGTCCTATGACTATTAGATTTTGTATGCTTCAGTGCTCTATTTATTTCCTCTCTCAGTATATCCGGACCCTCCAAAGTGTCAGTGGTTCCTTCGTCGATGAATTGCCGATCATCGTCAAATAAGTCCTTTATGTAGCACTTCCATATTTCTGCTTGTTTATCGCTGTCTGTGACTAATCTATTGTTATTATTGATTAGTTTGCCAGTTATTTTCTTTTTATTTGTGTGTGTCAGTTCTCTTATTTTCTTGTGTAAGTTAAAACTGTCATGCTTTTCTTCCAGCAGTTCGATCTCCCGACATTTCTCATTAAACCATGCCTGTTTTGCTACTCTTATTTTTGTTTTAATCGTCCTTTGAATTTGAAGGTAGTTATGTAACTATTAGTATTTCATCGTTCATCCATTCCATTTTCTTCTCTCTTTTTTTGAACCCCAGTGTTTCTTTGGCGGTCTCCTGCAGTACTCTTTTAATATTTGTCCATGTTTCCTCTATGTCATCTGTATTTCCTATGTTCATCGCTCGCCCTTCGCCTATCTTTGCGTTTAGGTCTCCCATTACTATGGTTATATCAGAACTTTTTGTTGTTTTTATTAGTTCTTGATTTCTTTATAGAAGCGCTCAACTTCTTCGTCACTTTTGTCTAGTGTTGGTGCATACACCTGAATTAGGTTGAGATTGAATGGTGTTCCATGAATTTTTAGAAGCATACATCGGTCTGAATATGGCACAAACCCACAAACATATTTTTGTAGTCCCTCAGAGATCAAAATACCCACTCCATTTCTATGATTTCGGTCTTTTGCTTCGCTTCCAGAGTAGTAGAATGTACCTTTGTCTGTAGTACATCGGCCTTTTCCCAGCCATCTACCCTCGCTCATGCCAATGAAGTCCACATTTAATCTTTTCATCTCCTGTATCGCATTCGCCAGCTTTCCCGCTTGGAACAAGGTTTGCACGTTCCAGGTGGCAATCTTCAGGGGTTGTTTTCGTTTTCTGTCAACCAGTCGTATAGTATCCGCATAAAGCCTGGCTGTCACCTCAACGTGGCCGGTCGCCCATTTCACACCTCCAGTCCCGGGAACCGAGAGGCGCCGGTCGCTAGCCGGGCCGCTCGGCAAACTCAAAAATTCATTATTCAACATCATTAGGCATACAAGGGGCATTTGTTATGCAGTGGGGCCCCACGTCCTTCTGCATATTTATATCAGCAGCCCAATATGGAACAGACGCTGTTTGTAGCCTTTCCTCTGGAATCAGACTCTACAAATTACCATATCTGGTAACCCTCACTTAGTTTCGCCTACGGGTCAACGACACGAGGGGCCATAAGTGAGAGTTGGGTACCCTTTGAGGACCAGTTATCCGGGACCACCTCTCGCATATAGCGCTCGGTGTGACCGTCTCGAATAAAAGGTACTACCTCTTCAGTGTATCCCCATACACCCCTTGAAAAAATTAGATAAACAATTAATAGATTCCACAAACTTTTGTTTGAGGTTGTACCCCGATAAATCCTACCTTTAAAAAAAATGATTTAAAACGTACCTGGGATCACAGGGCTCATGGGATTTTTGTAATTTAAAAAGAAAAGGGTACAAAAATATTCCCTGGTCTAGCTCAGTGGCTCACCTGTCGAAAATGTTGAAAATGAGGGCGCCAAGTAATTATAGAATAAGTCACCAGGTGAGATTAGGTAATTACTAACCTTGGTACTTCAAAACAAATAAAAAGGTAGGAAAATTAAAGTAACATACAGGAACGAGAACAGAGTTTAATGTAGAAAATTCAAATTTACAAATAAAAAGATTAAATCAATTCAAAATTTATCAAAATAAATCAAAATTAGATAAAAAAAATTATAGTAACCGAACGTAAACTGAATAGAGATAAAAATTCAGTCGGTACGCAAAATGTTAATAAATACTGAATTGCACATAAATAACCATTTACTTCGGTAGTTATATTTAAATAAAAAAAATAATTGTCGTACCTACCACGAAGAATTTCAATTCCTTTATGATAAGATCACCACACCTTGACAGGGTGTGCCCGGGTAACTTTAATTTTAATAAGATCCGAAATTTTGCGTAAAGCTTCACAACTAAAATTTAAACTACGTTTCGGATTACTTCCCAAATCAAATTAATTTAAAAAAAAATTATTCACTCCTGAATCATCAACTTCAAATATACAAAATTTACTACCTCTAACTCGGTAACAACAATGACAATGAAAATTTACAAAATTATCAAACAAACACACGAACATAAATTGATTATTCTTCCTTCTTGACGTCAAAATTAATCTTCCTGGCTTAATAGAAATTAACGGATGACCAACGATAAAACGGTTCAACAAATAAAATCTCTCGGAAATTCGAAAACGTTATCAAGTAACTTCAAAATTTCAGGTAGATGTATATCCACATGGGTTTATAAAGATAACCAAAATAAAGTAAAACTAAAATGTCTGACCTTTGGATGAGATGTTGGAGTCCTACACTCAAAGAAAGACGTTGGTAAAATCAACTAAAAACAGCATTATGATAATGAGCCATTAACTCTTTCTGTTTAATTCAACGACGAAAAAATTGTTAAACCTTATCTGTATCTTATGATATCAATTTCAACACTTATTAAAGTTTGATTTAACTACAAAATAGTTATTTGACAACTTAAATATGTCACCGTACTATTTTAATTGTACAGTAACTATTTTCCTACTTCAATAACGTTTTTTATGGTAGATTGACGATTTAATATGTTTAATAATCTTTTTATTTAGTTTGCCAACTGTAATTATTGTTTAGCTACTATCGGCTGGTAATATCTGCATAGTTGGTTTACATTTTATATTTTTTAATATTTCAACTGTAGGTGGGTTTGGTACACCATTCTACAGTTTTTTTTTGCAAAACTGCTTTCTTTCGTTAACCAAATCTAAACACAAATACAATATAACGCTTATATTGTATATTTGCATCGCAATTTTTTTAGCAAAAAAAAAACAGATTTACAGAAAACTGTGGACTGGTATACATTAAATGTGGTCTAAAAATACAGAAATAAAAATATGCTATTTAAGTACATAATATTTTTATTAATTAAAAAGCATCATAAATAAATCAAAATAACTATTAAAATTAAAAGAAAGTAGGTATTATAGTGTACAGGGTGGTTCAATTTCGATCCTTCTTATGGGGAAATCGGTAACTATAGGAGATATCGAAAAATGGATGGCGCATCCTCGATCTCTTTTTTTGAGAAAAGTTTAATGGTGTAAACCCGAATTCGATATCTCTTTTCGTTTTCGAGTTATGGCCAAAAGTTCACTTTTTCGACTTTTCGTTAAATGTCGATATCTCGGTTGATTGTAAAGTTATAGAAAAGATATTTACACTTTCTGCAGGCACTTTTTTAAGGACATTAAAATGGGCTAAAGAGATTTTAAATATCTTACCTAATTTTCGAGTTATAATATAAAGTTTTGTTTTTTTAAATAAAAACCATAGTTGGCTATGAAATATTTAAATAGAGTTTTTTATCCTCTTTTCAATTATATGTAACATGTGGGGTCTATTATTTCACTTTCATCCCGTTATATTACAAAATGTTAAATAAAAACAAAAGAAGATCGGAAAATTAAAGGTCGACTTTTTCAAAACAAAACACTATACAAAATTTATATTGACATCTAAAACAATTGTCTCCAGTTGTTTTTAAAGAGTGTTTTTAGTACCTAATACTTCGATACCTATTTTTATTTTTATTTAGTACCTATTACCTATTATTTCACAAAAGTGTCAAATGGCTTATGAAAACTATGAAATATTATAATATAAATGTATAATGGATTGTTTTGATAAATCCAACATTTAATTTTCCGATCTTAGTTTGTTTTTATTTAACATTTTTTAATATAATGGGACGAAACTGAAATAATAGACCCCACATATTATATATAATTGAAAAGAGGATAAAAAACTCTATTTAAATATTTCATAGCCAACTATGGTTTCTATTTAAAAAAACATAACTTTATATTATAACTCGCAAACTAAGTTAGATATTTAAAATCTCTTTAGCCCATTTTATTGCCCTTAAAAAAGTGTCTGAAGAAAGTGTAAATATTTTTTCTATAACTTTACAAATAACCGAGATATCGACGTTTAACGAAAAGTCGAAAAAGTGAACTTTTGGCCATAACTCGAAAACGAAAAAAGATACCGAATTCGGGTTTACACCATTAAACTTTTCTCAAAAAAAGAGATCGAGGATGCGCCATCCATTTTTCGATATCTCCTATAGTTACCGATTTCCCCATAAGAAGGATCGAAATTGAGCCACCCTGTACAACAGCTATAAAATACGAAAATCATATACATTTTTAAAACATTATAAAAATTCTTTTTTAATATAAATATAGTATTTATAGTATAGTAGAAAAAGTATTTAAATACTTCAGATAAGTTACATTATGTTTGTTCTTTATGAAATGAAATATTTTTTTTAATTTAGTTCTATCTGTAGAAAATAGTAATTTACACTAATTAATAAAAAAACACCTTTGTTTAATCAAAGCGATGAAGATCCATCTTTATCGGCTTGGTTTAGCCAGTAAAAAATGTAAGATTGGAAATATTCTGAAACTGTTATGTATAATATAAACACTAATAATACAGAAAATCTTTAACTCACATTATTACTTTTCCGCTTGTTTAAATCGTGTCGGAACTCAACTTTTAATCCTAATTTTTCATTTTTAAACAATTCCTTTAAATCAGCTTCAGTGCTTCAGCTAATAATTTCAGACGATCTACTGTAATGTCCTGATCTGTAAATATAATATTTTTATATTTAAATTAAATAAATTATTATTATACTAAACATCTCTCAATTTTAAACAAAAAAACTTCTTTTGGTTGGTTTTAGGTACTTATTATTACTTACCTATGAACTTCTGAAATAAACTGTAAAATCCTCAGGAATCCAGCAATTTTTCTAATGGGTCACCAACAGTTTCTTGAATTTCACAATTTAAGTTCAAACACTAAAGATAATATTTTACAAAATAATAAAGACCATTAATCGACCATTAATAAAATTAAAGACCAGAAAAGACCGAGATTTTAATTTATATTTTTGCAAGAGGTCCATCAAGAGAACACTTTCGTTGTGATGCACACATAGATCAATTCCAAGCATAAAAATGTTGATTGGCAAACTTCTTCGTTGTCAACAGATTGAAATTGTTTAATTATAAAATATTTCAGTGCAGTAAATATTTCATATTATAATCTAATCAAGTTTGTTTTATAAAATTTAACAAGTATATTGTTACTCGACAATTTCTTAAATGAATCAACAATTAAAATAATTAATTGAAAAAGATAATATTCTCTGCAACAAGTAAAAATATCAAATCATCTAAAGTAAATTGTAATTGGACTATTTTTATAGTTGCACATTACATTTCCAACGTTGTTTAACAATTTCTTTAGTTAAATGACTTTAAAATTTATTAAACTTACAAAAAATGTTGATAGATGTAAATATTTAATAGTTAATCTACACTTATGATATTTCAAACCACTACTTTTTAGATTACTACATATTTTGTAAGTTAACTATTTGTTCTTCGTTGAAATAACTATCGCAGACAATTTCTATTAAACTACATCTTGTTTGATTACAGTGATATTCGGCAAATAGTTAAATAACTATTTTCTTTAGTTGAATTGACCAATGAGTTTTTTCTGGGTGTATGGTCGTTTGATTTTGATTCCAAATATTCCCTTTTTGAATCCCTTCTGGTAACAATATTTACAAGAGGATGAACCAATCTTTCCGGAAAAACTTCAGCAAACGGTATTTCTTCCAGGAAAGTTGCCAGGTGTGCTCGTAAAGGTGCAAGTAAAGATAGAAAACCCAAAATTTTGCAGTCTTCCAGAATGGAAGCACAACAAGCCACACAGAGGCTATTGATGACAAAAAAAAAATCTTCGTGGGAACAACAGGTAATCTACTAAGACCAACTCACTAGGCTTTCGACGTTACTTAAAAAATTTTCTCACTTCCAAACTCTTCACAATAATCAGACAAGACAAAATACACACAAAACCAACCAATTGGACGACACAGAAGGCAATTATTTACAACATATCAAAAATCAACCAAAAAGCACGTTCACCCACATTAATACCAAAAATTAAGATTCTTATCCGCCACATTTTTCCTGTGTGACGGCGATAACTCTCTACAAAAATTCAAAATAAATACCTGCATTGCCATCTATAACACAACCAAAAATAAATAATAATTAATAAATACACCTATAATGGGGATTTTGGACTCTGTAAATAAAACAACCAATTCAATTCAACGTTTCGAAGATTTTTATTGTCTTCTTCTTCAGGAATGTAAAACACTACTCATGATAATATGACAATTCAAGCAAAATGATATGGCGTACTAACTAAATTCGTTTTACAAAGTAATTGACCATGACATTATTCGTTCGTCGAAACATTAAATATACGCATACATACAAAATTTGTCAAAATATTAAAATATAAATTACGAATGTACAAAATTCAATAAAATTCACACCAACTATCCTACACATTCGACCGTATAATAATCAAATTTAGCACTTGCAACGATTGATAACGCTTAAAAATAACTGAACTCTCCCCGTCCACCTTCGCATATCGCATCCCCCAACAACAACAAACAATACTGATGTGAATTTAGTTAATTGATTTATCAAATAAAATGTTGAGCGAGCAATTGAACTTATTGTTTTGTTTTATTTTATTTATGCGATATGAAAATATGCGATAAGACAAAACGATGCTAGTTCAAATGGTGGATATTATTTGTGGATAGATAGTCGATAGATAAGGGATACTTAAGGGAAAAGAAAGACTTGCTTGTATATGTCCGGCTTCACTGTGTTGATCTCATGCTGGCAACTTCGGTTGGACGAGTTCAATTAATATTTTGTGATCTGTGAGGACTTCTTATAGAGATGATCTATGCTTTTTTATTTAAATTTTTGATTGTTGATTCTTCCAGCTCGAAAAACCATATAGAGGAGTAGTACCAATGTAGTTTAGCGATTTCCGCTTTGATGCACAAATCAAAAAATGATTTTTGAATTCGAAAAAAACTTTTGCTACATAAAAAATAGTACATTGTCTTATTCGGATTAAAAGTGAAACTTTGTTTGACAAGCAATTTTTCCGATCGAATGCAATAATTGCACGTCAAACAAATACACTTTTTCATACTACCCCTTCCGTAACTAACGTTTCGTATTCTAACAATACGCACGCAAACGAAAGTGAAGCATGCTAGTACCTAGTTGCTAGCAACGGAAGTGAAACTTCCGTCGCCTGATCAGAAAAGTAGATCGTCTTTTGTTACACTTAACTTGACACATCGTATATTAATTAAATCAACATCTGTCAAATCACAAGCGACAACTTTTAAAAGAAAGCAAAATAGCTATACCCATTATCGCTATAACTTTCATCATAAGATATCTTTGATTAGGTGCTTCACTAAAAAATTTATCAATTTCTTCTTTTGTAAATATTTTTGTTTTTTTTGGTTTAAATCCATCGTTCTTCTTTTTAAGAAATGCCTTTAATTTGTCACATTTTGAAATGTCCTGATTTTTGTTTATGCGAATTGTTAATTTCAGCAGCATGGAATATAGGTATACACCACAGGCTTGATGGTGATTTCACAGCATTGGATTTTTTGAGAAAATAAGCTAACATAACATTTTCAGTTATTTCGACTACACTATTAGATGCACACCACTTTGAAAATAACTCGAATGCTTGAGTGTATCTCATTTTTGATTTTTCCGGCAGAAGCGAGGCGCAAGCGATACTTGCAGCCTTATCAATCTCACTTTCACTACTAAGCATTTTATAAATTATTATAATTTGTAATACGTATCGTGTGTAATACAATTTCACAACTGAATTGTTTGTTTATACGTTGCTAGTCAACAAATTTTGAAATGACCTGTCTACTCAATAATAATAAGTACTGTCATATAATATTTATACATAATAATCGTTATTTGATATATAATTTTGAATTCGGTAGTATGAAAAGTTTAATACATCACATGCTGCATAGGTTTTGTTTTTGGTCGCGGAGGATTACGGGCCTTGGCTTCACCTCGTCCTTTAACTACCTCCTTGCCCAAAAAAAATCACCTACGCAGCTAGTGATGTAAATAACTATTAATCCAAATGAGACATATTACTTTTTCTCCAACCAAAAAATCAAATGACTGCAAACATTTTGTTTGATTATTCGTGTAGTGAAAATCCAGTAACTTGAATTTTTGTTTTTTTATATTAAGTTGTCATAGTTTTCAGGTCACTTTTAGGTCTAGCACAAAAAGAGTTTCTTTAATGCACGTAAAAAAAGTGTTGCTTAGAGTTACGTGTACTCATAAATTTGGTATTTATTAGATAACAATTTCCGTTTGACTTCTTAAGAACGTACAAATCACATAATATTCAGATAATGCATTTATAATAAAATGCAAACTGCATAAAACGGAAATCGTATTCTAAAATTAATAATAATGTTATCATTATATTTATCACTTGCATTGTATTAACCTGTATTAACTATTATAAAATATCTAATCAAATGTAAGATCGAGTTCAGTCTTATTTTAGCTTTAAGTAATTATAGTTATTCATTGTATGTAGTGTGGTAGTTCAATGCTAATATATTTCATTAAGGTTGCGGTGACGGGCGTGGGCGACGACTTCAGATTTTATTTTGAAAGAAAGTGGCGGTGCGCTGTATATAAAAGCTGAACTATTTTCCTTTGCTATCTTATGGTTGCCGTCACGCCTATGCTAAATAAATGAATAACATGGTGTCATTGTATTTGCTTAGGAAGAAAAAGTACGAACTTTTAGAAACCAATTTTGGAACCATTTAAAAGCTAAAAGTTGGCTCTCGGACCCTAGCTAGTTTTTATTACGATCAGAACACCGTAAATATTAAAAATTTTGCTGTTAAATTTACAATTTTTCGAACAGCAAAAGTAGCCATTTAATAATTTTTATAAACATTACTTTAATAAATAGAAGTATAAGAAGTAGCTGACATCCAGCACAAATGTTCCATCTAACTTGAAAAAAAAATTGGTAGCATTATATGCATTTTTGTAGAAACGTAAGCAAATACAAATTGATAGTACAATATTTCTTGTTATGGCGAATCTACTTGAAATATTTGATAGAAATCTGCCGTATTAAAAGAAAAAAAAATTAAATTTTATTGAATAATAGTTTGTCTATTTTCTCAGCAATGGCGCTGTGGGTTAAACGCTACCGGTGAGGTTTCAAACTTTGCTAAGTGCATAATAATAGAATGATGAAATACCTATGATGAGAGTAATTCTTATCATGTACTAGTAGGTAATATAAGGAACATAATATACATGTGGGTAGACGGTCAGCATTTATCAAAGTACGTTATCAAAGGTCAACCGTATACTATTTTTATAATATTAAATACGCTATTATATAGGCCATACTAAATAATATAAAAGTGAAAATAAATTTTAATTCTTCTCTGAACTTGACGGCATTACTGAACTATTTTGATGTGAAAAAGCTCAATATGCAGAATCACTGTCATTTGGCCGAATTCTATTGGCCGACTGTTTTTGGCCGATAAATCACTTGGCCGACATATCAATTGGCCGACAGATAATTTGGCCGACAGATTGTTTGGCCGAACAGTTTTTGGCCGACGTTTATTTGGCCGATCAGTTTTTGGCCGACAGTCACTTTGCCGATAAATTTTATTTTTTTGGTAAATAAATAAATATTTTGTAAAATTATGTTGTTTTATTTAAATTATATTAAATTATTATTAAAATACACAAAAAAACATGCAATACAAAATATTCGTTACACACCAACGAATTATTTTTAAGATCCATTAGGTTTAAACTGAAGGTTATGAGAAATGCCACGAAGGAAGTCGTCTTGAGTTTTGTTGGGAAAATCCACAACAAGTCGTTTGAGCCTGTCCGCCAGTTTGACGTATTTTTTCTTGGGAGGATTGGGCACGTGGCCTGCATTATACTGAGCAAGGCTGAATTCAACATTACCTTGCTCACGTTTGAGTCCATCAATAAATTTCCAAATTGTAGGGTGATTGGCTCCGAGAAGACTACTGAATTTATTATTCCACCCTTCAATGGAATTATTTGTTTTAGGAAGGTCTCCAAGGCAGGCATCGTGACAGTTCCAAACCGAAATCCCGAAATTCACGGGTTTTCGCACTGGATTGCTCCTACTTCGAATTGCGCCAATCCAAGTGTTCTCAAAGTAATCGAGAAGTGGTTTTAAAATTTCTTCATTTTGCAGAAAAAATTCGGTTTGCAGCAAATTCTCGAACATAAGCTCCACATTCTCTTGAGGAGCAAAGGCTAGAGCCGCCAACTTTCTAATATTTAAGGGAAACGATGGATCAGCCAGATTTTCGTACCGAACTCGAATAGGATTGTTAGCCTGTATTACACGCCAAATACATTGATTAAAATGAAAAAAGCATCCGTGGTGAGCGATGCCAGGAAAAACACGTTGAAACGCTTTTTTCTGAGCAATTTCAAAATCAGTCATAATACTTACAGGTTTTAACTCGGGTTTCAAGTTTAGCATAGCTTCTAGAACTCTAATATAAGTGTCCTCCTTCTTATTCGGAAGAAGGACAAACACAGACGGAATTACCACCTTATACTTGATAGAATGGATCGTGTACAGTTGGAAGAACAGTGATGGGGCCGACTTGAATGTCCCGTCGGCAAACCAATGATCGCAATCAGCCAATAATTGTAAATTTTCTGCGGTACTAAATATAAGAATCCGATTTTCACTGGGTCCGCTATCATAAAGTAAGAAAGGCTCTCCTTTGCCAGTTTTTCCGTAATCTCCTTCAATCACTAAATCAGTCAGGCTGTTAGGAGATGTTGGAACAGCAGGACCATTCCTATTACGAGTTCTGCGAATGGTCTGTTTCAACAAGTTGGTGGAAGGAAGATGTGGGGCCACTGCTGTATCAAGATTTAGAGTAGCATCTGCCAGAATCTGTTGGGGGTTTTCTTTTGAAGTTTTCGCCACTTCTTTAATATTAGCAAGCACAGTTTTTGCTGCAACTTCACTACTTTCCACCGTGTGACCAATATGAGTGCCACTAAGTCCAACAAGTTCATCGTTTTCAGTGATTGCTCTTGCTTTGCACTTTGAAGTGTTGTATTTGGCACATTTCCAATAAATTTTTGCACCACCTTGTTTATCGCGAGTAAACAGAAATCCATTATGTAAAAGCTGCTTAACTCCACGACTGCTTTCGACATATTCCAAAGGCATATTTGATATAATTTTAATTTACTTTTGATTTCTTCTTTTTCTTCTAATACTTATAATTTCTTCTAATTCTTTCTACTTACTGATTCTTAATTACATAATTGTTTATATAGAAAATAACAAAAGGTAATCGGATAGGATTAACGCGGATAATTTTAATACCGCGTCGTTCAGAAACGGTATTAGTTTTTTTATTAGATTCGTCCTTGGGTGACGTTGCTTTCTATTGGTCTGCTCATAGTCAGGACCATATTCCTCGACTATACGTGCTAACACGGCCATCCTGCAATTGCCACCAAATAACTGTCGGCCAAGTGACTGTCGGCCAAATACTGTTCGGCTAAATGACTGTCGGCCAAAAACTGTTCGGCCAAATAATCTGTCGGCCAAAAACTGTTCGGCCAAATAATCTGTCGGCCAAAAACTGTTCGGCCAAATGATTTATCGGCCAAAAACTGTCGGCCAAATGATTGTCGGCCAAATGATTGTCGGCCAAATGATTGTCGGCCAAAAAAATTCGGCCAAATGACTGGATACCAATAGGCAATACATAAATATAAGCAATGTAAATTAAACTTTTTGAAGACATTTTTTGTCATACATAAAAAATTCGCTTTTACAGCAATACTATTTAAACATTTTTTGTAGAAAGTTTAATTGCTTTTATCATTATTTATGTACATATTTCAATTCCATCGCACATTTTTCGAGTTACAGTGATTTAGAAAAGACTCTGTAAAATGCAAAAAATATTTTCGTTTGTATCTCAGAAGCGGCACAACAAACGAGAAAATTTAAGAAACATTTTTTCTTATAAATGTTATTCCCTAAATTTTTGTTCATATACATTTTTCAATTTTATCGCACTGTTTTCGAGATATAAATGACGTTATTTTTTGTGTTTCTCTTGTTTAAGTCTCGTTTAAGTTGCTGTCAGTTAAAAACGGGGCGACAAAATTGAAAAATGTATATATACAAAATTGAAGACAATGAAATTTTTAACAAAAAATGTTTAAAAAGTTTTGCTGTAAAAGCGATTTTTACGTCAAAAAACCGTTTCAAAGTGTGTAATTTGTATTGTTAACATAGGAGAGTTCAAATATATTCGTTAATCACTGTATGTAGGTATATTTCACACAAAAATTTGAAAGAAAAAAATTATATAACAAACAATTTTGTAGACAGTAAACTTATCAAACAATTTGTTAAAAATTTCATTGCCTTCGTATTGGTTTATATTGGTGATTTAAAAAAGACTTCGTAAAATCAGTGGCGGTGCAAGAGTAGCTAGGGCCCGTAAGCAAATATAAAAAACGGGCCCCTAAAAAAAATAATGTATTAATTTTGAATTGCATATGTTATTTAAAAATCTCCTTTTTGGGATTTACTACCCTTTATGGTCCCGGGCCCCTAAGCATTGTTTACACTCGCTTATTGATATCACCGCCACTGTGTAAAATACAAACAAATTTTTCGTCTGTATCTCAGGAACGATGCGACAAAATTTAGAGAATGACATTTTTTTATAAAAAAAAGTTGTTTATTAATTTTTCTCTTTCGTTGTACCGTTTCTGAGATACATGATACATACGAAAATATATTTTGCATTTTACAGAGTCTTTTTTAAATTACTGTAACTCGAAAACGGTGCAACGGAATAAAAAATGGTACTATATAAACAAAAACGAAGGCAATGAAATTTGCAACAAAAAATGTTTAATGAGTATTGCTGCATTTTATATGATAAAAAAGACTTGAAAACTTTGTAATTTTTTTAATAAAATATATTTGCAAACAAAAAAGTTGTGACCATTCTCCCGAAGGTCCTTTGCAAAAACATGTTTTGCGGTGACCATTGCTGCTCGAATCTGGATCATCTGATATAAGAAATTCCAAAAAATGTATACAATAGGGTAAGTCAGGCAAAATATATAAATTATAGAAATCCAGGGATTTCCAAAATAATAATCAGGGTTTTCCTAGAAATTGTGGAAGTTTCTAAAGAATGTCACTCCCAAGGATATCTTCGAAAATCGTATCACCCCTTGAATGACTTCTAAGGATATCTAAGGAAATTCTAAACAAATATATAAGTCTAAAGAATTCTAGAGATTTTGAAGAAATTTCAATGATTTGTAAGGGAATTCCAAACAGTGACGGCGCGGCACCAGCATTTTTGAAATGGGTGAGCACAATATATTTGAGATGGCGAAATGTATGGCGAAAGTAAACTCATTATTGAAATAAGCACCTAAAAAATAAAACCTATATTCTAATAAATTTGGGTGGGCACTGCAGTCAACAGGGTGGACGAACCCTGGCCCCCTTGGCGCCGTCACTGATTCCAAACAACTGTACACAAAATTATAGCCCGGGATAATTGCACTTCTTTCCAAGTCGATTTTTATTTTAAGAATCATCAGGTCTAGTAGTTTTGAATAAATTAATGAACAACATATTGTTAATAATATATTATATTTTTACAATCAGTAAATAAAATTTAACTTTTAAGAATTTTAATTATTATAATCTAATTATTATAGTCTAATAGATTTATCCAAGTCTAATAATTCAAATAAAATATAATCTAATCCTATAGTAAACCCTTCCCTTACGATGTTCCTTTATGCGAATTTACTTTACTACTTGTTTTGTTTGTTGGAAGTTTTTAGTGCTTGTGCTTCAACTATCGAAGAAGGATCTCGGCATTTTAAATTCTTTTCTCTCCTATTTAAAATTATTTCGGGAGCTAAACAATTTAACCAAATTCCTTCATCGAAATATATTTCTTCAATAAATAAATCATTATGATCTCCCGAGTATACAATAAAGTAACATTTCTTCTTTTTAGCTATTGCAAGCTGCCCCTGAAGTTGGAAGAAATAATCGTGTGATCTATTTAATATAATTTTGCCGGTTTCATCTATTTTTAAACAAGGTACTTTTTTGTTTTCCACAGCTTCTTGTAAAACAAGTTTTGAAGATGCTACTTTGTAGAGACATTTCACTTCCACTATTTCGTCTGCACTCATTACTCCATCAGGAGAAGCTCCCAAGAAACCCGTCTCTTCGTGGATATGTAAACCAGTGCGATTCACTTTGCGACCTACTTTTTCTTCAAATTTCTTTATGGCTACCGGTTCCTTATTTTTCCCATATCTAGTGGCATCAGTGTTCACCGAATTACAATTTAAAATTGATTTTACTAACGAATTACATGAAGTAGCTGGTCTTCGTTTTATTACTGCTCCAAATTTCGAAGCCGTCAATCGGTTCTTTCTAGCTTGGATGAATTCTACAGAGTCGAACTGTTTTTTTGTTTTTCGAGAGATTTCTTCACTTTCTGTCGATGTAGCCTGCAAACGAAGTATCAATGCATTTATTTCAGTTTCTAAAGCTTTTTCATCTATGAAGACTTCTGCTATGTTACTACCATAATCTCGGGTTTCCGTGTTCGATTTGAATTTTTTACTAGCTTTTCGTCGACCTGTAGGATTTCGTTTTCTTTTTCAAGCACTATCTCTTTGATTCATAAATTTATGTAAAATTTTACCGGAGTTGCCAACAAAGATTTTATTCCTCGATTCGCTATGGTATAAATGACCGCCGTTAAATTTCAAACCCGCTAGATAAGCTCGAATTTGAAAAGAGTCTCTTTGAACCAAATTAAGACGCTTGCCCATATTAAATCTGGCTGCAAAACTCATGTACAATTCGGCTTTATTACTTGTTTCTTTATCAATAAGTAAGTGCGCTTTAATAATCAATGAATTTAGTGCTCCATAGATGTGGTGATGAGCTCCACTATTCTTTAAATCTGATATGCGATCTAAACTTCGAATACCAACATTTTCACATATAGAAGATTTACAATGATCATGATTACCATATACGTGGTTTACAGAATTTCTCAAATCTTCTTTTAAAGCTTCCACGTCTCCGTGAGCGTTGACATAGATGGCATCTTGTACAGCATTTTGCAGATTAGTTATATCGTCTCTTGTCAACATTTTTCTACAACTCAAAGAAATACTTTTGGTATCGTTTTTAATTTTGTACAATTGCTTTCCATAATTCTTTATGCAATGGTTTGTACATTCTATTTTAACAACTTCATTACCATACACAACTTTCTTCCTAACCTCTGAATTTACAGTTGAATCGCCATCACCAATATATTTGATATACTTCAGTTTCTGCGTTTCTATACTACTATTAAATCCTTCTACCAGTATTGCGGGTTCCATAGCTGAAGACGATTTTGACCAGTTTTTAAAACAATCATGCTCTTTAACGGCTTCATTTTTATTTTCTGCTCTTGCACAAACAGAGCAATATTTATTTTTTACCCCGAAATACAACAATTTCCCAGTTTCTTTGCCAATTATAACTGCAACACCTGATAGGGCATTATATGTATGACCAAAACTTCTTTTTGACCATCCACCATCTACTATTACAGTTATATTTGCAATATTGTTCTCGTCTACGTTTCCCTTAGCCACAGCTATAGCATACTCTTCAGCTCCAGCGGCTAACATCGATTCCTTCAAAGAATCATGAAATATACTCCCGAGGTTACGGTGAATTTAAAAAAAATTACTTTTGCTAAAATTTGGTATTTCCATAAGACTAAGTAATTCAGCTGTATGTTCAAATGTACTACCCGTTGCAAGAGTCCCCCATACAGAAGCTTGGTTTAAAAATTCCTTCTTTGGATCTTCAGTACAAACTGACATCTCTTTTTCGCACAAATTGCATTTATATATCAATGTACTTCTTAAACCATTAGGTATTTCTTTTTTAAGTTGTAGCAATCCACTTGTACATTGTTTGGAATGATCGAATTGCAACCTAATTGAGTGATTCATTAAAAATTGAATTTCGACTATACGATATCCTGCCAAATTCTCTGGAGCTTTCTCTGCTTCAATTTGTAATATTTCTGCCATTATGTCATCTCATCTGGAGAAGTCCAACAATTCTCTTCGTTGAGTTCATTGTTTTTACAATGAACTGAAATTTTATCGATGCTGACACTGTTGTTTTCTTCTAACAAACTAGGTTGTTTTTGGACTAATGCACAACCATTGTCGAATTTTAGAAAATTTGCATCAACGTTATCTACTATTTCTTCAACAATGGACTTGATAAATATTTTATCTTGTTCTTTAATAATTGCTCTGTCCTGGCAGGCGATCGCTCGCTTCGTACGTTTTCTATGATCCGCAAATCTTGTACGCCCCATTTTATTATATTTAATGAATATTTATTTGCCCTAAATTATTTAAACACACAATAATCAGTAATATATACTTACAGTGGCTCCAGAAAGTATCACACGTATTACACAAGAATTTAAAGTGCTTTGAGTTTTAGTAAAATCACTGTTTGCAAGGCAATATGCCTTTAAAGTTTTTGAAAATTTTCACTACACTACGTGGTACACCTATATTATTTTAAAACACAAAATAAAGTTATACAAATTAACCACTCGCAATTGCAATTGAAAATAATATTTCAGCACCTTGACCACAGACAACCGCTCTAATGCTATATCAGTTCATATAATAGTGTAGGTGGATTGTAATATTATATGCATTATATTGCATCGCAGGATAAAATCTTGGCGGGTTTTTCTTATAATGTTGCGCAGGGCAGTGTTCATAGCGAGATAAGAAATTACATGTATCACAGGTAATTAAATATTTCTGTTAAATTTACAGAAAATATCCAGGGTCAAACTGGATATAATGCATTAGTTTAATAATTAAACTAATAATGCATTATAATTATTATAACAATTGGTTTACTAAAACAGATATTTATTCAACAAAAACTATTGATTACATCTAAATAAAAAATCGTTTAAAAATGTAATTTTTAAATTAATAATAATTACTCAATTTTAAGAAATCATAAGAGTTATAAAAATTATTCATACTTTAATATGAACTGATATAAAATTCATCGAATATTATAATCACTACAATAAGCACATGGTATAATATTACCACGCATTTCTATTTTGAGAAACAAGATAAAACTAGCAAGTTACAATAAGATAGCAAAGGAAAATAGTTCAGCTTTTATATACAGCGCACCGCCACTTTCTTTCAAAATAAAATCTGAAGTCGTCGCCCACGCCCGTCACCGCAACCTTAAAAAATTCAAAATTATTGTAGTAAAAGGTTAGGCGATTCTACACAACAATTTGTAGTAATGTTTGCGCCACTAGAATGTTGTATAATTTAAGCTTTTTTTAGGAATTTTGAAAACAATAACATTGAACTAGCTTACTTGTATTTTATTTGTAAAGCAATAATATAGTATTGCATGTAAGGCATATTATAAAGTAAAATATTTCAATATAGAAGAGTGAAATATTCAAAGTATTCTATTAATATTAATTATAAAGTTGCCAATAATTACTAATTACAAGTTTAATTTGTTCTCAATTTTGTAGTAATTTCTAACTTACCGTTTTTATAATAAACAAAATCTCACCCAATAAGTATGATAAAATTAAAAAGGATCTCGGGTTGAGTGGGAAATGCAAATCAAACACTTATATCATGTACATGTTCGGAGCTAACTATTTCTTCATCTTCAGGACTAGATGGAAAAGAGCATATAATTAGTTCTAATAATACAATCAGCAAAATTACAAACACTCACCGACAACACAATAAGTTGGTAATCGTGTGATGCATAAAAAACGCGAAAAGTAAAGCAATGGCAATGAAAAAGTCACTATCAACGACGTCTAATTGTATAAATATATATAAAAAATTTGTAAAAAACATAAAATTTTACAATTACAACACTAACTACAATGTATAAATATGAAAAATATATAAGGTATCTGTGTAAAACTAAGTAATAAAAATAATTATATCAGTCTTTTCGTTGATAAAATAAAATCCATGACGTAAAGATAAAAGAAATGAACAAGAATTGCCACGCTTTTCGTAAACCAATAAAATAAAGTAACGTCCCCTTTTAGAGGATTGTAAAGTTAAGTTGGGTGAGCGCTGTATATATAGTGAATAAACAGGTATAAAACAAATAAAATAGAAAACCAAAATGCAAAGTATGCATCCATGGTCAAACACGCATAACTAGAAAGTTAATCTGTAAGAATAAAAATAACAGAAAATTAAAGTTGAGCAAGGTAATCGGGCAGTAGAGAACCTCTTCTTATTTTTAACTAACATCCACTATTTAACTATTTTAATGTTCTTTTTATAAAGGTTTTCTCTGTAGCCAAAATACTGATGTTGTCCTTGCTGAACTCATGTGAAGTAACTGAAGCATGTTCCGACAATCCAGTTTTAGAGGCTCCCGCTCTGATGTCGTGATTATGTTGCTGTATGCGGGAAGCTAAACGTTGTTTAGTTTGACCAATGTAATATTTCTCACATTGGCACTTAACACAATAAACCACATTAGCCCTATCTAAAATAGGGACTTTGTCCTTTGTCCTGGAGAACAATATCTTATTGAGGCTGTAACTGTTGTGGAATGCAAGTCGTAGTTCCCCATTCCTCACATAATCTCTAAAGGTATGTTTTATTTTGCTCTCAATCCATGGATGAAAGGTGATTTTACTGTACTTAGTAATCATATCTGGATCGGTTAAATGTGGTTGAATGCCTTTGCCATTTTGGGTAGTTATTTGTTGATCGGTCACTTGTAAAGAAGGAGTAACTCTGTTATTACCGAACAAAAGTTGATCAATCAATCGACCCAGGTATCCATTTTTTAACAGTTGTTGTTTGAAGTCGTGAAGCTTCATACCAACAGTTTCATGAGGTACGCAAGTAAGTATCCTGTGTCTCATAGTATTGATAACACTTATCTTTTGGATTAGAGGGTGGGATGAACTATAATTGAGAAACCTATTCGTAGACGAGGGTTTCCTATATATATATCCGTTGTAAGGGTACCATCTTCCCTTCGTTGAACTAGAAGGTCTAAGAAAGGAATCGAACGATCTTTCCCCAGCTCATAAGTAAACACAAGTAATTCATCGTATTCGTTAAGTAACCATATACAATTTTCCACTTCAGTGGCCGGGACAGCTGTGAACACATCATCAACATACAGCATTAAGAAGGGCAGTTCAAAACCAATAGAATCGAAGAAATTACACAGCAAATCGTTCATGACATAACTAGAGAAAATCGGGGAGCACGGATCACCCATCGCTGAGCCCACAAGTTGAGAATAAAAAACTCCCTTGTAACTAAAGTAACTATTTTCTAAGATCGCCGATATCATTTTAGTAACCATGCCCATCGGAATGTTAGTAAAAGGTGCGATGATGTCCCAATTATTCTCTATCGACGAAATGACCGCCTCTTTAGTGATGTTGGTAAACAACGAAGTAACCTTGAAAGATACCAAGATATAATTATAAGGTATTCTGCTATGCACAATTTTTTCCTTCGCCTCTTTGGTGTTCCTGACATTAAATAATAGAAAAGGTGCAGCCTGTTTTAAAATATCATTGATATATTTAGCAAGAGAGGTAGACGGTGATTCAATGCAACAGACCACAGGTCTTAAAGGTGTGCCGATCTTATAAGCCTTTGGGAGGCCATATGCCCTGGAAAATTGAGAATTGTATTTAGTAAGGGACTTTTTAGTTTGTATATCGATGTAACCTTTATCGTATAAATCTTTTATAATTCTATTAAACCTACTTTGAATGGTGGTAATAGAGTTTTTGTCCAACTTCTTGTACAGTAGAATCCGCTTAATGTGATCACTTTGGGACCAGAACATTTCGATAACATTATCCGACTGATAACAATAAGAGAAATTTAGAAAAAAACAAATTTTAGAAACGAAAAATTAGAGAACCTTAATTTACAGTGATTTTATTACATAGTTAATTATTATACATTATGTACATAATTATTACACATTAGTTGTACATTACATTACTTTACATTAAAAAGAAAATAGTCCAACGTTGATTGCTTGTTGCAAGTGAGAAATTTGTTAATAAAATTTTCATAATTAGCAAATTGAGAGATTGAGAGATTTTGAATTGCGCAGTGGCATTTCTTTGTCCCATTTTTGGTAGTTTATCGTATACTTTTCGATAATTTCTACCTTCTGTTTCACCGAGAGATCGTTTCGTTTTTTCGTCGGCATCGTAAGAAAAGCAAGAATAAACTAAACTTAAATTATAATGCATAATGCAAAGTGCACATTTGCAAAATGAAAATAGATGCGCGGCATGAAACGGGAAACCTCATTTTGTATAGTATAGAAATTTAAACGAGTGACGTGTTTTGTCTAGATATAAAATTTCAATGACAAATCAGAAAAAGATACTTAGAAAAAGAGATTATTGTGTTGGAAATTCCTCGAAAATTCCTTGAAAGTGATAATAGTAAGCGGCTTTTTGATCAAATTATCCGGTGGTTTTTGTATGTAAACTGATTAAAGCGGCCGGTTCCCAGTCAAAATGATCACAATTACCGACTGATAACATTAGCCGAGATCACATTAAGCGGATTCTACTGTATTATTATTGAATAGTTGACTCATTTTTTCCTCGTAATCTCTTGTATGCATGACCACCCTCAAATTTGCCTATCTGCTTTTAATATGTATAAATTTGGGCTACGTTTGAGAAACCCTAAAGTAGCCCATACTTGTTTATTAACAGGATTATTGTCGTCTTTTCTGTTAAGAAAATTATGTGTGATGTTGATCAATTCACTCCTCATAAGATCCCTCCTTTCATTAGGTACATCAATCAATCCCAAAGTATTTTCCAACTCCGAGAGGAAAGTGTATAAAGGAAAATCACGTCGGGAAGGTGTAATGGTAAATTTAGGTCCTAGAGATATAGTCTTATGCCCGGTTTCTGAAGCTCGAGTTATACAAAGGTTAAGCTTAACCGCAATATACCTGCAGATTTTGAGTTTCTATAGCGAAAGTTATCCTTAGATCTCTGGTCAAAGTTGACCTGCGGATGGGCTCGGGTTATCCACTGGTTAACTTTGTAGAACATGCGCAATCGAATTTATTATGACAGTTGAATTGAATTCAGTGCTTATTTCGATCCATGCATCGTTTTTAAATTTCATATTAGTTCCGTCTTTTTTTTTATTCTTTTATTTGTGATTAAACTCTTGTTCGATATCAAATAAGACATCTTTGTCGAAGTCGGTGAAATTTTTACTTCTTTTATTCAAATCTATTTTATTTTTACGCACAAAATAATTTATTTTCAAATATTTTTATTAATAATAATAATAAAAATAATATTATATTTAAATTTTTCGGCAAAACATTTAAAGATATAACAGATTTTTGCCAACATAAAATAATAAAATTACAAAAAAAACTGGTTAATTTGAAGTAACTACTGCATCCCCATCTACCGGCAATTCAATCAAGCGAGTTGACAAGAGGTTAGTTATCCTCTAGTAGTTGGTGGTTTCAGAAACCCATCTTACTATAACCTAAGGATAACTTTAACCTTTGATTAACTCAGGTCTGTTAGTTAAATTTAAGAAGAAGTTTATCTTTACGGTAATGTCCATTTTCTGTTATTTTTATTCTAGTTATGCGTGTTTGACCATGGATGCATACTTTGCATTTTGGTTTTCTATTTTATTTGTTTTATACCTGTTTATTCACTATGTATACAGCGCTCACCCAACTTAACTTTAGAAGCCTCTACAAGGGGACGTTACTTTATTTTATTGGTTTACGAAAAGCGTGGCAATTCTTGTTCATTTCTTTTATCTTTACGTCATGGATTTTATTTTATCAACGAAAAGACATATATTCACATATTTATACATTGTAGTTAGTGTTGTAATTGTAAAGTTTTATGTTTTTTACAAATTTTTTATATATCATATATATAAAGCGCTTGGCTTCACTCACTCACTCACTCACTGATTCATCATTTTGAGTGAAAATGTTTGACCTGTTCTGGATGTCGTGGAGAGCTGAAATTTTGGTAGGAGATAGGTTTTGTTGCACAACCACCCAGAAAAATCGAAAAAGTTGAAAAAGTTACCCCCGAACCCTTCTACGAGGATTTAAAGGGTTTTGCTAAATGCGGTTGCATCGCCGTTATTTGGCGTCGGATTTTGATTATCTAAAAAGTTTTGAAATCGTCGTGACGGTGGCTTTCGATTTGTCGTTTCAAAATTGCAAAATTTTTGACCTTTGAACTATCGTTTTTGCTTCGAATGTTTTAAAACTTTTTTTAACCGCGCCGCAGCTAATCCGTATCGGACGGAAAAATGGAAAAAACTGTTGGAAAGGAAAAGTTGAACTAAATAAAAAAGATCTCTTTCAATTTTTGCGTAAATTTGATAGTTTACGAGCAAATGTAAAATTAAATTTTAATTAAAATGCAAGTTGCAATCAATTTGGCGTTCGGGTGCCTTCCGTAACAAGGCTCGGCAAAAAATTTGCAGGTGTGATGTGTCACAATACAACAAACGATAACTTTCGAGTTTAATTACCAAATGGAAATAATTAATCTGAAAAATATATATTTTCCTCAAATAACATTATCTACGTAATATGAACGAATATTTTGGGGGTAGCAAAACCGTGCGTTTTCCGTATTTGTAATAATAAAGGTGATCGCACAATGGAAGTCATAATTTGACATTTGGTATTACGATTTACCTATCGAATTGAAATTCAATAATGTTACAAAATAGAAAGAAATATGATTCTCAAGTTAGTATATTTATTATTGTTATTAAAATAATAAATTAGTTTGGTATAATAAAATTTTCGCGGAATGACAGCCACATAAAATAACAAAATCGTCAGTTTGAAATAGCATTATTGGAACGTTTAAAGTAATGTAGTCGGTAGCGCAGCGGTCTAGACATAGGACTCTGGAACGTAAAATCGACGTTCGATTCCAATTGCGAACAAGTTTTTTTTTATTTTGGAATCATTTAGAATATTGGAAGCTGTTTTATTATTCTACAATTTGCTTTTGGAAGTTTTGTACCCTTCAAAAATAACCCTTAAAATAATTACTACCTACCAAAGAAAGAATAACTTGAAGCTTTTTTAATCTAATCCTGGTAAAAAACCTCGCTGGATTAGCTCGGTTACTCATTTGACTATCGAAGATGTTGGGTCAATATCAAAAAAAAACTTACAAGTAAGACCGATGATTATTTTTGATTACCTAAAATTTTGTGCGAGAAAAGCCAAATTAAATGGACAATTTTCACGCCTAGTTATAAAAAGTATCACTTTTACATCTAGGTTGCATAAATAGCTATTTTGACACTAGTAAAATAAAGACTTTTAACACTAGTGATAATTAGTTTATAATTTATTTGTAAATAGTGACATACACATTAGAACTTGAACAATTACTAATATTAATTTCTTGGGAAGTAGTTAACGAATTTTTTGTTGCCATTGAAACATTGCTATGACTACGTCGTTACTACTCGATGGTATAGCTATTGCAGAAGAATTATCAATCGCAGATGAAGAACCGGAGCTGGTCGAGGGTAAAATATTGCGAGCAAGTTTATCTTTATTTTTAATGGAATCTTCGATGTACCCCTCGGCAACAATTGATGATTTCCATCCTCTTAGTCGTTTTATTGTTGTAAGATTTCATCCTGAATCTGCTAACAAAGATGCCGATGACCTTCGAAAGCAGTGACCAGTAAACAGTTTTGCATCTGGAAATTTCAAAAATTCACCAATTTCAAATGGCATCTTACCAAAGGTATTTATTCCCACTAGTTGGGCAGTGCATTTATTGTTGGAATATTTCAGAAAAAATCGGGGATGAGTAACATTGAGTGGACGTAATGCACTATATTTACGATAATAAGTAATGTAACTTCCAACAATGCAAAAACTACGTTGAATGTTAGTTTTAGTATCCGATATACGTATCAACAATGAGCCTTCCAATTCTTCAATGTCATCTACTGTTAATTTACAAAGTTCATCGCGACGGCATGCTCCAAATAAGCCAAAAATCATTGCAACTTTTACCATTAAATATTTGGTATCTGGACCTTGATTCAAAACATTATCAATATGTTCCCTTGTTAGAATCTTTGATTTTTTTTGGACGATATCCTACACTTTATGGTTTTAGAAAGGCTATTAATTTGCAGTATTTTCCTATGTCCACGTCGTTCTTGATATGCAAACTGGCTTTTATCATGGAAAAATTTGACCATAATGTCGATGATTTCCACAACTTTGATTTTTCTTCGAAAAAAGCTAGGAACACATTTTCACTAAAGTTTCCTTGTACTTTCTTTAAATTTCACCAATCCATAAATCGGTTGTAGGCTATATCATATTGCTGTCTGGATTTTTTCGGCAAAAGATCTAAAGTCGCCCTACCAGCCGCTTCTTCAATTTCTCGAGGAACGGCGCCGGTAGCGGCATTAGTTACAAACTGAAAAACTGATAAATCCATTTCTTTAAAAAATTTTAAACTTTAAAAAATGCACACGATACGATATCTGAGGTTGCTAATAAACAGTTTTCAATTGTTAATACAAGTACCTACTATGAAAATTTTTGAATAACGCAAGTACCTACTAAGAAATTTTTTAAATTAGAAGTAACTCAAGAACGGCGCTAGATATCGAAAAACTGAGCAAAAAATTCTCCCCCCCTCGCCTAATACTCATCCCTTGTGAATTATCGGTAGAAATACATATGCAAAAATTTAGATAGATCGCGCGCAAAAAAAAAATCTACTCGTAAACAACAATTCGTTTTTAAATTCAATATAAAGAAGTTGTAGAAAAAATATTGTTCGATATACATGTTAAAAGTGATTATATTTTGTTTGTGGGGTTGTTCAACTCGCTAGCGCTCGTTTCACAAAATTCCCCACTAACAAAATAAAATCCTACTTTTAACACTTATATCGAAAATAGATTTCTAAAAACTTTGAAAAAATTCAAAATTCAAAAATTTACCACGTTTTTTAACCGTGAGGCGTAAAACTAGAAAAAGAACTCAAAATAAAAAATTTTAAGTAAATTTGTGGTTTTTAGTATGTATTTATGGTTAAATTCAAAAAAATATAAGAATAATACAATACGTAGAAAATCAAAATTCAAAAAATTTTTAAAAAAAGAGACAATTAACACGAGCGTCTCGCGACAGATCTGATCTTGGCTGCGAGACGGTAGCGACATCTATACTGGGGTGACGTAGACCGATCTTAGCCGTTGACGTTTAGAAATGACGAGCGTCTTGCGGCAGATCCGATCTTGGCTGCGAGACGGTAGCGACATCTATACTGCGGTGACGTAGACCGATCTTAGCCGTTGATGTTTAGAAATGAGGTTAAAGTGTTGTAAATTTCAAAATTTTTTATTTTTATTTTTTACGATTAGTATAATATACTGTGATTTTCCTAATAAAACAGACGATATAAAAAAGAAGGGGAAGAAAAATTAAAGAGAAAGAAAATGTAGAAAATGTCTATTTTCTACTAAAAAGAAGAAAATGAAAAAAATAACAAAATTTAATAAACCAACTAAAGAAATTGAAGAAAAAAATATAATGGATAGCCTCTTGAATAAAAGCGATGTTACTGAAAACATTAACACTAGGTTTGACCACACATACACTTCGTAATTCGTTTTTATTTAAATTTGTAATTGTTTTATTTTTCAATCAATTTATTTTTACTATAAACAGTATTTTTCTTCTGATTTGACAAGTGTCACTTTTTTTAAGGTTATAACGGCAATGTAAACACGAAACGTCACTTCTAAACATCAACGGCTAAGATCGGTCTACGTCACCGCAGTATAGATGTCGCTACCGTCTCGCAGCCAAGATCGGATCTGCCGCGAGACGCTCGTGATGTGGTTGGGAGAGAGTTTGCTTCTATATTATTTAAGAGATTTAGTTAAAAATGTTAAAAAAAGTTTATTTTTGAGTGATTTTTGAATAATTATTTTTGGATTAATTACCTCCGGTTGTGAAGAGAGTGAATTTGAGAACAATTGATAAATTGGTATTTGGATAATTTAAAATTTTTGAAATTGGCGATGAATTTGGATAAAAATTTGGAAATTAAATGGAATTGTATATATTAGTAAAATTTAACTATTTGAAATTAAATTTGAACGTATCATTATTGAAGTTGATAGCGTTAGCGTATGGTTCGATTTATCAATAATATTAATGTTCCCATTTTATACTAAAAGTTTAAAATTTAAACTAAATTAGTTTGAAAATTGGATTTGGAAAGTATTGATTTTGGATATAAAATCACCATTACAATATATATACTTTTAGGTCCTGCCGGGCTTATACATCGGTAACTACAGAGATTCCAAAGACGTAGGTCAACTAACGAAGTTTAATATTACTCATATATTAGCTATTCACGATACAGCTCGACGTCTACATTCGGTAAGTCTTTCTTACTGCAAAGTCCTATATTATTTAGAAAACAATGTTGGGACATGATGTGAAGTATCATAAAATAGGGTAAACTTAGTAATTAGTAATTTTCATGTTGAATTTACCACTTCTTGGTGAAGGAAATCGGTCAATTTAACATGAGCAATTCGGCACGAATATTAATCGATGCATCCCAATTTTTAGCGCAAGTTCTATTTTGTACAGGAGTTAACAGTAAATTATCATCTTAGGTGGTTACGTGGTTTGTATAAAATTATATAGACATACTAGCTGACCCGGCGAACTTCGTATCAGCTAAAATTGATTTGACTGTAACACTTCATCAGGGCCGGAGCCGGACATTTGAACGCGGCCGGCTGAACGCGGCCGTTTGAACGCAGGGACGTTTGAACGCGGGAACGTTTGAACGCGGAGACGTTTGAACGCGGGGACATTTGAACGCGGGGACGTTTGAACACAAGAACTCAGATGCAATTGCACCCCCTTCCCATTATATTTAAATATAATAATAAATTAAAAATAAATATAATAAATGTGACCTTTTTTTACACTGCAAAGAATAAAATTACAGAAGTTTAAGTACCAAACAAATAAAAACTAACTGGAATTGGAATTCCAGATTGAAACTGGAATTGGAACAAACAAAAAGTTTATCGATATACAGGGTGACCCAGACCACCCGTATCAGTACTTTTTTTCAAAAACGGTAAGTCTTAGAGAGTTGGGCTAAAAAAATTTATTACGAAAGCCCTAGTGACGAATCTAATGGTGATATTATTATTTCCGGGAAAAGTCGGCATTCAGAGTAGTTTGCTCCAGAAAGTCCAGAAATCCAGAATTTTAAATGGCACTATATGTCGAAAGTGGTATCGTTGGAAAATTCCTTAAAAAATAAGCAAGTTTTGTAGGAAAATTTTTTTTATTACTTCCACCCCTTTTAAGTTACATTCGACTTAAGTTATTAAGTTATTATTTTGATTATTTTGACTTTATTTTAAAAATTGACATTCAAAATCTAGCTATCGGGTTAGACCATAATTAGACAATAAACCAGAAGAGCTCAACAGTGTTTAGAAGTAAATGGAAGACATTTTGAACACTTATGATATTGCTGTAACGCCGTAGCTGGATTTCAAGTGACTTCGTTCGTTATAAGAAATTGAAATTTAATAATTTCAAGTGAATATAACTTAAAAGGGGTGGGAGTAATAAAAAACTTTTTCTTACAAAACTTGCTTATTTTTTAAGGAGCTTTCAAACGATACCACTTTCGACATATGGTGCCATTTAAAATTCTGGATTTCTGGACTTTCTGGAGCAAACTACTCTGGTTGCCGACTTTTCCCGGAAATAATAATATCACCATTAGATTCGTCATTAGGGCTTTTGTAATACATTTTTTTAGCCCAACACTCTACGACTTACCGTTTTTGAAAAAAAGTACTGATACGGGTGGTCTGGGTCACCCTGTATTTATTTAATAAACAAAACTTAACTATTCGTTTCGTAATTATGAGAAATGCCTCTCAAAAAATCAACAATGTTGCGATTATTGTAATCCATTACAATTTTTTTTATTCTGTAGTCTGTATCAACGTACTTTTTACGCTTTTGTGGAGGTTCGTGCCCAGGTTATGTAAGTGGAACAATTCTCCATTACCCTTCAGCCCTGACCTCAAAATTAATACTTAAAATTTGTTATTGGGGAGGGGGGAATAATTCAAACTACTTTGGTAAGGGAACGTCCATAAATTATGCAAGGACAATTTTTGGAATTTTTGATCCCTCCTCTCCACGTAAAGGTCCGTATTAGATTTCTGATACTCCCCAAACTCATTTCTCCTAATTATGAAATGAATAGTCAAGTTTTGTATAATAACTAAATATATCGATAAACTTCTTGTTTGTTCCAATTCCAGTTAGTTTTTATTTGTTTGGTACTTAAGCCTTAGTAATTTTATTCTTTGCAATGTAAAAAAGGTCACATTTATTATATTTATTTTTAATTTTATTTAAATATTTATATATAATGGGGTTAAATATAATGGGAGGGGGGGTGCAATTGCATCTGGGTTCTGGCGTTCAAACGTCCGCGTTCAAACGTCCCCGCGTTCAAACATCCCCGCGTTCAAACGTCCCTGCGTTCAAACGTCCTCGCGTTCATACGTCCTCGCGTTCATACGTCCCTGCGTTCAAACGTCTTTGCGTTCAAACGGCCGCGTTTAACCGGCCGCGTTCAAATGTCCTAGACCGATCAGAGCGCGTCCATTAATTAAGTGAAGTGATTTCGAAATGTTTTTGACCCCCCACCCTAGTAAGATGTCGTGAAATTTGCCTTTAACCCCCCACCCCTCTAATCTCACGTAAGATTGTTTGTTTTGCTTAATTTAACCCAGTTCTCTCGAAATTTTACAATTTCTTGCGGAAAATAAATTACATGATATTTTTCCGGGACCCCCCGTCACCCCCATGTGTGATTGGGTGAGATTCAGATTTGATGTTCCCTAAGCGATTATAAATTCCCAATCAACCTTCCAACTCCAATTCATTAAGATCGGCAATATTGACCCCATTGTATGCGGTTTGAGTTTCTCTTTGTGATTAAGGACGTTCATGCGCTACGCTAGAGTAAAATGAGTACTAACCTTTTCAAAATTTATCGGAATTTGTGAAAAATTTTAAAATATATCAATAATAATGCAATGATTTATAATGTTTCATTATTCTTCCCGAATATTTTTTAGTAGTTTATTGTAAAATATCAATTAATATAAGTCATTAATTTAACTCTATTTTTATTATTATATTAAACTTGACAACTCAGCTTATCCAAATCTATTAAAATATAACCTTTAATATGTTTTATTTTACGTTTGTGTATGTGTTTTGTTGCGCGCTGTTGCTAGATTTCAATATGGAGAAAAATCGACCACATTAGTTTTAATTTAACTGATTAAAATAATTATTAATAACTCATTTTAACGTTCGTTAACAACATTTTTCTAATGCAATTACATAAACTGCATAATTTGAAGAATATTTTAAGAAATTATTTATTATGGTATCTCTTTTATAACATAGTTATTATAATTATTATAACACAACAAAATGCTGCTTCCCCATAAAGCTCTATGTAAGAAATTTGATTTTCAATCATTAATTACGCTCCGAAATGATCGATGAGGGGTTTTGAATTTTTGAGGGAGAATGACTATATAATTGAAAGTTCCAATTTTCAAAATTAAAAATTTTTATCTGCTATCAAGTTTCACGCATGAACATCCTTAATTCCTTTTGTTTTCCGGCGCGTAAATAAACAAAGATGAAAACTTGCGAACACGCGAGATACTACAGTTGTCCATACGCGAAACACGGAAACTTCAAGTTAATTCCAACGACTTGATGATCATCGCAAACGCCAAACGCAAGGGGAATTACAGCCGTTAAACTCGAATGGCAAGAACTTGGACTTTTTATTTCTTGCGGCCCGCCTTTAACTCATAATCTGGCTGAGTGGCCCCTAGTCCCAATAAGTCTGTCCATCCCTGCATTATACAACATGATGATGACTGAGCTTACTTTCAGTTACAAGTTGTGAGGAGGTAATCCGGACAATTCAAGCGAATTCAAGAATTCTATGGAATAGTTGACTATTTTTTTCATCTTGATTGAAGAAACCGATTTGAAGGAAATCAACTCACCAGCAGTTGATTCATCATCAACATCTTTGTTTTTCGCAGCCAATAGGCTCCTTCCTCCAGCCAATTATAGTTTTTTAAACGTTACACTCTGTTGGGAAAAACACTATGAATGAGATATCCTTCGATTCGGCCAACTGGCAGAAATGAGTGGGCAATGTGATGAATCCGGTCAAGATGTCAACTGCGATTTTCCTATTACCAATGTCCAACAATCTGGAAAGTATGCCATTTTGGTTTTGTGAATGGATTTATCTGGACCGTTGCACCTAATATAATTGATGACATATTTAAGTGTGACCTTCTAATTTAAAAATGCTGTCAAACGACATTTACCCACGTAGCACCATCTATCGGAATAAAAATGCAGTAATTTTAGTTTTTCCCAGATTTTTCTATTTTCCGGACAACTTTTCTAAGTTTTTTTTTCCTAAAAACCTTACTCGGACCATAACGAACATTAATTTATATAAAAAAATTAGCCAAATCGGTCCAGCCGTTCTCAAGTTAGGAGATTAGCAACGAACAGCATTTAATTTTTATTTATATAGATAATTTATATAGATTTCAAGTAGCGGCGATTGGCTGGTTCATGGCACCGATCGCTGTGTTTGGCGTCACTATTCGATCACCTGACGTTTCAGCAAATTATAAATTTTTTTTATTTTAATATATTCATAAGGGAACCTTTAGCTATCGATAGGTGTAACTTTTAGGTTGCCACAAATTCAAAGTCTCCCTTGACTGGACTATAAGATAAAATGTAATAGTTATTTACTATACAAGTAGTGTTACAAGAGTATTACCCATTAGAGAAAAGTTTAGCCCGCGAGGCCATAGGCCGAGCGGGCTAATTTTTTCGTGTGGGTAATACTCAGTAACACTACACGTGCAGTACAACACTTTATCCAAATACTTCTTAATAAACTTAATAAACACAGAATGAAGCTTCAAAACAAAAATTTTGCTTTCTTGAGTTTAGTTCGCGGTATGTGTATTTTCGGTTGCCCAGGTGCCATAAAAACAATGACAATAATAATAATAAAAAATTGACATTTTCGTCAATTCCGCATAATCTGATAATCAATATGAACGAGAAAGAAATCACAATTCCAGAAGACGAGACGTCGCGGCTGAAGCGGCCGACGCAAATTTTGAATTATTGCCGGCAAAGTCAATCAAAAGGTACGAAAAAGAGTTTAGAGCATTTGATGTTTGGAGAAACCAGAAAAAAAACTTTCATGGTATAAATGAAGACATCATGCTGGCATATTTCCATAACCTGGAGAAAACCTTCAAGCCTTCTTCACTATGGACGAAATATTCGATGTTAAAAGCAACATTAAACGTTTACGAACATGTAGATATATATCAAGGTAAGTTGTACTACTTCGTCTGTTTGAAAGTGCAGCAATACAAATTTTAATTTCATTGCGGGTTTTCTGTGCTTACCAGCTATCTAAAAGGAAAAGGGAGAGGTTTTAAGCCGAAAAAAGCAAGTACACTTGAAAAATAGTATATATAGAGCGATTTCTGGCGGATGCACCGGACGAGAAGTATTTGCTGTTGAAGATAATCCTGATATTCGGCATATCAGGGGCATGTCGGTGCGACGAGCTTAGTAAATTGAAAGTGCAGGATATTGAAGACAAAGGGTCTTACGTAACAATAGGTTGCCTGACACTAAAACTAATAAGGCGCGGAAATTTGTGCTTATTAATAAAGGATTTGGCGTGAACGTTTTGGACTTGTACAAGAAATATCGGTCCCTCAAACCAAAACATGTCACTCATGACAGATTTCTTGTATCTAAGTTGAAATGTACTATTCAACCTGTAGGTATCAATACTATCTCCAAAGTTTCTAAAGAAGTTGCCATGTTTTTAAATTTACCTAACCCACTTCAATATACTGGATACAGTTTTGCGACGTTCTTACGCCACTTTTCTTGTGGATGCAGGAGCCGATCTAATTGATCTTAAACGACACGGTTGGTGGAAGTCTTCTACCGTGGCAGAGTCATAAGTAGAAGAATCAGTGACGAATAAAATCGGAATTGTAAAGAGAATAATGGGGATAACGAGCACCATCACAGAGGATTATTCTGCCACCATAGCTTCAGGGGCAAGCAAGGGTGCAGGTCGAGGTTGAGGTCCTTCCACTTCCACGTTTGTTCACGATGTGATTCAGGAGGTGAATGAAGTTACTGTGCCAAATTCCGTGATGAAGACTGCTTTGAACGAAACCATCGATTTCCAGCCATTTAGGGGGAATTATTTTTCGAAGCAACGTGCAAACTGTTAATTTCAATGTATTAAGATGTTATTTTTTTGAAAAATACAAAATTGATCAACTTTTAAAAAAATTTTAAACTCACAACTTTTGAAATCTCAATTCTGTAGGATATTAATCTTGCCTCGGCTAATACCAGGGAGGAAACTCTTATCTGTCGAAACTCCGGGTGCTCTTCTTTCAATTTTGGTTTTATTTTTTTTACAAATAAAAGTGATTCGATAAATATTTAAAAAAAATTTAATTTCACAAATCTAATTTTGTGCGTCACAATTTGACTAAAGAACAACAACAAAATATAATTTAGTATTAATAAAGCCCATTTGTAAGGACCAATCGACGGTCCCAAAACATTTTCAAAAATTTGGACGGTTTAAGCGCAATCGGCGCGGCGTAACAAAGTCAAAATTTGAATTTTTCTTATTTCGGCCCTGGCTATCTTATTAGTGGAGCGAATTTAAATTTAAAAACGGTATCGAATAGGTACGGTCGATTTCCACAAATTCGATAAGTTCATTTTCTTCTCATCGCTATCGGTGAAGCCGTAAAATCCAAACCAAATTTTGAAATTTGTTTTTGAAGTTACTTTTAAGACATTTTTTTTCGCAAATTTGCCAATTTTACGCCGGTAACGTATTCGCCCGGCACGTGGAAGAATTTTTGATCGAAATTTTTTTATAAATTTATTTTGTCTTTGCGGAAATATTTCGCTGCAAAGAATCAAATTTTCCAAAAATCCACCAAAATTTTACCTTTTTTACCCGTTTACTCCTGACGAAGAGGGAAAAGGTTAAAATTTTTGGCTTGACAATGGTTATCGACGTTTGCGTGCATCTTTCTCGGCTATTGGCGATTGCCGTAAAGTTGTCGGCGACCGCCTTCGAATCTAATTGTGGAATAGTTATTTACCTAAAAGTCAGGAAAATGATACATTACTGACGAGGAGCAATGCTGAAATACGAGGCACTCTGTGCCGAGTATTTTAAAGCTCCGAGTAAAGTGAGACATTTTACTGACAAGTATGGTATTAAATTTTACCGAAAATCGTAAAAAATCGAAATTTTAAAACATTATTGAAAAACATTTTTAAAATGAGCAAAAATCGAGTTTGTTAATTTGTTGACTACATAGTTACCATAGATAGTTACTGTCAAACAATAATAAGTAATAACAAAAAGAACGACGTCTCTTTAATTTTGTTACAATTACTAATAATTATTACCGGACTAGTCATTAAAATTCAATTTCCCTGCGCGTATATAAGCAGGGAAATGTTGTTTTGATGACGATTTTCGGTAAAAGAATTTTTCTTAAATTTGATAAATTTAATATTTTTTTATTATTTAATATTTTCCTTCACCGTTAAAACTGACGTTTTTGGTTTATTGCAAAAAGAGCGAAGATTTGAAACGAAAATTTTCATTGTTGGACATTTCTTAGTTTAGCAGCGGTAAGGAATCGTTTTTGAAAAAATTCGTGAAGAACAAAATTATAACCATCCGCAAGGGCCTCACGATGGTCGCAAAACATTTTCGAATATTTCACCATTTTACGCGCTACGGGCGTAAGAAAGACAAAATTTGAAATTTTATTATTTCAGCCGTTGCCGGCTTATTTGTCAGCCGATTTTCGATTTTCAAAAGAGTATGTAAGCGCATGGCAATTTTCAATAATATTGATATGGTCGACTTTATTCGTATGTTAAACAGTAAAAACGTAAAATGCGAAGTGAAGTACTTTAAATAAATTTTTATAAAATATTTTTCAGATTTTTTTAAATTTTTAAATTATTTTGCTTAGATTCCTAAAAAAAGACAAAAGCTTCAGATAACTTTTTTCGAAAACATATTTCTTTACGTTTAAAAATTACACTTTCGTTTACAGTTAAAACTGCAAGATAATAAAACTAAATCTTTTGTAAAACCAAAACAAATAAAATTGATATTATCAAGATTTCTCTGGAATATCGGCTAATAAACTCGCGCTATAGTTTATTATATAAACAAATAAAATTGATATTATCAAGATTCCTCTAGGGCGCCTCTATATAATAAACTAGCGTTATAGGGCGCCTCTATAGAGCGAGTTTATTAGCCGAAATTCAAGAGTAATCTTGATAATATCAATTTTATTTGTTTTGGTTTTATCTCAACATGCTCCGCACAAAATGTGTTACAACTAGTTTTATCAGTTAAATCTTTTGTAATTTAATTTGGCTTTTTTCGACAAAATTTTAGGTAATGAAAAATATTCATCGGTCTTACTTAGAAGTTTATTTTTGATGTGGACCCAACATCTTGGGTCAACATTAGATTAAAAAAAGCTTCAAGTTATTCTTTTTTTGGTAGGTAGTAATTTTTTCAAGGGTTATTTTTTATGAAGAATACAAAACAAAATTAAAAAAAAAAAAACTTGTCATGAACTGGAATCGAACGTCGAGTAAAATCGGCGTTCGATTTGGGAGTCCTCAGAATCAGAATCAGAACAGTATTTATTAACAAATTAACAATACAGATTAATTTTAAAACATACATAACATTTTAAAATTGTATTGAAGAGCGAGATGTTGAGAGACCCTGCCTAATGCGTAACTCTCTTTGACCTAGTGTTTATTGCCGAGACAATTTTAGGTAATAAATAACCTTATTTGTCGTTATCGTTAAATACATACCTAGTTTTGAAAATATTGCAGGAAAATTAATAAAACCTGCTTGTTTATTTTATTTTTTTAAATTTTTTTATTTTATATTAAATTTGGGTAAAAATTCTTACTAAACGGCTAATAAAACTATTTACAATATTTACACACAAGAATTTGGAATGTACTTCGTCACAGTGGCGTTGCAGGTTAGGTATCGTTGTCGTCTTCGTTGTCATCATTATCGGTCGTCAGTGTCTGTGCAAATAATGGTAAATTTTGATATGACAGTTTGTGTTTGATTTTAAAAGGTGTATTGTTGTGTCGAATTTTAGTCATGTCTTTAGTAAGTTGGCTTTTGAAAATTTGTGAATCGTAAAATTTAGTAGCAAGTCGATTTACGTGATCCTGAGTACTCCATGTCTGCCAGTTCATGAAGTGTCGTAATTCGTGTGTAACAGTCCAGTCCGGTTATTAGTCTTAAGTTTTTATTTTGAAACACTTGCAGCGGTTTGATAGCTGTCTTCGAAATATTACACCAAGCTGCTGAGGCATATGTCAGTATGGGTCGTAGTAATGTTTTATATAATAATAATTTATTTTTGTCGGTCATTGTTTGTCCTTTCATAAGTGAATAAATTTTGCGCATTTGTCCGTATGCAATTTGTTTTCTGTTTTGTAAGTGTTGTCGAAAATTAAGTCTAGTGTCCATGTTAATGCCTAAATATTTAACATTCTTTTTGGTTTTAATTTTATGTTCGTCTACTGTTAAAAGTTGAAAAATTTTGATGTTTGTTCGTTTCCGTGTAAAATATATTGTCTCCGTCTTTTCCGAGTTTAATTTAATTTTCCAATGTCTAAAAAATTGTTCTAGTCGGTCAACATGAATGTATCTGTATTTAAATTCAAAAAAATATAAGAATAATACAATACGTAGAAAATCAAAATTAAAAAAATTTTAAAAAGGAGACATTTAACAAATAACAGGTCTGAATTAAGAAAATTTGAAAAAATTAAAAATTCGTAATACGACAGTACAATATAACGTTATTTCATGGTTATTGCCATTCTTCAGTTGCACGCAGTCACTTATTACATTGTGAAATAAGAAAAATTTTCAAACTAAACAAATATACAAATAAATAAACAAATAAATAAATATACAAATAAACTAAATAAACTTTTTAAAAAAAAAGTATCTGTATTTGTTTATTTGCAACCTGTGCATAGTACGAAAAATTAAATTTATATTTGCTCGTAAACTATCGAATTTAGGAAAAAATCGAAAGATGCCATTTTTATTGGATTCAACTTTTCTTTGCCGTCAGTTTTTTCCGTTTTTTCTTCCGTCATATATTAACTGCGGCGCGGTCAAAAAGAGTTTTAAATAGTTCGAAGCGAAAAAGATAGTTGATAGGTGAAAAATTTCAAACTTGTTTTGTGACCAACGGACGGCCACCGTCACGAAGATTCCAAAACTTTTTAGAAAATCAAAATCCGACAGTAAATAAGGGCGATGCGTGCGTGCGCATCGATTTTTCCCCTAGGTTTTGCATCGAACCCTACCGCCCGCCAAAATTTCAGCTTTCCACGACGTCTAGAACAGGTCAAACATTTGATGAATCAGTCAGTCAGTCGGTAATGAAAGAAAAATAAAGAAAACGAATGTATTAATAATTCTAATAAGTTGTCGTGGATTAAGAAAAACCAATGGTGAAAAACTTAATCCCAATATTCGCAAAAGAAGTTAAATAAGTAGTGGACTGTAAATGCTACTTAGTCCCTCGATATCAGTCTTCCTGTTCATTGAGTTTCTATCTTTCTTTATCTCAATCATCTCATGTAAGATACGTTCTTTGTAGGACGGAATTGCCTAAGTATAGTGGTGTTTACAAAGTCCATGTTTTGCAGCTGCAGTGGAGTCGGCTTTGTTACATCTTATTGAAGAGATGTGTCCATTCATTCTTTTTTTCAGCCATTGGTTAGTTTTAATTAACAATATTTTAAGTTTATTTACCATTTCAAATATAAAATTTTAGAGCGTAATTTAAAAATAAATAAATGTAAACTTTGATTTTGACATTTAAATCCTTAAATATACTAACTTAAAATTTTGTTTTTAACCACATAAATAAAAATTTTGATCTTTTAATCTAAAAATTTTAATGAACGTCACAATAATTGAAGTTTACAGTTGCGAATTCAATTTAAAAATTACCAACATAAATTGAAAATAGTTGACAGATTAAATCAAAATGTCACCTTACTTTTGTTTATTTTTATTACAATTTGGTTAAATTAAAACTGGAAAAAGAACTCAAAATAAAAAACAAAAACTTTTGTCTAACCCGATAGCTAGATTTTGAATGCCAATTTTTAAAATAAAGTCAAAATAATCAAAATAATAACTTAATAACTTAAGTCGAATATAACTTAAAAGGTGTGGGAGTAATAAAAACAATTTTCCTACAAAACTTGCTTATTTTTTAAGGAGCTTTCCAACGATACCACTTTCGACATATGGTGCCATTTAAAATTCTGGATTTCTGGACTTTCTGGAGCAAACTACTCTGGATGCCGACTTTTCCCGGAAAGTCATTTTTTTTTTATTTACTATGACACCTATTTCAGTCCCTTGCTAAACATTATTTTTGCTGCGCTAATCAAACAAATGAAATTATTTTTTTTATGTACAAAATTAACGATAATCAAAAAAATTGGCTATGTAAACATTGCATAACTTTCCCCATTAAATTTGGGTATAAAAATTATCGTTCAAGCTCCACTTTCTGGGTACCATTCGAGGAGAAACACCTCGAGGAAGCTACAGTTCGAATCAAAAAGTCAAAAAGTCAAAAAGACATACAGACAGACATACAGACAGACATACAGACAGACATACAGACAGACATACAGACAGACATACAGACAGACATACAGACAGACATACAGACAGACATACAGACAGACATACAGACAGACATACAGACAGACATACAGACAGACAGACAGACAGACAGACAGACATACAGACAGACATACAGACAGACATACAGACAGACATACAGACAGACATACAGACAGACATACAGACAGACATACAGACAGACATACAGACAGACATACAGACAGACAGACATACAGACAGACATACAGACAGACATACAGACAGACAGACATACAGACAGACATACAGACAGACATACAGACAGACATACAGACAGACATACAGACAGACATACAGACAGACATACAGACAGACATACAGACTGACATACAGACAGACATACAGACAAACATACAGACAGACATACAGACAGACATACAGACAGACATACAGACAGACATACAGACAGACATACAGACAGACATACAGACAGACATACAGACAGACATACAGACAGACATACAGACAGACATACAGACAGACATACAGACAGACATACAGACAGACAGACATACAGACAGACATACAGACAGACATACAGACAGACACACAGACAGACATACAGACGAACATCCAACTAAAATTTATCAAAAACTTATCAGGACATGATAAGGAATATTTTAATGCAAAAATTTCGATTTTTGAGTGGATTACAATACTTTCCCTTATACATACGTATACGTATGGGGAAAGTAAAAATGTTCCTATCATTAAATTATATTTCAACGTTTGCAATTTAAAATTTCACGATGCTTCCCCAATTTGATTTTCAATAATCATCCATCTGGCATGCGACATCCACATCCAAATTTTTCCAAATTTGATTTTTAATATTTATCCATCAACTAACTAAACTTTTCTTCTATTTTTTTAAGTAATTAGTGACATCTTCTTAAACAAAAAAACTGTTTCATTGCCAACCATGTTCCAAATTTTATTATTCTCCTTTTTTTTATGCCTACTTTTTTCGTTCACTTCACTTTAAATTAAAATATCGCGGCAAATATCATTTGAAATATTTAACAATAAATTGTACCCAAAACCTAAATTTTACAATGCTAATGATTCCTTTAGATATTTGTGAAGTTATATCATCTTAGGACATTTATTTTTAAATTCGTTACCAACTACCAAAAGCTTTTACAATTAAGGATGCCATATTGAAATGTCAGTCTTAGCTTCTGTTAGCATCGAAGACCGCAAATTTTTCCAAAAATTATTAAAATGCAAAAATAACATGACAATATATTGTCGTGTTCAAAAAAATAATTAAATAGGGGTTGATAATAATTGTTTAATTTTTTATATAAATTTTGTGTTGAAAAAAAATTTTAATCATCCTGTATATTTTCAATTGTTGAGAATGTTAAGTTGGTAGTGTTTTAGTTTAAGTTTGTAAATTGTAAAATGTGATGATATGCTTTTTGATGGCCGATAGCCAAGACAGCGGACGTGAGTTCGTCCGCTCCGATTTAATTTAAATAAAGTTTTTGATTTTAAGTTTCAAAAAGTGTTTTATTTAGTTAAAATTAGAAAATTAACAATTTTACAAAATTACACCGCCTTTAAATGGTGCCGAAAATAGTAACGATTCTGCAATTACACCACATTTAAATGGTGCCGAAACCAGGTCCATTCGAAAATTTGGAATTTACTTAAAATACTTCACATTTAAATGGTGCCGAAACCAGGGATTCTGCAATTACACCACATTTAAATGGTGCCGAAACTAGGGACATTAGAAAATTTGGAATTAATTAAAAAACTTCACCTTTAAATGGTGCCGAAACCAGGAACATTAGAAAATTTGGAATTTACTTAAAATACTTCACATTTAAATGAATGGAATTAAACGCCGGAGTTAGTTCACTTTCTGTAATTCCTAAACATTTTATTTTTATGGATGAGGTTCCCATTAACTCTCACTCATTCAATTCAATTCAAAGTTTTGATTTTTAAGTTTTAAAAAAAAACATTTAATTGCGGTGTATTTTAATAAATTATATTATAATATATAAAATATATAAAATATAATCAATACTTTATTGAAAACGAGATTTTTCCGAACCGATCAATAGTTTAATACATGCGCAGTTTATGAGTTTTCGGAGATAGAATATTTTTGAGAAAATTTTGAATTTTCGGACTTAGAATATTTGGAGGTGAGCTGAAAGTCACCTATTAGACCAGTCAAATTAGGTGTTTCAGGGTGAACTAATTTAGAATTCGATGCCACCCGAAAAAAAGTGTTTGGTCTGGGGTTTACATACTGGCAAAAGTTTGCTCTTCGATAGCGATGTGTGGGGGATGAACAATTCGCGATTATTTAAACAAAAAACGGGACCTTCGGCTTTTACCTGAATATCTCCGAAACCATGCTAGATACGGAACCAAACCATACACACCTTTTTTGTAGAGCATGAAATTTCCTATGAAAATGGTTCTAATGATTATGTTTAAAAAGTCAGCCGTTTAGAATGCACGCGCCGCCGAAGTCAAATTTTCGGACTTCAAAAACGCGTGATTTTCGCGTTTCGAGGGTTTCGATAAAAAATTTTTTTAGATGGTTTCTAATTGTATTAAAAAATCGCAAAAATTTAGGTGTCCTCGGGAAACCTTGAAAGGTACTTTTCACGGCACAATAAATTTTTTTGACCTGTTTTATTAATTTTACAGCTATGTGAATATGAAAAATTGAAATTTTGGTTTTTTTGAAGTCTTTTGCGATTTAAGGTACATAGCACTTATTTATGATCAATGAAATCATATGGATTTTATTGCTGATGATATTTCCTACAAAAAAGAACCCTTCCACTTTTTTCGTCCGGTAAACGCTGATTTTTTTATTACAGTGCAAAGTAGGAGTATGTCGCTTATTTGTTGAAATCACGTTTTCAGCGCTTTCGTTAATATTTACAATGCAACCAAGCGCAACAAAAATTTAGTTAGTTTATTTAGTTAATTTAGTTAGTTTTTGTTAATAACAAATAAATTGCATTTTTTTTTGTTATTAATTTAGTAATAAATACATTTTTCAGATAATATCAGCAAAACATGTAATTTTGGACTTTCCTAATGGTACACAATAATATTTAAATAAACAAATTTTTGCAATAACAAAAAAAAAGGGAAAAAAGTTTATAAACAAATAAGTTATCATCTAAGCTTCAAATACATTTAAATATTGTATTATGAAAAACCATAAAGCTGAAAACGTGATTTCAGCAAATAAGCGACATACTCCAACTTTGCACTGTAATAAAAAAATCAGCGTTCACCGGCCGAAAAAAGTGGAAAGGTCCTTTTTTGTAGGAAATTTCATCAGCAATAAAATCCATATGATTTTATTGATCACAAATAAGTGCTAAGTACCTTAAATCGCAAATGACTTCAAAAACACCAAAATTTTAATTTTTCATATTCACACAGCTGTAAAATAAATAAAAAAGGTCAAAAAAATTTTTTGTGCCATGAGAAGTATCTTGCAAGGTTTCCCGAAGACACCTAAATTTTTGCGATTTTTTAATACAATTAGTTACTATCGAAAAAAAAATTTTATCGAAACCCGCGAAGCGCGAAAATCACGCATGTTTGAGGTTCGAATATTTGACTTCGGCGGCGCGTGCGTTCTAAACGGCTGACTTTTTAAACATAATCATTAGAACTATTTTCATAGGAAATTTAATGCTCTACAAAAAAGGTATGTATGGTTTGGTTCCGTATCTAGCATGGTTTAGGAGATATTCAGGTAAAACCGCCGAAGGTCCCGTTTTTTGTTTAAATAATCGCGAATTGTTCATCCCCCACACATCGCTATCGAGGAGCAAACTTTTGCCAGTATGTAGACCCTAGACCAAACACTTTTTTGTGGGTGGCATCGAATTCTAAATTAGTTCCGCGCCAAGCCCAAGATCGATCTATATATCTATATGTCTATATATCAACTACTTATTCCCTTATACATACGTATACGTATGGGAAAAGTAAAAATTTGGTTTACCGATGATTGGAGGTATTGCGGCGTAAATGACGACATTTTTTTTGATTGGAGTTAAAAACTAATTCTGCAAAACCATCTTCTTCTCCAATTTTTTAAAATTTCCATAGTATAACATATATTAAAGGCCTTTCTGTTAAATTAATTTCTATTTTTAAACCTATCTACCATAAAATTTGTTCTTAGGTGCTCCAATAAATCTTTAAGTTTGGTTTCTATACGACTATCATAGAATGTGGGCATTCTGATTCTATTTTTAAATACAGAATATCTACATTCTTTCTTTTTTTATTCTCACACCGATATCGGTGCGAGAATAATTATTCTCGCACAGATTAGACCAATTAGAGCAAAGAATAATTATTCTCGCACAGATTAGACCAATTAGAGCAAAGAATAGACTACTATTTGAGGTGACATCTATTACCAAATTTTTGAACTCAATTTATTTACACATCTGTCAAATTAATAACAAATATTATATTTAAGTGCCTGGATTACAATTTATAAAAGACAGTTAAAAATTTACTCGCGGATTATAAAAGACGGATAAATTTAAATTTATCATTTAATTTAACCTCTTGATTTACTATTGATTTAACCTATGTCAATTTGTCTTTGTTTTTAATTCACAAATTTTATAAACAAAAATCAAGTTTGTCAAATGAGTAAACTTTTTTGCGTGCGATCGATCTGAATTTTTCCACATATTTTCCTACCGATAATTCACAAAGGGTGTGTACGAGGGGGGACAATTTTTTGCTCAGTTTCTCGATATCTAGCGCCGTTCTTGAGTTATAGCTGCGTTTCCGCCACTCAAACTTGAATTAGCAATAACTCGAAAACGGCGTTAGATATCAAAAAACTGAGCAAAAACTTCTCCCCCCCTCGCTGCAACTCCTCCCTTTTAAATTGGAAAGCATGTGCAAAAATTCAGATCGATCGCGCACAAAAAAATTTTCTCAGTTTTACAAGTTCTAATTACGGTCAAAACTTATACAGCTTATTATTTTAATAGTCGTATAGAAAGTATAGTCTGAAACACGTTTGGAATGGCTATTCCGCACTCGTGAACCGTCACCCTCGCCTGTCGGCTCGGGTGACAAACTTTTCCCTCGTACGGAATATGCCTAATTCCAAACTTGTTTCAGAATATACTATTCTAAAACGACAGTGATTTAATCAATCTTGTCCCTTGCAAGGATAGTGATTCTGTGTACGTAGGTGAAAGTTCAAGGAAATTTGGTATTCGCATAAAAGAACATGTAAGTGATGTCAAAAATGCCCGCGTTTTCTTCCGTGAAGAAGATGACAATACTTTTACTGCTTTATGCAAACATATGACCGAAAACTCTCATTCCATAAAACGTGAGAATATCAGAAACTGGGTAGGGAAAAGATGGATAAAAAAAGTAAAATAAAATAGGCCATCAATATCCATATAAATTCCAAATTTCACGGTGGGATATAATGAAAACCATATGACGATCCTTGGTCAAATTCTTTTTAATCTTTATATTGTTAATTGTAAAACATTTTTGAAAAATTTTTAAAAAGCATTTTTATGCTAATTCTTGCTAACTAAATAATGCATTTGTTTCTTAATTTTCACATAATATAACATCATTATTATGACATTAAATTGTCAAACAATTTGTCAATTACATGTAAAAATTTTTTAAAGATTTTTTAATAATTTAATTTTATTGTATAATTTTTAGCCTTGAAAATGGGTCATATTTAAAAAAGACTCGAAACGTCGGCGTCGGTCAATTTAATTGATTAAAAGACTCAACAATTTATATCATATTAATATAAAAAAAGGTCAGCGATAATAAATTATTACTAAGAATTTTAATATTGTAACTTATTTAATTTTATATTTATAGCCTTGAAAATGGGTCAATTGTAAATGACCCGAAATGTCGGACAATAAATTTGTTTAAAAAGACCTACAACTCAACTATTCTTCTTCTTCTTCTCTGCATTTTCCGTATTAGGATTTTAATTCCTGTTACCGTTCCCATCTCTTCCTCGGTCTTCTCTTTCCTCCTGGTTTATACTTGTACATCTTTGAGGGGAGTCTATCTTCGGTCATTCGTTCCAAATGTTCTTTCCATCTTATCTTATTTTCTTCTAGTTTGTCGTTTAAGCTGAAGATGTTTAGTTCGTTTCTAATGTCGGTAGTTCTAATACGATCGATCTTACTACAACCCTTCACTGTTCTTAAAAATCTCATCTCCGTCGCCTGAATAGAACTTTCTTGCTTTTTTGTTAGTACCCACAACTCGCTACCGTACATAATTGTTGGGACCGCTACTGTTTTATAAAATTTGACCCGTGTGTCTTTTTGTGTTTTATGAGAAAATTGTTATTAATAATAACAATTAATAACAATTTTGGTGTTTTATTGCTGTCCGTTCATACCCAATATCCCTTCTCATATCCATTCATCGGACGAGAATTTAGTTTTATTTTTGTGTTTTTTTCTTTAAACATCTTATAGTGCCGCATATATATCCAAACTTGTTCAGCTTTTGTTCAGTATCCTTATCACATTCGTACGATAGATCGCATCCTAACTATTCTTGGTTTAATTAATAAAAAGAGATCAACAATAAAAATTATTTCTAATTATTATTATTGTTTAATTATCTTTACTTCATTTAACTTTTTTTTGCAGTTCCAGCTATTGTGAATCAGACAAATAATCTTTTTTTTAGAGCAAATATATTGTCGTGTTTCAAACATCAAATTTAATATTTTTTTATTTGAAGCAAAGATTTTGTTTATTTTTATTATTTTTTGATTTTGTAAATAATTATTAAATTTGTTTATAACGCGGGATATTTTTGAGTTGGTAACAATTTAAAATAGGAAGGGGCTTTTTGCCGTTAATGGCCGCCTGAAGTTGTTGTGGAGAAAGTTCTCTCCTACACTATAATTACAATATTGTTAAAAATTTATTTTGTGAAGAATAAAGTCAATTGATTTATGAAGTTTAAGTGAGTTATTTTGATTAATATAATTATTTTGGATTTGAGGATGTTTTGGTCCTGATTTGGACGAGTTTTGAAATTTTTGAATTAGTAAGTTTTGGAGGATATTTGATTAAGTAATTGGATAATAAATTAGATCGATTCGAAAGAAGATTAAAATTTCACTGTCAAGATTTAAAATTGCATTGATGTCGTGGATGTAGAAGTTCATATTGGAAGGCAACGTAAAACGATATACCGGCGCAACTTGTGGTATTGCTATCACCACATTTTTCCTTTATTTTACATTGAAAATTTTGCATTTTTTCTTATAAATAGAAATTTGGAAAAAGTATAAGGGAAAATAATACGACAATATATTATTATTTTTATTTTAAGATTTGATAAAATTGTCTAGTCTAGTTTATTGATTCTATTTTTATTTAATGCACAATCTGAATACTACAAATTAAACAAATTTATAATAAACTCGAGAGCATTCTTCTTTATATAACTGTTAACCTTTTTTACCCAAATATGTCGAAAATGGCTCCCAAAAGAAGTCCAAACTGTTTTTTACTATTCTATTTGTATTCCTTATGCCAAATTTAGTCGGAAACGATATATAGAACTCCTTATATACGATTCAAAATAGAAATTTAGAATTTTCGCCGCCATTTTGGAAACCAAATTGAGGTTTCAAACACCATTTGAGCCTGCCACGCAGAATGTTTTGGCGCCTCGGGTCAAATCGCTTGAAATCGTGTTAGGAACAAGTGTGTCGAAGCTCTTGCTTGTATCACAAAATGCAGTTTTTTTTGCGTACCGCGACGACTACTACTAAAGAACTTGTCATAAAGTAAGCTCAGCGCGGTAAGACGGGTGACTTTGCATGACTAAACCTCTTGACTTAAAAATGGTATATATCAACTTTAAAAAATCGTAAAACAATTTTGAATAAAGCTAAGTAGTAGTACTACGTGATTCACTTGTGAAAAATTGAAAAAAAATTGAGGTTATCTGAAAAAAATCTAGAAAATGGTTAAAATAGCCATTTTTTGACTATATAAGTTACAATTTCAAAAAAACCTGACGTGATGGAGCAATTTCAAAGTCAGATTCGTTTTCTGCGCAAAAAAATCTATTAGAATCGCCGAAACCCATTCTAGAAGCTGGCAAAAGTTCAATTTTGTAATTGTGTTCAATTCAATTCAATTCAAGTTCAGTTCAATTGTGTAATTTTTATACCCAAATTTAATGGGGAAGTTATGCAATGTTTACATGGGCCATTGTAGACTGCACCGATGGTCAAAGGTAATCCGACATGTAGATTGCACCGGGTTCGGTTAGGGTACGTATGTAGACTGCACCGATGGTCAGTAAGTACGGTACTTATTCTAAGTTAATAATTCTTTAGGATTATGTAATTTATTTGGGATTAGGTTAATGTTTGATTAATTATCGGATATTTTATATTCACGGATATTTTACTTCGCAAAAATCTTCCGACATTCTTATGGGAGCTATCATTAACACACACATTTCACAAATTGATATTACTCGCCGTGATGCTCAAAGAATCTCTATGTAATCTAATGTAGGGCGAAATTCTCGTTTGGTTTGCAATATTTACGTCCAAACGAAGGAGATGCTGCTTTCCATAAACGCAACTAGGGGGGCTGGGGGAGGTTTGCCCCCCCCCCCCAAATTAAAATTAGCCCCCCAAAATAAATTAACTACGGTAAAAAAATGGATATTTCTATTGATATAGAAAGCGTAATCGACGTAAGTTCTTGTTTTAGCCCCCCCCCTCCAAATATTATACCTAGTTGCGCCAATGCTGCTTACAGTGAAATTTAATTTCAATAATGCCAAACGATTTAAGGCTGGATACCTATTCTGATTATATATTTCGAACCAGATCTATTTCGAACCTATATTGATGCGGATTCACTTTTTCCACCAAAGCTTTGGGTAGCACACACATCAAGTATGTGTGTCGGACTACGAATGCCTGCGAGTCGCTTCATAGCGTATTTAGTTTACATTTTTGTCACCCTCACCACCGATTTACACGTTTTTGGAAAAACTAAAACTTATGCAAATTCAAACATACATCAGTATAAACAGAATTGGCACCGTCAAGAAGGTTAATTCCGATAGAGTTAGAAAATAAGCAAAATTACCACATTTGATCGACGCGTATTCTGCCAAAACAAATTAGCTGGGTTCAATTTATAAAAAGTATTTCCAATTATTATTGTTACATTAATGAGTAAATCAAGCAAATTATTTTTCGAAATTTATATAAAATTAAAAAAATTTAATATTTTAGGCATCTTTTGGCGTTTTTTTTTTATTATTATCATCAGATACAAAGTAAGAGTGGAATAAACAAAAAATGTGCATCAACATAGGTTATTAGCACTACTTAATATTATACTAACATAATTATTAACACAATTAATTAAATAACTATAAAAAACTAGATAACATATTTGAACTATATTAACAATGAAATCATAGATGTAAGGTAAAAAGATTAAATTTTAAATTTTGCTAAACCAACCCGATGACTGTAGAAACTTCAGTAACTTTCGCACGTTGCATCTTGTGTCTGATAGGATTTCTTCTAGGCTATCAGGCAGTTCGGCAAAATGTCTTGCTGCCTGATATTTTTGACAGTGTCTTAATATGTGGCTGACGTTTAAGAGGTTGCCACAAAGACAGGTTGGAAGTTGTTTGTTTTTTTATTTATTATTTTTATTTATTTCTTTTATTTATTAAATAAAATTTATTAAAAATAATTTAAATATATTTCAAGCCAACGAAAAAAGTTTTTAGGTTTTTACTTTATTTGTTACGAGATTGTACAATAATACAATGATATTATACAATATATAAACAAATTATGCAATTAAAAAATGCAATCTGCATTTTACCATCGCCATCGGTGCAATCTGCATCATGTTACGCTTTGAGAGATTTAGTACCTACCTATTTATGCTTAAGAGCTTTAGTAATTAAATCGTTGCAATCTGCATGTGACATCTGCAACTGAAACTGACTATCGGTCATTCGGTCAAAACCCAAAAATAAAGATTTATTTTCTGATCATCGGTGCAGTCTACATATGCCCGTTTATATAGCCTATATTTTATTACGAAATTAGCCCTAAGCCTAGTTAAAATAACGTGTGATTACTTTCAACAATAGTACGGAAAAGTAGCTTACTTTCTAACGCAAATGAGTGTAAAAGTAAGCTTTTCCGAACTGTCAAAAGAATTTACCAAAGAAACTTATTTTTCACTTAAACCCTTTCTTTTTAGGATAAACATTATCTATGCGTTTTAGCTTCAGATTCACCCGAGCAAAATTTAACGCAATATTTTTCTTTGTGCAATGATTATATACATTCTGCTCGTCTAAGAAATGGCAATGTTTTAATTCACTGGTAAGTAAATTAATATAACATATTTATATTACAAAAGAAATATTTAGTGTAAAATTATATAATGAAAATAGAAAGAAAATGGCTAAAATATGTTTTTCCAGTATCATTATAACGATTCTAGGTAAATTAGTCTAAGGAAAAATAGTCTACGGTAAATTGGTCTAGGTAAAAAGGTCTACGGAAAAAAGAAAATAACCTCATTGAATAGGTGGTTATGTCACTTTAATCACTGGTCAACCAGTAATTAAATATTTTGGGTATTTAACCTGTGTTAAGCGCAAATTAACGTTGCTGCAACCTAAAAACGTCTTAACTACAGATTAAATCTATGATTACACTAATCATGGATTAAACTTAACCTGTGTTAAAAGTTATATTGCTGCAACCCAAATCGGACTTAATCTATGATTAAATATTTAATCTAAGATTAAATTCCTAAATTAACGTTGCTGAAACCGGACATTTCTCCTCCATTCACCTCGAATAGGCCTGCCAGACGTCCTGTATTTCCCGGACAAGTTCTCTTTTTGGCGGCTGATATATATTGTCCGGTATATATTTCCATGTTTGAAGGAAGATGTCCTCTATTTGACCAATCCACGGCCTTCTAAAAAAAGCAGTCTCCGAGTGCGTCCTTGAGAAATTTTTTTTTTTCAAATTTCTTCCGAATTTAAATTTAAATTCATATATTAAAAGTAACAACCAAATGAAAATAGACTTATGCCTATATAAGGGGACTAGACGCCCTAACCATTTTAACTTTTAAGTTAGTTAAGTTAGTTTAGAGTTTATACTAGGTGAATATCTAAGACCCTACCTAAGACCTAAGTGAATACGCAAGTTGTAATTTATTGTAAGTAAATATTTTAATATTTTATATTTTATAATATTTGTTATTTATTGTTTATTAAAATTTATTTAATTTACAGTTCTTGAAAAACTGAAATACCAGGATCGAGATGCCTAAGCGGAAGTGTAAATTTTCCGAAGACCTGCAACAATATCCTGTTTAAAAGCTACGAAACTTAAATACGAGATTCATTGCTCAATATATGCAGTTCCAATAGCCTCTAATATCCAATTAGAGAAAATTAGATTTAGAGCAACACCTCGCCACAAAGAAACATCAAGCACATATTCAATCAGCGTCAACGAGCAGCAAGTTAACTACATTCTTCACAAAAAAGAATACAGCAGCCGAAGATCAAGTCAGCGCAGCCGAGAGAACGTTGGCGTACCACACAGTGGTTCATCATTTTAGTTTCAAATCGTGCGATTGTTCTACAAAATTACTTAAAAAAATTCTGCCGGACTCAAATTTGGCGAAAAAATTGTCATCTGCGCGAACCAAAACTGAAGCGATTGTAACTGGGATTTTAGCACCACATAGTATTGCTGTTGTGAAACTTAGGCTAAAAATTGTAATTTTATTGGTGTTAGCACGGACGCCAGTAATCATGGTAATTTGAAAATGTTCCCCGTTCTGATTCAATATTTTCACAAAGAAGGACTCACTGTGAAAATACTAGCACTACAAAATCTCAATAAGGAAACATCGGAAACCCATTACGAATTATTTAGTTGAGGTTTTGGAAAAATATGATTTGAAAGAAAATTGCATTGCCTATTCTGGAGACAATTGCAATACCAACTTTGGAGGAGCAAAAAGGGCTGGTCAAAAAAACGTTTTTTCAAATTTAAAACGAAGTATTAACCAGAACATTGTCGAAATAGGTTGCACGGCACAGATACACTTCCCGTTGATGTTGAATCAATAATTTTGAAAATATTGTGAAGTATTTAAAGTAAAATTCCACATTTTACCATTCACACAAAATAAACACTTTTTAAAAACTTAAAAATCAAAAACTTTATTTAAATTAAATCAGAGCGGACGAACTTTCGTCCGCTGTCTTGGCTATCGGCCATCAAAAAGCATATCATCACATTTTACAATTTACAAACTTAAAGTAAAACACTACCAACTTAACATTCTCAACAATTTAAAATATACAGGATGATTAAAATTTTTTTACAACACAAAATTTATATACAAAAATTAAACAATTATTATCAACCCCTAGTTAATTATTTTTTTGAACACGACATTTAATAATCATTTCTTACACTGTATGGGTTCTTCTTTGGTTCTTGCACTCAATCATGTATGTTTTCCACGAAAATATTAAATTTATCGAAAGACAAGACTCATTGCTTGAAATTATGAGCTGTTTGGAAAATGTTAAAGTAAGTCTCAGTAAAAGAACCAGAAAGAAGTTTTTACCGATTAAAGTTAAAAACATCTCCAAAAAGTTTTGCGATGATGGTATGGAAACTGAGGTTTTAATTTTGAAAACAATTTCCTTCATGTTTACGAAAGGTGTTCTGAATATCTGAAACTTTGGACTACACCTCTTGAAGATTTTAAATGTGTCCAATGGTTGGATTTAAAAAGCCAAATTGGAACGATATTCATAGCTACATTCACTTTTTTGAAGGAAGAGGACTTAAAATAAATGAGGATAGTCTTTCCAACCAATTTTGTAATTTGAAGACATTCCTTGAATCGATGGCGGATGATGAAAACTTCGCTAAATTCCCTTCACATGAAAAATGGGTAAGATATTTTAAAGGAATTGATGAAGCAGCCAATACAGAATTTTTAAAAATCTGTCAGTATTTTTATGCAATACCTGCACACAATGCGAATGTTGAAAGAACTTTTTCTTTGATGAACTCACAATGGTCTGACGAAAGAAGCAGGTTGAGTGTTTCCACAATAAAGGCGATTTTGGTAACTCAATTCAATTTTAAAAAACGATCCTGCAAAGAATTTTACGATTACATTTTAACAAAGAAAGAATTGTTGTCTAAAATCAGCGGTTCCGAAAAATACCAATCTACCAGTTACTAGAAATGTTTTTTTGTTACTTTAATTTTTAACAATTTTTTATTTAGCTACTTATTAAAATAAAATTCTAATATATAAAATCCCAGCACGCTACTGCTGCTCCTGCTCCAGCGTGTCATTTTTTGGTGAAAAAAGGAACCCTCTGATTGGTTGATTTTTTTACCAACCGAGAAATGTATTAAACTAAGATTAAGACTAAAAATATTTGAAAAATAAAATAATGTATAATTCTTGTATAAGAGGAAACAATTAAAATTTAGTAATTATAGTAATCATCTTAATACATAAAATCCCAGCACGCTGCTCCTGCTCCTGCTGCTCCAGCGTGACATTTTTTGGTGATGGTGACCAAATGGTGACATTTGGTTGCCTGGTTTAACCTGTGCAATTGATACTATTTCTATTCATGATGTCGTAACCACACACATACATACATACATACATTCATACATACATATGTATGACGAACATCCAACTAAAATTCATCAAAAACTTATCAGGGCATGATAAGAAACATTTTAATACCAAAATCTCCATTTTTGATTTTTGAGTGGATTACAATACTTTTTCTCCCAACGTCACGAAAGTCAGCTGTTTCATTATCAATTTTAAACACGAATATTATCATATTCTGCTTCATAATAATAATAAAAAAGTATTAATCAATAATAGTGTAAATATCCTATTTCTTTATATTTTTGCTATTTAAAAGTATGATAAAGTTTTGGGCAAATCCGATTTTTTAATTCAAAAGTACATACTTCAAGACATCTTTTCTATTAAATACTACTTTAAACCTTAAACTGCAATCCTTACAATAAGTCGTAAAAACTTAATGAACATATATATTAATAAATGAATAAAGGAACAGGTGCACCGAAGTTTCCTCTAAAGATATACTGAATCTTGTTGTTAAGTTGACAAAATGTATTATTGGCCACTTTTCCGAGCGTTTGACCCACTGTGCTACGGTTGGCTATGTTAGGCTGAACGATACCAACCGTAGGGTCCGTTACTTTGGCCCCCCCCCAGTAAAAATTTTTGGCCAAAAAGCTAGCTCTCGAATCGATAAGCTAGCACCGGATAGAACCCTAATATTATAGCTAGCTCCATTACAGTTTTTTCACAAATCCACATTGAAACTGGGGGGGGGGGGGGGGCTAAAGTAACGCTAGCCTAGTAAGTATGAAAATGAATCGGATGCATTCCTCACCCCCCTTTTCACCATAAAAATAATTTTCAAACATCATTACCATTGCAACGTGATAATAAGCTAATTAATATCAAGCCGACTATATATATGTACTTCAACAAGATTTTGATGACGATGAAATCAAAGAAATTATATTAAATTATAATACGGTAAAAAAAGCTAAAGGAGTTAAAAAATTAGTCGTCCAAACTAAAATAACTTATGAAGATTATGTAAAATGCTTAGAAAATTATATAGAAAAACGCGTACATCAAAATCTAATTCAATCACATAAACATAACGTTCATTCAATTACGCAACAGAAGACAGCACTCAGTCCATATGATGATAAGCGATACCTTAGATATATACCATAATATACATATATGATCTAAGAGCGATACCTAATACCCGAAACATTTGAAACCTTGCCCTGGGGACATTATAAAATTAATGCAACTCCAAGTTCAAAGAATACAGAAAAACGCAAATGTTCAACTTCTGATTCAATAACTAGTGGATATAAAAAAATCACGCGCCGAATAAAATATAAACTACTCTATGTTCTGAAATGTTTTATTTAATAATTTAACTATATCTATGTATATTATACTTTTATTATTATTTGGATATTAAGTATCTAATTTTTAACAAAATGTATTAATCGAATAACAATAAATAATATAAACAATATATTATCATTTAAATAACCCCTTTCTCGAAACCAACATTTTTTGTTCAGAGCGGATCGTCCTTTATCTTGGAACACTACTTGACGTCTTTTGGTGTTAAATTTCCTGACACCTGTAGTAATTACATCGATAATCTCAAAGTTCTGCATCCTAAACGGTTAAAATGTAATAAATAGAACAAATTGAGAAACTGATAAATCAGAATACTCGGGACTGGTGTTTTACTAAGCCTAGAGCCTCTATCTACCTACTCTCTAGACTGAATAACCCCATAATAACCCCGACCTTTTCCAGATAAAAGGCTACGCATGCGCAATATAATATTTACTATCCAGTATTAACCGAAAACAGGTCTTACGGTAATTAATTAAAAAAATTTTTAAATTTAAAATTAATTATTATCATTAGATCACTACCCCAGATTCAGTCTCTCTATATCCCATTAGGGTAGCTAGTAAGATACCCCTATTCTCTGAAAAGCATCAACCTACTTTGTAGATAGGTATTACCATAGATAAATTATAAGAGATGGTTTAAATACATAGGCAAACCCTGCAACAGCAACACGTGCGACGCGAACAGTGGTTTAGTGAACTATTTAGCAAAGTTCAATACCGAATAATTAATGTTTCTACAAATTTAGTTCTTAACGCTGCGTGCGGCGATGCTTCTTGAATATTTGTGTTTGAGTTTGCGCGTTCAATTGCTATTTGAGTGGTCGTGACATCCATTGTTTCAAGGCGTAAAATAATAATTATTTAATTATTATTATACAGGTTTAGTATAAAACTTTCTATTAATTCAAATATGGTTAACTCTAATAACTGCATTGTTTCTGGTTACCACCTGCTCTAAATCATATTGAACATTTTAGTAGTCAAGCTGTAGCATATTATGTATGTGGTTTCATAGTTAAAAAACTCCAATTGTCATCATCATGTACCACATGCACAACTTCCCTTCTTTCTGACGATTTGCAACCCCATCACACTTTCACCTCCTTTAAAGAAGTTAGCGATGACCAGAAACGTTTAAATTATGTAACCTATCCATTTTTAATTTGTCTAGTTCATATGCACGATATAATTGTACTTTGTTTAAAAGATTATGGTTACATTCATCTAATTAAAAGTAAACTAATTGAAATTTTAACACAGCATGTCAATTTTGATTTTATATCTTGTCAAGATCATTTTCAGGAGATTCGCTTGAAAATAATTTCAGAATCAAGTTTATTAATAATTCGTAAATATTATGAAGATATTAGACGAAGCCATATTTCTTCTAATAGTATTAGTTCAAAAAAATTAAAAATTTTAAAACATTGCTAACCAATTTTTTCTCTTTTTTTCATGTTTTCGTTGCCAAATATATCGAGGATCTGTGCAATGTTGAACTGGATGAAGTTACCTATACTAGTCGAGGAATTTCTAGTACAACTTTTTTTTTATATATTTTTGTTATTTATTGTACATATTTATTTCTCATTTAGATTTATTATTCACAGAAAGTTCCTAATTTTTTTAATTTTTACTTTGCTATTATTACGTATAATTTTATCTTTCTATATTATCTTTGTTTGTTTCTTAAATAAGTTGTGATTTTAAATATTTGTAATAAAATACTAACGGTGCTTTTCTGTAAACCATTTGTTATGTGTTTTGTTATTGTTACTCATGTAACGATAGCAAAAAGGCAATAACTGGCTCCCAAATGGCCTGTTAGATCTTAATCAAATATAATAAATTTGTTTATTTATATTTGCTGGTGTATTTTTGAATTTCCGAATTTTTATTATATAAAGATAATTTTGACTTGATTGATTTTTTTAAAATTAGGCTTGAGAATTTTCCATTTCTTATTAAAATGTGAACTTACTTTTAATTCAAAATGGTTAAAATTTTCAAGCCTAATTTTTTTAAAACTAATCAAGTTTTATTCTACATTTATTTCCAAATGCGTAAATGGAGTAATTTGAATTGCCCGCTAAATTTTTAGTTCGGTAAACTCTCCCATAAGTCGCTAGTCTCGATTTTGTTTCCCTTTCTTTAACGTTGTTTGACACATCTCTAATAATTAATCTATGGGTATTACTATTACCAATGCTAAATAGGATAGAATCTCTCTGAGCGAGAGCATAAGTCGAATACCCAGAACTGTAGGTAAAAAAAAATGATCTGTTTCGTAAAAGACCTGAAAGCTCATAGGGGAGACAAATTTTACATATATGGGCGATTCACCGAAAATGATCATTTTGTGAGAGTAGAAAAATTTTGAAACAAAAATTCGTATTTTTCCGCATAAAATAAACGGACCCGGTTCGAGTTTAGATTGGTTTAATATAATTACCCTGTGATCAAACTATATTTTCAATTTTAATAGATTAATGACATTATTACAATGGCAACAGATCGACAGGAACGATTCACGAAGCTGATTACAAGATTTCGAATTTTATTTTGAGACAACCAACAATATAAAAAAAAAACAATTAATTGACATTTTTATTTTTTAATTGTTTTTAATACAATGCATTCAAAATACTTTAAAGTTATTAATAGTAAAGGTAAACATCAAATAATTATAGTATTTATTTAATAAAAATCGGATACGTAAAAAAAAATGATCATTTTGAGTAGAATTACTCATATAATACACTCACCTGTCAACACCTATAGTCACCTGAATTTGAATTTAAATAAACCTCAAGAGTGCTTTCGGTACGTCTCGCGATCACGGTCTCAAACCGGCAACTAATTGAAATCGAAATATTTCTGCATATTATAATAATAAGTAATAGACCAGTCAAATTAGATCGATCTTGGGCTTGGCGCGGAACTAATTTAGAATTCGATGCCACCCACAAAAAAGTGTTTGGTCTGGGGTCTACATACTGGCAAAAGTTTGCTCCTCGATAGCGATGTGTGGGGGATGAACAATTCGCGTTATTTAAACAAAAATCGGGACCTTCGGCGGTTTTACCTGAATATCTCCTAAACCATGCTAGATAAGAAACCAAACCATACAAACCTTTTTTGTAGAGCATGAAATTTCCTATGAAAATGGTTCGAATGATTATGTTCAAAAAGTCAGCCGTTTAGAATGCACGCGCCGCCGAAGTCAAATTTTAGGACTTCAAAAACGCGTGATTTTCGCATTTCGCGGGTTTCGATAAAAAAATTTTTTCTATGGTTTCTAATTGTATTAAAAAATCGCAAAAATTTAGGTGTCCTCGGGAAACCTTGAAAGGTACTTTTCTTGGCACAATAAAATTTTTTGACCTTTGTTACTTATTTTACAGCTATGTGAATATGAAAAATTGAAATTTTGGTGTTTTTGAAGTCATTTGCGATTTAAGGTACTTAGCACTTATTTGTGATCAATAAAATCATACGGATTTTATTGCTGATGAAATTTCCTACAAAAAAGGACCCTTTCACTTTTTTCGTCCGGTAAACGCTGATTTTTTTATTACAGTGCAAAGTTGGAGTATGTCGCTTATTTAAAAGTCAAACGTTTGTTAAAAAAGTTTGAAGATCAACTGAATGACATGCGCGTTAGTTTATGAAAAATTACTTACCAATGTGTAAATACGTGAAGAATAAAAGTAAATGAAAAAATGGAAATTATTATGATGAAATGTGTTCAAAACCAAGCGCAGCCTGGAAGAACAAAAGAAAAAATTTTTTGTTAATCACAAATAAATTGCAATTTTTTTTTAGTTATTTGGTAATAGATACATTTTTCAGATAATATCTGCAAAACATGTAATTTTGGACTTTCCTAATGGTACACAATAATATTTAAATAAACAAATTTTGCAATAACAAAAAAAAGGGGAAAAAGTTTATAAACAAATAAGTTATTCATCTAAGCTTCAAATACATATAAATATTGTATCATGAAAAACCACAAAGTATTATTGTAAATATTAAAGAAAGTGCTGAAAACGTGATTTCAGCAAATAAGCGACATACTCCAACTTTGCACTGTAATAAAAAAATCAGCGTTCACCGGACGAAAAAAGTGGAAGGATTGTTTTTTGTAGGAAATTTTATCAGCAATAAAATCCATATGATTTTATTGATCACAAATAAGTGCTAAGTACCTTAAATCGCAAAAGACTTCAAAAAGACCTAAATTTCAATTTTTCATATTCACATAGCTGTAAAATAAGTAACAAAGGTCAAAAAATTTTATTGTGCCATGAAAAGTACCTTTCAAGGTTTCCCGAGGACACCTTAATTTTTGCGATTTTTTAATACAATTAGAAACCATAGAAAAATTTTTTTTATCGAAACCCGCGAAATGCGAAAATCACGCGTTTTTGAAGTCCTAAAATTTGACTTCGGCGGCGCGTGCATTCTAAACGGCTGACTTTTTGAACATAATCATTCGAACCATTTTCATAGGAAATTTCATGCTCTACAAAAAAGGTATGTATGGTTTGGTTCCTTATCTAGCATGGTTTAGGAGATATTCAGGTAAAACCGCCGAAGGTCCCGATTTTTGTTTAAATAATCGCGAATTGTTCATCCCCCACACATCGCTATCGAGAAGCAAACTTTTGCCAGTATGTAGACCCCAGATCAAACACTTTTTTGCGGGTGGCATCGAATTCTAACAGCCATATTCATAGACGATGCGTTACTTATACTTAAAACGCTGTCATTAAAAATGACCCTTATCGACCGAGTAAATAAGGTTGCCATAAAAACAAATTCGATCTTATTGGTCTTACTTAGCACTTATTACTTGTCTATGAATCTCGGCGTAAATTAGTTCACCCTGAAACACCTAATTTGACTGGTCTATAAGTAATCTCAGGGATAAATAGCGCTTGAATACAGAAAGTGCACTTAAGTTTTTAAAAGTGAAAAAAAATATGTGTGGTTTATTTATTTTGACAAAAAAGTAAAATTTTATCCCCATAAATAGAGTTCCGCTCGTAAAAACTTAAATTTTTGAGAGACGGCTAATTTAGTGTGAGCGCATATAATAGCAGTTGAATTTTTCCCTAAAACCAAAATTTAAATTATTATTATTACCGTATGAAGAGCGCCAATAAAATTATTCACTTGTTTAAGATTGTTAAGAAGAAAATCGAAGTAATGAGAAGTTCTTGAAATTTTTACAGTATATTATTTACATAATGAAGAAAATTCTGGCGAAGTTTGAACTTCATCTTGTCTTTAGTTATCGAGATAAAAATGTCAAAGTTACTGTTTTGTGACACGTTATTACATTGCGTTAAATGCACGCGACGTGTCTCACATTCCTTTAAAGGGCATTATTTGAACACTCAGAAATGACAGCACAATCATATTTTCCACCAATCTTTAAGGTAAAGATTTGGTTTTATTACCGTGAGAACTCTTAGGGCATTTCGTATTATTATTTATTGGCATGAGAAAATTTGTTGCACTAACAGCGTGCAACAGCATATAATAAACGAGATTTATCAAAATTACAATTATGTGCGACAAGTACACATGGTTTTCCAATAGACTTTAAAAAAGCATGGAAATCTTGTAGTGCTAGTAAAATGGACTTTGATGGAACTCTTTTTTCATGATATAAAAGTTCACCATTTGCACTTGTTAAATGATTAACATTAAATGCTGCTGCTGAGATCGGTTTAGTTGGAGTTATATAGATTTCAAAGAAGTTTTCTTCATTTTTAGCAGCTATTTGAAGAATTTCTGTCGTAGATGAAAAACTTTCAATATAAAAAAGAAACAACACTTTCAGAAATTACTTTATCGTTACCGTCTGTATTGCTATTGTTATCACTATTTAAATTCACAGCCGATATATCCAAAAGTCCCATAGCTGATTTATAAGTTATACCTTATTTTTTTTCTTTTTTTTACGTAAAATAGTTTTATATTTTTTTAGAAGATTTCGTCTACATTTGAAAGCTGGTGTATTAATGATTATTAAAACTTGGCATATCTAGAGAACCCAACAGTTTATTTAAATGTGTGCATCCCATACCAGCGTCATAAATCCCTATAAAATTATGTTCCAAGCAAATTTTTTTTTTTTTTTTTATTTAACTCCTGTATACAAATCGTAATCTGCTCGAGAGCAATAAACGATTGATTTATAAATAAATTCAAGTAGTTACAAAAAATACAGCATTAATTAGCATCTTACATTAAAGACCTAACATATTATCACATTCACATTAAAATGTCTGCAATTTAATCTTTAAAAAAAAAAAAAAAAAAACAGTACAAACAAGACCATATTTATCTGAGACTTATGTTGAGTGGATTTTTTCGTTTTAGGCGCTTCACTGCGTTTTTGTCGGTTAACAGGTTTACTGCTAGAGAGTTTGGGTGCAGTTCGAGCCGCGATAGATAACTCTCACTCGCGCACTTGGCTTCTTGGATAACAAAAGATACGTTTAAATCGTGGTGTATAGATTTATTAGTAACAAACCACGGGGCATCCGTAATTGTGCGTAACGTTTTAGATTGAAATCTCTGAAGGATTTCTATGTTTGAAGTACTCGCGGTACCCCACAGCTGCACACCATAAGTCCACACTGGTTTAATGATCACTTTATACACTGCTAGCTTGCTTTCTAACGAGAGTTTTGATTTTCTACCAATTAGCCAGTAAAGTTTAGATAGTTTCAAACCAAGTTGTTTGCGTTTTGTGAAGATATGCTGCTTCCAGTTGAGCCTGCGATCCAGATGCATACCAAGATATTTAGCATTGTCTACTTGGGGAAGTTGTTGTCCGTTAAGAGTAACAGTAGGACACGTCTCCTTACGCAATGTAAAAGTGATATGTTGCGATTTGGCTTCATTTGCTTTAATGCGCCATTTTCTAAACCATTTTTGAATTTGGTTGAGTGCTTCTTGTAGTTTTTCCGAAGCATAGGCAGGTATTTCACTAGTTGCAAGGATAGCAGTGTCATCTGCAAATGTAGCTGTTGTTGTGTTTGGAGTGGTAGGTATATCTGCAGTATACAGCAAGTACAAGACCGGCCCCAGAACGCTACCTTGGGGTACACCTGATTGAATTTTGTATAGGTCGGTGATCTCTTCTTGATATTTAATCATGAAATATCTATTGGTCAAATAAGACTGTAATACCTGGTAGTAGGGTGTAGGCAATTTTGTTTTTATTTTGTAAAGTAGTCCTTGGTGCCATACTTTATCGAACGCCTGGGTAACGTCTAAAAAGGCAGCCGAACAATACTTCTTACGTTCAAACGTGTTATTTATTATTTCTACTACTCTATGTACCTGTTCAATAGTTGCGTGCTGTTCGCGAAATCCAAATTGGTGTTCTGGGATGATACCGAGTTGGTCTAGTTCTGGTTTTAGCCTCTTCAGAAACAATTTTTCAAAAATCAAAAAAAGACAGAATAGGCAGCAGGCTTATTGGTCTATACGATGTTACTTCCTCGAGAGGCTTTCCTGGCTTTGGAATTAAAATTATTTGAAATACCTTCCACTGGGATGGGTAGTGGCTAGTTCTTAAAATGGAATTGTAAATATGGGTTAGCGCAATTAATGCTTTATCCGGCAGTTGTTTAATGACTACGCCAGTTATGAGATCATACCCGGGAGCCTTCTTTGGATTTATTTTTCTAATCAAAGCTTTGACTTCTCGAAGTGTTATGGCTCGGATAGGAGGTGCCATTTGGTACGGTGCTTGCAAAAACTCGGCAATCTCATTCTCCTCCTCCTGAGGAATCATAGATGGAAAGGGCTTAAATACACTTTCCAGGTGTTTAGCAAACGTCTTAGCCTTTTCTTTATCTGTTCTTGCCCATGTTCTATCAGGTTTTCTTATAGGGGGAATGTTTTCTTTCGTTCTTTTTAATTTTGCCGTTGCCTTCCACAGTGAGTATTCGGTGGCTTCGGTAGGTGTTAAATTTTCAAGATATTCTTGGAGAGCTATATTTTCGTTGTCATTCAAAAGCTTTTTAAGATTTCGCTGTGTTTTGTTCAGGTTTACTTTGTCTTGAGGGCCTCTTGTCATCATCCATATCTTTCTTAATTTTCTTTTATCTTGAATGGCTTCTTTGACCTGCTTTGACTGATTTCGATTTTTTGTATTGAGATATGTTACAGGAGTTGCATTCCATGCTGCTTGCTGTATTGATTTTACAAGATTTTCTACTGCTGTATCAATTTCTTCTGATGTTTTAAGCTTGACGTTTGTATTGATTTTTTCTTCGATTTCCAACCTAAACAGCTCCCAGTTTGTCCACTTGTTAGCGAGGAACGCTGGTTTATGTTTGTTTATTACCGTGGAGCTCAGCAATACTATCATGGGTGAGTGGTCTGATGATAGGTCGAAACATTGATCAGCCCAGAGGTGATCCTGTGAGATTCCTTTCGTCACGCAAAAGTCGATGACATCGGGAATCTTGTTTAAATCTGTAGGCCAGTAGGTAGGCTTTCCAGTAGAAAGAACACCTAGATTTTGTTTATCGATGCATTTCACCAGCTCTCTTCCTTTAGTTGTTGTTAAACGGGAACCCCATCTTGGGTGCTTAGCATTGTAGTCTCCACCGGCAAGAAATCTGTTACCCAGGGTGGCAAAATATTCTTTGTATTGTTCCTCTTTAATTGCGTGTCTTGGGGGACTATACATCGCTGATATAGCTAGTGGTCCTTTCGTATCTTCAACCAAAATTGTTGTTGATTGTATATGCTCTGTTTGGAATTTTGGTAATTCATGGTGTTGCAAATTGTTTTTGATTAGGATAGCGCTTCCACCCCAACCGGCGTTATTTGGATGCTTTGTATCATATATGGTGTAGTTTTGGATCCTTAAATAGCTGCGGTTTGTGAAGTGCGTTTCGGATATTAACATTACATCAATATCATGTTCCTTCAAGAAAGATTTTACTTCTGGTCCATGATTAGCAAGACCATCAGCGTTCCACACAGCTATTTTTAGGTGTGGGTCCATTAATTTAGTTTACTAAGCAGTGTGGACACGATATTCATCATCGTATCCATGCGTTGAGCCATCGTCTCTACCAACTTTTCTAGTCGAGTAATTCTGTCTTCTGCTTTATTAGTTGACAAATCCACGATGTTGGTTTTTGGATTATTTGCATTAGCCTCTTTCTTTTCTATTATAGAAGCATATGACATGCCTTCGGTATCAGTCCTTGTATAAGTCGGAATATTAGCAGAAATTCTTGTTGTGGCCGGAGTATCCAAATTTTGCTGATGGTGGTTTCTGGTTCGTAGCGCTGGATATTGTTTTTGCTGGAGTTCTTTGTAAACCTTGCAACCTTTATAGTTGGCAGGGTGATTTTCGCTGCAGAGTGCACATTTTAAGTCTTGACGTTCCGATATGCTACATGTTTTGTTATCGTGAAATCCGCTACACTTGATGCATCTTGGTTGGCGTTTGCAATAGTTTTTTGTGTGTCCTAGTCGTTGGCACCTGGCACATTGAGGAATTTGTCTGGTTTGGCGTACTGGTTCAAGATTTACGTTACTACGTTGCAGTTTTCGGATTTCGTATACTTCTTTGTTATTTTCTTTTGGTTCCAAGTCTACAAAAAACATTGGTAATGGTTGCTGATCTCTTCGACTTTTAACATTGTAAATGCTTTTTACTTCATGTCCATGAGTGGATATTTCAGCTTTTAGGTTTTCAATATTTGTAGAGTAGTGAAGTCCCTTAATAACGAATCTAAAATTTCTTTTGTTTTTTATTTGGTATGAGTGGTATTTAACATCTTTTGCTGCTAATGCTACTAATGCAGCCTTGTATGAGATTTCATCATTAGTTATCACCTTGATTTCGTTTTTTGGCAATATTTTGAATGTGAATTTTTCTTTAACGTCTACCCCCGATTCCAGCAGTTTAATCAGTCCATCCACATCAGTAATTTCTGCTAAAAAGATAGGAGGTGGTTTTATTATAATAGGTTTACCTGATGCTTTTTCATTTTTTGTATTTTCCACTTGTGGTTCGTCTAAATTTTCCAACAATTGAAACTTGTTAATTGGATTAACCTTCCTCGTGTACTCGATCATCGACCTCTGCTTAACATTTCTGGGTGGATCTGGTGAATTACGCTTTTTCTTTCGTGTATTTGTAACTGTTGTCCACTCGTTGGTGGTTTCTTTCTTGTGCTTATCAATAATTTCTTGGGCAAGTTCTTCCGCCACGCCTTGTATACTATTTCTAATTTCCTCCAAAATAATGTGTTCTGTTGACATAACAGGAGGGACAGGGTAACATTGTTGAGTTTTTTGTTGCTCGATCTGAGGGGTCTCTTGTGGTTGCAATTGTTGCTGTTGTTGATCGTTACCCGTAGAAGCAGAAATGGTGGTTTCGTTTGAGGTTATGTCACCTTCTTCACATTTGTAACAAGTCCATCGGGCTATTTCACCTGTTTTATTCAGAGTATTTAGTGTGTCTAGAGACATTCCTACACACTCAATATGGTAATTTGATTTACATTTCATTTTGCACTGAATACAATCCTCGTATCTCGTTGTCGCACACTTACATACACCGCACGTCAACATAACCGGGTCCATATGTGACCAAGCAAATTAAATAAGATAATCATAAGAAATGCTGTTATATTTAATATCATTAATTAACAAATAGACAATCATGACAACGAATCCTGAATATTGAAGCTAATCCACTTCGAGATTCCTCTTCAATATTCTGGAGTATTAAAAATGACCCACATTTACACATCATGTGTTTAGCTAGTACATCTATGTTTACTAAACGTCTTCCAACATAAGTTTTAGATTTTAGTCATCATTATCTTGGAGTTTTGGTTTTTTTGAAGGGTCATTTGTACATAGGCTAAATTCACGTTTTGTTGCTCTTGGGGATTGACCAAGTCGTTGACGATAAATTGATTCCGTAACCCATTTCTTTTTCCACCGATATATATTTTTGGTGTAGGTTTGTCATTATGTTCACTTTCCAAAATTACAATAAATTAATAATTAGATATAAACGTCAAACTTCCGAAAATCTACAACGTTGCCGTACTTTAAACATCATATTAAAAGTTTTTTTAAGTAAGTAAAAAAATATTTTAACCGACCAAAACTCTTTAAAAATATAAAATGAAGAACTAAATTGTTAAAAATTATATATTTTTAGCAAAATAAACATAATTTCATTAATTTTCATTATTCAAATTTAGTTTATTTGAAGTTGGCAATAGAAATTAATCCTATTAGGGTATTCACACTCCCTTGTATATTTACCATAGTTGTATATTTACAACATCAAAATACCATAGCTGTGAACACACCTATGATATTAGTTTTGTATTATATCAATTGAAATTATACAATAACCTCACAACTATTATTTTACTAACGGCAAAATCCGTTTAACACAGTAATAATGATTTAGATATTAAAATACCTAGAAATTCAGAAAAAGAAAATTTAATTAATGCTACCTGCAGTAAATTTAACCACTACAGATTCAAGTGAGTGATCAAGTAGTCGGCGGACTACCAATACCACCAAGGCGATATTGGTATTCAAATACTCAGGTAGAAAAACACGTTCGAGGGCTACTTAGAAATACAACACCTAGGTGTATTTGCTCTTATGGGAAATTACTATACAGCCAAATACACCTTAGTAAACTTGTGTATATTTACTAGAGTGTAGAAATACAACGAAATATACAAGGGAGTGTGAATACCCTATATGTATTTAGCATAGGGCAGATTCCCCACCACAGCTTACTCTCACTCCTCTTCTCAACAACCTTAAAAATTTTACCGGAAGTTGCATCATACACCTTTCCACAATTCTAGAATTTTTTCAAAATTTCGAACTGCTATCTTTTGCGGACACTCTTAATTAGCAGTCTCTCAAAATTTTAGAATTAAGAACCTAAAAATGGATTTTTTAGAGTCAATTTATATGTAATAAATATTTTCACTTTTAAAAACTTAAGTGCACTTTCTGTATGCAAGCGCTATTTATCCCTAAGATTACTTACTTATTATTATAATATGCAGAAATATTTCGATTTCAATTAGTTGCCGGTTTGAGACCGTGATCGCGAGACGTACCGAAAGCACTCTTGAGGATTATTTAAATTCAAATGCAGGTGAGTATAGGTGTTGACAGGTGAGTGTATTATATGAGTAATTCTACCCAAAATAATCTTTTTTTTTTTACGTATCCGATTTTTATGAAATAAATACTATAATTATTTGATGTTTTCCTTTACTATTAATAACTCTAAAGTATATTGAATGCATTGTATTAAAAACAATTAAAAAATAAAAATGTCAATTAATTGTTTTTTTTTTATATTGTTGGTTGTCTCAAAATAAAATTCGAAATCTTGTAATCAGCTTCGTGAATCGTTCCTGTCGATCTGTTGCCATTGTAATAATGTCATTAATCTATTAAAATTGAAAATATAGTTTGATCACTGGGTAATTATATTAAACCAATCTAAACTCGAACCGGGTCCGTTTATTTTATGCGGAAAAATACGAATTTTTGTTTCAAAATTTTTCTACTCTCACAAAATGATCATTTTCGGTGAATCGCCCATATATGTAAAATTTGTCTCCCCTATGAGCTTTCAGGTCTTTTACGAAACAGATCATTTTTTTTACCTACAGTTCTGGGTATTCGACTTATGCTCTCGCTCAGAGAGATTGTACCCTATTTAGCATTGGTAATAGTAATACCTATCTACAAAGTAGGTTGTGCTTTTCAGAGAATAGGGGTATCTTACTAGCTACCCTAATGGGATATAGAGAGACTGGATCTGGGGTAGTGATCTAATGATAATAATTAATTTTAAATTTAAAAAAATTTTTAATTAATTATATAATTTTCTAAGCATTTTACATAATCTTCATAAGTTATTTTAGTTTGAACGACTAATTTTTTAACTCCTTTAGCTTTTTTTACCGTATTATAATTTAATATAATTTCTTTGATTTCATCGTCATCAAAATCTTGTTGAAGTACATATATAGTCGGCTTGATATTAATTAGCTTATTATCACGTTGCAATGGTAATGATGTTTGAAAATTATTTTTTACGCCTCTGTCAGGCAAGTGTTCAATTGCATACTTCAAATACGGCATGAAAAGTTGTTTTTCAAGCCTAGTCTAGAAACAAAAATAATAAAATTTAAACGTCAAATTTACGTCAAATTTTGACGTTTAATACCAAATATTTAAAAAAATAATTAAATTTTATGATTTTTTGTAACAAATTATACAAGTCGGCGTAAAAAATTACGTTTATCATGCGGCAGGAAACTGTTTTCCGAGTACTCGTAAATACAGGCCTCGGCTAATCCGCCTCTGCCTGTAACAAAACTCGTACTCTGAAAAATTCAGTTTCCAGCCTAATGATAAAAATAACTATTTATGGTGAAAAGGGGGGTGAGGAAAGCATCCGATTCATTTTCATACTTACTAGACCTTGATGGTTTGATACTTAGGTCTTTTACGAAGGATAATAAAATATCTTAGATACATCGGTAATCCGAGATTGAAACCCTCGTAGTTGTATCATTGATAGATATTTTATCTCTAAGTATTGCTGTCGGTTAAGTAAAGTAATGTGTGAAAGCTAAGTATCCTCCTCTGAACCTCAAGTCGCTCTCGTTGAAGTTTTCTTATATTAATATCATTATACCATCCTGGCTTAGTGGTCTAAGCATTAAGTTAGCATGCAGAAATTCCGTGTTCAAACCCCGTGTAAGGTGGGTTTTTTTCATTTGAAGTTAATAATTTAATAGTTAAAAATATCGGGTGGGGCTGTTGAACTATCGCACATCCTTCGGATACAGAATAAATTTGATTGTGTTGGGTCATGGTGTTTTCCCCATGTTATTTTACATAAGGAATGATGCTGAATAGAAATAGCATATTATTGTAATTAGCAGTTGTTTGCATTGATGTTGATAAGCTAATATTCGATGACGTCACGCGAGGCTAATGATGAGCCGCCCCAAAAAGGGAACAAAAATGACCACGATGGACCTTAGCATTTTTCCCATGTTAATTCCCATAAGAGTTGCGGCCGAACTCTTGTTGCTATACTACTCATCGCACAGTTTTTCACATTATAGTTTCATTGATTTGCATATTCAATGGCAACTTGAGTGCTGAATGAGCTGTTCGGCCGTCTACCAACAACGTAGCTGCAATTCCGGAAAAACACTTCGAATGAGCTCTTCCTTCGATTGGGCCAACTGGCAGAAATCAGTGGGCAATGTGATGAATACAGTCGAGATGTCAACCGCGATTTTCCCATTACCAATTACCAATGTCTAACAATCGGGCAAGTATGCTTTTTTAGCTTTGTGAATGGATTTATGTGGACAGTTACACCTAATATAATTGGTGACATAATTAAGTGTCGCCATCAACCAAACACCGAATATTTGAAAATGAATATTAAGAACGCCATCTGTTGAAAGTAAAAAATTGCTATTGAATACATTTTTCCCGAATTTTGTAATGTTCCGGGTAACTTTTCTAATTTTTCTTTCCGTAAAAACATTCCTTGGGCTATTACAAACATTTTCTTTTTTTAAGTAACAAAATCGGTTCAGCCGTTCTCACGTGATGCCATGCAAAGGATTTTCAGATTCATTTTTATTTATATAGATTCCAGTTCCAACACAGAACAACGTCTGTCAGGTCAGCTAGTATTACTATATTAAATAGATTATCATAAAAGATTATCATCTATGATGATATGGTCATCGCTAAGGCTAGACTCACGGGGAATTACAGTTGTTTGAACTCGAATGGATGAATCCGGTTGAGATTTTAACTACGATTTTCCCATTACCAGAACAATTGCTCCGAAAACACATGCATTACACCAGGAGAATCCCAAGGCGTACTAACCACGCTGCCCCGCATGTTAGTCGCCAACCGTAGTGTCTTCATATGGCGCCAGAAATTTATTTTTAACAAAGTACTTTTTATTGTCGCGTCACCTGTCGACCACACAATTTAGTTAAACGATAGGTCCGCCACGAACGCCATCTATTGAAAGTAAAATATTTTTATCGAATATTTTCCAAATTTTTCAGTTTTCCGGGAAATTTTTTAAGATTTCTTTCCGTAAGAACATTCTACAAAGTATTAGGAATCTTTTAAAACAAAAATGAATGAAATCGGTCAAGTCGTTCTGAAGTTATTGAATGACCAAGGGAAATAGGGATTCATTTTTATATACAGGGTGACCCAGACCACCCGTATCAGTACTTTTTTTCAAAAACGGTAAGTTGTAGAGAGTTGGGCTAAAAAAATTTATTACAAAAGCCCTAATGACGAATCCAACGGTGATATTATTATTTCCGGGAAAAGTCGGCATCCAAAGTAGTTTGCTCCAGAAAGTCCAGAAATCCAGAATTTTAAATAGCACCATATGTCGAAAGTGATATAGTTGGAAAGCTCCTTAAAAAATAAGCAAGTTTTGTAGGAAATTTTTTTTTATTACTCCCACCCCTTTTAAGTTATATTCGACTTAAGTTATTAAGTTATTATTTTGATTATTTTGACTTTATTTTAAAAATTGGCATTCAAAATCTAGCTATCGGGTTAGACAATAATTAGAGAATAAACCAGAAGAGCTCAACAGTGTTTAGAAGTAAATGGAAGACATTTTGAACACTTGTGACATTGCTCTAACGCGGTAGCTGGATTTCAAATGCTGACTTTTAAAGTTAAGTTTGTTATAAGAAATTGAAATTTAATAATTTCAAGTGAATATAACTTAAAAGGGGTGGGAGTAATAAAAAAAATGTTCCTACAAAACTTGCTTATTTTTTAAAGAACTTTCCAACGATACCACTTTCGACATATGGTGCCATTTAAAATTCTGGATTTCTGGACTTTCTGGAGTAAACTACTCTGGATGCCGACTTTTCCCGGAAATAATAATATCACCATTGGATTCGTCATTAGGGCTTTCGTAATAAATTTTTTTAGCCCAACTCTCTACGACTTACCATTTTTGAAAAAAAGTACTGATACGAGTGGTCTGGGTCACCCTGTATATAGATAAATAAATGATGTCACCCAAGTACGGACCTGATAAGTGAATATTTGAACATTTCCATACAGGGTGGTTAAATTAAATAAAATTTATTTTACTTTGTCTACTTTGTCTATAGTATATCTACGTATTTACTATTTATTTCATATTATACGATATTAATGTATTACAATTTGATATAGCGAAACCGTGTCGATGCACAAAGCGATATATTATGATAATTAAGGTTGTATTTATTAACTTTATCGTTTTGTTCTTAAATAAATTACATAATATAGATTAACAATAAGCCATAGCTGTTAAAAAATTGTTAGTCAAGTTTAGAATAGGCGGCGCGTGTGAAATATATCGGATCATGCGCAGTGGAATGAAACATTTAGACATTTTTATCGTTTTTATCAAATACTAATTTGTAAAGAAATTGTAATGGTGCTAGCTCTAATATTTCGGTGCTAGCTATGTAGATTAAGGAGCTAGCTTTTGGAGCCAAAATATTAACGGGGGGGGGGGGGCTATCGTTACTTTAGCCCCCCCTCGGTTTCAATGTGATTTGTGAAAAAACTGTAATGGTGCTAGCTCTAATATTTGGGTGCTAGCTGGTGCTAGCTATATAGATTAGGGAGCTAGCTTTTGGAGCCAAAATATTAACTGGGGGGGCCAGCGTTACTTTAGCCCCCCCCCCCCCCAGTTTCAATGTGGATTTGTGAAAAAACTGTAATGGTGCTAGCTTTAATATTAGGGTGCTAGCCGGTGCTAGCTATATCGATTCGGGAGCTAGCTTTTTGGCCAAAAATTTTAACTGGGGGGGGGGGGGCAAAGTAACGGACCCCCAACCGTACAAGTACACATGCCGGGTACTACAGACGGAATCCGAGGCACAAGTGAACGAAGTGAATTGCCTTTTAAGTTAAACACGTTGCCTCTTTTAGGTATTATGCTGTTAGTTGTTAAACGTTTAAATAAAGAATTCTATTATTGTTAATCGTGTATTATTGAATACATTACAAAAACAATTTAAAGTTTAACAAATTACTGAGCAGGAAGTGTCTTAATTATTAATTAATAATAAAATAATTAAAATCAATTCTTTAGTTTATTACAGAAACGAATATTTTTAGGTTTTACAAAAAAAATATAAAAAAATTGTATAAAAAATAAAAGAAATTTATAAAATATTTTATTTAAATTCTTATTTCTATTTGTAAACGGTCTACGTTTCGCCCAACCTTTTTGTGGGCGCTGCAGGACTAGAAACTGTTTATTGCAATAGAGAATATGAAAATTTTTTACAAATTTTACCTTATTACAATGAAGTATATATTAATTAAAACAATTTCTTTCGGATTTTGTAAAAAGTGGAAGCAATGACAATATTACGTAATTTTGACGTTAATCAAACACAAACAATAAAACAATGTAACATTATAACAAAAATGATGCAGTTCTTTTTTATATAAACCCTTAGATCTAAATTTGTTACATTCATATTTATGTTGGTACATATATCCATTTTTAGCCACTTTTAGCCATTGTTTGGTCTGACCAAGATAGGAACCCTCACAATCATTACACTTGAACCTATAAACTAACTAATTATATATTTTTGTCTAGTTTATTTTTTAAATTAGTTAATAGACCGCTGCGCTGTAGTCCTAAGATTATATAAGGAGCTAAAGAGCAATACGGCTTTAAAATTGTGTTAATTTTTCTGTTAGACCTTTTAAATATGGAAACCTGAAATATTTTCGTTCAACATTACTTTCGTTTATTGTTTCAGTATGTTTATGATGAAATTTCCTCTTTATCACATTTATGAACCATTTTGGGTATCCATTCTCTTTTAATAAAGCTTCTATGTTTTGTTCATTTGTTTTATGATAAGAATGATGGCTGATGTCTGGAATATAATTCCTGCTGTTTGTTATTTTTGCTAATCTTTTTCATATCAGATTAGATTTCAAATCTAATCTTTAATATACCGGGTGCTGAATGAGTTAGCCGAACATAGGATATTAACATGTAAAAACTTATTTATGCAAATTCCTGCTTCCCTAATTATTTTAGAGAAAAAATGAAAGACACAAAAATAATACAGAAATATAAACTACGAATGATTAGTACATTAGATTTCAAGTAACCTTTACTTAAAAACCCAAAAAATTCTTTTAAAATTGTTAAAAGTTTCATTTATCGGACTTGCCATGAAAGTTTCCTGGTAATTATTTTGGAAAATATAAATTAAATTGAATTATTACATGGCCAGTGCGATAAATGGAAATTTTAACAATTTCGAAAGCATTTTTTGACCTTTTAAGTAAAAGTTAAATGAAATCTAATGGTCTTATCGTTTGTAGTTATATTTCTGCATTATTTTTATGTCTTTCATTTTTTCTCTAAAATAATTTGGGAAGCAGGAATTTCATAAATAAGTTTTTACATGTTAATATCCTATGTTCGGCTAACTCATTCAGCACCCGGTATGTAATATAAAATTTTTTTGTTGTCGTGGATTAAGAAAAACCACAACTTATTAGAATTATTAATACATTCGTTTTCTTTATTTTTTTCTTTCATTGCCGGGATTTCGTATTATCATTCTGATCAAGTTGACTGATCAAGCTTTTGCGGGACTAAAATAACACTTTTTTTCCCGCGCCATTATTGCGCGCTATTGATCTGAAATTTTGCATATGGCTTCTTACGACAAATCGCTGGGAAATTAATGTAACGGGGGTAAACTTTTTCCTCAGTTTTGCGATATCTAGCGCCGTTTCCGAGTTATTGCAATTTCAAAATCTCAAATTTAGTTATTAACCAACGTAATTCAGCATTTTCAGCGAAATTGTGAAAAATAGTATATACACCTTGGGACTAAGGTTCTTTTCATCCCGTGTGCGAATTTTGCAAACACCTCCTGCAAAAACCTTCGCACGCGGGATGAAAAGCAGCACCTTAGTCCGATGATGTATAATATACTATTTCGAAAGCTCGTTTATAAGTGTTTTATTGTTTCTTTTAGCTCACTATTGATAATCTTAATTTATATGTAAGGTGCATTGAAATGAATCCCACAAACCTCTGACTATATTCTATATTATTCCACGTCGCTTCCTGAACCGCTAGTATCAGTATATGGTTAGTCGATTTTTATTTTTCCCTAACTTAGATATTTACCAGCCACCATAAAAAATCGAACTGTATGTTGTAAGATGCAGGTTTTAAAATTGAATCGGTAAGAGTTAAAGGGAACTAACTCCACAAAAATTTTTACATTTATATGTTTTCTTATAGTTGATATAATATCTAATCGGTTGGTAATGAAATGTAGGATTTCACAGTACATTGGAAATCCTTACTAATCAAAATGAATGGATGGAGAAAGGAACTAAAAATTATTAAATAACAAAAAACCCGACTGCGTTAAAAAAAATTGGCCATGTAAACATTGCATAACTTTCCCCATTAAATTTAGGTATAAAAATTATCAAATTCAAAAAATATAAGAATAATACAATACGTAGAAAATCAAAATTCAAAAAATTTAAAAAAGAGACAATTAACACATAACACATAACATAAGAAAATTTGAAAAAATGAAAAATTCGTAATACGATAGTACAATATAACGTTATTTCATGGTTATTGCCATTCTTCAGTTGCACGCAATCGCTTACATTGTGAAATAAGAAAAAAAAAATTTCAAACTAAACAAAAATATCGACTAAATTGTACAAAATTGACTTACCATAACCTCCAAAGATTATCAAAACTGAACTTGTTACATGAAGTATGAATAATTTAAAAATGATTTGAACTAAGAAATTCGTTTACATAGCACTGCTAGTTTGAAATCCGAAGGCACTGCCCTCTTAAATGATTTCTAAAAACTTTGAAAAAATTCAAAATTCAAAAATTTACCACGTTTTTTAACCGTGAGGCGTAAAACTAGAAAAAGAACTCAAAATAAAAAATTTTAAGTAAATTTGTGGTTTTTAGTACACACTAAAAACCACAAATTTACTTAAAATTTTTTATTTTGAGTTCTTTTTCTATAAAAATTATTGTTCAACCTCCTCTTTCTGGGTACCATTCGAGGAGAAACACCTCGAAGAAACTACAGTTTGAATCAAAAAGTCAAAAAGTTGAAAAATTTGAAAACCAGTTTAATTAAAGGTGCAGATTTACTTCTTTGCACACATAATTAGAGAGTAAATTTTCGTTCGCCACCTTCTTGAAATGTACCGTTCGATGTGCTAGACCTCAAGGAAACGACAGGTCGCATCTGAGGCGCTCAAAAATCGCGCTACGTGAGACACGGGGTGTAAAATCCGAAAACATCAAAATTTCATAAACGTCAAACTTGAATTCATTTCCGAAAATTTTTGGAATCGAGTTGCGACGCGACTCTTATTCCGGCTAACTCGATATACGTGCTTTAGAAAGAAATGCGACACGGCACGATTAAATAATTTGGATATAACAAATGGTGGTCCAAAAGTAATTGACACTTGAACTTTTTTTATTTTCTTTATCATTTCCGCAATTTTCAACAAATTTTCACCATTTTCAGCTGACCTCGAAGTTTAACTATAATGTACATTTATGCCAAATTTTTTGACATTTGGTTGCGTGCTTTAACCTGTGCAATTGATACTATTTCATTTCATGATCTCGTAACCATATACAGACAGACATACAGACGAACATCCAACTAAAATTCATCAAAAACTTATCAGGACATGATAAGGAAAGTTTTAATGCAAAAATTTCGATTTTTGATTTTTGAGTGGATTACAATACTTTCCCTTATACATACATACGTATACGTATGGGGAAAGTAAAAAGAGCTAAAATAAAAAAAAAGGTAGTTGTAAGAGGTATTGCAGGCGGGGACAAGCTATTCGTAAATTTTTTTACCACACATATTTTGTAATTCTTTGCTTGTCCCGCTTGCAATACCTCTTACAACTACTATTTTTTTATTTTAGCTCTTTTTTTTAATGCAGTCGGGTTTTTTGTTATTTCATAATTTATTTTATTTTACACTTTTTAGTTATGGTATCATGGCAAATTTTGCAATCTTGTCAATTCATTGAGGGAGTTAATACCGTGTGGATTTTAAGTTACTTACTGTGATCTATGCTACTGATGATTAATCCGTCTAAAGACCTGACCCAGCTCAATAGTCCACTGCATTTAGGATTTTGATACGGAATAATTATATCCTACAGTTTTTGCGCGTTTTCATATATATTATGGTGTCCCGAATAACCTCTCAAAAGTCCGAAGGGAGGGGAGCTCCGCCAAACATGTAGCAACAATGTAAAGGTACTCTAAAATGGTTTTTGACGATTTTCTCGGTTCCTATCAGTTTTACGAACAAAATACCTATATTCAAAAAGAAAGACACGATAATTTTATACAAGTAAGGTTCTATAAAATTTTTCAGTCGGAGCAATACTTTTCATGATAAACCCCTCTAAAAAAATAAGTATAAAATTTTTTTTATACGTAAAATATAAGAAAAATAGTAATTTATGGGACTAGTGTCGCATATAACATTTTATCCAAAACCTGCAAGTAAAATTAAAATTTCAAAATCAAATAAAATTTGAAATTACATTATATAATTTTGTTTTTCATTATATTGCTTGCTTGTGACAGTAATCAATTTGACACTCTAGACTTTTCGTTGAGTTTTAATAAAATATTATGCTGCAATTTTACAGCATGGATTGCTTTGATTGTCATTGTAACTAAGGCATTGTTATGTAACTAGAGACGCTTAAGTTTTGTGTTTCAACGAACTTATAAAAAATTAATATTTGTGAAACGGTAACAGTATGTGTACCTGAATGCGTCAGGGAAGAAGCGCAAGATGCAACTTACAACCTACTACCATCGAAATCTAAGAAATCTATTTTTGGTTTGGGAAAAACATATAAAATATCATCTTTGTGGAGCAGGTATTCAATGCTGAAATCGACCTTAATTATACACGAAAATGTGGACATTTCAAAATGTATGAAACTCATAAGTTACTTAAAAACACAAGGACGGACCTACAAGCCAAAAAAAGCGAAAATACTTGAAAGGCAACATGTTGAAAAATTTTTAAGGGATGCACCCAACGATCAATATTTAATGATGAAGGTATTTTTGTATCCTTTACTGAATTTTTAATTTTGTTAAATTATTGTACTTTTGTAAGTTGTTTTAATATTCGGAATATCAGGAGGTTGCCGCTGTGCCAAGTTGAATATTACGGATATAGAAGATAAGCAAATATATTTATATATATCTATACCAGACACAAAAACCTATAAATCTCGCATTAATATCTATAAAAAATATATATCTTTACGACCTCCTCATCTTGGTCACAGTAGATTGTTTATCAACTACAAGCAGAAGAAATATACTGTTCAACCAGTTGGAATCAACACTTTATCAAAAATACCACGCAGTATTGCAACTTATGTAAATCTACCTAATCCGGAACTGGTCATTGTTTCCGACGATCCTCGGCCACTCTTCTAGTTAATTCTGGAGGTGATTTAATGACTCTTAAACGTCATGGTGGTTGGAAGTCGTCTAGTTCGCTGAAAGTTACGTCGAAAATTCAGTGTCTAACAAAATTAATAATGCAAAGAAAATTCAGGGAATTGAGCCATCTACATCAACGATGATGGCAAATCATGATATAGGAGTAATTAATAATGCACTGTTGAACATATCTGACAATTCCACCGAGACCGTCATTAAGGGTTCCGTGTTATAAAAATTATCATCAGGTGCCATTAATATTCAAGGAAATGTTGGTGTTTTTAATTTAAATGTTCAATCTCTTTAAAAAAAATTCTTTAAACTTTTTTCTTAGAAGTTATTGTGGGTAAATTGGATTTCGCCGGTTAAAACAAAACTCAAAAATCACTTTCGCTCACTAGTGAATAAATGTCCACTTTGACATTAGAAAATGTCAATGTAATAGTTATTTTTTTTACTACTAACATGAGAAATGAGCATTATTTACTCCATTCCTCTAATGAGAAGTAGTATTTCTCACTCTAGGTAAATAATGATAATAAAAAAACACCTAAACATTTTCTATATTTTTAATGAAATGAACCGAAACTCTTTTATTATTAACTTAATTCTAAGCAAAAACCAAATCAAGTCGGAAATTCACCACTGTTATATGATATAACATAATTATACTAGTATATACCAAGTCGGGACATAAGTTCTGTTACACAGTATTAATTAAATTTTTAAAAATGCAGTGAGTTTGAAAAACTTGGAAATGTCAATGTTTTCTTTTATTGCAAGAGTCGATTTTATCATGGAATAGTTTGCCCACAATGTTGATATCTTTTTGCAGCCAGCTTTTTCTTTGAAATATGCCAATAAAACATTTTCTGATATTTTAATAGCTTTCTTTCTTTCGCACCATTCTTTTAATGCAATATTTTCGATTTTTCTGGCAACAAATCGCTACTTGCACTAGTTGCCGCCTTTCTAAGTTCAGGTGGGGTACATACTTCCAGCTCTAAGTCACTGTCAATATAGCCATTGGTAAGGCCCAATCGATGGTCCCAAAACATTTTCAAATATTTCCACAGTTTACGCGCAAACGGCTTAAAACAGTCATAATTTGCAATTTTCTTATTTCGGCCGTTGCGGCTTTATTTGTTAACCGATTTTCAATTTCAAAGCGGGATCTAGGGGGTAATTTGCATTGCCACAATATTGTTATATTACAATTTTTTCTCATCTATAGCGGTGAGGCCGTAAAACCAAATCGAAGTTTTGAAAAAGAATTTTAAAGGGATTTTTAAGAATTTTAAATTTTAAATCTTTTTTTAAAGGTTTCTCATCTGAATAAATTTTTTTCGAACATTTTTAAATTTAACTATATAAACGAATGCACTCGATCTTGGACGGATTTTGGTTCAAATTTTTTTTATAAATTTATTTTGAATTTGCCGAAAAATTTTGTTGCGAGGAATCAAATTTCAAAAATATACGCAAATTTTACTTTTATTTGAGTCCCACCTAACGAAGAAGGAAAAAGTTAAAATTTTAAACGTTAAATTGTTATCGACAATTGCGTACATCTATCTCGGCCATTGACAATAACCGCCAAGTTTTTTTCGAGGCGTCCGCCCGCTTTGGTGTCGAACGATTTTTCTTAAATTTTCAAAATTCAATTTTTTTTATTTTCACTTCGATAATATTCGTGAAAAGGAAACGAAAAAAGGATTTGACATTTTCCCAAAAACCGCCCCTTCTTAAATCTCAAATTTTTGGTTTACAGCAAAAATGGTAAGGATTTGAAACGAAATTCTTTGCCATTCGACATTTCGTCGCTTAGTTGGTGTAAGGAATCGTGTTTGAGAAAATTCGTAAAAAACAAAAGTTTAGCCATTCGCAAGGACCTCAGGATGGTTGCAAAACATTTTCGAATATTTCAACAGTTTAAGCTGTACGGGCGTAAGAAAGTCAAAATTTGAAATTTTTTTAATTCGGCCGTAGCGACCTTATTTATTAGCCGATTTTTTATATCAAAAAAAGCAAGTAAACGCATAAAAATTTCCTATAATATTGATATGGTTGACTTTTTTCGTATATTAAACAGTAAACCCGTAAATGAGGATAAACGTTTGTTGGAAGATATATTTTGATTTAACAAGAATAACCGGTAGCAGTTGTCTTGGAATATTTTAGTTTTTTACCAAAACAAAAGGTTTGACATCTATGACTTCTACCATAAAAAAAACTAAGATATTCCAAGACAACTGCTACCGGTTATTCTTGTTAAATCAAAATATATCTTCCAACAAACGTTTATCCAACCCACAGAATGAAAGTGAAACCAAGGGAAACTACACTCTTCCAAAACGGTTGAATTTTCGAATAAGGTAATTATTATAAAATAATTTGAGGTTAACGATGTACTGATATGATAACTTTCCAAATTAATTTCCAGACTAAGATGAACTTTTATTGGTGTTGTAATATTGGTCATCCGCGAGTGATTAAAACCAGAAAGACTATTGATCGTAACTTCCTCCGTACTACAGATGTAACCAGATATCAGATCCCTACTAGAGGTTATGGACGGTATCGTACAAAATATAATACAGCTCCAACTTGAATACGTAAAATCCGAATTAACTATCGTAGGAGAAGAAAATCACGCCTCTACCAAAATCAACGTCTGTCTCTTTTTTTTTTAGAAATTCGCCCCTTCCGGAAAAATTTTAATAATAACCATGTTGTTTCCAACCATGAAAAATTAAAATTTACTGAAATTGTAAATTTAAAAAAAAATGTAAACAAGTACAAATACAAATATATTGATATTTGTTGAAGAAAATATTGTCATTAAATTGTTAAAAAGGAAAACCCAACAAAACTATATCCTTTTATCATGACGAGACGTAAGAACAACAATCGGAGGTTACAGCCTGACTTCGCGGTAATGGTGATGAATGACCTGTTGCTGTGGTGTTTGAAGCACGTCCCAATCGAGGTTCCGTTTCTGCTGCTGTATGTAGACGATATCATCACAGCTGTACCAGAGGGTGAAGAAAAAACATTACTGCAGATACTGAATAGTAACAATGATAATATTGCGTTCACCATGGAGAATGAAAAAGACGGCTCCATCTCTTTTCTAGACTTGCGCCTTAATAGAGAAGAAGACAACTGCATAAAGATTGACTGGTACAGAAAAGAAATCTCGTCGGATAGGCTCTTAAACTTCAGCTCGGCACACCACATAAGTCAAAAGGCCGCTATCGTTAAAATGATGAAACACAAAATCGAAAAAATAAGTGGCCCAGAATTACTTGAAAAGAACTATAAATTGATCACAACAATATTGAATAAAAATGGATATCCAAACGGTTTCATCATCAACATCCTTTTCGGATATAGAAATGAAGAAAAGTTGAAATCTATATTGAATAAACACAAAGACGATCAAGTAAAGAACTACGTTAAGATACCATATGTGCCAGGTCTGTCGACTAAGCTGAGGAGTCTGTTTGACACAGAGAAAACTAAGACCATCTATTACAGCGAGAAGAGCACTTCCTCGTTATATAACTACGGAAAGGATAAAGTTGAAAGGGAAAATGAAAGTGGCGTAGTCTACAGGATACAATGCGAATGCGGCCTCAGTTATGTTGGGCAAACCAAGCAATACCTGAAAAAGCGCATTTACCAGCATAAGTACGATGTCAGAAATAATAAAAGCAATACGGGTTTGTCCACACACGTGATCGAATCTGGTCATGAGATGTTATATGATGACGTTAACATCGTGGCTCGGAAAAAAACTACAACAAAAGATTAGTGTTGGAAATGCTGCATATCACTGACAATAAAAATAATAATGAATCATTAAACTTTGAAACTGATACGATAAGCTTAAGTAATTTTTACGTCGGTCTCATTAAACCAGTAAGACAGTAGTGACAATTTTCAGTGTTGGTTAAAAAATTTTGTAATACGGATCTGTGCTGTGTCGAGGCTTGATGTCCTTGCTCGTAGATACGAACCACTTGAGATTGCACTTGTTTTGTATGTCATTTCTGATTTTAATTTTAATTTTTACTATTTGACTAATGAATGTTTTTATATGTTTTACATACACATTTGTGTTATGTTAATGGATGTAATACTCGATGTTGAGATTTATTGGTGAGTGTTCGTGCAAAAAAATATCAGTCGTTGTATATTATGATTGTCTGTAATTTTTCTTATTTTAGACTCTGATGAGGACCAATATAAGGGTTGAAACCGGTTAGTAAATATATCAACAGAGTAGTTTTATTTGAGTAGGAACCAAAAACCCACTATTTCCAACATCCAGTTTAATTAAGACTACAGGGTCAAAAAAAGTTCTTTAGAATGTCGGAACGTTAAAACCACTATATAGGTCACCGTACTCTGAAAGAGATGTTGGATTAAACATTTGTTCTTTCCGTCATTGTTCTTCCATGCCGAGCAGGCCCATCGGGTTTTTCGGTTGAGGGTATATACTTGCCTCGGGATTGGGGATGGCTCTCAAAAGACGACATTTTGTGGCCAAAAACAACATTCAAACTTCCCGCACCTAATTGTCTTTTAAACATGATTTTTAGCAATTGCTCAAAAGTTTGTGGACCATTGTTCATTTGTCGAAGATTAGGACTACATTGCTCATCAGTTTGGGGTAATTATCATGGCCAATCTTACTCAAATGCTGACCCAATCGAAGACGATTCATCACAACAAAAAACTACGAACAACACAGAACCTGAAATATATAAAGCTGCTTGGCTTCACTTACTCACTGACTGATTCATCATTTTGAGTGAAAATGTTTGACCTGTTCTGGATGTCGTGGAAAGCTGAAATTTTGGCAGGGGATAGGTTAAAAATCGAAAAAGTTGAAAAAGTTACCCCCGAACCCTTCTACGACGGTTTAAAGGGTTTTGCTAAATGAGGTTGCATCGCCGTTATTTGGCGTCGGAAATATACTATATTTATGTGATTTTCCATATTTTCAATGATATATCATCATGGAAATGTATTTATATATACATATAATTTCTCCTATTTAAGGCATAAATATACTATTAGTCGTTGATGTCTTAGGCATAAAATCTATTAGGCGAGTTCGTTAGGTGTAAAAGTTTTAAGAGTACATGTTGTTAGGCGTAAAAAACCTTAGGTGTAGTAAAACACTTTAGGTGTAAAGGCTTAGGCGTACTGACTTAGTTGTAAGTGTTTTAGGCGTAGTTGTTTTAGGCATAACGACGTGATACCAATGGGGGTGTATTAAAGAATTTGTCCGTTTGTGTGACTTTTATATACCAACAAAAAAAGTACACACACCGATAATTGTCGTTTTGGCGACAAAAACGCGTCTGGTGGGTGCCACTCACATGTTTAAGACAAATCGATTGAAAAAAAAATCATCAAAATCGGTCCACGCGTTTCGGCTCTAGAGTGCCACAAAGGAACAAACATACATATCGTCATCTTTTATTTGGTTATGCTTATATTATTTTTATTTTAATTAGGATTTCATTTTTGGTTATAAAATTTTTATTGAATTCTGAGAGTTTGACAATTTATGTTCACGTCTTCTGTTTATTTTTGCCGTGAAGCCATAATCGGGTTTATTTTTGTTTGCACGCGTTCACTTGAATTTGTCGTTGTCCTGCAAATTCGGTTATATTATTCAAAAATAAATACAGTGGACTATTTTATGTTACTTCCATCTTTACATCGAGTGTTTATTAGTGTTGCGGTTACCTAAAATGAAGTGTCTATTAAATTAAATTAAAATTTATCCGTATGAGAAGTTGATGAAAAGTCCAAGATCCGTGGTTTTACTAAAATTTACCAGTTTTATATTAAAAGATGTGCATTAACGTTGCAAGATTAGACACCGCCATTTTGATAAAAAGGAAGAAAGATAAAACAAATTTTCATGGTTACTTACCTTTAAGATTTTGGAACAATAAGGAGGATTATAGTCCCGGTAAAATTGCCACACTGTCGATCGTGAATATTTTTGATAAAAAACAATAGAATGGTCCAAGGAACAACAAAACCTACAAAATTTCATACAATAAGATTTAAATGTATCTTGTAGCTCGTTATTGATAATCATATTTATTGTATTTTCAAGAGCTAATAATTTTAATTAATACATTTTGTATGATTGAGCGTGAGCCTAAAAAGTATTGTTTTTGCGATTTTTAGAATTAAATAACTCAAAAACTATAAAAGTTAAAATTTTTAAAAAATCATATTTGAATTCAGGATGTTAAAGAGTATAATTAACCAACGTTTCAAAAAAATCTGTGATGGTCAATTTTGTAGTAATAATAAGTAGAATGATTGTTGGGTTGCTTATAGTTTTACTAGCAAAGTTCTATTTTATTTTGTAAGTTTCTGGGTAGCTTAGCTAGGGTGGGAGTAAGGCAGCTTGCGCATTGGTTTTGCGATCACAGTTGGTTGCTTGCAGTTTATGTTAAATGCGAGAAGTGAAAATATTTTGGTTTGTTTGTAAACTAACAATAATTTAATTTTGTAAACCAAAATAATATTTTGGTGGGTTTTGTGTAATTTAAATTTCTTTAGTAAAACAGGTTGTCGATTTCAAACGCGTAGGGTTATGATTAATTTTAACGGTCTTTTTAGAATAAATTTAGATTAGCTAAATTGTAGGTAGATTCTTTGGATTTTACTTTAAATTAGAATATTGGTAGTAATATTTTGGTGAATGGTTAATTTGTATTCGAATATTTCAACGTACATTGGTTATTTGTATTTTGCAGTGTTCATGTTTTTGTTACCGAGCGTGTTATTTGATACGATACGGCAAAGCCTCGTATGGTTTCTTCGAATCGTGCTTTTATGGCACAGGATGTGCCAAGTCAGGTTTCTAGTTATGTTTATTTTATATATTTGATGATTATTTATAGTTATTTTATTAACGTAATGAGTTTTCAGTATTTTTTGTACAGGGTGGTTATTTTGCAAATAATTTTATTGCAATAATAATTTTGCAAATGACGCTAATTTAATTATGATGAAATTTTACTTTGAAAGGTCTTTCTTTTTTGTAATTTGGATCACAACAGATACAGGATTTAAGGCCCATTTTTTGATCGACATGCATATAATTATTATATTGAACCGACCGTGATTATAATTTCTAGTTGAAATGTATGGGTGAGTTTTATTCTAGAAGAAAACCCATACCCAATTTTAATGCATGATTTGAATGATATTGAAGATTCTAGAAGATTAGTCCAAATTCCTCGGCGATACCTCAGAAGGGTATGAGTCCACTCATCTTTAGACCGTGGAGGTCCAAATAGAAATTACTAATCATTGGCTTGATTTAATTTCGTTATTTTGCAGTTTATTTTAACTCGAGGTGGATTCTTATGTTACCATAAACTTTTTACATTTAAACTTGATCCAATAAGCCACACAACATTTATATTTATAACCCAAAGATTGACCTTCAACCCTCCAAATATTTTATTTACAATCCAAACTTTTTACCCTGAAGTTATTATTGGTATCTATTTTACATTATGAGGTTTATCCCATTACGTTAACCTTTGCAATTTTATCATTCAATATTAGATATCTACAGGGTGTTAGGAATTTACTCTTCTTTTAATTTTTGCTTCAGGCTTTACCCTTAAACAGAATTTTGATTTGATAATAAAGATTTGACGTAACCCAAATATATGTGTTTTATTTGTGTTCTGAGTTACGATCGTATCCTTTTTCGGAGCGATTATATGTTTAAATATATATATTGTAGAATGTATGTACAATATCTTCCCTATTTTAGAAAAACACTTGGTTTTTATTTTATTTTTATTTGCATTACATGTTTCATGTGTCGTAGCACATATCGTCAGATGCGACTAGAGAAAATATAATATAATAATTAATGTAATATAACATATTGGAATTAAAATTGTACTTACATATTAAATTAAAAAGGAAAATTTTTTTTTAAGATATTAAAGCGTTTTTAACTGCCATGGTCATTACGCATGTTTACATGCTATAGGTATTTGTTAGGGTAGTTTATAGTATTTTTCGATTTAATTCACAGTCCATTATAAATTTCATCAAATTTTTTATTGTCTCTTCGTTGTCTGATAAAATGTCACTAATTTCGTTTCCAAGGCCAGCCCGTTTTCGCTTCTCTTCATATTGTTGACGTTCTACCAAGAGATGCCTTATTGTTATATTTACTTTGCATATCTCACATTTCGGGGATTGATCTTTTGTTCATAGGTGTGCATGGGCAATTTTTGAATGGCCTTGAGGAAAATTTGATTATTTAATTTATAGAATTTGTTTAAACAATTTGTGTCAAAAAAAAATTTTTTTTATGTTTGTTTCAGTTGAGTTTAGCAAATTGTATTTACATCGGAAGAAAGCTCGTTACTAATCTTACAACGTGGTGGTCCAAGAGAAGTTTTCCGTGTCATCGTTGATGAGATGTTGGCGATAAATTCAATTGAATCGGTGATTATTAAAGGGAACTAACTCCAGAAAAAAAATTGGCTATGTAAACATTGCATAACTTTCCCCATTAAATTTGGGTATAAAAATTATCGTTCAACCTCCTCTTTCTGGGTACCATTTGAGGAGAAACACCTCGAGGAAGCTACAGTTCGAATCAAAAAGTCAAAAAGTTGAAAAATTTGAAAACCAGTTTAATTAAAGGTGCAGATTTACTTCTTTGCACACATAATTAGAGAGTAAATTTTCGTTCTCCACCTTCTTGAAATGTACCGTTCGATGTGCAAGACCTCAAGGAAACGACAGGTCGCATCTGCGGGGCTCAAAAATCGCGCTACGCGGGACACGGGATGTAAAATCCGAAAACATCAAAATTTCATAAACGTCAAACTTGAATTAATTTCCGTAAATTTTTGGAATCGAGTTGCTACGCGACTCGTATTCCGTCTAACTCGATATACGTGCTTAAGAGAGAGATGCGACACGGCACGATTAAATAATTTGGATATAACAAATGGTGGTCCAAAAGTAATTAACACTTGAACTTTTTTATTTTCTTTATCATTTCAGACAGACATACAGACAGACATACAGACAGACATACAGACATACAGACAGACAGACAGACAGACAGACAGACAGACAGACATACTTTGTCAAGTTTTAAAATCAAACATATTTTGAAAACTAATGGATAATCCAAGAAGTTTTTTTTAATATGCTTAAAAAATTGTCCTCTTTCCAATGGTATAAAGTGTAATTCGTGGAGTCCATTCACTGGCAATTCTCGTCATATTACGTCAGTAAAAGATGCGTAAATGTAGCAATTTGGACTTTTTACCCGACTGCGCGACGCACTGGAGAGTTATGTGTTTATCAGGCTATATATTGTAATCTTAACTTCGAATTATAATAAAATTGAATTTCTGAAAGTCGTTAATTTTGTCCGTAATTAATCGGGCTTATACTTTTTAAGAAGAGCAAAATAAAAAACTACTCTTATTGAAAAACGAAAATAAAGGTTTATTCAAAATTAAATAACTGACAATAATCCTTGTCTTGGGACCTTGGGGTGTTTTTGTGTGTGAAACGTTGGTTAATTATACTCTTTAACATCCTGAATTCAAATATGATTTTTTAAAAATTTTAACTTTTATAGTTTTTGAGTTATTTAATTCTAAAAATCGCAAAAACGATACTTTTTAGGCTCACGCTCAATCATACAAAATGTATTAATTAAAATTATTAGCTCTTGAAAATACAATAAATATGATTATCAATAACGAGCTACAAGATACATTTCATACAATAAGATTTAAATGTATCTTGTAGCTCGTTATTGATAATCATATTTATCATACAAAATGTTATAACTTCACTTTTATAAGTCGTACAGAGCTGTGCTATAGGTCATTTTAAAGAGGATTTAAAGGGCTTTAATTTGATACTAATCTTGATTATTTTCTAGTAAAAATGAATTTTTTTTGGAAACCTCAAAAAGTGTTTTTGAAAGAAATTTGAGTTAGTGTTTTTTGAAAATTATAAAAATAATTTATATTTATAATGGTAACTTGGTGAACACTTCATAAAAATTTCAGAGTGGTATCATGATGGGATCAGCAGTTATGATATTATCATAAATCAGTGATTAAAAAAAAAAACTAGTGAAACAAGTGGTCTGCTTCAGTCTGCATAGCGGTTTGCTCTTGCTCCGACCAACGTACATAACCGCTTTATCCTCAAAAGCATTGACGAACAGGAACCAAAATATAATTTTTTGACAAATTGAACTAACAAGGAGGGGACTCCACGTGCGGGTCACTGAATTTAAAACCCTATTGGGGGAGAAAAGTACTTCGTAATAACAAACTCTAGGCTAAGCGGTAGGACCCACTTCTCAAATTAACTTCTCAATTAACAAGTATTGGCGATGGATCCGAGGTAGATCGCTCGACTAGCACCCGGTAGGTCTAGGTTTCAATTCCAGCAAGAGTAAATTTTTTTAAAGTTTTTTTTTGTTGTTTGTTTGATTTGTTAATTTACCTACAAAATGATTGAATTATGACGCTATATTATTTTAGATTATTAAACACTGATTATCACCTACTTGTTAAATTTTTCGTTTTTATAACTGCATGACTGCAGAGGCATGCTTACCATGGAGTATGCCAGGTATTACTCCTGAATAATATAAATCAGTGTTTAATAATTTAAAATAATAGCGTCTTAATTCAATCATTTTGTAGGTAAATTAACAAATCAAACAATAAAAAAAAACTTAAAAACAATTTACTCTTGCTGGAATTGAAACCTAGACCTACCGGGTGCTAGTCGAGCGATCTACCTCGGATCCACCGCCGATACTTGTTAATTGATGCAACCGAGCAGCTATATGAAGAAAATTAATTAAAAATTTTTTCAAAAACTTTCTTATTTTTGAGAAGTGGGTCCTACCGCTTAGCCTAGAGTTTGTTATTACGAAGTACTTTTCTCCCCCAATAGGGTTTTAAATTCAGTGACCCGCACGTGGAGTCCCCTCCTTGTTAGTTCAATTTGTCAAAAAATTATATTTTGGTTCCTGTTCGTCAATGCTTTTGAGGATAAAGCGGTTATGTACGTTGGTCGGAGCAAGAGCAAACCGCTATGCAGACTGAAGCAGACCACTTGTTTCACTAGTTTTTTTTTTTAATCACTGATTTATGATAATATCATAACTGCTGATCCCATCATGATACCACTCTGAAATTTTTATGAAGTGTTCACCAAGTTACCATTATAAATATAAATTATTTTTATAATTTTCAAAAAACACTAACTCAAATTTCTTTCAAAAACACTTTTTGAGGTTTCCAAAAAAAATTCATTTTTACTAGAAAATAATCAAGATTAGTATCAAATTAAAGCCCTTTAAATCCTCTTTAAAATGACCTATAGCACAGCTCTGTACGACTTATAAAAGTGAAGTTATAACATTTTGTATGATAAATATGATTATCAATAACGAGCTACAAGATACATTTAAATCTTATTGTATGAAATGTATCTTGTAGCTCGTTATTGATAATCATATTTATTGTATTTTCAAGAGCTAATAATTTTAATTAATACATTTTGTATGATTGAGCGTGAGCCTAAAAAGTATCGTTTTTGCGATTTTTAGAATTAAATAACTCAAAAACTATAAAAGTTAAAATTTTTAAAAAATCATATTTGAATTCAGGATGTTAAAGAGTATAATTAACCAACGTTTCACACACAAAAACACCCCAAGGTCCCAAGACAAGGATTATTGTCAGTTATTTAATTTTGAATAAACCTTTATTTTCGTTTTTCAATAAGAGTAGTTTTTTATTTTGCTCTTCTTAAAAAGTATAAGCCCGATTAATTACGGACAAAATTAACGACTTTCAGAAATTCAATTTTATTATAATTCGAAGTTAAGATTACAATATATAGCCTGATAAACACATAACTCTCCAGTGCGTCGCGCAGTCGGGTAAAAAGTCCAAATTGCTACATTTACGCATCTTTTACTGACGTAATATGACGAGAATTGCCAGTGAATGGACTCCACGAATTACACTTTATACCATTGGAAAGAGGACAATTTTTTAAGCATATTAAAAAAAACTTCTTGGATTATCCATTAGTTTTCAAAATATGTTTGATTTTAAAACTTGACAAAGTATGTCTGTCTGTCTGTCTGTATGTCTGTCTGTCTGTCTGTATGTCTGTATGTCTGTCTGTATGTCTGTCTGTATGTCTGTCTGTCTGAAATGATAAAATAAATAAAAAAGTTCAAGTGTTAATTACTTTTGGACCACCATTTGTTATATCCAAATTATTTAATCGTGCCGTGTCGCATCTCTCTCTTAAGCACGTATATCGAGTTAGACGGAATACGAGTCGCGTAGCAACTCGATTCCAAAAATTTACGGAAATTAATTCAAGTTTGACGTTTATGAAATTTTGATGTTTTCGGATTTTACATCCCGTGTCCCGCGTAGCGCGATTTTTGAGCCCCGCAGATGCGACCTGTCGTTTCCTTGAGGTCTTGCACATCGAACGGTACATTTCAAGAAGGTGGAGAACGAAAATTTACTCTCTAATTATGTGTGCAAAGAAGTAAATCTGCACCTTTAATTAAACTGGTTTTCAAATTTTTCAACTTTTTGACTTTTTGATTCGAACTGTAGCTTCCTCGAGGTGTTTCTCCTCAAACAAACAACAAAAAAAAACTTTAAAAAAATTTACTCTTGCTGGAATTGAAACCTAGACCTACCGGGTGCTAGTCGAGCGATCTACCTCCGATCCATCGCCAATACTTGTTAATTGATGCAACCGAGCAGCTATATGAAGAAAATTAATTAAAAATTTTTTCAAAAACTTTCTTATTTTTGAGAAGTGGGTCCTACCGCTTGGCCTAGAGTTTGTTATTACGAAGTACTTTTCTCCCCCAATGGGGTTTAAAATTCCGTGACCCGCACGTGGAGACCCCTCCTTGTAAGTTGAATTCTTAGAATATATTTACAAGAAGTAGTGTACTATTTGAATTTATTGTGTCTACAAATACTGCCAAAAAAATATTTCTATACGACTAATACAGAATACGAACATTCTGGCTCAATTTTCAGTTCAGAAAATACAAATTCTTAGTACCTGTTACAGAATAATTCATTCTGTAACACCCGTTACAGAATAACTATATTCTCACATCTAAGAAATATTAAAACTTGGTAATGACAACTAGGTACAAGTTGTTTTACCAGTTTTATAACGCGAACTGTCAAATTTGTGTTCGCGTATTACAAGAATTATATTAGCGTTGGTCATCAGTAGTATAGAAAGTATAGTCTGGAACTCGTTAAGAATGGCTATTCTGCACTCGTGCACGTTCAGTTTCGCCTATCGGCTCGGGTGACAAACTTTCCCCTCATGCAGAATGTGCCAATTCCTAACTCATTACAGAATATCCTAATATTCCTTTGGTGTGGTTAAATTCTGCTTTATTAATTTATTATTATTATTACTGATACCTGTTTAATCAAATAAATTAAAATTTTAAGAAACTGTGGGTGGTTTAAAGAAATTTATTGATTTTTATTAGATTTTTTTATGATTTTAATATACCGCGGGTTTTTTTCAAAAGCAGCCAGTCGAAATAACTTCTCTTCGAGTAAATTTAAGAAAAATAAAAAACATATTGATTTAGATAGCTATTAGGGGGTTGTTCAGAACCAATCCTATTTGAATGTTAAGTTCAACTCCTTCTCCACAAGAACCTTCGTCTTTGTTAGTCAAGGCAATTAACCAGGACACGAAAATTTACTGATGTGACTATTGTTATATTGTTGTATACCAGTTGTATCGAAAGAAAGGTGAAATCCTAAAAAAAGGTCTTTACCAAGAACAAAAGTTATTTCCACTGCCTACTTTTGAAATGAACACAAGTACATATTATGTACATAGTTCAGGAGGTTGAAAGAATTAAATTAATATTATTTATTATTTTTACAAAAATTAAATATTTACAGTCCCTGGCCATCGAATTAGGACCACTAAAAATTTTCTGTTTTATGTATGTTATTTCGATTTTTAAGTAAAATTAAAGGACACAAACAAACTAAAACATCAACTTTTATTGCTTTTTCACATTGTCATTAATATTTTGTGTTTCCACCCTTTGCTTCAATCACAGTGCGTACCCTTTCTGGCATTCTCCGTATACACTGATATATCATTTGGTTTATCTCTTCATGATTTTCCCAAATATATTTTTTATTTATCAAATCAAATCACATTTAGCGTTGGTTTACTTCAAAACTTACAGAAAAACAAATTAAACACAAGCAAATAGTTACTTTGTTCAATTAAGCAATATTTTTGTCTTTATCTTTAAGGGTTGATGGCAGGGTGCAATACCCTGCAGTTCAAGTCTGCAGGTACTTTACTATGCATTCCTGACCTTTGGACGAAAATTTGGATAGTCAGGTAAAATTGGTAACTTATAACTTAGAAAAATGAAAAATTTTTACACGTGGTCCTAATTCGATGGCCAGGGACTGTACATTCATTTTATAAGATCGGGTAATAAAGCGTCGACTCGGTAACATGATACTTATTTCAACTGATATGTAAGCGCCTTTGTTACTATTTATAACGCATACTGCAACATTTTCTACATATCGTCGTTAAAAAAGTGAAACCGAAATCTTCACATTATTTTGGCAAAAATACATAACTTAAGAATACACTTCTAGCAAAACGTAACCCGATATTTGGTATGCGGCATACAATTTATGCATAAACACAAGATATTATACATATTATACATCATATGCCACATACTAAATGTCGGGTTCCGTTTTGCTAGAAGTCCGTACTCTACTTATGAATGAAAAATATGAAGAAAAATTGGTTTTATCTTTCTGGTGACATCCCGTATCTAAGAAAACTTAAATTTTTCGACTAATTTATGTAGTAGTAGGACATACTAAATTATATAATATATATTATGATTATGTAATTTTGTATTGGTTCAATTCTTACTTGTCTGTTTTAAAATGCATATTTTGCATAATTTTCGCGCCTTATAAACGCGCCTATAAACTTATTTTATAACCAATAGTCGCGTCAATAAATACATGAAATAAGCAATTTTAATTGCTTTTATTAATTTGTTTTTTATTTTAGAAAAAATTTTATAGAACAAAAGTTGTAGGTAAAAAAACTATCCGCATCAAATACGGATAGTTTTTGTCTGAATAAGCTTTTACCTATTTCATTGCGTTTAGGAGTTCAAGTAAACCCCCCGTTCCCCCCATTCGATTTCATGCATAAACCTTAAATTTAAAATTTGGAGTGATGTCGTTACTTCGTTTGGTTGCTATCGTGTTCACAAACATACATACGCACACCCATACAGACATTTTTCAAAAATAATAGAAATGGTTTAAGGGCACCTCAAAACATAAAAATTTCATAAAAAAATGGGGGGTCAATTTTTCTTTGCAATTTCAGATTACAATACCTTCCTTACTAAGAAGTTCGGAAAGTAAAAACATGTATGATATTGATATAAAAAAATCTGATGTGGACACCACATAACTTCTTTGTAATTTTTATAATAATTGGACAGGAATCTCGTTAATCTATTCATTTGCGTCATTAATTACAACTTTTGGCACCGACAATCGCAACCCCAATTAGGAGGTGCACAACTAGATGCTATAAGTGTCTCAAATCCAAAATTTCAACTTTCTATGACCTACCGTATTTGAGTTATGCGACATACAGACGTCCGTACCTACGTACGTACGTACGTACAGACGTCACAACGAAAATAGTCAAAATGGATTCAGGGAAGGTCAAAACGGATATTTCTGTCAAAATCTGGAAATCGAAAAAAATCGGTATCACAATACTTCCTTGTTTTACAAGGAAGTAAAAATCAGTTTTTCATACAAAACTTATTCTACAATTAATATACGAAAGTAAATTAGAAAATTATTATGAAATGTGGATTATTTATTATTTTTTATACAACTGACATTAAAAATGTCACTTTTAGTTCAAGTTACCCGAGTTAAAAATTGAATTTTATAAGGTAGCTGGTTAAAAATATTTTTAACACTAGTAAAAAAAAGCTTTTTAACACTAGTGGTAATTAAATTATTTATAAACAGTAACATACATATTTATTTATAATATATAATTAAAAACACATTCTAATTAGAACAATTACTGATATTAGTCCCTTAGGAAGTATATAGTTAACGAATTTCTTGCTGCCAAATAGTACAAACTGTTTTAAAAATACGCCCACGTTTTCTGACGTTTCTAAAAAACAATTTTCAATTGTCACTGCATAACGTGGCTACATCACTACAAAATATTGTACGATATACATGTTAAAAGAGATTTTATTTTGTTCCTGGGGGTTGCTCAACTCGCTCTCGCTCGTTTCGCAAAATTCCCCACTAACATAATAAAATCCTACTTTTAACACATATCGTAAATAGTTATTATGGGATATTTATAAAAAAAAATTATTCATCAATACTTGTAGGGAATAATAGATCATATTTTTTGCATTTGAATATTTTTGCTGTTTCCTAAGAATGTCTCTTTAGTTTTCTTTCGAGGCATGTCTTCTTCAAATAAATAATCAATTGAAGTATTACTTTTGTATCTACGAATTTTCTCAGACGCTTTAGTTCCATCATTATCATATCCATCAAAAGCAACTTTAACGTTAGGGCCGTTAGTAAACGTTAACGTTAGTAAACAAATATCAAGAAACTTATTGTTTTTGTCCCATTTTAATCTATGGTGTAACATACCGCCATCAATAACATAGAAAAATCTGCGAAGCACCGATATCTTTACAACACCAAACATTATTTTAGTAATGGTAAAAATTAAAAATAATAACTACAGGATGCAAAGGAGGAAACGCACATAATTTCAGTGAAAGTTATAACGGCTTGCTCTAGTACCATGCTCCAAAGCACGAAAGTAAATTAGAAAATTATTATGAAATGTGGATTATTTATTATTTTATGGGATATTTATAAAAAAAAAATTATTCATCAATACTTACTCAAGCGAGTAATGGCTTGAAAAAGATCAAGCTCGCTAATTTCCTTGCAGTCTCAATATTTAACGATGGTTTTTTGGATATTCTAAAAATGCTGAAAGTAATGGACGTCATCATCGGTCCTATTGCAAGAGAATATGCCATGGAGAAAGAAAACAGCTGAATCAACCATGTGAAATTACGTAATTAAGCATCCTCAAAAGATGGACGAATAGTTTGGAGAAAAGCAGAGGAGGGTCCATTGTATGGACCATGTATTAGCAGTTTTTATGGTAAATATCATTTTATCTTGCAAAAATCGATAGTTAAATCGTTAAACGCGTATTTCTATAAATAACATTTTTCAAATTTTCTGCCATTGTAACTCAAAGATCAATTATCCGATTGTCCTGAAATTTGAACTAAGTACTCTTGAATATATTTTCTATACGACTATCATAGAATGTGGGCATTCTGATTCTATTTTTAAATACAGAATATCTACATTCTTTCTTTTTTTTATTCTCACACAGATTAGACCAATTAGAGCAAAGAATAATTATTCTCGCACAGATTAGACCAATTAGAGCAAAGAATAGACTACTATTTGAAGTGACATCTATTACCAAATTTTTGAACTCAATTTATTTACACATCTGTCAAATTAATAACAAATATTATATTTAAGTGCCTGGATTACAATTTATTAAAATTTATCATTTAATTTAACCTCTTGATTTACTATTGATTTAACCTATGTCAATTTGTCTTTGTTTTTAATTCACAAATTTTATAAACAAAAATCAAGTTTGTCAAATGAGTAAACTTTTTTGCGTGCGATCGATCTGAATTTTTGCACATATTTTCCTACCGATAATTCACAAAGGGTGTGTACGAGGGGGGACAATTTTTTGCTCAGTTTCTCGATATCTAGCGCCGTTCTTGAGTTATTGCTGCGTTTCCGCCACTCAAACTTGAATTAGCGATAACTCGAAAACGGCGTTAGATATCGAAAAACTGAGCAAAAACTTCTCCCCCCCTCGCTGCAACTCCTCCCCTGTGAATTATCGGTAGGAAAGCATGTGCAAAAATTCAGATCGATCGCGCACAAAAAAATTTTCTCAGTTTTACAAGTTCTAATTACGGTCAAAACTTATACAGCTTATTATTTTAATAGTCGTATAGAAAGTATAGTCTGAAACACGTTTGGAATGGCTATTCCGCACTCGTGAACCGTCACCCTCGCCTGTCGGCTCGGGTGACAAACTTTTCCCTCGTGCGGTATATGCCTAATTCCAAACTTGTTTCAGAATATACTATACTCTACAATGACGTAGGATATTTTTGATTAGATGAAAATTGATTATTTGGCATTGAAGAAACGACCATTTTATAGGCAAAGAAACAGACTGTTTTTCATAACTACGCCATTTAGTTAGATTTTGATATTTTTCGAAAATCTTACGTCATTGTACAGGAAGTCCCTTCTAGTTTAACGTCAATTTTTCCTTTTTAGGTTTCAGCTATTCAATCGGCCGGAATCATGGCAGCAGTGGAAGAACTTTTTTTTTTGAGGTTCCGTCATTTAGATTTCTAAAAACTAAAAAAAATTTTAACAGCAATTCTTTAAACTAAAATTAATATATTGCAGTGGTATTTTATGAAAAAACTAATTTTTTCACTAAACCTTTTCCACACTTTAATTATTAACCTCAGCTAGCTCTAATGGTCGGTGAACAAGAGACTTTTCAGTAGTGGATTCTTACGATGTTGCTTTGCGGCGCCAATCTATTCTTCTTGAATATAAAATAATAATTCATAAAACAATTCCAGTTACATTTAAAATTAAGAAACTAATGGTAAAACCCATATGATTTGTGATGTTCTTTGAATAGGAATTTGCAAAACAAATTTGGTAAAACCCATATGATTTGTGATGTTCTTTGAATAGGAATTTGCAAAACAATATCCCGATTAGTTACTTTCTTTGCAATTGGTCGGTCTCTCAACAGCCATTATTGATAAACTACTACTATATTATGCCTGACTTATCGTATTAAGTATGCATGTGTTGAAGCTGGTATCTTCATAATTATGGAATGTGACCGCTTGTTTCTGTTACAATTGCACAAATGCATACTTTTATTATTTTTATTGGATTTATTTCTATTGTGTTTAAGCAGTATTATTGTTTATTCACAATCGGTTAGTAATCGATACATTCCTGACTTTTAATAAGTTGGGAAGCAGTTTATTATTTAGTTTCACTGCCAACCAATCAAAAATCTATTTTGTTTTACTTTCCAACCTACCCCAGGTTGGGAAGTGGCCACTTCCCGACCTGCAATGTCGCATGGATGGCAAGAAAAGAAACTAACCAAAAATATGCGTCAAATTATTTAGTTAAGGTTATGTCAAGTATCAAGTACAATTTATATACAAATTTAGTGCAAGCTAAATTATAATCTAATTTTATTTTAGTTACTTTATAGGTACGTTTAATTTTAGCCAGAGTAACTAAAAATTATTTAAGCAGTAATATTAAAAACACGAAACAAATCTGTAAATTTGTTACTAATATAATATTTGCCAATTGTCAACACAAATTTTTTGTTCGACATAAACAGCAATTTGTTTTTAATATTTCATACTAACTTGATAAACAATTTTTATTTTCAAAAGTGAAATCAAGTGAAAAGCAGTGAATAATTTAATTCAATTTTTAATTATTTCTTGTTTGATTGAAACTGATTGTGAATAAAATAGTATACATACCTCGGTGTCAAGCTTCATTCCAGCGTCGCGCTTATGTACAGCGCTCGACTGTAATGAAGCATTTTCCACCTCGGCACGTAATATACTATTTAAATATTATGAAAAGATTTCTAATGAATGTCAAAGTTTTTACACAAATCTGGAAATCAGCAGCGAGTACCAGCAGAGCTTCCTGATGATTCTGAGGAAGATGATTAGAAAATATTGTTTTTCGAACTTACTAAATAAAAGAGCAAAAATCTTGTTTGTTGTGTTTATTACCTAATTGTATTGTTTACTCCTGTCCTTAGTACTTCCACTTCTATAGACACGAAATCTGTACCATGAAATAATAATAATCTACTATGTCTTTTGGGACCCAATGTAACTTAGGTTGTAATAGTTTCAAGATACAGAAATATTTCTTAATGTGACAGATTATCGAATAGGTTTGTACCTATTTTTTACCTTTACCATTATCAGGCGACTGATAAAGTGAGATTCAAAGAAGTTAAATACCGATATGTCGTTAGTAAGAAAAATAGATAAGCAACAAGTCAATTTTATAATGAAAATAAAGAAGGCAAAGCGATATGTCAAACTTATCAAATTAGTTTTACAACCAGTGGAATCTCTATGTAGGATGGTAGATAACAATTGGATGAACTTGTCAAGTTAATATGGTGCTTATTGTATTGATATGAAATCTGAATTTCAGTGACCTCGCAAATTTTAAAACCGCTTTCTGAAAAATCATGCTTATTGACTTATGGGGTTCTGCCTTAGTACCACAGATATATATCATACATGTTGTTTAAATTATATATTAATAGTCATATTCTACTACGCTACAAAAGGTTTCTGATTTTAAATAATATAAAAAACAAAAATTTTAAAAAAAGAATCATCAAAATCGGAGCTGTTTCTGAGGACTTCTAAGAAATCGACTTCATTGACGCGACTACAATACATAATTACATAAGTTAGTATGTCCACCTACTACATATAAAATAGTCGAAAAGTTTAAGTTTTCTCAGATGTAGCAAACCTATACGCGTGCCAGAGGTGGCACGTATGAAAAATTTGCTGGCACGCGAAAATTTGCTGGTAATTGTGTTTCAGATTTGTTAACTGATATTCAGAAATCTTCAATTGCGATTCAAATTTGTCAACTTAAATACAGATCGTCATTTTAATTCACATTTTTGAAATCTTAAAAATAAAATATAACGGTAAACGTACCGGGATGCAATGTCGCATTGTCGATTGGCAAGAAACAAACAAAAATTATGCGTCAAATTAGTTAAGGTGTAAAGTACACATGTCAAGTGTCAAGTACAATTCATGTAAAAGTTTAGTACAAGCTGAATTACAATCTAATTTTATATTACTTTTATAAGTTTAATTTTAGTCAGAATAATTAAAAATTCATTAAATTAAAAATATAAAAAACACTAAACAAATTTGTAAATTTGTTATTAATATATTTGCCAGTTGCCAAAACAAATTCTTTGTTTGACAAAAACAGCAATTTGTTTTTACTATTTTATACTAACTTGATAAACTTTTTTAATTTTCAAACGTGAAATCAAATGAAAAGCAGGGTATAATTTAATACAATTTTTTATTATTTCTTGTTTACAAATTGATTGTGAATAAAATAGTAGTATTTCACTCCAGCGTCGCGCTTATAGTTGGCAACTAACTTGGCACTCGGCTTTAATGAAGCATTTTCCACCTCGGCACGTAATTATATTGTAATGATATTTTTAATCAATCGTGAAATCAATAAAAAATATTAACTATCCACTTCCAAGTCGAGATACGAAGACTTCTCAGGGTGGATTTCAACTTTTTAGTTTGAACAATTTCAGGGGTCAGGGAAAGAATAACAACACAATAATCTCGTCGAATAAACAAACTGAATTTTCTCTTATTGATGCTTTAAAATGTGAGAACAATATAACTCTCTCAAGATCACAAATATTGTTGAAAATTGTGTAGCAAAATTTAATAATCGAACCACATTTATTAACTGAACAAATTTGGTTCAACTGAATTCTATTATTAAGTTTACTATGTGTGATTGTGTCTATGGGTGTTTCCAAAATTATAAAGTTAACAATATAAAAGTTTTTCACTAATTTTAATCGTATTTAATTTAATTGTAATAAAAATAAACAAAAGTAAGGTGACATTTTGATTTAATCTGTCAACTATTTTCAATTTATGTTGGTAATTTTTAAATTGAATTCGCAACTGTCAACTTCAATTGTGACATTTATTAAAATTTTTAGGTTAAAAGATCAAAATGTTTATTTATTTGGTTAAAAATAAAATTTTAAGTTGGTATATTTAAGGATTTAAATGTCAAAGTCAAAGTTTATATCTATTTATTTTTAAATTACTTTCTAAAATTTTATATTTGAAATGGTAAATAAACTTAAAATAATTTTTAGAAAAGATAGATATCAAAATTACTCAATTTTATTAAAATAATGTCACATTTCTAGTTATTTTTTTCCTGCCGCCGAAGGTTTACTTTCGAAAAAATCTTTACGCCACGTGGTTTTATGTATGTCGCTAAGGAAGAGTTTGACTTTCGTGTTTAAATTGATAATGAAACAGCTGACTTTCGTGACGTTTGGAGAAAAAGTAATATGTTTTATTAGGATGGAAAGGTAACTTTTCCTGCCACGCAAGTTTTCCATTCGCTCAGCTCGTTCCACTCACCTCGCAAATGAAAAACCTCGCTGGGCAGGAAAAGTTAATCTTCCATCCTAATAAAACAATATACTATTTACCATTGATTTCCAATTTTTTAAATGATGCATTATCCCAATTATACAAGTAGTCCAACTTGCTTCTCCATAATTCTTTACAATTTTCTGACTAGTGTCCTCATCTATTTTATCTTGCAGATTCAGACTTCTATTATCATTGTTTTAAGTTGCACATTTTTTATCTATAAATTCAGCAAAGGCTTCATTTGATTTTTCATACTACCCCTTCCGTAACTAACGTTTCGTATTCTAACAATGCGCATGCAAACTAAAGTGAAGCATTTATCATAAAAATGTCAAAGAATAATTGTAACGTTGTGTACCACTGTAGAAAATAAAATTTATTATGCAGTAATGTGTTTCTGTGCAGTAATGTATTGCTATGCAGGAATCTACCACATTTCTGAATGATTTAACTTACAGTAACGTACTACATTTCTGTCTAGTATGCGAAAAAATTTATTATTATATGACGTGACATTCACTTCGCAAGTTTGGCAATAGCTTTGTTTAACATAGTTCATTAAAGAAGACAAGAACGAAGAACTCTTCTTTAAAACAAAAAATTGTGTGGTATTGATGAAAAACCTGAAGAAAGGTATTGTGTGAAAAAAAAAATTGGTGTACCGATGATTGGAGGTATTGCGGCGTAAATGACGTCATTTTTTCTTCAGATTCTTCCTCATTGCATAATAAATTATCTGTATCTTGATTATCTTCATCTAAAATAGAAACCACGACCACCCCTCTTTCATACATAGAAACCATATGAGCATGTTTGCATATGGTATTCTTCACTGCATACTTCACGCATTCGCATTTATACGTATGCATACAAATTGAACATACATTACCTTTAATTCCCTCACAGTTACACACACCAGCCTTATCATATATAACAGAATAAAATTTCTCACCTGTCGAAGACAACTTGAAACTTACCAAATTCTTCTACTGCTGCGAAATCATACTGTTGATTGCGCATTCCTTTGAAGCAGATCTTTTAGGGTCTTACAACGCCATATTCGTGTTAATTCCCTAACAGAGTCGATGACAATAAACCTACATTTGAATACTTTCATTATCTATACAATAAAATCTAAAAACAAAATGTAACTAAATAATAAGATAATATTGATAATCGATCAAATAAATTAATATCTACCTTTGTAAGTAATTGATAAAATTTGTTTTATTTGCATCTTCAAGCTTTTTAATAGTTATTTATGTATTAAGGGCGCAATCAATAGATTATAGCTCTCAGGCAATTTAAAGCCCTCCGCTGATTCAATATATAATCACATTATATTTTTTTAAACTTTCGACGACTTAAAAAAAATATAATTTGATATATTATTGCATTTAACTTGTTATTTAAAATTTTTATGTTTATATTTTTATATATTTTTAAATATTATCATATTTTTCAAACTTTCTTAGAGCATTAGGTAGTTAAGCTCAGTTTAGTCTTGCAGGTATGTCACGAAGTGTAACTGTTGCTGTAGCATACATAATGACTTCAACGACTTTAAATTGGAAAGAAGCTCTAAAAGTTGTTCGGGCCGGAAGATCTGTTGCCAATCCGAACACTGGATTTCAAAAGCAATTGCAGGATTTTGAAGATAATCGACTAACAGAAGTAAGTAGTATACTAGTATAACACACATTTGTGTATTATTACGAGTTTAGGAATTATTAACTAAATTCTTCTTGGTCGGTACGCCTCCGGGCATTGTGCTAGCATTTTTTTAAGATTAACAGTTATATTCTGTGTTCATATCAGGCTGCTTTCCTTGGGCAGGGTATCAGTGCAGTGGAGTCTCGCTCCCTTCTGCTATTTATATATATTGTAATCTAAACTTCGAATTAATAAAAAATGAATTTCTGAAAGTTGTCAATTTTTGTTAATCGGGCTTATTATTTTTAAGAAGAGCAATATAAAAAAAAAGACTCATTGAAAAACGGAAATAATGGTTTATTCAAGATTAAATAACTGACAATAATCCTTGTCTTGGGACTTTGGGGTGTTTTCGTGTAAGGCCACTGATTTTAAAATCGCATTTACATTCAAATTATTATATCTAGATTTCAATATCATTTGCCTCGTTTGCGTTTTTGGTGTTATCATCGAATGAATTATAATAATTTTCAAATAAAAAATGTTCACAAAATTAAAAATAAATTCGGTTTTAAAATGTTACCTTTTTCTTATCACGCCACTGACGAAATTCAGACCTGCGCATAAATTGTTCTTGATAAATACAGAAGCCAACAACAATAAACAGTAGCGAATTATGATTCGTAGGTTACGCATGTTCCACACTCCAATTTTCTGCACTGCACTCCAATTTTCTTGTTGTTCCTTGGACCATTCTATTGTTTTTCATCAAAAATATTCACGATCGACTGAGTGGCAATTTTACCTGGACTATAATCCTCCTTATTGTTCCAGAATCTTAAAGGTAAGTAACTATGAAAATTTGTTTTATCTTTTTATCAAAATGGCGGTGTCTAATCTTGCAACGTTAATGCACATTTAATACAAAGTGGTAAATTTTAGTAAAACCACGGATCTTGGACTTTTCTTCAACTTCTCAAACGGATGTTTTTGAAGACAGCGACAAATTCAAGTGAACGCGTGCAAACAAAAATAAACCCGATTATGGTTTCATGGCAGAACAAAACCGAAGACATGAACATAAATTGTCAAACTCTCAGAATTCAATAAAAATTTTATAACCAAAAATGAAATCCTAATTAAAATTAAAATAATAAAAGTTTAACCAAATAAAAGATGACAATATATTTAATGGGGAAAGTTATGCAATGTTTACATAGCCAATTTTACTTTACCTTTTTTTATTACTTTAGGGCCAATTTCATAATCAAAATTTAAATTTTGAATTTTTAATTGAATTAAAAATTTGAAATTTTTATTATGTTGCAAAAACATGTCTACTATTGTAATTAACATTAATTAATTAATCACGACGTCTTAACACATGTTTTCTCTTCATATTGATCTTTTCTTGTGATGAAGATGGATTTCTAATTCTATTGAACAACACAAATAAACTGATTCTGAATGCAATAATAGTACATTGTCTTATTCGGATTAAAAGTGAAACTTTGTTTGCAATTGTACGTCAAACAAAGACACTTTTAATCCAAATGAGACATATTACTTTTTCTCCAACGAAAAATTTAAATTACTAAACATTTTGTTTGATTATTCGTGTAGTGAAAATTGTTACTTGAAATTTCTGTAGGGTAATTTATTCTGTAGGAATTTTCATTATTATTTATTCTTGGTTGTGTTATAGATGGCAATCCAGGTATTTATTTTGAATTTTTGTAAAGAGTTATCGCCGTCACACAGGTAAAATGTGGCGGATAAGGATCTTAATTTTTGATTTAATATGGGTGAATGTAATTTTTAGTTAATTTTTAATATGTTGTAAATAATTGCCTTCTGTGTCGTCCAATTGGTTGGTTTTGTGTGTATTTTGTCCTGTCTGATTTTTGTGAAGAGTTGGTGAGTTGGTCTTAGTAGATTACCTGTTGTTCCCACGAAGATTTTTTTTGGTCATCAATAGCCTCTGTGTGGCTTGTTGTGCTTCTATTCTGGAAGACTGCAAAATTTTGGGTTTTTTTATCTTTACTTGCACCTTTACGAGCACACCTGGCAACTTTCCTGGAAGAAATACCGTTTCCTGAAGTTTTTCCGGAAAGATTGGTTCATCCTCTTGTAAATATTGTTACCAGAAGGGATTCGAAGAGGGAATATTTGGGATCAAAATCAAACGACCATAGGACTCCAACATCTCATCCAAAGGTCAGACGTTTTAGTTTTACTTTATTTTGGTTATCTTTTAAACCCATGTGGATATACATCTACCTGAAATCTTGAAATTATTTGATAAAGTTTTCGAATTTCGGAGAGATTTTATTTGTTGAACCGTTTTATCGTTGGTCATCCGTTAATTTCTATCACGCCGGGAAGATTAATTTTGACGTCAAGAAGGAAGAATAATCAATTTATGTTCGTGTGTTTGTTCGATAATTTTGTAAATTTTCATTGTCATTGTTGTTACAGAGTTAGAGGTAGTAAATTTTGTATATTTGAAGTTGTTGATTCAGGAGTGAATAATCTTTTTTTAAATTAGTTTGATTTGGGAAGTAATCCGAAACGTAGTTTAAATTTTAGTTGTGAAGCGTTACGCAAAATTTCGGATCTTATTAAAATTAAAGTTACCCGGGCACACCCTGTCGAGGTGTGGTTATCTTATCATAAAGGAATTGCAATTCTTCGTGGTAGGTACGACAATTATTTTTTTTATTTAAATATAACTACCGAAGTAAATGGTTATTTATGTGCAATTCAGTATTTATTAACATTTTGCGTACCGACTGAATTTTTATCTCTATTCAGTTTACGTTCGGTTACTATAATTTTTTTAATCTAATTTTGATTAATTTTGATAAATTTTGGATTGATTTAATCTCTTTATTTGTAAATTTGAATTCATTAAACTCTGTTCTCGCTCCTGTATGTTACTTTAATTTTCCTATCTTGTATTCGTTTTGAAGTACCAAGGTTAGGTTCTCCTAATCTCACCTGGTGACTTATTCTATAATTACTTGACGCCCTCATTTGCAACATTTTCGACAGGTGAGCCACTGAGCTAGACCAGGGAATATTTTTGTACCCTTTTCTTTTTTTTTAAGTAACAAAAATCCCACGAGCCCTGTGATCCCAGGTACGTTTTAAATCATTTTTTTTAAGGTAGGATTTATCGGGGTACAAAATCCAGTAACTTGAATTTTTGTTTTTTTATATTAAGTTGTCATAGTTTTTAGGTCACTTTTAGGTCCAGCACAAAAAAAGTTCTTTTTTCTCCAAACGTCACGAAAGTCAGCTGTTTCATTATCAATTTTAAACACGAAAGTCCAACTTTTCCTTAGCGACATACATAAAACCACGTGGCGTCAAGATTTTTTCGAAAGTAAACCATCGGCGGCAGGAAAAAAAATAACTAGAAATGTGACATTATTTTACTAAAATTGAGTAATTTTGATATCTATCTTTTCTAAAAATTATTTTAAGTTTATTTATTATTTCAAATATAAAATTTTAGAGCGTAATTTAAAAATAAATAGATATAAACTTTGACTTTGACATTTAAATCCTTAAATATACCAACTTAAAATTTTATTTTTAACCAAATAAATAAACATTTTGATCTTTTAACCTAAAATTTTTTATAAATGTTACAATTGAAGTTGACAGTTGCGAATTCAATTTAAAAATTACCAATATAAATTGAAAATAGTTGACAGATTAAATCAAAATGTCACCTTACTTTTGTTTATTTTTGTTACAATTCGATTAAATTAAAACTGGTTGACCGATTAAAATTATCTACCTTTCGAATTTTTTGCACGCGATCGATCTGAATTTTTGCATATGCTTTCCTACCAATAATTTACGGGGGTGTGTATTAAGCAAGGGGGGAGAACCTCTCCCTAATCTCACTAATCCTCGGAGTCGGAATCTTCAAACGGTGAAAAAAACCCTTCTTCCAAATCATCATCGAATATACCAAGATTATAAGCACGTCTAGAAATCGTCCTGTTCTTGGAAGTGTTCTTTTGCTGCGAGGTTTACGGAGGTCCACTTTTATCAATTCCCCATTGTTATTTAATATTTTGTAACGTCTGCATATCGGACAAGTTTTTTTATTAACACATGCTTCTAACCAAGTGATAATGCAGTTTTTGCAAAATTTATGATTACATTGAAGATTTACCATATCTGGCGTTATTTCGCCGATACATACAGATCGAAAAAAAATACATACAGAGAAAAAAAAGAAAACAATAATATAATTTCAATAATTTACGATAATAATAATAATAACAAAATAATAATAATAATAATAACAATAATTTATTAAATTTAATTTAATAATTTAAAATCCAATAATTTACGGAGGTGAGTAATACGCGAGGGGGGAGAAGTTTTTGCTCAGTTTTTTGATATCTAGCGCCGTTCTCGAGTAAAAGTCGCTAATTCAAAAAATTTCATAGTAGGTATCGGCAGGAAGTTTGAATTTTTTTGCGCGCGATCGATTTTAATTTTTGCATATGCCTTCCTACCGATAATTTACGGAGGTGTGTATTACGCGTGGGGGGAGAATTTTTCGCTCAGTTTTTTGATATCTAGCGCCGTTCCCAAGTTATTGCTAATAAATAATAAATAGTTATTGCTAATTTTGAAATTTATTTTTGAATTTTGTTCGTTTGGAGAAAAAGTAACATGTTTTATTCGGACGGAAAAGTAACTTTACCTGCCACGCAAGTTTTGCATTCTCTCGGATCGTTCCACTCACCTCGCAAATGAAAAAAATCGCTGGGCAGGAAAAGTTAATCTTCCATCCTAATAAAACAATATACTATTAATGCACGTAAAAAAGTGTTGCTTAGTAATGTACACATTTTTATATTAGTAACAAAAACGTCAACTTTGATTTGAGGTAAGCTATTAAAAATATACTGCTTTTAATACGATTGGAGAAAAAAATTATTTTTTATACAGCTGACCTTAAAAATGTCACTTTTAGTTCAAGTTACCCGGGTTAAAAATTTAATTTTATAAGGTAGCTCGGTAAAAAATATTTTAACACTAGTAAACAAAAGCTTTTTAACACTAGTGGTAATTAGTTTATAAATTATTTATAAACATTAACATACATATTTATTTATAATATATTGTCGTGTTTTTATTTCTTTTGTCACTCCAAACCAAATAAATTCCCTAAAGTCCTTGGTGCGTTGGTCACCAATCTAAAATAATCTATTTGACCACGGCTAGCTAGGGTTAATTGGTATGCAAACATGTGTTGACGTCTGTAACTTTTATTTAATATTAAACACATAAACGATTATACATAAACTTAAACTAAATAAATGTTTTTAAATTATAAGATTGTTTAATTTCGTATCCCCCGGTATATAATCAATAGTTTAATGACATGCGCAATATTTCACAGTATGTTTACTAATCAAACCATACACGAACTAACTTGTTGAAATTTACCTTTAATTTTTATTCTCCTGTGATCTTCAATATTAAATCTAGCAACCTCAGGTACGTTAAATTTACTTTATAATTTCTTTTAAATTGGTGTCCATGTGGTGAAAATCGATATCGATTTTCTTCCGTCGACATCGGCTTTAAATGCAACTTTTCTCAGGATATTTAATTTAACAATCATAGATTACATCCAATTCTCGGCAATAACATTTAGATTTTCCACTTTTAAAATGATTTATTTATTTATCTCATCGATTTTTAGGTTGAGACAAATTTCTCCAATAATATTCACTATATTCCAAATTCGAAGTTATTCGAAGACACACAACACTTGAGATTTATACTCAATTCCACAAACTATTAAATTATCTAGTTTAACCAATAAATCGATAAATTCGAAAAGGTCTTTTCGAGAGGTCAATCACCTACTAAATTTGCTATTTTGCCCATCTCGCCTGCTGCTCAAACTGGACGTAATCGAAAATGTTCTCTTCCATTTGATTGGCGGATTCTATTGTTTTTAGCTTAATCCGTGTGAACTGGACGTAAACGAAATTGATCTCGCATTTCATTGGTTGCACTTTTTTCACAGGTATTTTGATCGATTTTCTTTTTTATAATACCGGCGCACTATTTAAATGTTTTATGTTATAGGTCACTGTTATCAAAATGAAACTTAAAATTACAAACTATGGACTAAATTTTACAAAATTAACAAATGGAACCTACATCGGATTTACAAATTTTCAGGTTCGAAGCTACATTGGTCAACTCATGTTCATCTCACTATTTTAGATTTAGGTAAATTGGAAAAGAAATATTTATTTTGAAATTTAGAATATTATTAATTGATTAAATTTTTAGTTCCAAGGAATTTACCTGGTTTGGATTCGAAAATACATTTCAACATATAATTAATAACACATTAGAATTAGAGCAATTACTGATATTAGTTCCTTAGGAAGTATATATAGTTAAGGAATTTCTTGCTGCCAAATAGTACACTGTTTTAAAAATATGCACAAGTGTTCTGAAGTTTCTAAAAAACAATTTTTAGTTGTCACTGCATAACGTGGCTACATCACGACATAGCTGATTTTTATGAAACAATTTAAAATACTCTTAATAATTATTTTGAATTCTTTTTTAAATTAAATATAAACAGTTGTATAAAAAATATTGTACGATATACATCTTTGAAGTTCAGTACAAAGAACTTAATTCAAAAAGCACAAGTTTTCACTAGAGGCAAATGAAGTTTCACATTAAATGTTATAACAATGATAACGAATTTAAAAAAAAAAATTTTTGCAATAATTAAGTAATGGTTAGATATAATGATATACCATAGGGCAGTTTTAAATTATCATTCCTTATCACTTTTGTTGATGACTTAAGTTATTACAAAGTAATAACTTAAGTATTACAAAAAATTTTAAATTGGTTAATACTATGAACTTAAGTCACGTTAAATTTGTTATAGGAGCCTAACAATTATTAGAAAAAAGTCACTAAACGAACAATATTTATTTACATTTTTGATATTACATTATTACTTATTATTATTACGTCGGAAATTTTGTCCAAATCAGGATCATTTGCTAAAAATCATGAAACACATCTAGTATAACTTTTTTTTTCCTTCGAAATTGGTACTGGACCAATGTCATTTTGCCATTTTTTACTTTCCGAACTCCTTAGTAAGGAAAGTATTGTAATCTGAAATTGAAAAAAAAAATTGACCCCCAATTTTTTCATAAAATTTTTATGTTTTGAGGTTCCCTTAAACCATTTCTACAATTTTTGAAAAATGTCTGTATGTGTGTATGTGTGTGTGTGTGTGTGTGTGTGTGTGTGTATGTATGTCTGTGAACACGATAGCAACCAAACGAAATAACAAAATCACTCCAAATTTTAAATTTAAGTTTTTATCTGTTGTGGCACGAAGCCTATTGAAAATGGAAAAAATCGTATGGTGGGAACGGGGGGTTTACTTGAAGCGATAAAACATAATCCATTATAACTCCGAAACGCAATGAAATAGGTAAAAGTTTTTTAAGACAAACATTATCCATATCAAATTACCTACAACTTTTGTGTTATAAAATTTTTTCTAAAATAAAAAAAAAATTAAATTTTTGTTTATTTTAATTTTTTTCTAAAATTTCTTCATAATTATATAAATATCTAAAAAAAAGATAATTTGAGACCTCCTGAAGAGAAATGATCCGGTTGAAAACCCCAAATATTAAAATTTAAATAAAAATTCAGATAATTCACAAAATAAAGTTCAACTGTCAAAAAAGTCAAATAGTTTTTTAAAGTTTGTAAGAGGTAGGAAAATGCTACAGGACTCTACCATATACCAAAAGAAGGGGAATTAAAAGCCCGAATTTTCGAGACTAGAAAGAAGCTTCAAGGTGGAAAATTCAGAAAAATTTCTGTAGAAAACATTTTATGAAATTTTATAAATGAAAATTAATTTATTGTGAGAGAATGCATAAATATTATGGATTAAGATTTATTGTACATGCATATGGATAAATAAGGAAGATATATGTAAAATTTGGTTAAAATCCATTCACTTTAAAATTTTCGAATTGCATGGCCAACTCAAAAATATGAAATTTTGGGAAATTCGGAAAGTTATGTGATGGCCACATCCGATTTTTAAGAAAAAAGAAAAGGCAAGAGATTGTCACGTTAGCTATTGCATCTACTAGTAGGCAATCTTTACAGGATACACCAATTGAAAATATGAGATGGACAGTTCGACTCACCGGGCTTTTCAGCAAAATATGTCACTTACTCCGTAATGGATTTGAAAACCAACAAAGTTGTAGATTTCATAATACTTCAACGTGGACAGGTTCATGGCGAATTAGAAAAGCAGGCTTGCGATAAAATTTTGGAGGATCTTGAAGAAAATGGATTGAAGATTGGTGTATTTTTATCAGATCAGAGACACATTGATATACGTTGCATGATGAGACAGAAGTATTCACATATTGATCATCAATTTGATGTGTGCCAAAAGTAAATGTTGCCAAAAGTTTAGTAAAAAAAATTAAGTCAACGGAAAAGAAAACTCCACTTCTAGGACCTTGGAGGACAAGTATTGTAAACCATTTGTGGTGGTCGGCTATGACCTGTAACGGGGAATCTACAACACTAAAAGAAAAATTTACATCACTTCTGTACCATATTACCGGCCAGCATTCCTGGGACAGTACGCCTACGCGACTTATATTTCTCGGCGCTTCGCACCTCGGAATATAATCTTGGCGCTAGGGCTATAATGGCTGTCTTCACAACCTTGGCCTATAATATACTATTATTATTATCATGTTTAGTGACACTTACAGGTTTATTTACCAGTGGTAAATAATGAAAAAATTATTTATTATTTGTCTAAAATGCGTCACTTCACGTGCGACTTGACTAAGTTATAATTATAGCCTATATGACTAGTAGTGGAAGAATTCTTTAATGCACCCCATTATAGTGTAAAAATTTTGATTAATAAGGGTTTTTCACGCATTTTTGCTAATGGTCAAACCTACGTAGCCATGTAGTCTACAGAAATTAATTAAAAAATATACCAAATAATTATATCCTACAGCTTTTGCGCGTTTTCATATATATTATGATGTCCCGAATAGCGTCTTAAAAGTCCGAAGGCTGGGGAGCTCCGCTAAACATGTGGCAACAATGTAAAGGTGCTCTAAAATGGTTTTTGACGATTTTATCGGTAAGACACGATAATTCTATACAAAACAAGCTCTATAAAATTTTTCAGTGCGAGCAATACTTTTCATGACAAACCCCGCTGAAAAATATGTAGTATACACCGTAAAAAAAAATTATGTAAAATTACTTAGAAAATCATTGGCAACTTTGTGACCTATGATAATCAATGTAAATATACATAAGAATGTAAATTTACATACCCAAGTAATAAGGGTACATATGGGAATTGTAAAAATACTAGTTGGATGTAAATTTACATATCTTTTCAAACTTTTCTTTAGCAACATACATAAAACCACGTGGCGTAAAGATTTTTTCGAAAGTAAAAGTGTCGGCGGCAGGAAAAAAAATAAATAGAAATGTGACATTATTTTAATAAAATTGACTAATTTTGACTAATTTTTAAAATTTAATAAACCTTTTCTAAAAATTATTTAAAATTTATTTACCATTTCAAATATAAAATTTTAGAGCGTAATTTAAAAATAAATAGATATAAACTTTGACTTTGACATTTAAATCCTTAAATATACCAACTTAAAATTTTATTTTTAACCAAATAAATAAACATTTTGATCTTTTAACCTAAAAATTTTAATAAATGTCACAATTGAAGTTGACAGTTGCGAATTCAATTTAAAAATTACCAACATAAATTGAAAATAGTTGACAGATTAAATCAAAATGTCACCTTACTTTTGTTTATTTTTGTTACAATTCGATTAAATTAAAACTGGTTGACCGATTAAAATTATCTACCTTTCGAATTTTTTGCACGCGATCGATCTGAATTTTTGCATATGCTTTCCTACCAATAATTTACGGGGGTGTGTATTAAGCAAGGGGGGAGAACCTCTCCCTAATCTCACTAATCCTCGGAGTCGGAATCTTCAAACGGTGAAAAAAACCCTTCTTCCAAATCATCATCGAATATACCAAGATTATAAGCACGTCTAGAAATCGTCCTGTTCTTGGAAGTGTTCTTTTGCTGCGAGGTTTACGGAGGTCCACTTTTATCAATTCCCCATTGTTATTTAATATTTTGTAACGTCTGCATATCGGACAAGTTTTTTTATTAACACATGCTTCTAACCAAGTGATAATGCAGTTTTTGCAAAATTTATGATTACATTGAAGATTTACCATATCTGGCGTTATTTCGCCCATACATACAGATCGAAAAAAAATACATACAGAGAAAAAAAAGAAAACATGTTTAAAACAATGTTTAAAACTAAAAAAAAATTGTGCTCTCATCTATCTATAACCTTTATACTACTATTAATTATTATATTATAAGTTAATAAAAGTTAATAATAATAATTATAGTCGACAGAAATAAAGAAATTAAATTATTATAATAATAATTATACAAAACATATGGTTATGGCCATATTGAAGTACAATATTAGTACAAACAAAAGTAGAGGAAAGGCTTGCAGGTTGCCACCCCATAGCTTTTTCGTTCATAACTCGTCATACAATCAACGTATTGTTGATATAATAACATATACAGGAAAGGGGAAGTATAAAGCCACGATCCTGCGCAAAAAATCATTTTAATAAAATAAATAAAATAAAATAAAATAAAAAAAAGTTTAAATTTAAATTTAAAAATATATAAAAATGGCATCAATTATTAGTAAATAATTATTTATATTAATTTTTGAAATATTTAAGAAGCGTTTACGTCAATAGGTACATAAAATATGCAATGGGGGGGTTAAACCTCCCCCCCTTTGCGCGGGAACCTGTCCTGGGCCGATTTAGGGGCTTATATGCCACTGTCCCTAAACAGTCACTGTAGTATACGTCACAATGTAAAATAAGAGAGGTGGCAACCTGCAAGCGAAAAAAGGTGGCAACCTGCATTTTTACACCACTTCAGAATATACAGGAAAAAAAACTTCCAACTCATGATATGTTTAGAATTATTTAAGAATAATAAAAATTGATTGAAAATGCAACACAGCAAAAATATTTCCCTTAAATTTTCGATGTAAATGTTCAATTTATGGGCACAGAAGAAAAGCACAATTTTAATTTTTTATTTTTTTACAAATGAAATTTCAAATACAAATGAAACACCCTGTTATTGTGTTTGAGTGCATCACAATTACATTAAAAGCGACAACTACTCGTTTGTATTCGATGTCCGTCGAAATTTAGAGGATGACAATGTTAGAATGTCAAAATCCGGCAGGGGTGGCAACCTGCAAGCAGTGGCAACCTGCAAGCATCTCCCCTACAAGTACAAAAAAAACAAAGTTTTTAAATTTTTTGTTTTTGTCTTACCACAATATATTTATAATATACGGATATATAATATAGATCCTACTCATTTTGTTTATAGGGTTCAAGAATTGTCACGTTTTGAAAAACCTCCTAGTGACGTCACTGGATTTTTAAAAATTCATTTTGGGCAATAATTCTTCAATTTTTGAAGAACATTGAAGAAAACACTAAAAATTGTGTGTAAATTTTAAATAAATTATTTATAATCATAAAAAAAATTGAAAAATGTAAAAAAAACATGTTTTAAACTTACACAGAATTAAACACCCGTTTTAAACGTATTTGAAACATGATTTAAAAAAAATGTTGTTTTAAAAGAATTTTGTTTTAAACATACTTAAAACACCTTGTTTAAAACAAAAAGTTTTAAACATTACAACCCTGGTACCGATGATTGGAAGTATAGCGACAGAAGTGACTACATTTTGTATAATCATGAAGCAGCCTTGCGCTAAAATTCTTGCATTATTGCTTGAATTATCCATGAATTAGATTTCTGTCTAATCATGAAATGTTTAGCCTTGGTGCTAAAATTATTACATTATTGCTTGAATTATCCATGAACTATACCTTTTCCAGTATGATTTGGAACAAATGAAAACAGATTTGCAGCAAACGAAATCAGACATGAAGCAAATGAAAACAGATTTGGTGCAAATGAAATCAAACTCGATGCAAATGAAAATAGATTTGGAGCAAACGAAAACAGATTCAGAGCAAACGAAAACAGATTCGGAGCAAACGAAAACAGATTTGGAGCAATTGAAAACAGACCTGGAACCAATGAAAACAGGCTTGGAGCAAATGAAAACAGATCTGAAACAAGTGAAAAGATATTTGGAATATTTGGAACAAAATGAAAACAGATTTTTAGCAAATGAAAACAGATTTTTAGCAAATGAAAACAGACCTGAAGCAAACGAAAACAGATTCGGAGCAAACGAAAACAAACTTGGAGCAAACGAAAACAGACCTGGAACGAATGAAAACAGACTTGCAGCAAATGAAAATAGATCTGAAACAAGTGAAGAACATTTGGAACAAAAGGAAAACAGATTTGAAAACATGAAAACAGATTTGGAGTAAATGAAAACAAATTTTTTACAAATGAAATTTTTTTATTATGACTTAATATGACTTAAATACATATTTATTTTTATTTTTATATATAACAATACTTTTTCATACTTTGTATGATAAAGTAAAAATTGAGATTTTGATGAATTTAGGCATATTGGGATCCCAGAAGCGGAAAATCATCATTTCCAAAAAATGTCTGTATGTATGTGTGTGTGTGTGTGTGTGTGTGTGTGTGTGGTCAAATTTTGTGTGCGCTCTACCTCAAAAAGTAATAGGAATTTTTTAACAAAATTTCGTATTTAGTTCATACATATTGAGACTTAGAACTGATTAGATTTTGGTTAAAATCGGTACACGGAAACTCAAAAAAAAAAAAATTTTGTAAATAAAAAAAATAATTTTTTTCCTTTTCTTTAAATTTTATTTTTTTATTAAATTCTTCTCTATAATAATATTAAAAAAGTATTAATCAATAATCGTGTAAATATCCAATTTTTGAAAATATTCGTTTTTCAAATTTAAAAAAAAATTTTTTTTTCTTATTTTTAAAATTTTATTTTTTTATTATGTTCTGTTCCGTAATAATAATAAAAAAGTATTAATCAATAATCGTGTAAATATCCTATTTCTTTATATTTTTGTTATTTAAAAGTATGATAAAGTTATGGGCATGGGCACATCCGATTTTTTTTTTCCGCACGATAACAATACTTTTTCATACTTTGTATGATAAAGTAAAAACAATGAAACTCAGGAAAGAACCAAAAAACGCAACAACATAATAATAAAGGGACTACAGATCACAAGCGGGTCCAATCTGAGACAAGTAATAATTAGCCTATTGAAAAACAAACTACAGATACATTTGAAATAGGAAAAGACAGAGATAACAAGGCGATAGTAGTGAAATTCAACAATTGGGAAGATGAGATGAAGATTATGAGGAATAAAGGCAAGCTGAAAGGTGAAAAAATGTACATAGACAGCGATTTGACCAGGAATGAACTACAGATACAAAAAAAGATAAGAGAGGTTGCAAGAAAAGAGGTCGAGAAGGGAAATAAGGTTAAGGTGGGATACCAGAAACTAACAATAAACAATAAACTATATGAATGGCGATTGATCCAGCAATCCTTAGTCGGCCAAACGAAGATTGATGAAAGAGAGGATGGATAAAAAAACTAGTGGAAAGAAAGCAGGACTGCCCCAAACCGACCCAGGCTACGAAAATGGAAACGAATAATACAACCGAACAGAAAAATGGTACGATACATGAGAAAGTCAAGGTGGATATATTAACAGAGCAATGCAGATGGAGTGATGCGAAGGAGAGTGAGAAAAAGATAAAGAGAATTAGAATTAAAAAGAACAACAGAGGCGATTTGATAAAGATAGGAACATAGAACGTAACAACAATGCTGAAACCCGGAAAGATGAATGAAATAGCGAATGAAATTATAAGATACGGAATTGACGTTGTAGCATTACAGGAATTAAGATGGAAGGGAAACGGTGAAATAAAAAAAGAGAATTACACGTTTTTATATTCCGGTGAAAATAATCAAGGAAGAAACGGAACCGGCTTTATGGTAACTAAAAAAATGACTCGCAAAATACTATCGTTCAAGGCAATAAGTGGAAGAACGTACCTGAGAATAGAATCAAAGACAAATATGTCGATTATAAATGGTTATGCCCCGACAGAGGAATTCTACAGTGAAATTGAAAATCTATGTGATAAAGTACCCAGGCAGGACATATTGATAATATTGGGAGACTTCAATGCGAAGATAGGAAAAGAAGACCGTATAAGTTCAGTAGCGGGGAAGCAAACAATACACGAAGAAACAAACGACAATGGAGACAGGCTATGAGCTTGGCAGCGGCAACGAACACCATGATATGTAGTACAAAATTTAAGCACAAAAAGATACATAAAGTCACATGGGTATGGCCGGGTGGAAGCAATGAAGATGGGAATCAGATTGACCATATATTGTAACGAAAAATAGAGAAAACATAGTAAAGGATGTACGAACGTTTAGAGGAGCAAACGCAGACTTCGACCATTATCTAGTGGTGGCTACAATGAGACAAAAGAAGACGGAATATAACAAGGCAAGAGTATCTAACAGAAAAATAGCGATCGAAGTAAAGAAACGAATCAAATGGTTGAAAACAGGAACACAGGAAGACCTGAATAGCTACAAGGAATACACTAGAGAGGCAAATAAAAAATATAAACAAAAAAGAACACATGGTTTGTGAAAAAGATGGAAGAAATCGAAACTAGTAACAAGTTCAGTAACGCAAAGATCTTTTATCAGCTATTAAGAAAGCAAAAACCACTAAAAAGAGTAAATCCAAGAGGTATGAAAGATGAGGAAGGAAGAGTACAATATATTATATATAATTATATAATCCCCACAGTGGCGCAGTTTTGTGAAGGTATATGGATGGAACTCACTGTTGGGGGGGGGGGGCAAATCTCTATAGTCCTAAATAACAATATTGATTTTGGTATAATTTCTAATAATCTAATTGTTTTTTAAAAATAACTATAACCTACGTACAGATCTACCTTTTAATCAATATAGAAAACTATTTCAAAAAAACAAAAAAAAAGTTATTTTATTAATTTTCTTTTAATTATTAATAAAGATAAGAAATTTGTTAATAAATATCTGCAAAATGATGACATATACGTTTTAGAAAATCTAATCTACTCATTTTTTTCGATTGATACGATGCTATGTTGAATTGTAATGATTTTTGCTTTTCTATTGTTTTACTACGGATTTGCTTCTGTTGAAGCAACTATCAATTTTAACGTAAATCGATATTTGCATATCCAACACAGCGTCCAAAAATGTGTAAAGATCTGGATAAGCTGTATGGAAATTTTTTGCAAAATAATTGTGGAAACACTCGCACGCGTTAGTTGTTCGGAACATATCTGATGTATTCGATGCCCAAATTTTTGGGGAGAAGAGACAATTTTCTTGTATGTATGTATTATCTAAATACGAAGAATATTTAGAAAGTCTCGCATCTGCAGGCATAATTTGAATTAAATCTTCAGCAAAACTTTCCGAAACTTCTGTGGGATGTAAATACTGCAGTCCAAATGTCCATTTCAGCCAATTTCCAATAAGTGAATTTTTATCTTGATAGTCAGTTGCAAGTTCAAATTCCTTAAGTTTTCGGTACCAAGCTTGTCTTACGTGAAAACGACACCCTATAATTTCTACATTTTGCCAAACTTTCTTTATACTATTTTGAATAGCTTGTTCAAAATCGGCAACAATCGATGTAGGTTGAAAACGTAAATTATAATTTTCATTGCAGATATTTACCAACATTTGAAAACAATTGATATATGTATTTTCTAATTTGTTCGGTAGGAGACAAAATCCTAAAGAAATATAATGACCATTTTTGAATCCTAACTGTTAACTAATAACTGTTTAAAGTATTTCGTACAAGAATTAAAATTAAAGAATAAAAAGAATAAAAAGAAAATATAACTAAATGTTGAACGCTATCATTAACCATCAAAAAGGTCTCGCCGCGGTGTGTTCTGATGTCTATGGAGTCTAATGCAGAATGAACGTCATCAATAGAAGTTGGCAGGGGGGGGTCGTTGTTTTCTAATTTCATTGTAGGCATTGCGCTTTATATTTGAAATATCAGCAACGTTTATCGAAACAGACGGATTTTCCTTTAAAACAGCATTGACAACTTTAGCTGGCGGTGCATTCCTCCAACCATCTTCTTAAACTTTCCGTTTTGTAGCTACACTTATTATTTGTCGATTTAACTTACCTTCATCTTCCACATGATTGTGATTTAAGTTTTCTCCAGTTTGAATACGACTCCCAGCTTCTCCTGTAGTGTGCAATGTTGCACTACAATTTTTATCAGTACATCGCCATCTTATTTCACCTGATTGTAAAGTGTTACTTTGACGAAAATTAAAACCACCAACCACCAAAATCACTTTCTAAAATGTCCACGTTCGCTCACAATTTCTTGCATAATTCTAGCTGTTTTTAAATTATGTAATTCGCTTCTATTCTCTCTCTAACCTGGTTTCTGGTAAGTGTCGTTGAGATTTATATATAATAAAATTTGTTAGTTGGTAATTAATAGATTAAAAGGATTAATAAATTACTTCATAAATCAGTGAAACTCTACAGTGTGAAAATTAGGGCTAAATGCACCCCTGTATAAAATAAATAGTTATTTTTATCATTAGGCTGGAAACTGAATTTTTCAGAGTACAAGTTTTGTTACAGGCAGAGGCGGATTAGCCGAGGCCTGTATTTACGAGTACTCGGAAAACAGTTTCCTGCCGCATGATAAACGTAATTTTTTACGCCGACTTGTATAATTTGTTACAAAAAATCATAAAATTTAATTATTTTTTTAAATATTTGGTATTAAACGTCAAAATTTGACGTAAATTTGACGTTTAAATTTTATTATTTTTGTTTCTAGACTAGGCGTGAAAACCAGCTTTTCAAGCCGCATTTGAAGTATGCAATTGAACACTTGCCTGACAGAGGCGTAAAAAAGTAACATGTTTTATTCGGATGGAAAGACCACTTTTCCTGCCACGCAAGTTTTCCATTCGCTCGGCTCGTTCCACTCACCTCGCAAATGAATAACCACGCTGGGCAGGAAAAGTTAATCTTTCCATCCTAATAAAACAATATACTATTTCATATTAATGATTATTATCGATTATTACCGTATGATTGCCCCATATTGAATAATTCTCTGACTAGCCAAAATCGGGTGAAATTAGCCAAAAATCATTTACCACAATAGTAATTATTATTACTATTTGTACTTGTACTTTCCAACTGATTTGATTTGAAACGCGACTCTAGTCGCACGGAATACCTAGGACGTTAGTCAATTTATTTTATTTATGCAGAGCACAATTTTCATATTGAATTTAATTTTTAGGAACGGCGACGACTGAAAGAGCGATTTCCAAGTTTTGCTCTAATTAAGCAAGATGAAATACAGTGTGCACTCATGCTTAACAATTACGATCAACTATTATTATCCAGAAACATTTGTGAAGGTAACTGCACGTATGGTGAAAATTGTCCTACTGGTGTTTGTAGAAAAATTCCGGTCCATCAATCCCGATGTAGAAACAGAAAGACATCTACATCATTTGATGTTCCGAGAACGTATAGTACAAGCAATTTACGTCCAAGATCGAGTCCAGCTGGACTACGAAGTTATACAGGTTGGTCATAAATTTAAGTTATAAAGGATATAATAAGGATATAAATTCATCGGTTCAGAATTGAATTTAATGGGGCAAATGTGCTGCGGGGGTATGCGCAGCTCCCGGATGCGTTGGTTCGTTATTTGGTTCACATGATTTATGAATAATAGTATTTATTATCACTGGCTGAGTAAGTGCAATTTTTTGGGTTAAACAGGCAGAAAATTTGTTTTTCTCCAACCGTATTAAAAGCAGTACATTTTTAATAGCATTACCTCAAATGAAAGTTGACGTTTTTGTTACTAATATAAAGATTCACTAAGCAACATTTTTTTTTAAGTGCATTAATAGTAGATTGTCTTATTCGGATTAAAAGTGAAACTTTGTTTGACCAGCAATTTTTGTATTTGCGAGGCGGAGCGCTAGCGGAGCTTCAAACATTTTGTTTGAATATTAGTGTAATGAAAATCCAGTAACTTGAATTTTTGTTTTTTTATATTAAGTTGTCATAGTTTTTAGGTCACTTTTATGTATAGCACAAAAAAAGTTCTTTTTTACACGCCCGGGAGTAGAAGTCGATTTCTAGGTGATCAAAATTGTGACAGAAATAGCTCATTTTACCCTAGGGAGTAAAATATAAACAAAACTCCCCAAGGGAGTTTTCATTATACACATATTAATAAAACGAATAACGCAGAAAAATTTAAGAACTTATTTATTAATTTTAATAGAGAATCGCCCGCACCTGTCATATGACCGACATGCACCAATGACATTGTCAAAAACAATTGAAAAGTAGCCAATCCCATTAAAATTAAGTGAAAATTTGAAAAACGAATATTTGGCCCGGGTGATTGTCAAAAAATGACAATTACCCGCTACCCTTGGCAGCATTATTAATAATATTGTTTTTTAAATGTAAACAGTTTCTTTAATAAAATTAATTTTTACATAATTATATTCAACTCGCATAATATTATAAAAATTAATTTGAAATATTAAATGTACAATTATTATATACATTTGAATGCTTTGGTTCTTGGAGAAGTCCATTGCTTGTGAATAGTTTAGGAACATCTTTCAGTACAGCTTCCGTTCGTATGTTTTGTACAATTCTCTTGTGGTATTCTTCATCCATCTGCAAATATGGTTTAAGGGAAGTACTACTTGAATGTCCAGTAATTTAAAAAACAAAAATCACTTGTGTAGAGAGCGGGAAAATTGTCGAATATATGCCTGTCTCTTGGGATATTGTATATGAATATTTTGGGGGTAGCAAAACCGTGCGTATTTCCGTATTTGTAATAATAAAGGTGATCGCACAATGGCAGTTTATTGTTAATTTATATTTGTTATTGTTAGTTTATAAGTTAATTTGACATTTGGTATTACGATTTACCTATCGAATTCAAATTCAATAATGTTACAAAATAGAACAAAATATGATTCACAAGTTAGTATATTTATTATTGTTATTAAAATAATAAATTAGTTTGGTATAATAAAATTTTCCCCGAGTGACAGCTACATAAAATAACAAAATCTTCAGTTTGAAATAGCATTATTGGAACATTTAAAGTAATGTAGTCGGTAGCGCAGCATGAGACTGTGGAACGTAATATCGCCGTTCGATTCCAATTGCGAACAAGTTTTTTTTTTATTTTGGAATCATTTAGAATATTTTTATTATTCTACAATTTGCTTCTGATATTACAAAAATTTAGTTTCACAATCTTGCAGTATTAACTTGCAGTGTAAACGTAAACAAATATGCTTTCGAAAAAGTTTTCTTAAGCTTTTGTCCTTTTTCTAGGATTCTCAGCAAAATAAATTTAAAAATTAAAAAAAAAATCGGATGTGCCCATGCCCATAACTTTATCATACTTTTAAATAACAAAAATATAAAGAAATAGGATATTTACACGATTATTGATTAATACTTTTTTATTATTATTACGGAACAGAACATAATAAAAAAATAAAATTTTAAAAATAAGAAAAAAAATTTTTTTTTTAAATTTGAAAAACGAATATTTTCAAAAATTGGATATTTACACGATTATTGATTAATACTTTTTTAATATTATTATAGAGAAGAATTTAATAAAAAAATAAAATTTAAAGAAAAGGAAAAAAATTATTTTTTTTATTTACAAAATATTTTTTTTTTTGAGTTTCCGTGTACCGATTTTAACCAAAATCTAATCAGTTCTAAGTCTCAATATGTATGAACTAAATACGAAATTTTGTTAAAAAATTCCTATTACTTTTTGAGGTAGAGCGCACACAAAATTTGACCACACACACACACACACACACACACACACACACACATACATACAGACATTTTTTGGAAATGATGATTTTCCGCTTCTGGGATCCCAATATGCCTAAATTCATCAAAATCTCAATTTTTTTTTTCCGCACGATAACAATACTTTTTCATACTTTGTATGATAAAGTAAAAATTGAAAATTTTTCTGAAAAAAAAAACCAAGGCAGATGCCTTCAGATTTATTTAAAATAATTGAATTCGCATTTTACGGGTTTACTGTTTAATATACGAAAAAAGTCAACTATATCAATATTATAGGAAATTTACATGCGCTTAATTACTTTTCTAATTCTGTTACAAAATGACTACTTTTGGAATGTCATTTGAGTTCCAAATGTCATTCTTTTTATCACTAGTGATAAAATGAGATTACTTTTATCACTAGTTATTAAAGTTAAAAAATTGCTTGTTGTTTATACATATTGTTGTAGCAACTGATGTTTTAAAACTTCTAGATTATAGCTATTTATTATACAAGTGGCTTATATGGCAAATAAGTTACGAAAGAAATGTTTAGCCACGAGAGCTTGCTCGAGTGGCTAATTTTTTTTGAGTAACTTATTTGCTGTTAAGACACGTGTGTAATACAAAGTTTTATCCAATATCTCGTAATAATAGTTTAAAATGTAATTAAAAGTTTTGACATTTGACGTTTTAAAATATCAAATTGAAATTATGAAAACTATTAAGTAGTAGGTGTACTCATAATTTACATATAAGTCATTAGTGTGTAATTATGAATTCATAAGTCCACTAGTGTTTTATAGACCCCATAAGATATGTAAAATCGGCATTATTATGCCTTCATAAGACAGAGGTGTTGGATAAATATAATTTATTTTGTGCAGGTATTTGAACTGTCAACGTAAAACGTTTTTTTTTCTGAAAAAAAAACCAAGGCAGATGCCTTCAGATTTATTTAAAATATTTGAATTCGCATTTTACGGCTTTGCTGTTTAATATACGAAAAAAGTCAACCATATCAATATTATAGGAAATTGCCATGCGCTTACTTACTTTTTTTGATATCGAAAATCGGCTGATAAATAAGGTCGCTACGGCCGAATTGAAAATATTTCAAATTTTGACTTTCTTACGCCCGTAGAGCTTAAACTGTTGAAATTTTCGAAAATGTTTTGATACCATCGTGAGGTCCTTGCGGATGGCTAAAATTTTGTTCCTCACGAAATTTTTCAAAAACGTTTCCTTACACCGACTAAGCAACGAAATCTCGAATGACAAAGAATTTCGTTTCAAATTCTTGCAATTTTTGCAAAAGCCAAAAGTGTGTTTTAACAGTGAAGGGGCGGTTTTTTTGAAAAATGTTTAATCTGCTTTTCGCTTTATTTTCACGTATATTATCGACGTGAAATTAAAAAAAATTGAATTTTTGAAATTTAAGAAAAATCGTTTGACACCAAAACGGATGAACGCCTCGAGAAGAACTTGGCGGTAATTGTCAATGGCCTAGAAAGATGTTCGCAGTTGACGATAACAATTTAACGTCTAAAATTTTAACTTAGTCCTTCTTCGTGAGGGTGGGACCCAAATAAAGCTAAAATGTGTGTATATTTTTTAAAATTTGATTCTTCGAAGACAAATTTTTCGGCTAATTCAAAATAAATTTATAAAAAAATTTTGAACCAAAATCCTTCCAAGTATCGAGTGCATTCGTTTGTGTCGTTAATTTGCAAATTTTCGAAAAAAAAATTTTCAGAAGAGAAACCAAGGCAAACAAACCCCTTTAAAATTCTTTTTCAAAATTTCGATTTGGTTTTGCGGCCTTACCACTGTAGATGGAAAAAAATAGTAATATATCAATATTGTGGCAATCCAAGTTACCCACTAGATCCCGCTTTGAAATTAAAAATTGGTTAACAAATAAAGCCGCAATGGCGTAAAGAAGAAAATTGCAAATTTTGACTGTTTTACGCCGTTTGCGCGTAAACTGTGGAAATATTTGAAAATGTTTTACGACCATCGTGAGGTCCTTGCGGATGGCTAAAATTTTGTTCCTTACGAATTTTTTCAAAAACGTTTCCTTACACCGACTAAGCAACGAAATCTCGAATAACAAAGAATTTCGTTTCAAATTCTTGCCATTTTTGCAAAAACCAAAAGTGTGAGTTTTAACAGCGAAGGTGCGTTTTTTTCGAAAAATGTCTAATCTGCTTTCCGATTTATTTTCACGTATATTATCGACATGAAAATAAAAAAAATTAAATTTTGAAAATTTAAGAAAAATCGTTCGACACCAAAGCGGACGGACGCCTCGAAAAAAACTTGGCAGTTATTGTCAATGGCCAAGATAGATGTGCGCAATTGTCGATAACAATTTAACGTCTAAAATTTTAACTTTTTCCTTCTTCGTTAGCGTGGGACTCAAATAAAAGTAAAATTTGCGTATATTTTTGAAATTTGATTCCTCGCAACAAAATTTTTCGGCAAATTCAAAATAAATTTATAAAAAAAATTTGAACCAAAATCCTATATTATCCTAAATCCTAAATAATATCCTATATATCCTATATATCCTAATATAATCCTATATATCCTAAATAAAAAATTTTATTTTCTCCATTTGTTTGGTCACGGACAAGAACGGGTACTACTAATAATGTAAATTTTAAATATCTTGACAATAGACACTTTATAGTAAATTTAAGCATATTAATGCTTAAAATATTATTCTATATTAATTTCGAATCAACATAAAACCGAACATTTAATTTATGCCACATAAATTAAAACGAACTCATTTTATATTGCATATCACTTTTGTAATATTTAACAAATTTTTACCATTTTCAGCTGGCCTCCAAGCCCATCCTCACAGGTCCAAAAAAGTAATCTTTTACTTCGCTTACGCCTGCAAAAAAGTACAAATCGAAACACTCGGATCGTCCGACACTCCACGCTTCTCTCATCACCTTCTTTTCCCCACCCCTTGCCCCATTCGCGCCCCCCCTCTCCGGCAACCGCTACCAAACTACAACCGGGACTAAACTTAACGAGGCCGCAGGCCACGTGCCTCGCAGAGATAGCCAAAGAAATCGGCCGTTTAATTTAAATTTAATTAAATCTTTTAAATTATTTGATTTATTATCGACAGTTTTAATGTTTAAATATAATAATCAAGTGGCTAATGTTTCGCCGGCTCGGTTCGGTACGATCGCTCCTCGTGCACCACTAGAGGATTACCAACTACAGATTTGCGGCCGCAGGCCGCTAAGCGGCCGTGGGCCGCCATGAGCCCGATAGGGCGAACTAGCCGAAAAAAATCGGCCCTTAGGCCGATTTTTATTGGCTAGTAATATACTATATCTAATAATACGTAAAAAATTATATATAAAATTATGTGTAAAAGAAGTAAATAGCGGATATGACATAGAATACGTGCTGAGTTGCTGAGGTGAATCAAGCGTCGAACACACCACAGCGATTGCGGTGGCCGTAGCGGTGGTGATCGCGGTGGCGATCAAATGTAACCTATGTAAGCTTATGTACCTTTGCATACCAATGGCGATCAGCTGAAATTTTGCTTGCGTTTGGCCGTGCGATATAGTAGCGATCGCGATGGTTATTACAATGGAATATAACATCGCCTGCAACTTTGAATATTGACTACAAACATCAAAAGTTTAGCTCACGATTATTTTAGCTTTATTTGTTGCGATCGCGGTAGAACGCTGAGTGCTGCGTTTGGCCGTGCGCTATTAAAAAAAGAATGGAAAGCAATGATAATTTATAAGTTATAACTTATAAGAATAAAAATGACGATTAATTTGTATGCATGTTCCTCTTCCAACAGTGCCAATAGAAGTACCTCCATTTTAAATTGATCCTCGTTGTCATTGTAATGCAATATTTTGCATTTTTTATTAAAAAAAAGTTTGTTTCCTTATGTCAAAATTAGATCGCAATCGCGATATAAATCGCGGTGTGTGCTGGCTTTTAATCGCCACCGCTACCGCCACAGTGTTCGCTGTGGTGTGTTCGACGCTTTATGCTTGATTATAAACGGGTGCCATGTTAGGTAACAAAAATAAAACAAAATACAGTATAATTGAGATTTCCATGCAAATAAATAGTATGACCAATCAAAATTCAAGTAGCAGAAATTGTACGAGGCATATGTTCAACTTCCAAACTTTCATTGGTTCAAAATGAAAATTGTTCCTGATACAATTTTCGCAGATTTAATTTTGATTGGTCCAAAAATTGATAATAATAAAGTACCTACTATTTGAAATCCAATAGATTCAGGCTTTTTCCAATTAGGATTCGGTGTTAGAAAAACTCGATCAGTTTTTATCGCGGGTGTTCTTTTAGATAACATTTTCTGGAATACCCTAAGAAAAATCATAATTTTTAACTATAATAAAATTTATTTGTAATTTTATACCTAACAGGACATTGCCTGGATTTTCAACATTTTTTACCAGCCACTTGTTATAGCTAATTTCTGATCTCCACCCTGCCTTGTTTTGGTAAATACCGGATTATACTGAATTCATCCAGTAGGAACATTCTTGTTATCTTTTACTATCACAAAATATTGAACTAAACAGTTTGATCCTTCATTTCCGCGCCATGCTAATTTCAACAGCAGCAATGTGATAAAATCGACGTTGTAAGCCATCGGGTGTATTTTCATCCCAGAAACCAAGTATTTTCTCATATTCTTCTTGTTTCTATACGACTATCTCTGTCTAGTATGTCTAGTATGCGTTACTGCAAGTTAAATCATTCAAAAATGTGGTAGATTCCTGCATAGCTACACATTACTGCACAGAAACACATTACTCCATAATAAATTTTATTTTCTTCAAATACATTGGGACACAACGTTACAATTATTCTTTGAAATTTTTATGATAAATGTTGAATTGTTCATGTTAGTGAACAATATTCCGCTTGATTGTAAATTACCAGGTGCCACTGACTGCAATTCATAAAATGAAGTTACAATTTGTTTAATTTCGTTCTCGATTGTCAAAATCTTTGATTTTTTGGCATCATATCCAACATTTTGTCGTTTCAAAAATGCAATAAGCTTTGCATATTTTGAAATATCCACATTTTCATTTATTTGTACTGTACTCTTAATCATATGGAATAAAGAGCCCACAATGTAGATGCTTTTAGAGACTTGGACAGTGATTTAGAGCTGGAAGTATGTACCCCACATGAACTTAGAAAGGCGGCAACTAGTGCAAGTAACGATTTGTTGCCAGAAAAATCTAAAAGATTATACATGATTATACATGATTATACATGATTATACAAAATTTTTTAAAATTTTAGCCTTAACCACTTCCGTTCCGTTTGGCGTAACTTTAACCACTTCTTGAAGTGATAGAAGATTATTGTAGGTTATGATAAAGCAATTGTTTATCAGTGGCGTCCTGTATGTATATGTATTATCCACAGGTTTTTATTGTTTGAATATTATGTATTTCAATAAATTTAATTTAAATACAAATATGTATTTTTAACTACATCGTTACATTTTTGAAATATATTTTGTAATAATTGTAGGTTATCGAGTCAAATAAAAATAAAATAAAATTTGATAATGATAATTTGCTAATTAGAATGTCACAACAAATCTAATAATGATAATCTAATAATCTAATAATAAGGCGTGTAAGATATCTAGATTTTGGAAATATATTTTAAACAAAATCAAACTTAACAAAAATTTTTGAAAAAATGAGAGGGTTTTTACTTTATCATACAAAGTATGAAAAAGTATTGTTATCGTGCGGAAAAAAAAAATTGAGATTTTGATGAATTTAGGCATATTGGGATCCCAGAAGCGGAAAATCATCATTTCCAAAAAATGTCTGTATGTATGTGTGTGTGTGTGTGTGTGTGTGTGTGTGGTCAAATTTTGTGTGCGCTCTACCTCAAAAAGTAATAGGAATTTTTTAACAAAATTTCGTATTTAGTTCATACATATTGAGACTTAGAACTGATTAGATTTTGGTTAAAATCGGTACACGGAAACTCAAAAAAAAAAATATTTTGTAAATAAAAAAAATAATTTTTTTCCTTTTCTTTAAATTTTATTTTTTTATTAAATTTTTCTCTATAATAATATTAAAAAAGTATTAATCAATAATCGTGTAAATATCCAATTTTTGAAAATATTCGTTTTTCAAATTTAAAAAAAAAAATTTTTTTCTTATTTTTAAAATTTTATTTTTTTATTATGTTCTGTTCCGTAATAATAATAAAAAAGTATTAATCAATAATCGTGTAAATATCCTATTTCTTTATATTTTTGTTATTTAAAAGTATGATAAAGTTATGGGCATGGGCACATCCGATTTTTTCTTTTTAAGAGAAAATTTAAATGAAATTAATTTATCAGAAATTAAAACGTAACCAGAGTTGAAAGTTGAAATTGTAAATATAATTAGTAACAAATTATTTTGCAAATAGAAAACATGTGACGGACAATTCGCCAAGTTTGTTACAAAAACTTGAGTCGTCGAAATAACCTAGTCCAATTTTAGAGAAAAAGGGGGAATTGACTATGCAACTATCCGTGAACAGCGGTCCAGTTAACTCGTCGTGAGGTGGGGTTCTAATAATTATACACGAACACTTTAACGTAAAGGGGGGGCATACAGACAAATAATAGGGATACGTCGCAAATAGAGAGGGTGCTATTCCAATGTTGGTGACAGATTCGGGATTGTCGTTGCCCGAAGATGATTTCACGTCGAACACCTATCTCTATGGTTAGAGGTTAGAGAACATAAACATTAAATACAAAAATAAAACGGTGATGTTAAAATGTATGTTAGTATGTACTCGAAGTTTTAATATACATTATGTAGATTAACGCTGGCAGAAAAATCTGGCAAAAAAAATGGCAAAATGGCAAAAAAAATGGCAAAAAAATTAGAAAAAATTTTCATATATAATATAACAAGTGCTCAAATTTCCATAAAAATTTTGTGTTGAATGTAACGAGTATTGGTTGCTAGGTAAATGCACGAGGGCGCGTAGCGCCAGAGTGCTTTTACCATCAACCGATACGAGTTGCATTCCACACAAAATTTAAATGGAAATTTTAGCATGCGTTATATTCATTAAGAAAATTCCATGCTAAAACTAAAAGATATTTTTTGACATAAATTGAGAAAAACAATATTCTAGATATTCTAGATATTATTATAACAATATTCTAGAAGGCTATTTTTGCTTAGAAGCTAAGTAACAAAAACAACAGAACAAAATAAATAAACATTATAAATAGTTACGTTATAATTATGACGACTGTCTCACGTTTTGGTGAAAACTCAATTGCTTCAATTAAAGAAGTAATTATTGATGGTGTACCAGAAAATACAAGAAAGTCCCATGCATCTGTCTGGAATCAATTTGAACTATTTTGTGCGGAAAGAAATTATTTGTTTAAAGCAGATACCCCGTTAGAAAATCTAAACCAAATTTTACTTGATTGGGGTTATAATATGAATCTGATGGAAGTGACTACAAAGAGTCTGTAGTAAAAACGATGTGGAATGTAACTGCAAAATTAATTCGTGAAAAATATTTTAATGAATTTAAGAGAAATGTCAACCCTTTTAGTGACATTGAATTTAAATTAGCTAGAGATGCACGTAATTCTAAGCGGAAACTTCTACAAATAGATCCGGAAAAAAGAAAGGTCAGTTCTTCTAACTTTAAACAAGAAGAATATGAAGAAATACTTTGTCTCTGGGATGAAAATACACCCGATGGCTTACAACGTCGATTTTATCACATTGCGGCTGTTGAATTAGCATGGCGCGGAAATGAAGGATCAAACTGTTTAGTTCAATATTTTGTGATAGAAAAAGATAACAAGAATGTTCCTACTGGACGAATTCAGTACAATCCGGTATTTACCAAAACAAGGCAGGGTGGAGATCAGAAATTAGCTGATAACAAGTGGCTGGTAAAAAATGTTGAAAATCCAGGCAGATGTCCTGTTAGGTATAAATTACAAATAAATTTGATTATAGTTAAAAATATACTAATTATGATTTTCCTTATAGATTATTCCAGAAAATGATTATTCCATCTAAAAGAACACCTGCGATAAAAACTGATCGAGTTTTTCTAACAGCGAATCCTAATTGGAAAAAGCCTGAATCTATTGGATGGTACAAAAATTGTCCTGTTGGTAAGAACACAATGTCAAAATGGACTAAAACATCAGCAGAAAGAATAGGAATTGACACGGAAAAAAATAAAGTAACAAACCATTCTAATCGAACCAGCGCTGTATCTCTTATGGTAAAAGCTGGAGTTCAACACCAAGAACTTATAAAACTCACGGGGCACTCGAATATCAGTTCGTTGAAACCGTATCTCCAGTTTGATCAAGACCATCATGAAAGAATTGTTAAAAAATTAAGAAGAGATGAAACCAACATTAATAACAAGAACTCCGCTAATAGTTGTGTCGATACAAATCAATCTCTCAGTAAAGATACAAAAATTGTGAATTATTATAACTGCAATTTTTCTGCCAATAACATCAATTTTTAAATGTATGGGTTTAGATTAAATATAAAATAGCGTTTCACATAGTAGGTACTTTATTATTAGCAATTTTTGGACCAATCAAAATTAAAACAGCGAAAATTGTACCAGGAACAATTTTCATTTTGAACCAATGAAAAACTTGGAAGGTGAAAATTGTGCCTGGTACAATTTTCGCTACTTGAATTTTGATTGGTCAAACTATTTGTTTGCATGGAATTCTCTATTTTTAATTTTTTCTGTTCGTTTAAATTACAACTTAGATATGTGAAATTTACACAAATTAATTTATTTTATTCACAATCGGTTAGTAATCAACACATTCCTGATTTTTAATAAGTTGGGAAGCCGTTTATTGTTTACTTTCACTAACCAACCAATCAGAAAGCTATTTTGTTTTACTTCCCAACCTACCTCAGGTCGGGAAGTGATCACTTCCCAACCTGCAATGTCGCATTGTCGGTTGGCAAGAAAAGGAACCAACAAAAAATGTGCGTCAAATTAGTTAAGGTTATGTCAAGTGTCAAGTACAATAATTGTATAAGTTTAGTACAAGCTAATTATAATCTAGCTTATTTTATTTTAGTTACTTTATAAGTTTTAAAACAATACTGTTAATTATTCAAAGTACAGTTTCAAATACAATTTTATCCTCATACATTGAGAAGTATCAACGGTTTCCAAAAGAAACCGAACACATGTTAGTAGCGAAACAAAAATACAGCTCAAGAAAACTTCAAAAAGTGTGCAGAATTATTGGATGTTAACAACATTGTTGAAGAGGATACTAATAAAGCGTTCAAAGACATGTGTACATCTAAACTACCCTAATACTTACGATGTATTCTTCACATAACTTTAGGTAATCAGTTTGAGTTAATTATTTGATCAATTAAAATTTTAAAACCAAATTGTTATTGCAGATTACAACAAACGAAGAAAAGCTGAAAGTTTTGTTTCGAAGGAGAAACTTAGTTGGTGCATCAATTATGAATTCTGTAGCAACCTTGAATAAGTCGGTAACTCGAAAGACGTAAATGTTCAGTAGGACCAAATTAAAGTTAAAGACTTAGTACTTGTTCACAATGTAAATAAGACATAACAAATACATAAAAAGTAAAAATTACAAATACAAATAAGACCTTAATCGAATATTGAATAATACTGTAGTTATTTTGTTATATGCAAAAGAACATTCTACATCATGTACTTGAAGATTTTAATATTATTCGATACTCCATTAAGCTTGTATTTGTATTTATATTTTTATGTCTTATGTTCGTTTACATACATTGTGAACAAACGCTTACATAATATTGATACAAATTACTCAAAATTGAATTATCTGCTTATTTACAAACAAAATATTGCTTTTTTGAATATTGAAGTGAAGATTATATAGTTTATTCACAATCGGTTAGTAATCGATACATTCCTGACTTGTAATAAGTTGGGAAGCAGTTTATTATTTAGTTTCACTGCCAACCAATCAAAAAGCTATTTTGTTTTACTTTCCAACCTACCCCAGGTTGGGAAGTGGCCACTTCCCGACCTGCAATGTCGCATGGATGGCAAGAAAAGAAACAAACCAAAAATATGCGTCAAATTATTTAGTTAAGGTTATGTCAAGTATCAAGTACAATTTATATACAAATTTAGTGCAAGCTAAATTATAATCTAATTTTATTTTAGTTACTTTATACGTTTAAGTTTAGCCAGAATAATTAAAAATTATTTAAGCAGTATAATATTAAAAACACGAAACAAATCTGTAAATTTGTTACTAATATAATATTTGCCAGTTGTCAACAAAAATTTTTTGTTTGACATAAACAGCAATTTGTTTTTAATATTTCATACTAACTTGATAACCAATTTTTATTTTCAAAAGTGAAATCAAATGAAAAGCAGTGTATAATTTAATTCAATTTTTAATTATTTCTTGTTTACAAACTGATTGTGAATAAAATAGTATACATACCTCGGTGTCAAGCTTCATTCCAGCGTCGCGCTTATAGTTGACTTCGGCGCTTCGCGCCTCAGTCAACTAACTTAGCGCTCGGCTGTAATGAATCATTTTCCACCTCGGCACGTAATATACTATTTCACAAAAATGGAATTACCTACTTATTCACGGTTGCTTCAGAATTAGTTACTTATAATTAGTACAGAATGCGTTTTAGTAAAAACCCTTGACATTTTAAAAATTTATTGTTAATTACAATTAAGTTATAAGTACAAAATTAAAGCTCGGTGTTCTTCTTAGAATCATAATTATTTATATTAATTGTCACATTAGACTGATTATAACTATTAATCGTAAGCGATATTCCATGCTCGTTAAATTTTAATTGTTGCGTTGAAGTTGATGAACAAGTTGAAGTTGAAGGACAAGAAGTTGAAGTTAAAGGGCAAGAATTTAAAGTTGAAGGACAAGAAGTTAAAGTTGAAAGACAAGAAGTTGAAGTTGATGGGCATGAAGCTGAAGATCGTTCTTGTCCATGATTATCAGTTGTAGTTGATATCATTTGTGCAATTTTTACTTGGCCATCTACCGAGTTTTCTACATAGCCTTCTGCTACAGCACTTGACTTCCATCCTCCTAATCGTTTTAATTGGAGAACATCTCCTCCGGTGTTTGCCAGCAGTGTAGCCGATGTACGACGGAAACAATGGCCAGTGTACGTATCGGCATTGTCCAAATTTAAAAAAGTTGCTATTTTTTTTGGAAATCCTGCAATAGAATTATGTCCAAATGGCTGGTTTGTAATTCTGTTAAATCTCCACTGCAGAAATAATCTATTATTTGTTATATTTTTTCGAAAATTTACGTATTGTCTCAATATTCCAATCCACTCTGGGTTGGTTATAATAAATGACCGAGGATGGTAAGTTTTTGTATTGGGAATAATTACACTAACTTTATTTTCAATAAAATGTATATCATCCATTTTCATTTGATATAATTCGTCACTTCGACAAGCACCGGAAATGCCAATTATTGCAGCAACCTAAGATATTTAAATAATTATATTAAAATTAAATAAATATGTATAAAAAATTGAAAGTTTTACCTTTTGAGGAAGAAACTCCATTGGCGCATTATTTAAAAAATTGTCTATATTTGATTTTGTAAATACACTAGATTTTTTTGGCTTATAACCAACGTTTTGTTTTTTTAAAAAAGACAGCAGTTTTGAAAACTTGGAAATGTCTACATTTTCTCGTATATTTAATGTTGTGCGCAGCATTGAATATGTAGCCCACAACGTCGATGCCTTTTTGTCCTTTGCCATTTCACTAAAATATGATAGCACAACACTTTCAGAGTTTATATTTTGCACCGCTTTAATTTTGCACCAATTTTTAAAAGTTATATAAGCTTTTTCATAGCGGAATTTGCTTTTTTCCGGTAACAAATTTTCGACCGCATTTTGCGCAGCTTCTCGTAGTTCGGGAGGCGTACATTTCAAATCGGACATATTGTTATTATAAAATTATTTAAACACCAATACAAAAAAACGCGAAACAAATCTATTATTTTTTGCCAAATAACAACACAAAATTTTTGTTTGACATAAATAGTAATTTGTTAATATTTTATAAACAATTGATGAATGCGTGGCCAACCGAATGTGCACCTACTTGATAAATTATATTTTATTTTTACAAATGAAATAAAATGAAAAGCAGTGTATAATTTAATACATTTTTAATTATTTGTTATTTACAAACCGATTGTGAATAAAATAGTATACATACCTCGGTGTCATGCTTCATTCCAGCGTCGCGCTTACAGTTGACTTCGGCGCTTCGCGCCTCAGTCAACTAACTTAGCGCTCCGCAGTAATGAAGCATTTTCCACCTCGGCACGTAATATACTATTACGTTTTGTAAAAATAAATTGCGATAACCACTTCCTAAAAGTTCCGTTTTCCGTGACTGTAACCACTTCTTAAAGTGACAGAAGATTATTGAAGGTAATTGTCAGTCAGCGGGGTAGAACGTGTATATTTTCGACAGGTTTTGATCGTTATTATATAAAAAACCGTGTAATCGAATTTGTTGTAAAGTTTCTTTTAATATTTAATAATAAAAATAATAATAATTGTAATATTTCCGAATTTCTACAGTTTTAGCAATAATGGTATTGAAATATTATATAATAATTCAAAGTTAAATCAAAATAATCAAGAACTCAACAATGATAGACATGTTTCGACCTTATAAGGTCTCATCAGTATCATATAGTTGAATTCTTGAAAATATTGATTTGATTGTTCACCTTATATAGAATTTTCATATAGGTTCAATCCTCAATGCCCGCCTGTACTATCCTTATGACATGTCATTTCGACCCCTTTGGAAAGTGCTCCGTAGAACAACCTGCGTTTATAATTTGAATATTATATAAAAAATCGGATGTGGCCATCACATAACTTTCCGAATATTATTTATATATAGAATAGAAAAAAAAAATTAAAAATAAAAAAAAATAAAAATAAATAAAAAAAAAAATAAAAAAAAATTTTTAGAAAAAATTTTATAACACAAAAGTTGTAGGTAATTTGATATGGATAATTTTTGTCTTAATAAACTTTTACCTATTTCATTGCGTTTCGGAGTTATAATGGATTATGTTTTATCGCTTCAAGTAAACCCCCCGTTCCCCCCATACGATTTTATCCATTTTCAATAGGCTTCGTGCCACAACAGATAAAAACTTAAATTTAAAATTTGGGGTGATTTTGTTATTTCGTTTGGTTGCTATCGTGTTCACAGACATACATACACACACACACACACACACACACATACACACATACAGACATTTTTCAAAAATTGTAGAAATGGTTTAAGGGAACCTCAAAACATAAAAATTTTATGAAGAAATTGGGGGTCAAATTTTTTTTTTAATTTTTTTAAATTTTTTTGGATTTTTATATTAGAATTTGTAAATTAATAAACGATTTATAATCGAATAAATGACTTGAACAATTATTAAAATCTAAATATTTTTTTTCAGGTTCAGCACCGCCATCACGTATGGGATCAAGAATTGAACTATCTAAACCTAAATCAAATGAAAGTGCATCTGCTCCTGTTACGCCTCGATGTAGTCCACCAGTATCACCTAAGCACATATATATGCATAGCAAAAAGTGTAACGTTTTAAAAGAAGATTCTAATCTTTCTAAAACGTAACAGGCACTACTGTGCATGCATTAGTTAGCAAGCCAATAAGCGCCGTTAATAAGCCATCCATTGTTAGCAATAAGTGCTCAAATATGTTTTTACAATTTAAATAAAGAAATAAATATGGTTACAAATAGTTAATTAATTTACTTAGCACATATTGTGTTAGCAGTGGTATAATAGTCATCGGATGTTCAGCACATTTGTGAGAGAAATAAATTGTTTCTTGCTCGTCAACTCATGAAAATCAGTGTCCAATCAAATTTGAGAACCGAATATTCAAACGTCACCGTTGACATTAGTGTTGCATTTCTGTTTGTTCATTTTGCAAGTTCTTTTGAGTTTAAAATTTAAAATTGGTTGCTCTACGAATTATTATTCGTATATATTGATATGTTTTTTACTCATTTTAATTAATTCGCCGGCCCTTTTTGTAAAATGCACTTTCCTCTACTATTTAATTAAGCTTAAACTCACTAATAAAACAACTTTTTGAAAATAATTTATAATTTATTCACATAAAAAAAAAATTTTTATCGGAAAAAACATAATCAAAGTGAGCTTTCCGAGTCTTCTCTCGGGTGAGAAAGCGAAGCATTCCTAGTTACACACGGCAATAATTACAGAGGAATAACTCTACTGCCTGTCGTATATAAAATACTGTCTTCCCTAATACTAAAAAGGCTAAAAATACACTCCGAAAAAGTCCTAGGAGAATACCAATGGGGATTTAGGGAAGGAAGGTCAACGACAGATGCGGTTCATATACTAAAGCAACTTACAGAAAAATTCCATGAATACGGGATGGAGCTGCACATGATGTTCATAGACTTCCGGCAGGCCTTTGATACTGTAAAAAGAGGACAGCTGATGTGAATAATGAGAGAACTCAAAATCCCAGAAAATCTGATAAAATTGGTATTCATGGCGCTGGAAAACTCAAAAAGTACAGTCCGAGTTAGGGAAGGAGAGACTGAAGAATTTAATATAAATGCAGGAGTGAAACAGGGAGATGCCCTGTCAGCAACTTTATTCATCCTGATGATAGAGAAATAGGGCTGCAAATAAACGAGAAAAAGACAAAGTACATGCGGAATGGAAGGAGAAATAACCAGAAAACGAACCTAAAAATAGGACATTGCAATTTTGAAGAAGTAGACACCTTTAAGTACCTTGGTGTGAGAGTTAAGAATAGAGGTGATAGAAAAGAAGAAATAAGAAAGAGGTTGCAGGCGGGAAACGGAGCATTTTATGCTAATAAGAAGACATTGAAAAACAGAAACATAAACAAGAAGACGAAAATGAAAATTTATAAGAGCTTAATAAGACCAACGATAACGTATGCAGCCAAAATATTATGCATGACATGCAGGGATGAAAAACGTTTGAAGGTGTTTGAGGGGAAGATAGTGCGATCGATTATGGGTCCAAAAAAACTGAAAACAACAGATGGAGAGCTAGAAGGAATAATGAGATTGAGGAAGAACTGGAATTTGAAGATATTGTAAGTGCTTGTTCACAATGTACGTAAGACATAAGATGAACATAAGACATACATAAAACGTAAAGTTGAACTAGTAGCAAATCAACGTAAGTGTTAACAGTGTGCCTACGTAATTCTTAGGTTTACGTAGTTCTTATGTTCGGATTACGTTGGTACATAGGATTGAAATGATTTCAATTTTATGTATTTCTTACGTTACCTTTAGTGAAATTTGTGATTTGAAGTTGGTAGTGTTTGGTTATTAGTTAAAATAAATTGACATTAACATAACCTGACATAACTTTATAATTTGACTAGTGTCAAAATAATTAATTTGATTGAGAAAAACAACCGTGTAATCGAAATCGTTGTAAATTTTGTTAATGTTTAATAATAAAAATTAGCATAATTGTTATATTTCTGAATTGCTACAGTTTTACCAATAATATTATTATTATTAAGTAGCGTTACATTCCGAAGAATTGAGATGCGCGTTAGGGCTTACGAAATCTTTTTTTGAGGAGGATTGGTCCTTTTACAGCTTAAAAATTCTCAAATTCTCGAAAATAGGTCAAACACGGGCCGCTCCGCGGCCCAAAACGTGTCGAAATTTCTTAAAATCGATAAGATTTTATTATATAAGACTAGCCTAGAAAAAGCGGCTACCGCCGCTTTTTTAGGCTAGTTCGCCCTATCGGGCTCATTAGCGGCCTACAGGCCGCAACGGCGGCCTGCGGCCGCCAGTTGGTAGTTGGTAATATTCGAGTAGCGCACGAGGAGAGATGGTATCGAACCGAGCGAGCAAAATATTTTAAGTGGCAATTGATTATTAATTGCAATACGATTTGATATTTTTCTTTTACTCGCGCTGCTGCACATGGTAAATTTATAAATTTTATAAACCATACAAAAATTTGGACCGGCGAGAAGCTATTCGCAACGTGCGTGTCTGTTAGTATGTACTCGAAGTTTTAATAAACCTTATTAACAATGGTAGTCGTCGTTAAAAGTTGAAATTGTAAATATAACCTAAGAAATTATTCTACAAATAGTAAACATACGTTCATCTTCACATATGCTTTTAATGTAATTAAAAATAACTTTAAATTAGAAAATTAAAATTTTCTAACATTTTAGTTTAACTTAACCATTTCCTAAAAGTTCCGTTTGCCGTAACTATAACCACTTCTTAAAGTGACAGAAGATTATTGTAGGTTATGAATTATGATGAAGCTCTTGTCAATCAGTGGCGTCCTGTATGTATATTATCCAAGGGTATTTATTGTTTTTAATAGTATGTATTTTAATAAATTTAATTTATTCAAATAAAAATAAAATAATACCACATAAATAGATTCAAAAACGAAATCTTTTCAATTTAAAATTTTCAAAGTCAAAATTAAAAAAAAAAGGATATTGTAACACGTCAATTTGTAGACAAAATATTATTGCGAAAAAATACATACAAATTCAAATATTTCTAACATTTTTTATTGAAAACTATTTACAGAATTAATTTTCACAAAGAAATAAAAAGAAAATAAACTCAATTTCAATAAATATTTTTATAGAGCTTCAAAAAGTAACCCTCTTATTTAATATTAAAATTGTTAATAATAAATCTAATAAGTTAAAGCAATTAAATTTTTTCGAAAATTTCCTGAATGTCCTCATCTTTTTTTTCAAGCTTTTACTTTAAGGAATTTTTTAAATTTTTTAAAAAAAAAATTTTAAAGGGCGCAATAAAAGGAGATATGGGTAATTCAATACAATACATAAAAATAATTGCGTTTGCAATATAACTTGTATTTTCATTTTTTTTAATTTGTTTTAAAATTTATGAAATTCACACACGTTCATGGGCTTCGCTAGAGTCAAATGAGTACTAAGATTTTCAAAATTTTTACAACAATTTCAACCTTATATTAAAGGATTAAATCGAATCGGGCAAGACAGGTATTTAAATAAACGAAACAAAAGTAGTTTAAAATCATAACGTTTCGTAAAATTATTCCAGTCGCTAGCTTCAACCAATGACACCCCTTATTCATTCTCGAGTTGGACTCGCCCAAAACGAATATCGAGTTCTGCACATGGCGGATGGCGCATTGTGCTTAACAAAATTAATATTGTGAAATTGTTTCCGTTCATATTTACTTATTGTTTAATCATTGATCAGGTATGTATTATATAATAATATCCATTATACTTTAATTATTACGATGTAATATTAATTTCTCTTTCGACTTTTTTCGTTGGACGTTTGAAACATAACCTAAATTTATTATTTAATATTTATTTATTTAATATTTGATTTACTATTTATACCGTTAGTACATTGAAAGAGTCAAATAATATCAAATTTGTTATAATTATAATTAAAATGAAGCGTATACGTGTATCATCGAGGCACTTTAAACGAATGGGGGATTCTGTAAAGTGTGCCAACTTCGAAAATGCTCGGACTTTTTTAAGAAGCTTTTTTTAGAAAAATTTTATGCCAACATAATCTAATTTTAAATCTGAAGATGTTAAACATTACACGAAAGTAAAATAATTTTCTTTTTAAGAGAAAACTGAAATTAAAATAAGTTACCAGATTTCCCTACATAAAATGTATGGTGGCAACCTGGAAAAGTTGGAATAATGTAAATATAACCTAACTTTAATTATGTTAATCCTATTTATTATCCAGGATTATTCGATAATTATGTCTTTATTTACTATATAGGAGTTTATTTTAGTATTTTAACAACGATTTGAAACATTGATATTAAATATGACTATCTTAGAACCCAGAGATGTATCAACTCCACTCCGATAGTGCAAAAAAGAACTTCTTGCTAAAAAATTTATGGAGAGCAACGCCAAACACAAGCAATGAGGTATGGTAAAAATAACGAATCCAAGGCCAGGCGAGAATATAGTAAAACTCTTCAAGATGGTTTCTGGATTGTAACTGCCGGTTTGATGGTGCATAAAAATTATCCATTTTTTGGAGCAAGCTTTGATGGAATAATAATGAAAAGTAATAAAATAGAACATATTATTGAAATTAAATGCCCCCAAGTGTTAGAACGATGTCCTAATATAACTAACTTTGATTCTTTTCTTAGCAAGAGTCAACTAAGTAATTTTTTTTTAGAAAAGAAAAATAATGAAATTTCTATCAAGAAGAACCATCCATACTTATGTCTTTAATTATTTTGGATATAGAAATGTGCGTTCTTGTTGTTTGGACCCCTAGACAAATCCTTACCATGCCGATTTTTCAGCGCGATTATGAAGATATTGTTGAAGAAATCAAAATTGCTATTCCTCGTTTCTATTGTAACATTTACGTACCAGAAATGTTTGCAATGAGAACAGTACGAAATTTAAATCCCATTAAATTAGATATTTTGTAATCGGCAATCTTTTTTACATAATTTTATAACTTACTTTTTAAATTTTAAATAATACAATAAAAATAAGCTACAAGTTTTAAATATAATTTCTTTAATTGTTTGCTTGTTGATATAATGATATTTTATAATATTTATTATAATAATTTTAAATGTATATTTACTAAACAGTCTTCAAAGTTGACTAAAAAACAAACTACTGTAAACATGTTGGATAATATTGGCAATAATAAGATTGGGCATTGTTTTTTTAAAATCCTATAACATTTAATGCGACTTATAGCTCTTTCAATGTGAACTTCGTGATTTTGCAATTTTTTTTGTAAGTAATTCTTCTTCTGCAGTCAACCTTGATCTTCTCATAAGGAGCGGAGGTGTATAAAGCTTGATATGTAATTCGTTAGCTAAATCGTGTATTAGAAATCCTCGATCGGTCATTACTGTATCATTTTCTTAAGTTTTCAAATCAAAAACTTCACTGTGTTGGGCATGTTTGTAATTCGAGAAGGTATTGCCTTGTTGTTTAAAATTTGAAGGTATTTCCATAATTATTTCGGTAGCATCTAATACTATCGTAATATTATTACCTTCAAAATTTTGAAAATGATGGGGGCACTTTTTTTAAATTTCGAGCACCTTTGAATACTTCCTTTGAATATAATATAGTGGATTTACTTGCACCACAAAAATACGACAATTTGTCCAAGGTAAAACCTCGTCTCAATCGAATCAACGTCATGCACAGTCGATCTTTATTGGACCAATTTTGTTTTTTCTTTTTTAAGAAAAAGAGGTTGATGTTGAATATTATAATCATCAGCAGTTCGTGCATATTTTAGAGAATCCATAACACTTTCATCTAAAAATGTATACAGGGATTCAAATTGCAATATTTTCAATCCGGTGAAGTAATTAAACCGGATTGAATTACTTTTTAAATTCTGATATGACAAAGTGTTTATACTTTCCTCAGTTTGAACTCCTGTGTCAATGTAATTCTTATTTACAACACTGTCGTCACGAACAACTTCAAAGTTTTCATTATTTAATCCTATAACGCTTGTATCGAAAGATTCTTCTTGTAAGACTTCTGTATCACTCTGGGAAGCTTCGAGTTTGGCAAATGGCAATGGATCTGAATCACTGGTAAACTTTCCTGTAAAATGTTTATGACATATGTAAGTCCATCGACTAATATTCTCTATATTTAACTTATTATTACCACATAGTCTCAACCATTTTTCACATTTCTTACGTTGTCTCTTGGCTTTTGGAAATGGGTGAAATGCAAGTCTTTTTTGGATATTCGAGTTGCTTTTACAATCTTTATAATAACATTGTTTACCCATTTTGATGATTTTAAACTACTACAATAACCTCTTATATATTAATTTGTTCTAAATAATCTCTTATACCTTATAGTTAATAAAGACATAATTATCAAATAATCCTGGATGATAAATAGGTTTAACATAATTAAAGTTAGGTTATATTTACATTATTTTAACTTTTCCAGGTTGCCACCATACATTTTGTATAGGGATATCTGGTAACTTATTTTAATTTTAATTTTCTCTTAAAAAGGAAATTATTTTACTTTCGTGTAATGTTTAACATCTTCAGATTTAAAATTAGATTATGTTGGCATAAAACTTTTTTAAAAAAAGCTTCTCAAAAAAGTCCGAGCATTTTCGAAGTTGGCACACTTTACAGAACTCCCCCATTGTTAAGCAACAGACCAATGATATTTTAACATTAGTAAATACCGATGACACTGCTAATGATGATTCTTCAGATGATTCCCCAGTTGATTCGATCATAAATATTCCAGATAGTTCAGACAGCCAACTTGATATGATATATGAAAATATCGATAACAATTTTTCGACTAGTAATGTACTACCTATATTAAATAGTACCCTTCTAAATTCGGTTCCTTCAACTTCCACTGATAACACTGATGATTTATTTAACGCTACTACTGGTTTTGCATTAAATTATATAAATAAACCTGAACATAATATTGATATTCCTACTCGATTAAGGCAGTGGGCAATAGATTTTAATATTTCCCACTCAGCTATGTCCGGGTTATTAAAAATATTGTGTGATATACCAACGCTAAATTCATTGCCAAAAGATGCACGGACGTTTTAGCATACTCCTCGCCAAACAATAACAAGAAGTGTAAGTCCCGGCTTATATTGTCATATTGGTATTAAGAATTGTTTGAACCAATTACTTACTGGTATTGTAATAACTGAGGATACCACTATAGATATTGGAATAAATATTGACGGTTTGCCGTTAAGCAAAAGTTCAGGAAGTCAATTATATCCAATATTGTGCATTTTACTAAGTACCGAATTAAGTGGTTGTATAGCTGTTGCTGGTATTTATCACGGCAATAAAAAACCAGCAAATTTTAATAATTTTTTAGAAGAATTTGTTGACAAAGCAATTCTTTTAACTAGTAACGGAATTCAAATACAAAATTACACTTTAAAATTTAAAATAAAAATGTACCTTTTTGATGCAGTGGCGAAAGCTAGCGTATTATACATAAAAGGACACTCAGGCTATTTTTCTTGCACAAAATGTAAGAAAGAAGGTGATTATATAGATAATCGTGTATGTTTTCCGGAATTAGATTTTATTAAACAAACTGATAATGATTTCTTAATGCAGACAAACCCAGATCATCATACTGGACATTCATATTTAGAAAAAATACCAGGCATTGGTTTAGTTACAGAGGTACCTCTAGATTACATGCATCTAATATGCTTAGGGGTTATGAAAAAACTTTTAGTATCTACGTGATGTTTTGGCTCTCCCCCTCATAAACTTTCAAGCACGGTAATTCTTAAAATGTCTGAATATTCTGAACATTGTGCTAAATTTATACCCTTTCGATCTCTTAAGGAATCTAAACGATGGAAGGCCACAGAATTTAGGCTTTTCCTGTTGTACACTGGACCAATTATTCTTAAGGATAATATTGAAAATACAAAATATAATCATTTCTTATCTTTGCATGTAGCTATAAGAATAATGTCAAATGACAAACACTTAGAAGAATTATCGGAATATTCAAATTCTTTATTACGACATTTTGTAGAATCATGCAAAATTATTTACGGATCAAAATTTTTAACCCATAATGTTCATAATTTGTTACATTTAATTGAAGATGTACGTAAATTTGGAAATCTAAATTCTTTTAGCAATTTTTCAAGTGAGAATTATTTACACGAATTAAAAAATTTAGTTAGAAAGCCAACTGATGTTTTACCTCAAATAGTACGTCGTTTATCCGAAAATAATTTAAATAGAACTTATGCCAAAAATAGTAGCAACGATTTTAACGAGAAATTTTTATTACGTCAGGCTTATAACGGTGGTAAAATTATAGATGATTGTTCAGAACCTCAGTACAAAGAAGCTAGTTTTAAAAATTTTACACTTAAACTTACAAAAAGAGATAGTTGCTGTGGACTACAAGATGGTTCTGTAATTGAAATTGAAAATATGGCTTATTGTCACAAATTGAATACAGAAGTTCTAATTGGAAGACAGTACACTATTTTATCTGAATTTTACACTATTCCGTGTTCTTCAACAATTTTAAAAATATTTAAAGTGAACAATTTATCTGAGTACGCATATTGGCCTTTAACTGAGGTGGTCAATAAATTCGTCCGTATTCCATATAAGGACGAAACCATTATTTTTCCCATGTTACATATTTAATTGAATTCAAATTGTTATAGGCGTCGTAAAAAAAATATATTTCCGATTTTTATCTAGTATTAGAATCTGTAGCTGTTGTTTAACAATATCAAAAAAATGTACTAATACTTTTATCTTTTATCCCACGTTGGTATATAAGCATCCATAATAATTACGTATTTATTTATTTTATATTATATTTTATAATATTTACGTACATTAATTATCAAGAAACTCATTTTTTATCCTTATTCCAATTCACCAGAAGTAGAAATATATATTTGTCTTATTTTCTTTGGTATTTATTATTTCTTTTTTTTTTCGTAATACTTATAATCCTTAGAAAAAAATGGCTGGTTGGTATATAGCACGTTTTCTTAACGAAGACAACACGTAAGCAACACGTGGACCACTCATAAAATTAAGCTTATAAGCGACAAACTTTTTACCAAGTTTGTGATTGCAACGTCGATGGCAACGAAAGCAAAATTTTCGTCAGATTTATCTGCAGCGGAAGAATGCTTACCAGAGAAACGAAAGCGACATAAGCGCAGTAACTTTAGCAGTTCATCATCATCATCTTCAGAAGAAGACATTTTATTTAAGAATTTACCTTCATTTATCATATATATATATCAAAAAGTAAGTTTATGTTTTAATTATATTTTAATGAACATTGTTTAATTATTATTTCATTTTGCAGAAACCACAATATTGCCAATGAGCAATAATAGTTTATTTGAAGACAATGATTCTACAGAACTGGGTAAGTATCACTTCACATATTAAATCACATATTAAAACAGTCACTTATATTTTATTTATTTTTTTGGGCATGCATTATAGATACTGAAAAGTATACCCAAGAGGTACAATACCGACCGCCATGTCCACCAACAGAAATATTGAAAAGTTAGTTAAACATGAATGTTATATATATACAATATATAAAGTTAATTTAATTATTATTTTGCTATACATAGATGCTATTGGAGGAAGTACTCCTACCAAACATACCTCTGCCGAAAATGTATCAGCTCGTAAGAATATTTACCATTATTATTACTTATTTTATAATTAACGTTTATAATTTTATAGATACTCAAAGATTTGAAGAACAAGTGATCCGCCACTTAACAGCAATAAATATAAGAGTGAAAGACAACACTAATTTATTAGAGCTAATCAACAACAAAATTGACTTGATTCAAAACATCAGCATTAACAACAACGGTGCAGATGACAACAGTAGTCTTGATATTTTGAAAAACTTTCCTTTGTCAACTATTGAAGAATTAGATGACGTTGAACAATTGTTACAAAATGACAACAATTTTTCTTATTTGGTTAGTTTTGTATTTCATATAATCGTGTGTATTATACATAATTTATGTCGATTATTTTAATTCTAGGTGAAATATTTGGCTCGGCTTGGTGGAGACACAGTTGGGGAGTACGTCAGACGCATCATGACTAAACTGTTAAATGATAAATTAGCAGTTCAATACAGTTGGATTGGCCATAAAGGCAAAAAGAAATTTTCAATTTTAAAGCTAGGTACTGTTTTGCCAAGTACGTGTAAAAGTCTTCTTTATAGCGGGTATTTTATTTATCAAATTTTTCAGAAAAAAACCTTCAAATTGACACAAAAAAAAACGTGATATATTTTTCATTAACCACATATTATTAACATAATTTATGAAGTAAACTGCAATAATTTTTATTGACTTATAAATTCAAAATAAAATACCTTAATTTTATATTAATACATTTTATTTTATTCGTAATATTACCGATACCTCAACACCTTTGGGTACAAATGAGAAATTCTGATTTTGATTGATTGATTGAATATTACCGATTACTATTAAAACTTTTTTGTAATTGCAGAGGCGGTACAGCATATAACCCAAACAGCTACTGATAAGCAAATAGAAATTCAAGCAGCAAAATGGCTAACTAAAGCTACTGAAAGGCTAAAGAAGAAAAATCAAGCACCAATAAATAAAGAAGCACAATAATTATTATAGAGTTCGTTTATTATTTATTTAAATTTATTATTTAATTTTTTGCTTTGTATTAATTTGTAATAAGAGTTCAATGTTTATTTATGTTTTTATTTTAAAGTTTATATATAAATAATAAATTTATATTTTACAAATTGTTGAGTATAGAGATCTTTTAAATCAATTTAAATTGACCGACGTTTCGAGTCTTCTTATAATTGACCCATTTTCAAGGCTAAAAATTATACAATAAAAATAAAATTATTAAAAAATTTAAAAAAATATTTTTACATGAAATTGACGAATTTTTTGACAAAATAATGTCATAGTAATGATGTTATATTAATTATGTGAAAAATAAAAATAAAAACAAATGAATTATTTAGTTAGCATAAAAATACTTTTTAAAATTTTTCAAAAACTTTTACAATTAACAATATAAAAATTAAAAATTAAAAAGAATTTGACCAAGGATTATCATAAGGTTTTCATTATATCCAGGATGTATTTATATCCACCATGAAAAAATTGCACATCTCGTTTATCATTCATGGTATTAGAATTTATATGGATATTGATGGCCTCTTTTATTTTACGTTTCTTATCTATCTTTTCCCTAGCCAGTATTCTGATATTCTCACGTTTTATGGAACGAGAGTTTTCGGTCATATGTTTGCATAAAGCAGTAAAAGTATTGTCATCTTCCTCACGGAAGAAAACGCGGGCATTTTTGATATCTCTTAAGTGTTCTTTTATGCGAATACCTAATTTCCTAGAATTGTGATATTTTTTAAATATTCATCCAACAATTTAGTATATTTCTCCTAGGTCTTCATAATATTCTGAGAATAATTTACAAAATAATTAAAATGTTATTTGAATATTTCGAGAACAATTTCTGTATATTCACTCCAAGTTCTAACAATATTCGCAGAACATTCTTTAAAATATATGCATAGCATATTTACAGAACATTGTTTAAGGGGACATGGGAATATTCTAAGCATTGAATACTATTATACATACAACTATACAACTATACATACAACTATTGTAGTGGAATGCTACCGAGATTTTGCCCCCCTAAAATTTTACTAACAAAAATTTTTTTATCAATCTCGATAGCCTCCTTTTCTTCAAATTTGCCGACTAGCTTACTCAATCTCAGAACAGAGACGTCCCAGGGCATGGATTGCTTCTGTCTCAAACCAATAATTGTGTGGGGTAATAAAATTGAAATTGACCAACGATAGCTAGGTTTATTTAAAAACAAATTAATTTAGCGGTTAATATCGCTTTTTGACTCGTTAGTGTTTTGGTGTGTAGTCCGTGGTCCCTGAACTACATTTACGGTTTTAATAAGGAATCTAAGTTCAGTGACCATTGACTACTTTTGTGTCGAATATGTGAGGAATTTGTACAAAAAATGATTAACTAAAAATAATATTGTCTTTGTATCAAATGAAATTTTATAATTGAATAAAAAAATAGTTCCACTGTGTTTAAATTTTATAATTGTTTTAAGTACCTGATACCGATGATAGGTGACGCTCAGTTCACGCAGGTAGTTCTTAACTTCCGTGTAGTTATCTCGATCCTCGTAAGTTGTAACCGGTGTTTTCCTTCTGCTTTGTTATTGAAGTTCGGCTCCAGCGAAATTTGTGGTGTTGTCGTAAAAATAATAAACTCATACGTTTTATCCAATTTTATTCTCCATAAGGGCACTCATTAAATTTTACAGGTAGGTAAAATTTTTAATACTTTCCAAATTCCAAAATGTCGGACCACTCGCGTCCTTTTAATCCTCTTATCAATTCTAACTTTGCTCTAATTTTAGCAAATAAACGAAGCGTTAGCGCATTCTTCACTCGATCACACCTTATGGCACTCTTAAAAAGCACTCTGATGACTTCACCTGTAATACTCAGGCAAATCGCTACCAAAAATTACGCTTAAAAACGTGGAACGCTCAAAAATCGTCCACCGGCCTCACGTGTTTCCACGCTTATCTCCACACTCCAACTTTTCTGGTAATCTTTTTCAAAAATGTACAAGGTGAACCAAACGTATTAAACACTCTTTGTTTTAGATTTTATGTCGAACTACAGTCACTCGCACCCGGATAAATTAGCAATAAAAAACAAAATTATCGTGTTGACAGCGTGTGGATTTGTAACAATTTTAAGTCTTTATTTTTGTTCTTAAATAATAAAAACCGATTTGCAGGCTATGAACAAATCTAATAACCGCGGTACAAAAAAACAATTATTGGTCCGTCGTTCCATGACACTATATTATTAAAGTAGATACCATAATAAATAATTTCTTAAAATATTCTTTAACCTTTTTGCTCCGGGGATTTTTTCGTTAAAATTGACCTCACATTTTAGCTGAATTTCATGACTTAAACGAATGAACTTCTAATGACAAAGCGCCACTCGGAGTGCTGGTCCATATCCTAGTAAGCACAAAAATATTCTGATAATATTCTGTGGATCATCTGTAAATCTTCCTAGATGTACTCAGCATATGCTTAGAATATTCCCATGTCCCCTTAAACAATGTTCTGTAAATATGCTATGCATATATTTTAAAGAATGTTCTGCGAATATTGTTAGAACTTGGAGTGAATATACAGAAATTGTTCTCGAAATATTCAAATAACATTTTAATTATTTTGTAAATTATTCTCAGAATATTATGAAGACCTAGGAGAAATATACTAAATTGTTGGATGAATATTTAAAAAATATCACAATTCTAGGAAATTAGGTATTCGCATAAAAGAACACTTAAGAGATATCAAAAATGCCCGCGTTTTCTTCCGTGAGGAAGATGACAATACTTTTACTGCTTTATGCAAACATATGACCGAAAACTCTCGTTCCATAAAACGTGAGAATATCAGAATACTGGCTAGGGAAAAGATAGATAAGAAACGTAAAATAAAAGAGGCCATCAATATCCATATAAATTCTAATACCATGAATGATAAACGAGATGTGCAATTTTTTCATGGTGGATATAAATACATCCTGGATATAATGAAAACCTTATGATAATCCTTGGTCAAATTCTTTTTAATTTTTAATTTTTATATTGTTAATTGTAAAAGTTTTTGAAAAATTTTAAAAAGTATTTTTATGCTAACTAAATAATTCATTTGTTTTTATTTTTATTTTTCACATAATTAATATAACATCATTACTATGACATTATTTTGTCAAAAAATTCGTCAATTTCATGTAAAAATATTTTTTTAAATTTTTTAATAATTTTATTTTTATTGTATAATTTTTAGCCTTGAAAATGGGTCAATTATAAGAAGACTCGAAACGTCGGTCAATTTAAATTGATTTAAAAGATCTCTATACTCAACAATTTGTAAAATATAAATTTATTATTTATATATAAACTTTAAAATAAAAACATAAATAAACATTGAACTCTTATTACAAATTAATACAAAGCAAAAAATTAAATAATAAATTTAAATAAATAATAAACGAACTCTATAATAATTATTGTGCTTCTTTATTTATTGGTGCTTGATTTTTCTTCTTTAGCCTTTCAGTAGCTTTAGTTAGCCATTTTGCTGCTTGAATTTCTATTTGCTTATCAGTAGCTGTTTGGGTTATATGCTGTACCGCCTCTGCAATTACAAAAAAGTTTTAATAGTAATCGGTAATATTCAATCAATCAATCAAAATCAGAATTTCTCATTTGTACCCAAAGGTGTTGAGGTATCGGTAATATTACGAATAAAATAAAATGTATTAATATAAAATTAAGGTATTTTATTTTGAATTTATAAGTCAATAAAAATTATTGCAGTTTACTTCATAAATTATGTTAATAATATGTGGTTAATGAAAAATATATCACGTTTTTTTTTGTGTCAATTTGAAGGTTTTTTTCTGAAAAATTTGATAAATAAAATACCCGCTATAAAGAAGACTTTTACACGTACTTGGCAAAACAGTACCTAGCTTTAAAATTGAAAATTTCTTTTTGCCTTTATGGCCAATCCAACTGTATTGAACTGCTAATTTATCATTTAACAGTTTAGTCATGATGCGTCTGACGTGCTCCCCAACTGTGTCTCCACCAAGCCGAGCCAAATATTTCACCTAGAATTAAAATAATCGACATAAATTATGTATAATACACACGATTATATGAAATACAAAACTAACCAAATAAGAAAAATTGTTGTCATTTTGTAACAATTGTTCAACGTCATCTAATTCTTCAATAGTTGACAAAGGAAAGTTTTTCAAAATATCAAGACTACTGTTGTCATCTGCACCGTTGTTGTTAATGCTGATGTTTTGAATCAAGTCAATTTTGTTGTTGATTAGCTCTAATAAATTAGTGTTGTCTTTCACTCTTATATTTATTGCTGTTAAGTGGCGGATCACTTGTTCTTCAAATCTTTGAGTATCTATAAAATTATAAACGTTAATTATAAAATAAGTAATAATAATGGTAAATATTCTTACGAGCTGATACATTTTCGGCAGAGGTATGTTTGGTAGGAGTACTTCCTCCAATAGCATCTATGTATAGCAAAATAATAATTAAATTAACTTTATATATTGTATATATATAACATTCATGTTTAACTAACTTTTCAATATTTCTGTTGGTGGACATGGCGGTCGGTATTGTACCTCTTGGGTATACTTTTCAGTATCTATAATGCATGCCCAAAAAAATAAATAAAATATAAGTGACTGTTTTAATATGTGATTTAATATGTGAAGTGATACTTACCCAGTTCTGTAGAATCATTGTCTTCAAATAAACTATTATTGCTCATTGGCAATATTGTGGTTTCTGCAAAATGAAATAATAATTAAACAATGTTATGTTGTTAATTAAACACAATTCGCCGCTGGCGTTTAGAAGCCGGCGAGTATTTATCAGTGCTGGCGAAGTTCGGCATGTTCAACTTTGGTAGCTAGAAGCGGCGACTAAAGATCACGTGACCGCTGGCACCAGCCGGCAGCGCAATCTGACCACTATCACTTTTAATCAGCAGCGAGTAATTCTAATAATTACATTCTAAAGGTAGTTTTTTGTAAAAAGGTTATTAAAAATTTTTTTAAATTAGTATTAATGTCCGAGGTAAAGTGGACTGCGAAGGAAATTATTTCTTTTCTATGCAAAGAATTTCGCATTTTGTTTGACAGAGTTGGCCGCCGCTGCTTGCTGGTGCTTCTTACCAGCCGCGTCTTACCAGCGCTGGTAAGAAGCCTAATGTGACCCGCGCTTAATCGAAATAGTTGTTTTTTAAAATTTTTTTGTTTTTTAAAAATTAACATTTTGTTAATTTATTTAATAAAAAAAATAATAATAATTGTTACATTTCTAAATTGCTACAGTTTCACCAATAATATTATTATTATTAAGTAGCGTTACATTCCGAAAAATTGAGATGCTCGTTAGGGTTTACAAAATCCTTTTCTGAGGGGGATTGGTCCTTTTACAGTTTAAAGTAATATTTTATGCATTTTCTAGAGATTAAGATGTTTTTTTGCTTCGATTATTATGTTTCTCCATCTCTCTCTGTCGTGTAAGAATAACGATCGTGATCCACATTTGTGAATTTACAAATTTTAATTTTCACGATATTATGATAATTTTTATATTTGTGGCAAAGGTTACAGGGATGTTTATATTGCTGTTATAACATTAACTTTGGGAAAAATCACGATTAATATTTTACGAATCAGCAGTTTATCCGACACGTATTCTACAAAAGTGTGACTCACTGTCGTAATTCACTACCCATGTCAACGGAGCTTTATAATACTCGAAAAAGCTTGTAATTGCCTAATTGTGCAACAAAATTTTCAGGGTTATATTTATATTTTAAACGATCTGTTATTAAAGTTAGGTTAGGTAGGCCAGATACTAATTGAAACAAGTAAAGATCTTAAAAAATTTAAATTGTCATTTAAATTATTATATAAGAGAATAGGCAATTTGATTTTCAATTATATTTTCAATAAAAATGAATTTTAATATCGATTTTACAATGTAACAGTCAATTTGTAAATTTGAATATTGACTTAAATTCGGACTCGACCAAACCAAAGTCTACATCATTTTTTTCAAGCATTAACATGAAGAAATTTTTTTAATTCATTTAAAAAAGAATTTTTAAATTTTTAAGTTTTTTTGGAGGGTTTCCCCTGGATAGACACAAAAAAAAGCACAAGTTTTGTTGTTGTAACACGCCGACATCATGTTGAAAGTTAGTTGTGAGTAAGTCAATGAGTGTTTTTGGAATTTTCGCGGTTAACGATTTTTGGATTTAGCAATTTTAAGTAAATTTGTTGCGCACTTGAAACTGTTTAAGTTGGACAGGATCTCTAGCAATCTAACATTGGCCTACGACCGCGCTCAAGAATATATGTAATATTAAATTTTACTTTATTATGTTATAACATGAGTACCTTACCAAAAATTTCGTCGTGGTTGATTGGAAAGTTTAGGAATAATATGCGAGGGATAATTGAAAACGAATAACACACGTAAAATGAACTTAAAATATAATTTAAAAAAACATAAAAACAAAGAAACATATATATACTTATAAACGAACAAACAAAGAAACAAAGAAACAAAGAAACAAAGAAACAAACGAACAATTAACAATTAAAAACTATAAATAAAAATAAAATTAACTAAAAAAAACTATCGTCTTCGACCTCGGCTCCTACGGCCGCGTCCAATTCCACCACGCGAATTTTGATTGTTTATCATGTAGTGCATGATGGAAATGGCTTGGGCCGTAGCAGTCGAAATCTCTGCCAAATTAATACGCTGATGTGTTTGGTGATGGCTCCTCCGGGATCGCCTCCTATAAACGTAAAATAAGTGTCAATACAATTACAATAATAAAACGGAACGTACCTATTCCTCCTATTCGTTGCGTCACCTGCGGGTGCAGACAAATTCGCCGATGGTATCGGCGTGGTTTGGGGTGGGGTGGGTTGTGTTGCCTGCAACCCCGCAGGATTTCGCCACATCCCGAATTGGCTTGGAGGCGGAGGTACGACCATCGGAGCCGACGTTCCCCCAAATATCGAATAAATTGGATCGGCGGCGATGGAAGATGGAAGCTCCTCCGAATCGCCGCCGTCCTCGTTCACGTTCAATTTTTCAATATGCTTTTCAATATTATTCGTCTGAAAGCCAACGTATTATCGTAATTAATTATTATATTTTCAAAGCATTTTTTAAAATAGATTGTTACTGTAGACGACTGGGTAAACATTTTATTTATAATACAAAAACAGAAATAAGAAAATATTAAATAACAAGTAAGAACAATGTTAAAAAAATACACTTACATTCATTTTAATTTTTTGCTACTAATGTAATAATAAAAACAAACGCCGTAATCAACAATTATCCAAAAAACTATGACAACAACATTTTTGCCAACTAAATTTAATTAAAATTTTATCAGGACATTGTAAATTGTTTTCTTGATTTACTTATCTGAGACGAATTTAACAGCGTATGGTTCGTGGTCCAGTTATAGTGGCTTTCCAACCAAGCAATTAAAATCATCGCAGGTTCGAATCTGATGAACGCAAGGATTTTTTTTTTTTTTATTATACAGAATTTACAATATTATTATTTTTAATCAATTTATATTATTTATTACGCGCGTAAAAGTGATCAAATCTATGTCAATTGTCAGCAATTTAATAATAATTAATTAGAACGATTGAAAGTATTAAAAAAAATTATCAATAATAAATTGGTGTTATTGCTTTAATAATAAATTATTACAGCTTTTTGGGTTTGTTTACTGGATATACACAAAAATAAAAAAAAAGCGCAAGTTTTGTTGTTGTAACTCGACGACAGCATCTTGAAAGTTAGTTGCGAGTAAGTTAATGAGTGTTTTTGAAATTTTCGCGCTTACCGATTTTTGGATTTAGGAATTTTAAGTACATTTGCCTACGACCGCGCTCAAGAATATGTAATATTAAATATTACATAAAAAAAGTGGTAGTATGCCATACCCCTGCATACCCCCTCACTTCGACCACTGACTATATTTGCCAATCCAGTTTTTAATCTCGGACAGCTATACGTGGCCATGTCTCGTGCTAGGTCTTTCGAATGTGTCAAGGTCAAACTAACAGAACGCCACAATCAAGGTAAACTAATACTAAATTCACAAAAATCATATACAAAAAATATAGTTTACCCTGAAATTGTACAATAATTTAAATTATTGTTTATAAATCTATGCGTGTTTTGACCAACTGTATAAGTATATCCAGCTAGCACCAACAGAATGAAAATTATTCTGAAAGAGTGCAGCAGCCATCATATTCTGTATAATAATTATAAACATTCAAAACTTTTAGCCACCCAAAGGTATAGAGAAGTAACGTCCGTTTGTAATCCATATTATGGTGACTTTCTCTGGTCTGTTAGTCCTTTAGGTGGCTATACGTTTGGAATACTCTATATCAAGCTATTAGCACCACCAAAGAAATACTTTGCGAGAGTGCAGCAATTATGATATAATCGATTTCGCTCCATTAAATTTTATATACTAAAACTATTTTATTTGTTTAAGCATTTTAGCAAGGATCATAGACAATTTTACAAATACAACGTTACATGCACGGAAAGTGGTGTAAAAGAAACTGAACGAGAGTCAATGGTAGCGACGGACGGGCTGCATGGCGCCACATCTCCCAACGGTAACCATTATTGGATGTACAACAAAATCATATTTAATTGTTTGTACATATTTTTGATTGTGCAATATATGAATACTTGGGACGAACTGCAGAACCAGTAATAAATAATATTACATTTATAATGTAAAATAATTTTTAAATACATTTCCAACAATTTTTTACAGATAGTACACTTGACGGATATAATATCGCTTGCTTCGAAATAACAATAATCCTTTTCAAATTCATAATTTTAGTTTTGTGAAGCCTGATACTGAAAGTGACAAGATAAACTAAATGTGTTTCGACACAAACAAAATACCGTTGCATATACAGGTAGAAAATTAAAATTTTCATATTCATATAATACAATTTATTTTTATTGCAGATATCGATGTTTCGAATTTATGTTTTATGTTTTTAATTATGTTTCGAATGAATTTTAAATATAAAAAGTGCCCCCCCTGACGGGGAGTTTTTCTATATATGAAGTATGGGGTAAGACAGATTAATTTGGTGCGTCGATTGAGACTATTTTCAGCCTGTAACAAACTCTTATGCAAAAGTTACAATTTTTTTAAAATTTTAAATATAAAAAGTGCCCCCCCTGACGGGGAGTTTTTCTAAATATGAAGTATGGGCTAAGACAGAATACGTTGGTGCGTCGATTGAGACTATTTTCAGCCCGTAACAAACTCTTATGCAAAAGTTACAATTTTTTTAAAATTTTAAATATATAAAGTGCACCCCCTGACGGGGAGTTTTGCTAAATATGAAATATGGGGTAAGACAGAATAATTTTGTGCGTCGATTGAGACTATTTGCAGCCTGTAACAAGCTATTATGCAAAAGTTACAATTTTTTTAAAATTTTAAATATAAAAAGTGCCCCCTCTGACGGGGAGTTTTTCTAAATATGAAGTATGGGGTAAGACAGAATAATATTGTGCGTCGATTAAGACTATTTGCAGCCTGTAACAAACTCTTATGCAAAAGTTACAATTTTTTTTAAATTTTAAATATAAAAAGTGCCCCCCCTGACGGGGAGTTTTTCTATATATGAAGTATGGGGTAAGACAGATTAATTTTGTGCGTCGATTGAGACTATTTTCAGCCTGTAACAAACTCTTATGCAAAAGTTACAATTTTTTAAAATTTTAAATATAAAAAGTGCCCTCCCTGACGGGGAGTATTTCTAAATTTGAAGTGTGGGGCAAGACAGAATAATTTTGTGCGTCGATTGAGACTATTTTCAGCCTGTAACAAGCTCTTATGCAAAAGTTACAATTTTTTTAAAATTTTAAATATAAAAAGTGCCCCCCCTGACGGGGAGTTTTTCTAAATATGAAGTATGGGCTAAGACAGAATACGTTGGTGCGTCGATTGAGACTATTTTCAGCCCGTAACAAACTCTTATGCAAAAGTTACAATTTTTTTAAAATTTTAAATATATAAAGTGCACCCCCTGACGGGGAGTTTTGCTAAATATGAAATATGGGGTAAGACAGAATAATTTTGTGCGTCGATTGAGACTATTTGCAGCCTGTAACAAGCTATTATGCAAAAGTTACAATTTTTTTAAAATTTTAAATATAAAAAGTGCCCCCTCTGACGGGGAGTTTTTCTAAATATGAAGTATGGGGTAAGACAGAATAATATTGTGCGTCGATTAAGACTATTTGCAGCCTGTAACAAACTCTTATGCAAAAGTTACAATTTTTTTTAAATTTTAAATATAAAAAGTGCCCCCCCTGACGGGGAGTTTTTCTATATATGAAGTATGGGGTAAGACAGATTAATTTTGTGCGTCGATTGAGACTATTTTCAGCCTGTAACAAACTCTTATGCAAAAGTTACAATTTTTTAAAATTTTAAATATAAAAAGTGCCCTCCCTGACGGGGAATATTTCTAAATTTGAAGTGTGGGGCAAGACAGAATAATTTTGTGCGTCGATTGAGACTATTTTCAGCCTGTAACAAGCTCTTATGCAAAAGTTACAATTTTTTTAAAATTTTAAATATAAAAAGTGCCCCCCCTGACAGGGAGTTTTTCTAAATATGAAGTATGGGGTAAGACAGAATAATTTTGTGCGTCGATTGAGACTATTTTCAGCGTGTAACAAGCTCTTATGCAAAAGTTACAATTTTTTTAAAATTTTAAATATAAAAAGTGCCCCCCCTGACAGGGAGTTTTTCTAAATATGAAGTATGGGGTAAGACAGAATAATTTTGTGCGTCGATTGAGACTATTTTCAGCCTGTAACAAACTCTTACGCAAAAGTTACAATTTTTTTTAAATTTTAAATATAAAAAGTGCCCCCCCTGACGGGGAGAGTTTCTATATATGAAGTATAAGGTAAGACAGATTAATTTTGTGCGTCGATTGAGACTATTTTCAGCCTGTAACAAACTCTTATGCAAAAGTTACAATTTTTTTTAAATTTTAAATATAAAAAGTGCCCCCCCTGACGGGGAGTTTTTCTATATATGAAGTATGGGGTAAGACAGATTAATTTTGTGCGTCGATTGAGACTATTTTCAGCCTGTAACAAACTCTTACGCAAAAGTTACAATTTTTTTTAAATTTTAAATATAAAAAGTGCCCCCCCTGACGGGGAGTTTTTCTATATATGAAGTATGGGGTAAGACAGATTAATTTGGTGCGTCGATTGAGACTATTTTCAGCCTGTAACAAACTCTTACGCAAAAGTTACAATTTTTTTTAAATTTTAAATATAAAAAGTGCCCCCCCCTGACGGGGAGTTTTACTAAATATGAAGTATGGGGTAAGACAGATTAATATTGTGCGTCGATTGAGACTATTTTCAGCCTGTAACAAACTCTTACGCAAAAGTTACAATTTTTTTTAAATTTTAAATATAAAAAGTGCCCCCCCTGACGGGGAGTTTTTCTAAATATGAAGTATGGGGTAAGACAAAATAATTTTGTGCGTCGATTGAGACTATTTTCAGCCTGTAACAAACTCTTATGCAAAAGTTACAATTTTTTTTAAATTTTAAATATAAAAAGTGCCCCCCCTGACGGGGAGTTTTTCTATATATGAAGTATGGGGTAAGACAGATTAATTTTGTGCGTCGATTGAGACTATTTTCAGCCTGTAACAAGCTCTTATGCAAAAGTTACAATTTTTTTAAAATTTTAAATATAAAAAGTGCCCCCCCCCTGACGGGGAGTTTTTCTAAATATGAAGTATGGGGTAAGACAGAATAATATTGTGCGTCGATTGAGACTATTTTCAGCCTGTAACAAACTCTTATGCAAAAGTTACAATTTTTTAAAATTTTAAATATAAAAAGTGCCCTCCCTGACGGGGAGTCTTTCTAAATTTAAAGTGTGGGGCAAGACAGAATAATTTTGTGCGTCGATTGAGACTATTTTCAGCCTGTAACAAGCTCTTATGCAAAAGTTACAATTTTTTTAAAATTTTAAATATAAAAAGTGCCCCCCCTGACAGGGAGTTTTTCTAAATATGAAGTATGGGGTAAGACAGAATAATTTTGTGCGTCGATTGAGACTATTTTCAGCCTGTAACAAGCTCTTATGCAAAAGTTACAATTTTTTTAAAATTTTAAATATAAAAAGTGCCCCCCCTGACAGGGAGTTTTTCTAAATATGAAGTATGCGGTAAGACAGAATAATTTTGTGCGTCGATTGAGACTATTTTCAGCCTGTAACAAACTCTTACGCAAAAGTTACAATTTTTTTAAAATTTTAAATATAAAAAGTGCCCCCCCTGACGGGGAGAGTTTCTATATATGAAGTATGGGGTAAGACAGATTAATTTTGTGCGTCGATTGAGACTATTTTCAGCCTGTAACAAACTCTTATGCAAAAGTTACAATTTTTTTTAAATTTTAAATATAAAAAGTGCCCCCCCTGACGGGGAGTTTTTCTATATATGAAGTATGGGGTAAGACAGATTAATTTTGTGCGTCGATTGAGACTATTTTCAGCCTGTAACAAACTCTTACGCAAAAGTTACAATTTTTTTTAAATTTTAAATATAAAAAGTGCCCCCCCTGACGGGGAGTTTTTCTATATATGAAGTATGGGGTAAGACAGATTAATTTGGTGCGTCGATTGAGACTATTTTCAGCCTGTAACAAACTCTTATGCAAAAGTTACAATTTTTTTAAAATTTTAAATATAAAAAGTGCCCCCCCTGACGGGGAGAGTTTCTATATATGAAGTATGGGGTAAGACAGATTAATTTTGTGCGTCGATTGAGACTATTTTCAGCCTGTAACAAACTCTTATGCAAAAGTTACAATTTTTTTTAAATTTTAAATATAAAAAGTGCCCCCCCTGACGGGGAGTTTTTCTATATATGAAGTATGGGGTAAGACAGATTAATTTTGTGCGTCGATTGAGAATATTTTCAGCCTGTAACAAACTCTTACGCAAAAGTTACAATTTTTTTTAAATTTTAAATATAAAAAGTGCCCCCCCTGACGGGGAGTTTTTCTATATATGAAGTATGGGGTAAGACAGATTAATTTGGTGCGTCGATTGAGACTATTTTCAGCCTGTAACAAACTCTTATGCAAAAGTTACAATTTTTTTAAAATTTTAAATATAAAAAGTACCCCCCCTGACGGGGAGTTTTTCTAAATATGAAGTATGGGGTAAGACAGAATACGTTGGTGCGTCAATTGAGACTATGTTCAGCCCGTAACAAACTCTTATGCAAAAGTTACAATTTTTTTAAAATTTTAAATATAAAAAGTGCCCCCCCTGACGGGGAGAGTTTCGATATATGAAGTATGGGGTAAGACAGATTAATTTTGTGCGTCGATTGAGACTATTTTCAGCCTGTAACAAACTCTTATGCAAAAGTTACAATTTGTTTTAAATTTTAAATATAAAAAGTGCCCCCCCTGACGGGGAGTTTTGCTAAATATGAAGTATGGGGTAAGACAGAATAATTTTGTGCGTCGATTGAGACTATTTTCAGCCTGTAACAAGCTCTTATGCAAAAGTTACAAAATTTTTTTAAAATTTTAAATATAAAAAGTGCCCCCCCTGACGGGGAGTTTTTCTAAATATGAAGTATGGGGTAAGACAGAATAATATTGTGCGTCGATTAAGACTATTTGCAGCCTGTAACAAACACTTATGCAAAAGTTACAATTTTTTTTAAATTTTAAATATAAAAAGTGCCCCCCCTGACGGGGAGTTTTTCTATATATGAAGTATGGGGTAAGACAGATTAATTTGGTGCGTCGATTGAGACTATTTTCAGCCTGTAACAAACTCTTATGCAAAAGTTACAATTTTTTTAAAATTTTAAATATAAAAAGTACCCCCCCTGACGGGAAGTTTTTCTAAATATGAAGTATGGGGTAAGACAGAATACGTTGGTGCGTCAATTGAGACTATGTTCAGCCCGTAACAAACTCTTATGCAAAAGTTACAATTTTTTTAAAATTTTAAATATAAAAAGTGCCCCCCCTGACGGGGAGTTTTGCTAAATATGAAGTATGGGGTAAGACAGAATAATTTTGTGCGTCGATTGAGACTATTTTCAGCCTGTAACAAGCTCTTATGCAAAAGTTACAATTTTTTTAAAATTTTAAATATAAAAAGTGCCCCCCCTGACGGGGAGTTTTTCTAAATATGAAGTATGGGGTAAGACAGAATAATATTGTGCGTCGATTAAGACTATTTGCAGCCTGTAACAAACACTTATGCAAAAGTTACAATTTTTTTTAAATTTTAAATATAAAAAGTGCCCCCCTTGACGGGGAGTTTTTCTAAATATGAAGTATGGGGTAAGACAGAATAATATTGTGCGTCGATTAAGACTATTTGCAGCCTGTAACAAACACTAATGCAAAAGTTACAATTTTTTTTAAATTTTAAATATAAAAAGTGCCCCCCCTGACGTGGAGTTTTTGTAAATATGAAGTATGGGGTAAGACAAAATAATTTTGTGCGTCGATTGGGACTATTTTCAGCCTGTAACAAACTCTTACGCAAAAGTTACAATTTTTTTTAAATTTTAAATATAAAAAGTGCCCCCCCCCCTGACGGGGAGTTTTTCTAAATATGAAGTATGGGGTAAGACAGATTAATATTGTGCGTCGATTGAGACTATTTTCAGCCTGTAACAAACTCTTATGCAAAAGTTACAATTTTTTTTAAATTTTAAATATAAAAAGTGCCCCCCCTGACGGGGAGGTTTTCTATATATGAAGTATGGGGTAAGACAGATTAATTTTATGCGTCGATTGAAACTATTTTCAGCCTGTAACAAACTCTTACGCAAAAGTTACAATTTTTTTTAAATTTTAAATATAAAAAGTGCCCCCCCTGACGGGGAGTTTTTCTAAATATGAAGTATGTGGTAAGACAGAATAATTTTGTGCGTCGATTCAGACTATTTTCAGCCTGTAACAAACTCTTATGCAAAAGTTACAATTTTTTTAAAATTTTAAATATAAAAAGTGCCCCCCCTGACGGGGGTTTTTCTATATATGAAGTATGGGGTAAGACAGAATAATATTGTGCGTCGATTGAGACTATTTTCAGCCTGTAACAAACTCTTATGCAAAAGTTACAATTTTTTTAAAATTTTAAATATAAAAAGTGCCCTTCCTGACGGAGAGTCTTTCTAAATTTGAAGTGTGGGGCAAGACAGAATAATTTTGTGCGTCGATTGAGACTATTTTCAGCCTGTAACAAGCTCTTATGCAAAAGTTACAATTTTTTTAAAATTTTAAATATAAAAAGTGCCCCCCCTGACGGGGAGTTTTTCTAAATATGAAGTATGGGGTAAGACAGAATAATATTGTGCGTCGATTGAGACTATTTTCAGCCTGTAACAAACACTTATGCAAAAGTTACAATTTTTTTAAAATTTTAAATATAAAAAGTGCCCCCCCTGACGGGGAGTTTTTCTATATATGAAGTATGGGGTAAGACAGATTAATTTTGTGCGTCGATTGAGACTATTTTCAGCCTGTAAAAAACTCTTATGCAAAAGTTACAATTCGTGAAAGACGTGAAAGTCACGTGACCAAACATTCAAAATGGCCGCTAGAGATGAGTAGTTTTTAGTTTGACCAACATAAACAATGTTATTATATAAACCTTAACGTGTTGTGATTTGTGTACTATATTCGTTTGTGTGTAAATAATAATTAAATATGAATAAACAATTAACAATAAACAGTATTTTGCCATTTTGTTGAAGTAGTTGGTCTAGAAACTTTTGTGAGGGAGAAGCTTTAGCAAACGCTAAGCATATTGTAATGTGTGGAGAAACGCCTAGTAACGACGAATTCTACCACATTTATAGTTTGGTTTTACAAACTACAGCTTTGTCTTCACCACCTCATGAAGTGTCTGGGTTAATAAAAAAAGCTTATCAATATCGAAGTTCTGTTGTTCATGTAAAGCTGGAGCATCGGAATGCTGTAAGCACATAGTTGCAATTTTAATATATTGCAGAAGGTAAGATTAAGTTGAAGTGAAGATAGTTTATTTATTTATTAATAATTTTTTAATTTCAGAAATAATTTAGACGACTTAGAAAAGCTTTCGGCAACCGACAAAAAATGTTTGTGGTCCAACTTGAAAAAGGGGGCTATAGATAAATATCAAGTAACAGAAGATGTTACCAAATACTGTTGCTACACTCCCGTTAAGGTTAATCTAAAAAATATTGATGACGATAAAAATTTATACCAGAGAATGATTAACCGATCATTGAGAGTGGAAAACCTGTGAAACATATCGAAATTAAATGCCCATTCGAGGGCTGCAATTTGACAATTGAAGATCTCCTACCAACTTGAAATTATTTGGTTTTTAACGATGTCTCACAAAGGTACGAGCTGAAGCAAAACATTCGTATTACGGTCAAATACAATTAGGGATGGCTATATTGAATGTAGAAGTTTGCGACTTTATTATTTATTGTAGCAAAGATAGCTCAACACTTATTTTTTCTGTTCATCTTGATCATGATTTCTTAAAAACTTTTTTACCCACATTAAAAACTAAATACTTCGGTTTTCTTCTTCCTGAAATTTGTAAATTAAACAAATGAAAAGTAAATATATAAATTGTACGACTTTGGAATAAATAAGTAGTATCTATAAATGAAAAGTAGTTTATTGTTTTTTTTATTTAATTTCTTCAATAATTATAATTAATCAAAACTTATCGTCTGCCAATATAGGTGAGCATAAATTAACTAAGCCACATACAACGGTGAAAGCTTCATTGACTAAATTTAAATACGAAAATTCGTATCTAGCATTTAAAAACTTAAATAATTTAATACGCTGGTTAGACCTCTCTATGTGTACCCTAGCACGAGCAATCTCTTTGTTCAACAAAGCTTCCTCTTTAGAGATTTACTTTTACTCATTTTTGCCTAATAACAAATGGATTTCACACAAGCACTTATAAAAACAATATTCAACGTTAAAAACGATTATATCCATAGTATGATAACACCACAAACATACAAATCAATTTGTGACAACTGCCAAATACTAAAAACTACTCATCAACTCTAGTTAACATTTCTTCCGCCAGACGTCGCTTCACTTAGCTGTAATCGCGAATAAACGAGCGTCTCGCGGCAGATCTGATCTTGGCTGCGAGATGGTAGTGACATCTATACTGCGGTGACGAACTAAACCAATCTTAGCAGCTGACGTTTAGAAATGAGGTTAGAATCTCAAATTTTTTTATGAATTCAGGGGTTAGTATATTATACAGTGATTTTTTAATCACTTTTGATAAATAATTTAATAATAATTTTGATAAAATTATGAATACAATGAATAAATCAAATATCATTTAATTGAATAACGCAAAAAAATTAACGCAAATGAAAATATAGAAAAACAGGCGCGTCTGGTTTCTTCTAAAAAGAAGAAAATTAAAGAAGTAACAAAATTTAATAAACCAACAATTGTTGAAGAAAAGAATATAATGGATGGCCTTTTAAATAAAACCGATGTTACTGAAAACATTAACACTATAGGTTTGACCAAATATACACTTCGTAATTTGTTTTATATTTGAATAAATTTATTTTTACTATAAAAAGTATTTTTCTTCCGATTTGACAATTGTCACTTTTTAAAATTAAAGTTACAACTGTTACAACGGTAATGTAAACACGAAACTCTAACCTCATTTCTAAACGTCAACGGCTAAGATCGGTTTTCGTCACCGCAGTATAGATGTCGCTACCGTCTCGCAGCCAAGATCAGATCTGCCGCGAGACGCTCGTGTCTATAAAACACTAGTGACTTATGGGGTCCATAAAACACTAGTGACTTATGTAAATTATGAGTACACCTACTTTATACTAATTTGCATAATTTACATCTGACATTCTAAAACGTCAAAACTTTTAATTACATTTTAATAGCATATTACAGCACAGACCATGTAAATGGCCGATTACATAAGCGCAAAGTTTACGGTTCGAGCCGAAGGCGAGATCCGTAATGGCGCTTGTGGAATCGGCTATTTACATGGGTCTGTGCTGTACTGTGCTTTAACGTGTACCCACTCGGTCGTTGGACACCTCAAAATATTTGGGAAACATCAATTTGCTTTTTACATTTCAAATAAAATGAATTTCTAATCTAGAATGTAAAATTGAAAAATTTTTGTTGAAATGTTAGTAGGCTTTTTCTAGAATGAACTATAGTTGACATTTTGATTTGTTGATTCTCATAATTAATTTGTTGCTATTCGCATTTCCACACGTGACTTTTTAGTTTCATTGACTTTTGGGGGCTTATTATTCAATGCTAAAATGTATGATTCGGTTAAACGAAAAAATCGACATCGGGAAATACTACCAAGTGACGGCATTTTTGAAAAGAAAATCAGAAAATTACGTGCCGACTAAAGCTAAAATCTTTGAAGACTACGAAATGGAACTTTTCCTTTGCGCTGCAGACGATTCATCGTGGCTAGATGTGAAAGTAAGAAAAAGAAACAAAATAAAAATTCGTGATAAAATCGAATATATTTGTTGTTTTTTCTTTCAGGTTGTCAGTATTTTCGGAATGTTTGGTTGGCAACTGGGCATTAATTATATTACGGCCTATAGGCAGTAATGATTCATTTACATAGCGATGAACTACGGGTGTATACACAACGTACCGAGTGGGTACACGTTAAACTATTATTACGAGATATTGGATAAAGCTTTGTATTACACACGTGTCTAAACAGCAAATAAGTTACTCAAGAAAAATTAGCCACTCGAGCAAACTCTCGTTGCTAAACATTTCTTTCGTAACTTATTTGCCTTATAAGACACTTGTACAATAAATAGCTATAAAAAGGTCAACGATATTAAAAAATTATTACTAATTATATAGAACTTTTTTTTTTAAATATATAAAAATATTTATTTTTTTTATTTTACAAAAAATTTTATACCTAGAACAAAAGTTGTAGATATTTTGCTACTAATAATTTTTGGGATAATAAACTTTTACCTATTTCATAGCGTTTCGGAGTTATGATGGATTATGTTTTATCGCTTCAAGTAAACCCCCCGTTCCCCATATACGATTTCATCCATTTTCAATAGGCTTTGTGCCACAACATATAAAAACTTAAATTTAAAATTTGGAGTGGTTTCGTTAGGTTTCTATCTTGTTCACAGACATACATATGCACATACACTCTCACACACACATGGAAATAGAAATTACTGGGTTCAAATAAATACCATTTGAATCAAGAAATTCTCTGTTTGCAATAGCCGCACGAAAATATTTACTTTTTGTAAGAAAAAAATATTCTTAATTAAGTTTTCTTGGATCATACAAGTATAAATGAAGTACAGGGTGGCTCAATTTCGATGCCTCTTATGGGGAAATCGGTAACTATAGGAGATATCGAAAAATGGATGGCGCATCCTCGATCTCTTTTTTTGAGAAAAGTTTAATGGTGTAAACCCGAATTCGATATCTTTTTTCGTTTTCGAGTTATGGCCAAAAGTTCACTTTTTCGACTTTTCGTTAAATGTCGATATCTCGGTTGTTTGTAAAGTTATAGAAAAAATATTTACACTTTCTTCAGACACTTTTTTAAGGGCAATAAAATGGGCTAAAGAGATTTTAAATATCTTACCTAGTTTTCGAGTTATAATATAAAGTTTTGTTTTTTTAAATAGAAACCATAGTTGGCTATTAAATATTTAAATAGAGTTTTTTATCCTCTTTTCAATTATATGTAACATGTGGGGTCTATTATTTCACTTTCATGCCGTTATATTACAAAATGTTAAATAAAAACAAAAGAAGATCGGAAAATTAAAGGTTGACTTTTTCAAAACAAAACACTATACAAAATCATTATTGACATCTAAAACAATTGTCTCCAGTTGTTTTTAAAGAGTGTTTTTAGTACCTAATATTTCGATAACTATTTTTAGTTTTATTTAGTGCTTATTACCTATTATTTCACAAGAGTGTCAAATGGCTTATGAAAACTATGACATATTATAATATAAATGTATAATGAATTGTTTTGATAAATCCAACATTTAATTTTCCGATCTTAGTTTGTTTTTATTTAACATTTTTTAATATAATGGGACGAAACTGAAATAATAGACCCCACATATTATATACAATTGAAAAGAGGATAAAAAACTCTATTTAAATATTTCATAGCCAACTATGGTTTCTATTTAAAAAAACATAACTTTATATTATAACTCGCAAACTAAGTTAGATATTTAAAATCTCTTTAGCCTATTTTATTGCCCTTAAAAAAGTGTCTGAAGAAAGTGTAAATATTTTTTCTATAACTTTACAAATAACCGAGATATCGACGTTTAACGAAAAGTCGAAAAAGTCAACTTTTAGCCATAACTCGAAAACGAAAAAAGATATCGAATTCGGGTTTACACCATTAAACTTTTCTCAAAAAAAGAGATCGAGGATGCGCCATCCATTTTTCGATATCTCCTATAGTTACCGATTTCCCCATAAGAGGCATCGAAATTGAGCCACCCTGTACATAGTTAGAAATTTATTTGATTTAAATAAATCTTTTTGAATTAAGAAGTGTTCTGTTCTCTTTACTAAATTATTCCGAAATATTTGGGTTTTTGTATATGTTGTAACCGAAGAGTGAGTGTCGAAGTATTATGGCGTCATCTGTTAAGGATTCGCAGGACTTCTCTGGCGGGATATATATTTTATTTTATATGTTTATGTTAAATTTCGTCCGGTGTGGGGTTCGAACTTAGGTTTTCCAGCTGCGAAATCGTGGGAAGAGTACAATTACCATTTGACTATACTAGTCGAACTGATAAGTGCGTACAAGTTCGTAATATAAGTTTCACAATTATAATTTTTTTTTTAAAGATCTTAAGTTACTTAGATTAAGAATATATTAATATTTATGTATTTAGAAAATAGTGTTCTTCGTTGAAATGAAATTTTCTTGAATCTAAATAATATTTCAAGTAAAAAATATTCTTTCTGGGAGAAATCTGATATTTTTAATACAAGCATATTTTATTGCGCGAGAAATTATATTTTTAAATGAAATAAATAATTTCAAGAAAATATTTATTCTTCATTTAAGAAATCCTTTTTTTCCGTGCACCCATACATAGACATTTTTCAAAAATAATAGAAATGGTTCAAGGGAACCTCAAAACATAAATTTTATAAAAAAATGGGAGGTAAATTTTTTTTTCAATTTCAGATTACAATACTTTCCTTACTAAGGAGTTCGAAAAGTAACAAATACATTGGATGTTTTATGCCAGTAGGAAATAGGTACAAACCTTTTTTAACGAATATTGTCACCCAAAATATAATTAGGAAAATTATAATTAATAATCTAAAAACTTATACTAAAGCTATGTGTAGCAAATACAAAGGAAATTCCAAAGTGTCTGGGACATTTCCTCTATCACTGAGAATCCTTAAGTAGAGCAAAAAGGGTAACGAACCCTGAGACGGTAGGCATCGATAATTATCGTCCAGAGGTTCGATCTAGATTAAGGAAGGGGGTATTGAAGGATTGATTAATGATGATGATAAGAAAAGTTCAGTCTCGTGAGTGAGGTGCCCAGGTAAACCACTGAGCCAAGATCCTTCAAATCGACTAAGATGGGTCAATCCTTCATCCCCCTGATCTTGAGTTTATTAGGGTAAGTGTTAGAATTAGGTTCTTATGTAATTTTCTAGGTTTAATTATAACATGTTTGAGATTTTAATATAATTAGTTTTTCTACAACAATGCGTTTTACTTTTACGATGCTATATCCAGCCGATAATAATTCTAACAGGGCAACACCATCTAGCTACACAACTTCAGCTATGGGTTGGTAAAACCCCATATGCGACAATATTAATCAAACTGAAGTCTATTTCAAAATTAAATGTAGCTTTTTGGCAACTTGCATGTCGGCAAAGAATTATGATAAAGAATTATGATAAAGAAATGCTTAAATTATGATGGTTGTTACGCGCTATCAGTGAGTCCAACCTTAACACAGTGTCTCACTGTTGGACAGCAGAAACTGTCTCACTGTTGCACACACTGTCGCAAGAGCCGTATTGGTTTATAACTAGTGAAAGACAGTAGTTTAATAAATTATAAAAGCATTAAAAAAGACTTAATAAAGAATTAAAATTCACACATAATTTTTTTTAAATTTTGCTGTAAAATCGATTTTTATATGAAAATGAGCGGCTTCAAAATGTTCAATTTGAAGTCATAAATATTACAAGTGTAAATATTGGTTAGAAATTCGATACAACGAGTTTCTAGTGGGCGATACAGCACTTACCATTCCAAGTGACTGGTGAATTAGCGGTGCGTTATACACCGCAGACAATCTAAAATAACGTAATTATTAGGACTTCTTTTTGGTCAAATATAAAGTGAGGTTATAATGAGCAAGTCATAGATATGCATCGAACACCGCCTGATATAGGTAAATTACCTCAATTGGATACCCAAAGAATTCAAATACTGCTACAAGAGCTACCAAAAACGTTTCCGTCCCAGTAACAACAAATTGCTACAGAAATAGGTGAAAAACCATCCCACAATGCTGAGGAACAATTTAATAATAGAAACCAAACACTTCATGGGTCAATCAGTGCTTCCTATAAAAAAATACTCTAATCTAATGGAAACACAACCTGCACATCCCAGCGCTACTCTATATTATGAAAATCCTCCGCAATTTCAGCACCAGAACCATATATCAATGCCAACGACAAGCACCTTAACTAACATAAACCAAGAACCCAATCCTAATGAGTGGAAACGTGTCTAATATAATAAGCGAGAACGTATCAACAGCCCTGACAAGAGAATAAGGAAGCCAAAACAGTCTACACTGGGTGACTACTGGTTAATAATAATAACAAATAAATTTTCAGTTTTAACACCAAGCGAGGGGGGGGGGTGATGAAAATGCGGAACAAAGAACAGAACAAATCCAGGAAAGAATACCTAAACCTCTATCTTATTTATTCGTAGTTAGAGTGGGTTGTATAGCGCCACTTCATGAAGTACTAAATGAGGTAGCAAAGGCTGGGTACGAAACTAAACTTTTTGGCAGAGATGAAATAAAAGTACAACCAAAAACCTCCGAAAATTACACCGAAATTGTCAAAGCTTTAATAACGGAGAAAAAAACTGAATTTCACACGTACCAAAACAGGCAGGAACGTAGCTTTCGAGTCGTTTTAAAAATATACATTATACAACCGAAACCAAAATAATAAAGAATGAAATCGAGAAACATGGGCATAAAGTCACAAATGTATGCAATATTAGAAAAAGTCTTACTAAGGTCGAACTCCTCATGTTCTACGTAGAACTGAAGCCACAAGAAAGCAATAAAAACATCTATAAACTGAAGACAATCAACAATAGTATAATAGAATTCAAACCACCTCTCCCAAAGAAAGAAATACCGCAATGCACTAAGTGCCAAAGACACACTGTAAAATAAAACTATGTAAAATTACTTAGAAAATCATTGGCAATTTTGTGACCTATGATAATTTATGTAAATATACATAAGAATGTAAATTTACATACCCAAGTAATAAGGGTACATATGGGAATTGTAAAAATACTAGTTGGATGTAAATTTACATAGAAAATCATTGGCAACTTTGTGACCTATGATAATCTAATGCTTCATGTAATCTGCAAAACTCTTTATTAAAAATTTATTGTACCAATTTACTCAATATTATATATATATAAGGTATGTAACACCTTAAAGAAGTGGTAAGTTCACTGCATCAATTTTTTCTGTATCTATGTAAATGGAGTAGTTATGTCTTATGTTAACGAATTTTGTAATCCTGAAAAAGATGTAAATATTAGAGAATAATAACTACATAGCATTTGCTTACCAGTAATAATATGCATGAGGCTGCAAGTACGAGTCTGTGTTTTCAATCTACAAACAATTTTATATTAAAAAAAAATAAATTAAAATAATTTTGCATAATAGGTATTATGACTTGTAAACATAAATTTAAAGCACCGTTGGTTAAATTATGAGCCCAGCATCGGAGCCCATCAAAAATGTATTACATATTGAAGAAATTCACAAACCCATAAAATATAATTATTATGAATTTATGTAGTACCTACAAAATATTTCCGATTAATTTCAAATTGTCATTTTTATTTATGCACAATAACCCATTACCTTTAAGAGTATATATTATATTTATATACTTATTTGGAAATTATATATACTATCAGTGACGTATTTTAAAATTTGGCGCCCTGGGCCCAAAAGGTTTGCCACTCTATAAATTAATTATAAAAAACAAAAATTATATTTTATTTGTTCTCTCAGTGTATGTAACGATTATAAAATGCACCCCAAGCTGAGCGCGAGGGACGCCTTGCGCCGCCCCTCGAAGCCTTCCGCCCCGGGCCATGGCCCTCTTGGCCCTTGGGTAAATACGCCACTGTATACTATATATATAATTATAAACATAATTATACTTAAGGGGAAGTAATAGGTGCGGTAAATTTTTAAGACAAAAATTCTCAGCAATGAATGGACAGAATTGAACAAAAATTTAAAGGAAGGCATATAGATAGTTGAGCTAGGACCTACGCATATCCTTTTTTAAAAATTTTAATCATAACATTAAGAAAACAAATTTTATTTGTTTGATTTTATTATATTTTGTAATATTAAATGTGTTGGCTCTAGAGAACACAATTCTATATGCATACCCAAAAATTGAACTTCTTATTCTTTATAGTTTCCAAAAAAAATTGCATCAAAGTTTTGGTAACGTCAAGTGCTGCCTCGCATGGTTAAAAGTACCAAGTTCGTCATGTACAGTCCGATTCAACCTTTTATCATATTATGTTATATAGTCCATCCCAGATACTAAAAATGTAGGTGGCAGGTCAAATGCAAAACCACATTCACATAGGGAAACGTCATTTTAAAAATTCAAATTGAATGCGTTATATGTGTTGCCTAACCAAGAATGTTTAAAAGTTACGACATAATTTTACAAAACTTATTTTCACAAATTTACTTCAAGTATAATGCGATTTTGATGAAATAAATAAAGAAATACTGCATAGGAACTATTTAATATAATACAAAAAATTAAATGTTATCTGTCATCAACACGTAAATTTCGTTAGTGTGAAGCCGCCTAATTTCTAACCAATTTCATTGGTAAACATTTCGAGGTCATCGTTTTAGTACAAATTCTTACTATTTTCTTAAATGAAATGGACTATAGGATCTAAGGATTCAACTTACATAATGTTATACCACAGTATAAGAAGTTATACAGTAGGGACACTCGCAGCTTTTTTGTGTTCCAAATTTTTATACGCAAGTCAAAGTCTGGGTTAAGTATCTACAGAATTTAACAGATGTCGCGACTGTTTCGTGCAGTTTCGTCAGTGATTTGTGCTATTTCACTACTTGCTACAGTGTTGTCAAGACGTTTAAAATGTCGCTAGATTTAATGATTTGACAATAAAATTTGGTAACTTTGTAAAAATTTCAAAAGTTTAATAATGAAATTACTTTGACATTACTTTCTCTTGTTAAGAGAATGCATTACAAGGATTATTTCTATTTTTTGTTGTATATTTCAAAATTTAAGAGAAAAAAATTAAAGAATATTCACTCTAAATGATTGTTCAATGCTAAATTATTGTTTTTGAAATGAATGATGGTAATTACAATGTGAAAATAATCCTTTAAAATAATTAAGTCTCGGGCGGTTTATTTCAAATTTAAATTAATGTTGCAGCGCCATCTCTACGTATCTCAAATGAACTTAACCCAGACTTGAAAATCTGGAACACGAATATCAAAGACGCCGACACCGAGTGTCTCTACTGTATAACTTCTTATACTGTGGTTATACGTAAACATACATACATAAAAAATACATCAGATCGAATTGATAACCTTCTCATTTTTTAGAAGTCATTAAAGAGAGGATATTTAGGGAGGTACTTTTTCGCTGATTAAAATTCATAATCAATATTTACGATACTTATTTTTAATGATCATTTTTGTCCGAGGATAGGGTAAACCAAAACATGTCGCAATTGAAGATTTTGATTTTTAATTTGTGAAGAAGTATATTTTTAACAGACTTCAAAAAATTTTATTCATTCATTCTAAATGAAATTTTTCAAGATAATTCTTTACCACATTGCCATTGTCCGATTTCAATGATTCTTTTTTTGTTAGAAAATAGGTATCTCAAAGGTAGTCTCATATAAATTTGGTCATGATCAAAAAAAAAAGAAAGCAAATTTGATTAATCTAATTTGCTTTTTTTTAAGCGCATAGGCAGCAAAATATTCATTCACATGATGTCACCACTTTATAAATCCATGGTATCGCATTCTAGTGTAATGTGCACTGTTTTAAAAAAAAGCAGCCGAAACATTGAGTTGAAATTGTGCAGGTATTAAAATTTTAAAGACGTTATTTGAGAGGGGCTAGAATCAAAATCGGCAATCTCCATTTTTGACAAAAATCTTTTTTTATGCTACATTTAGTATTTGATACACTCTATCACAGACTGTTATATCATATGGTATAAGTTACTGGAAACAAATTCGGTGATAACCTATTTATTTTTAGTCTTGAAAGTTACCCTAGTATACATACAGGGTGACCGTTTGAAAACAAAACAGACGGGATTGTGGCCAGCAGAATTTTTTTTTCAAGAAATGCAAAAACACGTCAATTTTATCATCGAGGGGGACAGCTTTTGCGACGAATGTCATTCAAGTATTGTTTCATCCCTTCGCGCTGTGATGACAACCCCTAAAATGTTAATAGGGATGATATGGCAAGTGACACCTCATTTGAAAGGTCTTGCTTTCCTGAATTCAATGTAATAATTTTTTTAAAGTTTTATTAATTATTCATAACAAAAATTAATTGCACCCAACACCTTTCTTATAAAATTATAAATGCTGTAGGTTAGCAGCTATCGCGTATGTATAAGTACGTAGCGGACGTTGATGGTGCCAAGGGAAGCATTAGGAATGTCTGGATTTTATGCTTAATTGCAAGATAATTCATACAGTGGGCATATAATACTTATCCAAACACATAACAAACATGTAATTATACAGATATCATTGTGCTTTCACAAATTTTTTTATAAATTTACAGCCCAAAAATTAATTTTACATTATCTAAACCTAACTGATAAAACTAGTTGTAACACATTTTGTGCGGAGGATGTTGAGATAAAACCAAAATAAATAAATAAAATTGATATTATCAAGATTCCTCTTGAATATCGGCTAATAAATCTATAGCGCCAAATAAAATAAATAAATAAACTCGCGCTATAGATTTATTAGCCGATATTCAAGAGGAATATTGATAATATCAATTTTATTTGTTTGTTTTGGTTTTATTATCTAAACCAGTAAATTTACATTGTACTATTATTTTTACACAAATTTTTTAATTTTACACGAACGTTGCCGTAATTATTTATTTACAACGTTTTTCAATGTAAATTTTACATTAAAAATCATTGTAATTTTCCAAAAATGTTTAACAGTGTACGGTCATACGAAAGCATTCTGCCATCGAAGCCCACGCTGCGTCAAATGCGCGGGAGATCACAGCACAAATAGTTGCCAAAGAAAAGTAAGGGATGATCTGGTCAATTGTGTTTTGTGTGATGGAAATCATCCAGCAAATTTCAAGGGCTGTATGGTATACAAGGAACTACAACAGAAAAAATTGCTCCCCTGCGACAAAAACGAATAGAAAATCCAACAGTAACATATACAAAACCAGTGGCGTAACAAGCAGTTGAGGGACCCGTGTGCAAAGTTATTAACGTGTTTTTAAAAAAGACAAAAGTGAAAGAAAATAATAAATAACTCGTATACAATATAACCTTAATTTTAAGATAAACAAATAACACAACTAAATTAAGGGCCAAATTTAGAATAATCAGATAAACTTAGTATAACGTTATTCCTGGTATAACAATTACAAAGTTGCAGGGTCCACTTATTTGGAAAATCTGGAAGAGTCAGGGAATTTAAGATTTAAGATAAACAATTTAATAAAAATTTTTTTTTATTTTAAATTGAATTATTTTATTTATAAATTAATGTTGTTAATTAAAAATTAAAAAAAATTATTGGTTTTAATTTAATTTTAAAATTATGATTTTTTACCTATTTATTTTCTGATTTATCGAAATGTCATGGAAAATTTTTATTCTTTGTCAGGGAAAACCTGGAAATATCAGGATTTGATTTGGAAAATTTAGTGGGAACACTGAATTATTATTGGTAATAGTGGTAATACTAAGGGCCGGTTCCACCAACTCTGATTAAATCGTTGGTTAACTAATCACGGTTAATGCTTAACCATGATTAGTTGGCCGACATTAACTTCAAAGCGTTCCACCAAGCATTTTGTATTTATGATTAGTTAATCATGGTTAAATGCTTAGATTTCGTGTATACTCGGGTTTTCCTTGCAAAAGCTCTTCTGATTGGTTGACGATAGTCACGTGAAACTTTAGTTTAGTAGGGGTTTAGTGAAAAAGACAGAAATATACCTGGAATTTTATAAACTAAACTTGGAAATTATTTTTTCAATTTTTATTTTAAAGTAAAATAAAATGAACACCTAAAATTATCCTAAAGGTTGATAATGAAAAATTGCAAAGCGATTTATTAACTAAACAATTATTATAATGAAAATAGATTTTATTATAGGTTTACTTGTTTAAATAATTATAAAAATTTTTTTTTATACTTTTCGAAAATCGTCTACTGCTGTATTTCCAAAACGAGATCATTTTAGTTAGGCTATGTATGTTCAAAATGTCAACAGTTACTATATCTTTTACTATAAATTGAAAGAAATGCGCATGTACCGACCATTAACCGTGATTAAACTCGTCTAATCGCCCAAAATCGGTCAATTACTTTGAAGGCTGTTTAACCATGATTTACCTGCTTTAACCATGATTAAATAGATGGTGGAACACTCTTTTACATTTAACCGTGATTAACCCCAACTAATCATGATTAAAGTATTTAACCAGAGTTGGTGGAACCGGCCCTAAGTCTAACTTTATACCAGGTTCATCTGACTATTGTTAAACCGGCCTTTTTTACATTATTTTATATAATGTTTAAATTTTTTTTTAAAGATTCCTGGGGGCCCTTTTAGCCGGGGGTCCGCGTGCGTTGCACCCACCGCACCCCGGTAGTTCCGCCACTGTACAAAACCTAGACAAGTTCAGCTTGAAAGTACGTATGCGCAAACAATAAGGGGACCCTACCGATATGTATAGCCTGTACCTGAAACTTATCATCAAATCATCGTTCCAAACACAGCACAAGTGCCACAACAACAAACTGAAGAAACACAAATTCCCAACATAAATAGTAATCAACAAGAGACTGTAATTCCATCACAGCCTAACGACATGCAAGAACTGAAGCAGATGATGAAAAACCTAATGAAACAAATGAAGGCAATGATAAACCTTCTAATATTACTCGTGACTCAAATACAAAGTGATAGAACAAATTAAAATAGCCCACTGGAACGCTAATGGCCTAGCGCAACACGGCCAAGCCAGACAAGCATTTATTGCTGAAAACAATATAGACATAATCTTAATATTTTCATCTAAAAATTCGAAATTATGCCATATGACACACAACATCCCGATGGAACAGCCTACGGTGGCACGGCTTTAATCGTTAAAAACTATATAAAACACAATCATATCGACAAATACCAACATGAACACCTGCAGGCCACCAAGATTTCCGTTAAAGAGTAGAATGGATCAATAAAAATATCCTCGATTTAATCCCACCAAAACATGTAATTAAGAACGAGCAGTTTGAACGGTTTTACAAAAGTCTTGGTCCCAGATTCATTGCTGGAGGAGATTATAATGCCAAGCATATTCAATGGGGCTCAAGAATAATTACATCCAAGGGCAGAGAACTACTTAAAGCTATGGAACCTAATAATCTTACACACATCTGTAATGTCAAAACGTAGATTCAAATCTCCCACAAATTATCCCACTTACTAATCTTAACCTAACCCTCCTAAGTACAATTATGGTGGCCACCAAACCCGCAATGCCGTATCGTCTAATGCCAGAGCACCCACGTTGTGCACAAAACCGACCCCGGACATTACATCCCAGACGTAGTACTTCTCTTATATCGTTATATCGAAGAATGAACTTGAGCAGTAGCAAATGAATCGAAAGAAACGCAAAGCGAACACAAATTAAACACAGTAAATTTTGATGTTTATAATTTGTTACATTTGTTGGTTTCAACCTCAGACTAAATATACCTAGACAGAACATATACAAACGTAACTTGAAGCAAATTTTTCTATTTGTTTACATATCTGGTGTTTACCGAGTCCCGAGTTGTAATTGGTCAAAAATGCGCACCACTTGTTGTGGTTAAAATACGAAATATTTTTTTAAACATAGTGAATTAATTATTTTAGTTATTGAGTCGTGTGTGGAATTTATAATTTAAAAAATGGGCAAGCAATGCATTGTGTGTGGTGGAGTGTATCAAAAATCTTTAAAACATAAGTAAGTAAAATTTAACCTATAAAAATTCATAGGCGTAACCACTGGACGTTGTTTAATAACAAGTAATGTTTACCAACAGTGATGCTTAAAATTTGCTTCAAAACAAACCTGTGTGTTAGCATAGCTATGCTCTGTCTAGTAAATAGTTAGTCTGAGGTTTCAACGTTGTGGTTAGCTTTTGTAACCTTGTAGGTTATAATGTCAATTCTGTCATTTTGTCAGTCGAATTGCATACATGTTAATATTCAAAATATTGTCAATATTCATAATGGTTTTATCATATAAATTTAGGGGAAAGGCTTGCAGGTTGCCACCCTATAGCTTTTTTGATCATAACTCATCATACATATTGTCGTGTTCCAAAATCCAATTAATAAATTTTGAATTTGATTTTTAAGAATATTGTTATTTTGTATGTTTTTGTTTAATTTTGTTAATATTTAAAATTGCTCGTTTTTCCCGCCGGCGTCCAGTTGGTAACCAAGCGATAGAAGTGGGAGGCTTTTTGCCGTTGAAGCCGTAAAGTACGGACGTGCTGGAGTTGGTCTCCGTTAAATTTAATTACATTTACATTAATAATTATATTTTAGATTAAAATTTTGGATTGTGAAATAAAAAATATTTGAGTTTGATATTAAGTGATTTTTTTTAAATTAAATTATTTGGAAATTTGAAAAGTTTGGGAATATTATACGAATATTTGGATAAAATTGTTTCGATTGTTTGAAAAACGATTCTGGATTGCTAAAAAAAATAATAATTAATACTAAAATTGGATAAAAATAAAATTAAATTGGTAAATTGAAAAATAAAATTGCAAATTTACAAGCAAGGCGTTGTACATTTTATGTGGACAGCGACGCACGTGCATCCAGATGGGCGCACACATTTGACCGTTCGTATCAACGCGGGATTTTATATACCATTTTATTTGGATGTTTAAATTTAATTAAAAAAAATAAGAGTCTCATTGCTAAAAAATAAATCGATTACTGGGGGTAGGTTATTTAATAAATTTTTACACCCCGGTACATCGCAATATATATGATATAATAATATATAATATGATATAATAGCACACACAGGAAAGGGGAAGTATAAAGCAACAACCCTGCGTAAAAAATCATTTTAATACTCAAAAACTAAAAAGTTATAGCAAATTTTCAAAAGTATCTAAAATCGACACCTTGAAATTTTGGCTTGCAGGTTGCCACCCCTACAAAAAAAATCAGAGTAAATTGACAAGGAAAAAAATGTTAAAATTATAAAAAAAATTTGATTTTAATTTAAATCTAAAAATATATAAAATACATGCATCAATTATTAGTAAATAAAGATTTATATTAATTTTTAAATATTTTGAAAGCGTTTACGTCAATATTTGTCAATATGTAGGTAAATAAAACATGCAATAGGGGTGGTTAACCCCTCCCCCCCTTTCCGCGAGAACCTGTCCTGGGCCGATTTAGGGGCTCATGTTGCCACTGGCCACTATAGGTCACTATAGTATACGTCACAATGTAAAATAGGAGGGGCGGCAACCTGCATTTTTACACCACTTTAGAATATACATGAAAAAAAACTGCCAATTCCTGATATGTTTAGAATTTTTTCAGAATAATGAAAATTGAATGAAAAAGCAACACAGCAAAAAAATTTGCCTTAAATTGTCGATGAAAATGTACGAGTTAAGGGCACAGAAGAAAACCACAATTTTCATTTTTCATTTTTTAACAAATAAAATTTCACACTTTATTTAGTAAACACCCTGTTATTGTGTTCGAGTGTACCACAATTGTATTAAAAGCGACAATTACACGTTTGACATCGATGTCCGTCGAAATTTAGGGGATGACACTGTTACAATGTCGAAATTCGGCAGGGGTGGCAACCTGCAAGCAGTGGCAACCTGCAAGCCTCTACCCTATATGTTGCATTTTGCATAATTTGGTAATACATAAAATATAAACTGTGATTTGGAATATGAAGAGATTGACATCTTTAATCTCCCATAAACTGTTAAAACATAATCAGTAAAATCCCCAACGTAGAACCAAAAGAATCAAGTTTCGTGTCATGCCATAAAATGGCTCCCGTTTAATTCCCAACAAGTTTTAATGTTATTTCATCAAATCGTTCAATGTCTAATGCTCTCGAAGTTCCTAAATGGACGCTATCTAATAGTTAAACAGTGACCTATCAGGTCTCCTGTGAGTTTTGCTACTGGGGTCATAGGACTCGTCCTTAATCGTTCTCATAATCATTAAAACTGATAATATAAACAAATATGTTCATGTCATGGATTTTTGTCTAGTAAAGGACATACTAATTAACCGTCATCAAGCCGAGTCCTGTTTGGATCTATCATCGGACCACTCCCCGGTAATAATAACACTTAGCACCACAATAATAACTGCAGAAAAACCACCCATTCCAAAGAGCAAAAAGACAAACTGGGAAAGGTTCAGATACCTTCTAGATGAAAACTTATCACTAGTAATTCCTTTAAAAACTGAACAAGATATTGATGAAGCAACTGAAAATTTGACTCGAGTTATCCAAAGCGCAGCCTGGAATTCAACACCAATGCCTAAAAAAACTCAAAAAATGGACGAGTACCCGAAGGGAAATTTTACCCCCAGTAAAAAATTATTAGGGGGTAAAATTTCACTAGGGAATTTTTACCGGGGGGTAAAAATGTTCAAAATATTCTTAGTGAATTTTTACCCCCTTAAGAATTTTATAGGTAAATAATAATTTTTATATCTGTTTATGTATCAAATTCCGTAATATTTTACTGCGAAATGTTAAAATATCTATCTCAGATATTTGAAGAATAAAATAGGATAATTTAAAAGTTTAACACATTTATTTAAATATTACAATTCTTTTTACCGAAATTACTACTTCAAAATGATTTGAATTTTTATGGTTCAAATATATTGCCAGATTTTTGTAATTTTTGTAAACGAATATATTGTAATGTTTGGAGTGTAAATTTAAAAAAAAAACAATAAAAAATTTAATAAACAAACCTAACAAACTATAATATGAGACTCTTGTAAATATTCAGCCACGGCCTAGCTCAGTTTAAACAAATTTATTCACCTTGATTAGAAATAAAACTAAATATCAAAGAGAATTTGCTATTTTACTATCATTAAATAATAAAAAAAAAGTAATCTTAAATAGATACAGCCTGACATCGAGTTCAATGGTTCTACGAAATTTTATTTGATAACCAATATTTCTAATTTTGCTGATTACAAATCAAATAAAAACAACAATGTGTTGGTGTTACTATTGAAAACTCGAGTCTCATTTAATTCAAAATCTCCTATACCTCAAATTTCCAATATGCAAACCGATAATACAAATGGATGAAATAAATAGGTAATGTTCCGTGTTCAAGATAAATTTTAATTTTAAACAGTCTTACCGAACGAATTGTTGTTATAAAAATTTTCTTCATGAAATTTCAATTGTTGGTTGTTCTTGTCCACATATACGTCTTGAATTTTGTACCACAGAATTATGAAATTTCCCATGGGTTTGATCTGGATCCAATTTAAAATTTTTTCCAATTTTCCATACAATTCAAAAAAACTTCTTCCAAGCTTACAACAATGATCCATACACCATAAAATATTGATCAGCATCTAATTTATAATTAAATTTCCCAATAATTCTTCTTATTTTATATTTTAATTTTCAAAATTACTATAATCTTCCAGTAAAATTTTTTATCGGACCCCATCATTTTTAATCATCCTGCGTACTGCCAACCTCTACTTTTTCGTGGAACCAAGTTTTAAAATTTAATATCGGTAGTTGCAAAAACTTTTGAACACTTTACTTTATATAACGGAACAACCTCACTCTTACAAAATAAAAATGGAAAATTGTTGCGTAACACCTACCATCATCATTGTTTTAATTTCTCATACGAAATTTTTATAAATTAGAAACATTTTTCTATTTTCAAAATTAAAAATAAATTATGAACAATTTTTTTTAAAAAACGAGATACCAGGCATGCATAAAAAAACAAAACTTTGACTCCAATTAATTTAAGAAATAATAGTAAGATTCGCAAAATTCCAAATTTTTCTCAACAAAATTTTTTTTTAAATTTCAAAAAAATAACTTAAATTTATTTAACATTTTCAGGACATGACAATATATCGGCTCCTAGGAGTGCTGCAGTGAAAAGCATCTTAACATCTGTTGCCCAAATTGCATTATTGTCCATTTTCGAGATATCCATGTAATTATCAACACCAGAAAACAGATCAACTTCTTGTTTTTGAGTTTTCATAAATTCAGTAATTATCTTTCGTACTTCCTTGTGCTGATCTTCACTTCCGGTAATGCATAACGATATGCATCTAAAAAAACAGTTACCGTCTGCCTCGACGTCTATAATAGTGTGAGGCGAATGGAACAACGAATTTTTTGTTTTTGCAAAGTCGGAATTCTTGTCAAATGAAAGTCCAAGCTTCTCACAAAGTCGTTATTGCCAAATATTATTTATGAGAGTAGGTATGGGGGCGCTTGTGCCAGACAGAATTGTAAGGCGGGTTGCCTATTTTATATCTGCCTAGCCCAAGACGCCCGCCATGACCTACTTTGTATATTGTTATAAGGGAGGGGGTAAACTACAACCAACACCTTTAAAATTTAAAAATTAAAAATCATAAGCACAATTAAGGAGCTAATTCAGACACGTCTATTCAATTCAAGAAGTTGTTAATGAATGACATATTTACTTAATTACCCGAGACCTATAGGCATTACCCCCACCTCTTTAAAGATAAGTATTGATGATGACGTCATCAATTCCGAGAACTACAATCATGTTCAGACTTGCAAAATCACTTTGTTCTAATCGTTAAAATTAAGAAGTCAATTATTTATTTTTAATAATTAACAAATGATATTTTCCAAAAGCAAAAAACCCACAAGAATAATAATACAATAACACGCATGCGTCAGACAGGGGGACAGAGGCCCCTTCGTCTGTATATCACCAGCCAAAGACCTACTTTATACCTTGTTATAAGAGAGGGATGAAATTTCAGGGTAATTACCTGTACTTACCTAGAGGCATATATCACATGACTATCCATCAGCAACATAAACGGACAGCCACCGATTACCTGTACCACAGGACTATTAGGCATTAATTGAGATCATCACTCGACAGTTACCAGTAGCCTGTATTACCACACCTTATTACCTGTAACACATGATTATTTACTACTTACCTGTATCACATAGCATCAACTACCTGTAAAAACTTACATACAAATAATAAATTAATTTAAATAATAAAGCATCACCCCAGCTCAGACCTCAACATCCCCGATAGGGGCCGCTAGTTATATACCTCTATTTTATGAAAAGCATCAACCTACTTTGTAGATAGGTATTACAAATGCTCAAAATAGGATACTGTCCCTTAAGTAAGGGCATCGGTCAGCGGAGTCTATTAGCTGCAGGATAATGGAGTTCTTCCGCAAAAGACCCCAAATCCCATAGGTGACACAAAAATTTTAAAAATAAAAATTTAACAAAAATTTAAAAATAAAAATTCTTACCAAAATTCACAATTTAAATAGAGATAATTGGAACACAGGTCTAAAATTTGCTAATGCACTAGGTACTACATCACAACACTTTAATACAAAATTTAATCACAAATTTAAAATTAAAAAAGTTACCAAAAGTCTTTAGCACAATTAAGGAGGTAATTCAGGCACGTCTACTCAATTCGAGGAGTTGTTACCGAATGACAAATTTCGTGAATTACTCTGATACCTATAGGCACTACCCCACCTCCCCCAACCCACCTCTTTAAAGGTAGGTATTGATGACATCATCAATTCCGAGAACTACAAAAATGTTCTATAGGTATACTATTTATAGGTATTACATCACCTCCTCCCCAACCCTTTAAAGATAGCTATTGATGACGTCATCAATTCTGAGAACTACAAACATCTTCAGATATGCTTTTAGAATGATAATAATAAATTTTGTTCAAAGGCAAAATACACCATAAGAATAACACGGGAACTCAAAACATAGCAATCACTTCCGATTGAGCCTAAAAGGCTACTTGGTATCCCTGGCCTTGTCTAATTATATCATTCTCTTTATCTAGGGGCATTATTCCTTGTACCAAAAGGTGTACTTATCATTTTGACAGGTAGGGGACTTATTGTTTGGAATACAAAATTCTCATCAATTATGTTATTATAATAATAATAATAATAATAAGGGATAAAAGTTTTCAATTTGTCAATAATCATGCATTAGTTAAAAAAATAAACTTGAAAATAAAGTGTTTTAATATTGCGTAATATTATGCAACGCGTAGGTCAAGGTCATAAACGTGTTTACGATTTTATGTAATTTATAATGTAAAAACAATTTATTTCAAATTTTGAAAAAGCGAATTTTAAAACGACTGCTTTTCTGTTGGAGGTTGATGGGGTGAATTTATTGAAATTCAAATTTATTCAGAAGTACCATAATCAAAACTTAAAAGACTTTCTTTCGTTAAACAATACCTTAAAATTATATAATAGGATTTGTTGTTATAATTTAAAAAGTTTATTTTAGATTTTAATTTTCCAAAATAGTATACAGTTATTAACCTCGAGCAATAACCATTGCATTGATTAATTAATTTATATTATTTATATAATTACGTCATTATACTTTATTCAATAAAAAATAAATATGTAGAAGTTCTCAGAGGTTCCCAAATTGTATGTATCTTGTATCCTAAAGTAATTAAAATTCACAAAACCATTGACTACCACTAGTATAATTAATAAAAATATAAGTATAAAAACACGCAAAATACCGAAATTTGTAGTTATCATGTAGTGTAAACATCAAAATAAAATAATAATTTTAGGATTATTACATATTTTAACCCGGTCTTTTATGAGAAAGTAGCACAAAATCAAAGGAATAAATTAAAATCGACTGCTGTTTTGTTGTCGGTACGTGTACTAGCTTTAAGTACAGTTTGATGTTAACTGTTTAACCATTCTTTCAACAGACACCGAAGTAAACACTTATAAAATGAATACTTTTACTGTTTTAAAAGATTTTACAAAAAAAAGTTCAACGTTTTAATACGAAGGGTAGAACTTTGGAATTTAAAATAAATCCTGTTCCAAAAAATCAAGTTTCACATATTTTTATAAGAAAAGCAATAAAGGACATTTTAGTATTTGTTACAAATGGTGCGAGACCAACTGATAAGATTGGAATTACGTTCTGTAGTGAGGCTTTCGAGAAAGGTCAGGCGTGGATGAATTTCACTGATGTGTGTGATGTAAGTGTGGACCGCATTTGGGATCTCATTGGCAGCGTATTTCAATCTAACTCTTCAATATCAATTACCGATAAACTTTGTTTGAAAGTTACAACAGTTCGCTTACCGACAGGATCTGGAGCTCGTAAACATAAATATAATACTTTTAATGAAGAATGTGTCATGCGAAGAGGAATTGTGTCAATTAACAATATTGATAATTTATGTTTACCAAGAGCTCTTGTTGTTGCGATAGCCAATGTGGAGAAGGACACCGAATATCAAAAGGTGCAGAAAGACACAGGAGCGCTACAAATAAAAAGGGCAATGAAACTGATAGAAGATGCTGGGGTAACCATACCTGAAGAAGGTGCAGGAGTTCCAGAGCTCCAACAATTCCAAAGACATTTTGGAGATAAATATAAAATTTGTGTTTATCAGTATGGAAGTAAAGGAAGAGATGTTATATACGAATCACCACCAAATGATAAGGGAAGATCACTTAACCTGCTATATAATCGTGGTCATTACAACGTTATAACCTCATTAACGGCTGCTTTTTGCTGTAGTTATTATTGTGAGAATTGCCATATTCCACACAACCATAAAAGCAAACATAGATGTGGTGGAACGTGTCAAGCATGTTTTCAAAGTCCCTCTTGCACCCCCGAAATTAAAATAAAATGCACAAGATGTAATAGATGGTTTAAAAATCAGCAGTGTCTAGATAATCATATTAAAGGTGTATGCGAGCAAGTTAGATGCTGTACCAATTGTCTAAAAACAATTAAGTCGGGTAGACTACATTACTGTGGTGAAGTGTTTTGTAAGATTTGTAATAAACATCAGCCTCAAGACCATCATTGCTACATGCAGCCGGCTGCAGGAAAACCAAAAGCTACAGGATTTTTGTTTATATTTTACGATTTGGAGACACGACAAGAAAAAGTAATTGATGAAAAAACAGTGAAACATGAACCTAATTTATGCGTCTTAAAACAATGTTGTTCTACATGTATTAGCGACCTAAACATGGTTTATTGTCAAAGTTGCGGTGTAAGAGAGAATATAATAAAAAACAATGTTATTGAAAATTTTGTAAACTACGTGCTGTCTGTGCGAAAAACACACAGTATACCAGAACAAATAACAAATAACAATAACAAATAACAACAAATAACAGTATACCAATACCAGAACTGATAATGCGAGGAACTAAAATCATTTCTATGGTCATTGGGAATGTTAAATTTTTAGATTCCTTAAACTATTTTCCAATGGCTCTAGCAAAATTACCAAAAGCCTTTGGACTACCAGACACATTTAAGAAAGGATATTTTCCACATTACTTCAACACGACCGAAAACGCTGATTATGTAGGCCCATTACCAGATATATCCTACTATAGCCCAGACACGATGAAAGAAACTGAAAGAACGGCATTTCTAAAATGGTATGAAGTACATAAAAATGAAGAATTTAATATGCGACGCGATTTGGAGGCGTACCTATTGTGTTTCTGATGTTAACATTCTCATGCAAGCATGCCTCAAATTTCGAGAGCAACTCATCAACACAGGAAATGTATGTCCGTTCACGGAGGCTTGCACCATAGCATCAGCATGTAACAAGGTGTTTAGACGGAATTTTCTGAAACCAAATACAATTGGTATAATTCCTCGAGGCGGTTATCGAAATATCGATAATCAGTCGGTAATTGCTACACAATGGTTGTTGTGGGAAGAACATTCACGCAATATACATATATTTCATTCAGCCAAACAAAAGGAAGTCAGATTAGGTGGTTTGAAGGTCGATGGCTACTGTGAAAGTACAAATCAGGTGTTTGAGTTTCACGGATGCTATTATCACGGTCATCCTGTATGTCACAAGTATGATAGAGACTCCCCGCTACTCGATAATCCATTTGATACCTTAAATCTAAGGTACGAGTCAACAGTTACAAAGATCGAAAGATTAAGGTTACTGGGTTATGATGTGATTGAAATGTGGGAATGCCAATTTAAAGAACAATTAAATCAAGATATAGTGAGGTATACAGAAAACCATCCTCTTATCAAGTTATTACCTCTGAATCCTCGAGATGCGTTTTATCGAGGTAGAACAGGAAACACAAAGACTTATTACAAAATAAAAGAAGGCGAAAAAATTAATTATATAGATGTGTGCTCACTTTATCCTTGGGTGTGTAAATATGGTAAATTTCCTGTAGGCCACCCCCGCGTATATGTGGGAGAAGATTGTCCAAAATTATCTAGGGATATTGATGGTATAATAAAGTGTAAAATATTACCACCTCAAAACCTGTATCACCCTGTGCTACCCAACAAAATTAACAATAAACTTATATTTTCTTTATGTCGAGTGTGCGCAGAGATACAAAATAATAACGTGTGCACACATAGTGTTGATGATAGAGCTTTAGAGGGTACTTGGGTTATCGACGAAGTATTAAAAGCAATAGAAAAGGGTTACACAATGTTAGAAGTACAAGAAATCTGGTGTTATAGTGTGGAACAATACGATAAGAATAATCGAACCGGCGGTCTCTTTACTTCAATGATGAATAAGTTTATAAAAATAAAACAACAGGCTAGCGGATGGCCAAAAAACTGTGTTACACCTGAAGACAAAAAGCTATATGTTGAAAATTTCTTACAACAAGAAGGCATTCAGTTAGAATTTGAAGAAATCGTAGAAAATTCAGGTTTACGAGCACTGGCAAAATTAATGCTAAACTCGTTTTGGGGTAAACTGGGACAAAGGCAAAATCAACCAAAAACAAAAATCATAAACAGCCCGTCCGAATTTTTTAATATAATGGCAGATCCTACTTACATTGTAAACACTGTTTTACCTATTAACGATGATACACTTGTAGTTAATTATGAGCACAGCGAAGAAACCTATGATTTACTATCAACTGTGAATGTTTGTTTAGCTGCATACACGACTACACAAGCCCGTCTAAAATTGTATTCTTTCTTAGAGACGCTGGGAGAGAGAGTTTTGTATTATGATACAGATTCTGTAATATTTGTTACTAGACCTGGAGATTTTGAACCCTTATTAGGAACTAGTGTAGGTGAAATGACCAATGAATTAGAAGTATACGGACCGGGGAGTTATATTACAGAATTTGCCTCAGGCGGCCCGAAGAATTATGCTTATATCGTTTATTCGCCTGAAACAGATAAATATCACGAAATATGTAAACTAAAGGGAATTTGTATAAACCACGAAATAAGTAAGGAAGTAAATTTTAATGCTCTAAAGATGATGATGATGTTAACAGCTGATGAATCTATTGATTCTAAGAAAATTACATATCAGTCTATAGTCAGAACTCAGATACATGAGGTATCAGATACAAAAACCCAAGAAAAAATATTTAGACCTACATCAAATAAAAGGAAATTTGAAGGATGTGATTCAGTGCCTTATGGATACGCAAAGAAAAGGAAATAGACTAAATCATATTTATTTATCTTTTTTACGAATGGCCCCATAATATATTATTTTTTTTTGAATTAAAATTTGAATATCTCAAATATTTATACATGTTTAATTAGCATAATATTGTAAATATATTTTTAAATAAAAACGTAATTTAAATTGTTTTATTTTTATAGATATAACCTATCTCAACAGCTACCAAGTTGTTTATAAATAATATAAACAGATAAAGTGAAGTATTTCAACAAATACAGGTGTTGATTAAAATTTTATAGTACAAATTTATAAAAGTTATGAGCAATATACTTTTGATGTAATTCGTAAAATTTTTAAAAACACAAAACTAAGAAAAGTGCTCTATGTTTCACTTGAAATAATAAGAATGACGTAACACCCATACACAACTAATAAACCAAGCCTGTCCATAAACAGACCTGTTTATATAAACCAACCCAAGATACTCTATCTTACCCTATCATACCTACCCTAGCATACAATGCAACAGGTCTGTTCATATGAAATATAAAGATATTCATATTTAGGGCATATTAGGGTAACTATGAACAGACCTGTTCATATTTAGGGCATTTTAGGGTAACTATGAACAGACCTGTTCATATTTAGGGCATTTTAGGGTAACTATGAACAGACCTGTTCATATTTAGGGCATTTTAGGGTAACTATGAACAGACCTGTTCATATTTAGGGCATATTAGGGTAACTATGAACAGACCTGTTCATATTTAGGGCATATTAGGGTAACTATGAACAGGTCTGTTCATATCTGTTCATCTGTTCAACTATGAACAGGTCTTGGGTTTTTGTTACAACCTCATGTATCTGAGTTCTGACTATAGACTGATATGTAATTTTCTTAGAATCAATAGATTCATCAGCTGTTAACATCATCATCATCTTTAGAGCATTAAAATTTACTTCCTTACTTATTTCGTGGTTTATACAAATTCCCTTTAGTTTACATATTTCGTGATATTTATCTGTTTCAGGCGAATAAACGATATAAGCATAATTCTTCGGGCCGCCTGAGGCAAATTCTGTAATATAACTCCCCGGTCCGTATACTTCTAATTCATTGGTCATTTCACCTACACTAGTTCCTAATAAGGGTTCAAAATCTCCAGGTCTAGTAACAAATATTACAGAATCTGTATCATAATACAAAACTCTCTCTCCCAGCGTCTCTAAGAAAGAATACAATTTTAGACGGGCTTGTGTAGTCGTGTATGCAGCTAAACAAACATTCACAGTTGATAGTAAATCATAGGTTTCTTCGCTGTGCTCATAATTAACTACAAGTGTATCATCGTTAATAGGTAAAACAGTGTTTACAATGTAAGTAGGATCTGCCATTATATTAAAAAATTCGGACGGGCTGTTTATGATTTTTGTTTTTGGTTGATTTTGCCTTTGTCCCAGTTTACCCCAAAACGAGTTTAGCATTAATTTTGCCAGTGCTCGTAAACCTGAATTTTCTACGATTTCTTCAAATTCTAACTGAATGCCTTCTTGTTGTAAGAAATTTTCAACATATAGCTTTTTGTCTTCAGGTGTAACACAGTTTTTTGGCCATCCGCTAGCCTGTTGTTTTATTTTTATAAACTTATTCATCATTGAAGTAAAGAGACCGCCGGTTCGATTATTCTTATCGTATTGTTCCACACTATAACACCAGATTTCTTGTACTTCTAACATTGTGTAACCCTTTTCTATTGCTTTTAATACTTCGTCGATAACCCAAGTACCCTCTAAAGCTCTATCATCAACACTATGTGTGCACACGTTATTATTTTGTATCTCTGCGCACACTCGACATAAAGAAAATATAAGTTTATTGTTAATTTTGTTGGGTAGCACAGGGTGATACAGGTTTTGAGGTGGTAATATTTTACACTTTATTATACCATCAATATCCCTAGATAATTTTGGACAATCTTCTCCCACATATACGCGGGGGTGGCCTACAGGAAATTTACCATATTTACACACCCAAGGATAAAGTGAGCACACATCTATATAATTAATTTTTTCGCCTTCTTTTATTTTGTAATAAGTCTTTGTGTTTCCTGTTCTACCTCGATAAAACGCATCTCGAGGATTCAGAGGTAATAACTTGATAAGAGGATGGTTTTCTGTATACCTCACTATATCTTGATTTAATTGTTCTTTAAATTGGCATTCCCACATTTCAATCACATCATAACCCAGTAACCTTAATCTTTCGATCTTTGTAACTGTTGACTCGTACCTTAGATTTAAGGTATCAAATGGATTATCGAGTAGCGGGGAGTCTCTATCATACTTGTGACATACAGGATGACCGTGATAATAGCATCCGTGAAACTCAAACACCTGATTTGTACTTTCACAGTAGCCATCGACCTTCAAACCACCTAATCTGACTTCCTTTTGTTTGGCTGAATGAAATATATGTATATTGCGTGAATGTTCTTCCCACAACAACCATTGTGTAGCAATTACCGACTGATTATCGATATTTCGATAACCGCCTCGAGGAATTATACCAATTGTATTTGGTTTCAGAAAATTCCGTCTAAACACCTTGTTACATGCTGATGCTATGGTGCAAGCCTCCGTGAACGGACATACATTTCCTGTGTTGATGAGTTGCTCTCGAAATTTGAGGCATGCTTGCATGAGAATGTTAACATCAGAAACACAATAGGTACGCCTCCAAATCGCGTCGCATATTAAATTCTTCATTTTTATGTACTTCATACCATTTTAGAAATGCCGTTCTTTCAGTTTCTTTCATCGTGTCTGGGCTATAGTAGGATATATCTGGTAATGGGCCTACATAATCAGCGTTTTCGGTCGTGTTGAAGTAATGTGGAAAATATCCTTTCTTAAATGTGTCTGGTAGTCCAAAGGCTTTTGGTAATTTTGCTAGAGCCATTGGAAAATAGTTTAAGGAATCTAAAAATTTAACATTCCCAATGACCATAGAAATGATTTTAGTTCCTCGCATTATCAGTTCTGGTATTGGTATACTGTTATTTGTTGTTATTTGTTATTGTTATTTGTTATTTGTTCTGGTATACTGTGTGTTTTTCGCACAGACAGCACGTAGTTTACAAAATTTTCAATAACATTGTTTTTTATTATATTCTCTCTTACACCGCAACTTTGACAATAAACCATGTTTAGGTCGCTAATACATGTAGAACAACATTGTTTTAAGACGCATAAATTAGGTTCATGTTTCACTGTTTTTTCATCAATTACTTTTTCTTGTCGTGTCTCCAAATCGTAAAATATAAACAAAAATCCTGTAGCTTTTGGTTTTCCTGCAGCCGGCTGCATGTAGCAATGATGGTCTTGAGGCTGATGTTTATTACAAATCTTACAAAACACTTCACCACAGTAATGTAGTCTACCCGACTTAATTGTTTTTAGACAATTGGTACAGCATCTAACTTGCTCGCATACACCTTTAATATGATTATCTAGACACTGCTGATTTTTAAACCATCTATTACATCTTGTGCATTTTATTTTAATTTCGGGGGTGCAAGAGGGACTTTGAAAACATGCTTGACACGTTCCACCACATCTATGTTTGCTTTTATGGTTGTGTGGAATATGGCAATTCTCACAATAATAACTACAGCAAAAAGCAGCCGTTAATGAGGTTATAACGTTGTAATGACCACGATTATATAGCAGGTTAAGTGATCTTCCCTTATCATTTGGTGGTGATTCGTATATAACATCTCTTCCTTTACTTCCATACTGATAAACACAAATTTTATATTTATCTCCAAAATGTCTTTGGAATTGTTGGAGCTCTGGAACTCCTGCACCTTCTTCAGGTATGGTTACCCCAGCATCTTCTATCAGTTTCATTGCCCTTTTTATTTGTAGCGCTCCTGTGTCTTTCTGCACCTTTTGATATTCGGTGTCCTTCTCCACATTGGCTATCGCAACAACAAGAGCTCTTGGTAAACATAAATTATCAATATTGTTAATTGACACAATTCCTCTTCGCATGACACATTCTTCATTAAAAGTATTATATTTATGTTTACGAGCTCCAGATCCTGTCGGTAAGCGAACTGTTGTAACTTTCAAACAAAGTTTATCGGTAATTGATATTGAAGAGTTAGATTGAAATACGCTGCCAATGAGATCCCAAATGCGGTCCACACTTACATCACACACATCAGTGAAATTCATCCACGCCTGACCTTTCTCGAAAGCCTCACTACAGAACGTAATTCCAATCTTATCAGTTGGTCTCGCACCATTTGTAACAAATACTAAAATGTCCTTTATTGCTTTTCTTATAAAAATATGTGAAACTTGATTTTTTGGAACAGGATTTATTTTAAATTCCAAAGTTCTACCCTTCGTATTAAAACGTTGAACTTTTTTTTGTAAAATCTTTTAAAACAGTAAAAGTATTCATTTTATAAGTGTTTACTTCGGTGTCTGTTGAAAGAATGGTTAAACAGTTAACATCAAACTGTACTTAAAGCTAGTACACGTACCGACAACAAAACAGCAGTCGATTTTAATTTATTCCTTTGATTTTGTGCTACTTTCTCATAAAAGACCGGGTTAAAATATGTAATAATCCTAAAATTATTATTTTATTTTGATGTTTACACTACATGATAACTACAAATTTCGGTATTTTGCGTGTTTTTATACTTATATTTTTATTAATTATACTAGTGGTAGTCAATGGTTTTGTGAATTTTAATTACTTTAGGATACAAGATACATACAATTTGGGAACCTCTGAGAACTTCTACATATTTATTTTTTATTGAATAAAGTATAATGACGTAATTATATAAATAATATAAATTAATTAATCAATGCAATGGTTATTGCTCGAGGTTAATAACTGTATACTATTTTGGAAAATTAAAATCTAAAATAAACTTTTTAAATTATAACAACAAATCCTATTATATAATTTTAAGGTATTGTTTAACGAAAGAAAGTCTTTTAAGTTTTGATTATGGTACTTCTGAATAAATTTGAATTTCAATAAATTCACCCCATCAACCTCCAACAGAAAAGCAGTCGTTTTAAAATTCGCTTTTTCAAAATTTGAAATAAATTGTTTTTACATTATAAATTACATAAAATCGTAAACACGTTTATGACCTTGACCTACGCGTTGCATAATATTACGCAATATTAAAACACTTTATTTTCAAGTTTATTTTTTTAACTAATGCATGATTATTGACAAATTGAAAACTTTTATCCCTTATTATTATTATTATTATTATAATAACATAATTGATGAGAATTTTGTATTCCAAACAATAAGTCCCCTACCTGTCAAAATGATAAGTACACCTTTTGGTACAAGGAATAATGCCCCTAGATAAAGAGAATGATATAATTAGACAAGGCCAGGGATACCAAGTAGCCTTTTAGGCTCAATCGGAAGTGATTGCTATGTTTTGAGTTCCCGTGTTATTCTTATGGTGTATTTTGCCTTTGAACAAAATTTATTATTATCATTCTAAAAGCATATCTGAAGATGTTTGTAGTTCTCAGAATTGATGACGTCATCAATAGCTATCTTTAAAGGGTTGGGGAGGAGGTGATGTAATACCTATAAATAGTATACCTATAGAACATTTTTGTAGTTCTCGGAATTGATGATGTCATCAATACCTACCTTTAAAGAGGTGGGTTGGGGGAGGTGGGGTAGTGCCTATAGGTATCAGAGTAATTCACGAAATTTGTCATTCGGTAACAACTCCTCGAATTGAGTAGACGTGCCTGAATTACCTCCTTAATTGTGCTAAAGACTTTTGGTAACTTTTTTAATTTTAAATTTGTGATTAAATTTTGTATTAAAGTGTTGTGATGTAGTACCTAGTGCATTAGCAAATTTTAGACCTGTGTTCCAATTATCTCTATTTAAATTGTGAATTTTGGTAAGAATTTTTATTTTTAAATTTTTGTTAAATTTTTATTTTTAAAATTTTTGTGTCACCTATGGGATTTGGGGTCTTTTGCGGAAGAACTCCATTATCCTGCAGCTAATAGACTCCGCTGACCGATGCCCTTACTTAAGGGACAGTATCCTATTTTGAGCATTTGTAATACCTATCTACAAAGTAGGTTGATGCTTTTCATAAAATAGAGGTATATAACTAGCGGCCCCTATCGGGGATGTTGAGGTCTGAGCTGGGGTGATGCTTTATTATTTAAATTAATTTATTATTTGTATGTAAGTTTTTACAGGTAGTTGATGCTATGTGATACAGGTAAGTAGTAAATAATCATGTGTTACAGGTAATAAGGTGTGGTAATACAGGCTACTGGTAACTGTCGAGTGATGATCTCAATTAATGCCTAATAGTCCTGTGGTACAGGTAATCGGTGGCTGTCCGTTTATGTTGCTGATGGATAGTCATGTGATATATGCCTCTAGGTAAGTACAGGTAATTACCCTGAAATTTCATCCCTCTCTTATAACAAGGTATAAAGTAGGTCTTTGGCTGGTGATATACAGACGAAGGGGCCTCTGTCCCCCTGTCTGACGCATGCGTGTTATTGTATTATTATTCTTGTGGGTTTTTTGCTTTTGGAAAATATCATTTGTTAATTATTAAAAATAAATAATTGACTTCTTAATTTTAACGATTAGAACAAAGTGATTTTGCAAGTCTGAACATGATTGTAGTTCTCGGAATTGATGACGTCATCATCAATACTTATCTTTAAAGAGGTGGGGGTAATGCCTATAGGTCTCGGGTAATTAAGTAAATATGTCATTCATTAACAACTTCTTGAATTGAATAGACGTGTCTGAATTAGCTCCTTAATTGTGCTTATGATTTTTAATTTTTAAATTTTAAAGGTGTTGGTTGTAGTTTACCCCCTCCCTTATAACAATATACAAAGTAGGTCATGGCGGGCGTCTTGGGCTAGGCAGATATAAAATAGGCAACCCGCCTTACAATTCTGTCTGGCACAAGCGCCCCCATACCTACTCTCATAAATAATATTTGGCAATAACGACTTTGTGAGAAGCTTGGACTTTCATTTGACAAGAATTCCGACTTTGCAAAAACAAAAAATTCGTTGTTCCATTCGCCTCACACTATTATAGACGTCGAGGCAGACGGTAACTGTTTTTTTAGATGCATATCGTTATGCATTACCGGAAGTGAAGATCAGCACAAGGAAGTACGAAAGATAATTACTGAATTTATGAAAACTCAAAAACAAGAAGTTGATCTGTTTTCTGGTGTTGATAATTACATGGATATCTCGAAAATGGACAATAATGCAATTTGGGCAACAGATGTTAAGATGCTTTTCACTGCAGCACTCCTAGGAGCCGATATATTGTCATGTCCTGAAAATGTTAAATAAATTTAAGTTATTTTTTTGAAATTTAAAAAAAAAATTTGTTGAGAAAAATTTGGAATTTTGCGAATCTTACTATTATTTCTTAAATTAATTGGAGTCAAAGTTTTGTTTTTTTATGCATGCCTGGTATCTCGTTTTTTAAAAAAATTTGTTCATAATTTATTTTTAATTTTGAAAATAGAAAAATGTTTCTAAATTCAAAAAAATATAAGAATAATTCAATACGTAGAAAATCAAAATTCAAAAAATTTAAAAAGGAGACAATTAACACATAACAGATCTGGATTAAGAAAATTTGAAAAAATGAAAATTTCGTAATAATAATTAAGAATAATACAATACGTAGAAAATCAAAATTCAAAAAATTTTTTGATTTTCTACGTATTGTATTATTCTTATATTTTTTTGAATTTAACCATAAATACATACTAAAAACCACAAATTTACTTAAAATTTTTTATTTTGAGTTCTTTTTCTAGTTTTACGCCTCACGGTTAAAAAACGTGGTAAATTTTTGAATTTTGAATTTTTTCAAAGTTTTTAGAAATCATATTAAGAGGGCAGTGCCTTCGGATTTCAAACTAGCAGTGCTAGGTAAACGAATTTCTTAGTTCAAATCATTTTTAAATTATTCATACTTCATGTAAAAAGTTCAGTTTTGATAATCTTTGGAGGTTATGGTAAGTCAATTTTGTACAATTTAGTCGATATTTTTGTTTAATTTGCATGCGTCAGACAGGGGGACAGAGGCCCGTCCCCCTGTCTGACGCATGCGTGTTATTGTATTATTATTCTTGTGGGTTTTTTGCTTTTGGAAAATATCATTTGTTAATTATTAAAAATAAATAATTGACTTCTTAATTTTAACGATTAGAACAAAGTGATTTTGCAAGTCTGAACATAATTGTAGTTCTCGGAATTGATGACGTCATCATCAATACTTATCTTTAAAGAGGTGGGGGTAATGCCTATAGGTCTCGGGTAATTAAGTAAATATGTCATTCATTAACAACTTCTTGAATTGAATAGACGTGTCTGAATTAGCTCCTTAATTGTGCTTATGATTTTTAATTTTTAAATTTTAAAGGTGTTGGTTGTAGTTTACCCCTTCCCTTATAACAATATACAAAGTAGGTCATGGCAGGCGTCTTGGGCTAGGCAGATATAAAATAGGCAACCCGCCTTACAATTCTGTCTGGCACAAGCGCCCCCATACCTACTTATGAGACAGAAACGAAATTTTGATTTTTCCGTAATGCAATTAATTTCTTCGACAGATGATTCATGTTCTTCATTTTTGCCATTTTTTTCTTGAGATCCGTTGTCGTGGTAATGTTTTAAATTACTTATAGGATATCCTGTTTTCAAAGATTTTCCCACTTTCGACTGTAAAATGCAGTTGCCATTGCTCAGAATTTTCTCAATGACGTACGGTCCTGTATAGGGTGCTTTTGCCCAACCACCTTTGCGATCATCTCGTCTACAATTTCGTACCAGTACCAATTCTCCAACTTTAAATTTCACTGGATTTGCACGGCGCTTATCAGCGATATAAAATTTATATCCTAAATTAATGAATCTAAATAGATATCAAAATATCAAGAAAGCCCGAATTGACAAAATGAAGCATTATTACGATCAAGGGGCGCGACCACTAGAAAACGTGGAAAAAGAAGAAATAATAAGGTTTAAGAAAAATCCTACGGATGTATGGATTCAAGGTAAAATAAAAGAAGAAATCAATCCAAGGTCATTCAACATAGAAACACCTGAAGGGCAGATATTCAGAAGAAATAGAGAATACATACTAAAAACGAATGAAAAAAAGAGAGATAAAAATGATAACAACAACGATTGAAAAGGAAAAAGCTACGCGATAGTTCAGTTGTTGCGTTCATATTCACTACATCTCAAATTTGTAAATGCTTTCGTTACCATAATAGTTACATACAATCGAATTATTGCACGAATTTTCTGACGCCTTCATTAATATTTTCGAATTCGTTGAAAATAAATACTAATTATATTAATTTTTATTATTATAAATAACTAATTTGTATAAAATATAAAAAAATATTAATATTTTATTAATAATCGAATTTGATACATAAACAGTAATAAAAATTCTGATTTACCTATAAAATTTCTTAAGGAGGTAAAAATTCACTGAGGTTATTTTGAACTTTTTTACCCCCCGGTAAAAATTCTCTAGGGAAATTTTACCCCCAGTAAATAATGATTAGGGGGTACAATTTCACTAGGGAATTTTTACCGGGGGGTAAAATTTCACGGGGGTAAATATTCCCGGTTACACCGGTACTAGAAAAAACAAAAAAAAATTAAAATTAACAGAATGACGCGCATTTGAAGCTGAAATTCTAAAAACATGCTTTTTTTCACCAGTTTTTGAATGTAAAAAGTACGAAATTTTTTATATCAAATATTGATTCTAGTACCGGCGATAGCCAATGGTGTTATGAATAACATATTAAAATTTCAGATGATTCGACTGTATAGTTTTTTTTTTCTACAACATCATACAGTAAAGTGCAGTTTACGTTATGCGATTTTGCTTACGATTTTGTTTACGATTTTGCTTCCAAGTTGCCGTAAGCAATTTTTTCGAAGTTCACGTTATACAATTCGTCCAGAAGATAAACTCGAAAACAAAGTCGTGAACAGAAAACCACCAAAACCCGTCATACAATAGAAATCGTATGTAAAATCGTAGGCAAAATCGCCTAACGTAAACTGCACTTTAAATGTAGTTTTGTAATAAATGAGCGTAAAGTTTTAAGTATTTCTTGAATAATTAGTCATGTAATGTGCTAATTAGGTTGTGGAACCTAAAATACTTTGAATATCCTTACAAAAATTTAACAGTATATTCTCGATAGACCATACTTTCCAATTATTAAAAAAAAAACATTTTGATCTTTTCAAAATTCTAGACCACCAAAACTCCTTAAACAAAAACTATTGGAAAAACGTAAATTAAGAAAAATATGGCAACGCACAAGATTTCCACATAACAAAGATAAATTAAATAAAGCTGTAAAAGAAATTAAATAATTACTGAACAATTACAAAAACCAGAATATTCAAAGCTATTTAAACAATTTAAGTGCAACTGAGGCCACCGATTATTCACTCTGGAAGACAACAAAAAAGTTAAAGCACCCTCAAGACAACCATCCACCACTTCGAATGGAGAACGGCGATTGGGCAAAAAGTGATAGAGAAAAAGCTGAATTGTTTGCAAAGCATTTATCTAACGTTTTTACACCATTCGAAACAAAATGCCCACAGCAAGAAGAACATGCAAGAAAACTTCTAGACTTGCCTGATCAACTGGACCTGCCAATTAAACAATTCAAAATATCAGAAATTAAATTTACCGTTAGAAATGACTTGAACTCCCGAAAAGTTCCAAGTTACGACTTGATAACAGGGAAAATAATAAAAAAACTCTCAGAAAAAGGATTTAAATACGTAATCCAACTATACAATGCGACACTAAGACTTAAATACTTTCCAATGCAATGGAAAGCCGCTCTAATGATTCCAATTCTAAAACCCTGAAAGCCACCTGAAGAAGTCAAGTCGTACATCAGGCCGATTAGCTTGCTGCCGGTTCTCTCTAAGCTGTTTGAGAAAATCCTCCTGAAAAGGCTCCGACCAATCTTAGCAGAACAAAATTTAATTCCTAACCACCACTTTGGCTTCAGAGAAGGGCATGGTACCGTTAAACAGCTCCACAGGATTATCACTAAAATAAACAACTCATTAGAAACAATTGCTTACGACTTTTGACAAAGTCTTGACAAAGGCTTTTGACAAAGTCTGGCATGAGAGATTGTTATATAAGATAAAGAAGAAGTTACCACATAACTACTTTAGGATTCTAAAATCATACCTAACTGACAGATATTTCCGGATAAAATTTCAAGACGAATATACACCATTAGTACCCATAAAATCGGGAGTGCCGCAGGGTAACGCAATTGGACCAGTTTTATATATTCTGTACCCGGCTGACTTGCTTACGTCAAAGTCTACCACTAGGGCCACCTTCGCAGACGATACAGCTGCGATAGCTATTCATAAAAATCCTAAAATTGTATCTAGTCCAGTTAATGGAGAATATTGCTTGCAATAAATCACAAAGTTTTGAAACTTTGGAAAAAGTTTCGTTTTCGAACTAAATAATAGTGTTAAAATCATCTTGGTATACCTATGGCAAATTTCAACTACGAACGATTTCAAAAGTTACTTCAATTGGTTAAATAAAATTAATTTTTTTTCGTTTTTGGCTTATAACTTGTGTCCCTCACAATTGCCGATGTCCTAAACTTTGTATTTTGATCCATTAGGTCAATACGAACATTTGGATATCATAATTCGTTTAGTTGTACGTCGTGATTGGGTTAGTGAACGCTTTTGACGATCATCTGCTCCACTATAATCACAATGAGACGCGTAACACATTTCACTACAGGCGGATGGATTTTGTCGATTAAATATTACATTGATGCTAATATTGAATATATATATATATTTTTCGTAAAGTTAATATTTTTAAAGATATTATTGAAAAACCATAAATTGTCACTTGAAATCCAAGATGACGGACACTTCGAAACCTCGGAGGAATGGCGACTTTTTGTTGGTTAAGCAGGGACTTAAGACGAAACTTTTTGCCAAGTTTCAAAACTTTATGATTTATTGCAAGCTGACATCGTTTTTGGTTCCCTATTGACTGGACACTGGACTAATCTAAAATGCTGCAAAATATTCTCGATAAAATAAAAAACTGGCTGGAAAAATGGAAAATCAGAGTAAATGAAACTAAATCAGTTCAGGTAACGTTCACCCTTAAAAGAGATACATGTCCACCTGTATATTTAAATAATAACCTACTCCATCAGGCAGATGAGATTAGATACCTGGGAATCCATCTGGATAGGCGATCGACGTGGCAGAAGCACATTTTTATTAAAAGGAAGCAACTGGGTCATAAACTCAAAAAATGCACTGGCTGGTGGGGAGAAAATCAGAACTTACAATTGAAAATAAGCTGCTGCTTTACAAAATGGTTATGAAACCGGTATGGACTTACGGAATACAACTCTAGAGATTTGCGTCCAACTTCAACATAGAAATCCTGCAGCGCTTCCAATCCAAGGTTCTGACACTGATCGTCGATGCTCCTTGGTATGTCTCAAACCAGGTAATCCAGAGTGATCTAGAGATGCCCACAATTAAGGAAGAAATTTCAAAATATAGCAAAGCATACTACGAAAGGATTACTGATCATCCAAACCCTCTAGCAGAGAAACTTAACCATAGCGAACTCAATAAAGTGCGTAGATTAAAAAGGTTTAAGCCCTCTGATCTTAAAGCAAGATTTTATGATTAAATAAAGAACGCGTGGGTGTGAGACAAACCGTATGTAACGAGACATAACTAATGTGGCATTGGCATTATGATTTTACGAGGGGGTGTCACTGGATATACCCTCACCATATTATTAATTTTTCTTAAATTGTCATATCATTTACTCAATGTTGTAAAACAGATTGTAAATTTTTAGTAGTAAAAAAAAAATGTTCAATTTACTGTCACTGTATATAATTTTGAATTCGGTAGTAAGAAAAGTTTACGACATCACATGCTGCATACGTTTTTTTTTGGCTTCGGAGGATTACGGACCTCGGCTTCACTTCGGCCCTTAACTACTCTTCTTTGCCCAAAAAAATTCACATAAACAAAAGGATTGTAATCTAGTAAAAAAAAATTTTTGAAGTAGCATTTCTTCCATAGTCTATGAGTCCGTACAAATCGTTTGAGACAAGTTTTGCAATGATGTCAGGATATGTGTGTCTGCGTATTATGCATATTATACTGGTTTGTAACAGCAATCTAAAGAACTGATTAGATTTTGGTTGATTTTTTTTTTTTTTATTTATTAAATTTTAATTATTTAATTTTTTTTTTAAATTATTATTAATTTTATTTTATTAAATTTATTAATAAATGAGAAAGTTATGTTTATAATAATATTTTTTTTTTTTTTATTAATCTCCTCAGTTACAAGCAATCTATCTATAAGATAACAGGCTTATGTTTTAACAAACTAGTAATAACAGGCAGAGTATTACTTCAGTAAGTAATCTCTATGTAGTAATCAATAAATTATATTATACAATACAACTAATACAGTTGGTATTTTAAGATTTGAATCTCTTCACTAGATCAGCTGGTATGTATCTTTTTAGTCTACGCACTTCACAGTCGCTGTTTAACAGCCCAGTTGCAAGAACATTGGGATGAACTGTGAGTCTCTCACGATATTTGGCACTATAGCTTTCGATCTCTTCCTTGATGGAATTAAGCTGTATGTCACGTTGGATAACACTGTTAGGCACGTATCTCGGCGCGTCAACAATCACGCGGAGGACTTTATTCTGAAATCTTTGTAGTATTTCAAGGTTTGAGTTTGCTGCAGAGCCCCAGAGTTGAATGCCATAAGTCCAGATTGGTTTCAAAATGGCTTTGTAGAGCAACACCTTATTTTCTATAGAAAGTTGGGATTGTCTGCCGATTATCCAATACATCTGCCCCAGCTTCAAGCCCAGTTGCTTCCGCTTTGTAAAGATGTGCTTGCGCCAGGTGAGCCGTCTGTCGAGGTGCATTCCGAGATATTTTGCATCTTCAGCTTGTGGAAGCTGACAATCGTTGAGCTTAACTGGTGGACAGCTTCCTCTTCTCATGGTGAATGTTACATGTACTGACTTAGTCTCATTGGCTTTAATTCGCCACTTTACGAACCAATTTTGGATTTCGGTCAAGTTGGTTTGCAAGTTCTTAGATGCAGTTACGGGGTTATCATGGGAAGATAGAATCGCAGTGTCATCGGCGAAGGTGGCAGCTCTTGTAAGTTCTGTTGTTGGCAGGTCATAGGTATACAGCAAGTATAGGATTGGGCCCAAAACGCTACCCTGGGGCACACCCGAGTGGATATCATGTAGATCGGAGTACTCATTCTGATGTTTAACAAAAAAAGTTCTATTGCTTAGGTAGGACTTAAGAATTAAATAAAAGTGGTGTGGAATGGTTTTCTTTAATTTGTAGCACAGGCCGTCGTGCCACACTTTGTCAAAGGCTTGGCTGATGTCGAGGAAAGCTGCTGAACGGTAACGTCTGCCTTCCATAATAATATTAAAAAAGTATTAATTAGCAATCGTGTAAATATATCCAAATTTTTTTATAATTGTTTTTACAAATTTTTTTTATTATATTCTGCTCCATAGTAATAATAAAAAACTATCAGTCAATAATCCTGTAAATAATCACTTGTAATACCACGAGTAGTCATAGATATGTCGAATATTTTGTGCTGATATCACGAATATTCGTTGCGCTTGCAAAATGAATAGCATGAGTGCGCCAGCACGAATGCTATTCGCAAGCGCAAAGAATATGAGTGATATCACCACAAAATATTCTACATCATCTATGATTACGAGTCGTATTTAAGAGACTATTCACTGAACAAATTTTACTTTTAAAATAAAATTGACAAAAAAATTGAGTTACACATGATTTTATTTCTGTGACAACTATAGTAAACAAACTTTTGTTTTTATTTGTAGTGAAAAATAAAATCTAAAAATAATTTGAAATAATAATCAGATCATAATAGCAATAAATTTTTTTATTTATTTAAAATATTCGCTTGTCCTACTATGGAATAGTCGCTGCAATTCACCACTAGTGGAATATTCGCTGCAGTTCATTTTGATTGTCCATGTAATCTCACATCAAACATTTTTATTGGTCCACTTTTGACAGATGACATGTGAATTGAATAGTCAGGTCTATTATGTATCACATCGTTATTATAAAGGTGACATTACATTAAATAATTCAAAGTTAAATCAATATAATCAAGAACACAACAATGTGTAAGGTTAATTTTAATTACTGGCGGCCATGACACCCTGTCCGCTATTGCAATGACGTATCGCGCCAATTAGAAAATGTGTCCCTACCTGCACGTTCGCCTGATTGAGCTTAGCTATGATTGGATCTCGTGTAATAATTTTACCTGGTGCGCAGACGCAATTTAAAACGGGCAATCGTGCAACGACTCGGGGCTGAAAAAGAAGGTTGACTCTCGACCTCTCAACTGAGCGTCACGCCTTGTGCGGATTATTTTGAAGTTATCGAAAATTTAGTTAGAGTATGGTTATTAATCAGTTAACGTACATATTTATTGTCAATGATAGAAAACAGTGCAGTCAATCGAATTGGTGTGGGTCACAGTGTTTCGTTATTAATAAAGTTTTATTGCATTACCGAGCTCCGTGGTGTTTAAATTATCGTTTATGTGTCGATCTTAGATATCGAATTTCGTTTACCCGTCGAAGGGGATCTTTCTTTCGTAAACACCTTAATGAGAGTCGTAGATGCGCCGAATGGTTTTGTTAACTTCATTCGTCTCGTAAGAGGATCAAGAATACGTACAATAACGCTACCGAGTTTCCCGCCCAGTTTTGTTATTGCTCTGCATTGATGTCGGAGGAATTTTGAGGCAGGACCGTACCAAGCTGCATATTATGTATGTTTACCACATGTGAGTACTTATGTTTTACCGATTGTAATAATTATTGTCATCGAGGTTACTTACATCAAATCGGCATAAATTATTATTTTGTAACCAGTGCTATGTTCAGCAGTGCCGTACTCTTTTAAATTTTGTTGACTATATTAACTTTGTAAATTCATCCATTAACGACATTTTGTGTTCCTTGTGTTAACGCCCGATTTTATGAACGTATGAACTTTGTCATCATATCGAGGCAATTAATTTACGAACTTTTGTCTACATATATCGTTGTAAGATTGTGTTTCTTGCCGCAACTAAATTACAGTGTTCCACACTTTTAAGCACCATTAAATCAGTGATTATTTATTGTTTTATGTGTTTTTTATTTATGTTAAATAACTATTTTCACAGCTTTTGTAAGGACGCTGCTGCACTCGATTCTTTCGACATCACATTTAATATTTATGGTAAGGACTTTCGCGTTCCGTTATTGTGCGTAGTTCGTTTTTACCGAGATTTACAAATAACGGTGGCGCCCATTAAGGTAATCCCCGAAGGTGACGAAAAGAAAGCACCCTCTCCGACGAATTTCGCGAACCACCCCGGACTGAGCCTAGCCGGCAAACTAATAACCTGCGTTATTAGGGGTGCATAGGGTGCGTAGTGTCAGATTGTACCGTAACAAATGATAGACATGTTTCGACCTTATTAGGTCTCATCAGTATCATATAGTTATTATTTGAATTACATTAAAGATTTTCGGCAAATTGGTATTACCTATAGTTTTCACCACGATACACATATACCGGTATGCTCAGTAAGAAATTAAAACTCGTTTGTTCTGCGCATTGATGTCACGTTGGAGATATTTATTATAATAGGCTAAAATTTTAATTATAAATCTTAAGATTATTTTATAAACATAAAATGTCAAACAATATCAATTTCAATTATATTATACCTCATTAACATAATAATCCTAGAAGTGGTTGAAAAACGTAAGAAATATTGCAAATTTGACATTTCTAGCTCCAAGCTGACGTCAAAGTATATATATATAAAGTGCGAGAAGTATAAAGCTAACTTGCTAGTGAGCATACCGGCTTTGATTATATATATTCAGATAGGCAAACTCTGTACAAAAATTGGTAACACCCCGTTTGCCGGCGGACACCAGGCGGCGATACTGCTGTTTGTACTTTTTCCGCGGTGTCGCGCTGCTACATTGCGGCAAAATTTGAATTTCTTAGTTTTTTCGGAAAACGATTACTTATGACTGGAAAAGTAACCTACAAATACATTGACACGGTTAAACATTATATTATATTTTTTCACAGTGACGTTGTTCAGTATAAATTAGATGTAACGGGACACGTCGTCCGTCGTCACTTGGGCGTTGATCCACTCAGCCCTTGCTCAGAAATTCTTGAGGTTTGGGGGTTGCGCCGTTCTCGGGAAAATTTTATATTTGTTATAGCTGCCACCACCGTCGAACGAACAAACCACCCTCGATTTTCCTAAGACTTTGTTTGGTAACGTGTAACCGGCCTTTCGGTTTTATGGCGTTGGGCCCCCGGCTTAACTTTGGAATTGAAATTCCGGTTACGGGTCTAGACGCGCACAAAACACTATTCTGAAATGTATAAACAAAATAATTTCCTTTTTTCCAAAGGAAATAAAACTCAAGCCTTTTTAAATATTAATTTTACTTTAAAAAGAAAAATACAAATTAACCCAAGTCGAAACTTTTTGGTCACTAAAACTACCCCTAACTTTAGGATAGCCCTTCTTTGTAATGATTACGCAAACAATTATTACCTTCGTATAAAATTGCAAACTCTACAGGTTAACACAATTAATGAAAATAAAATAACTTACAACAATTTGTATCTTCGAAAATAATTCCCAAAAATATCCTTCCTGGTCACACAATCCACACAAAATAAAACAAATCGCAAATTCACAAACTTCCAAAATTATCTAATTATAATTTGCAATTATACTAAATCTGCAAATTTATAATTTTAACACAAAATCAAAGTTGATTTCCAAAATCCAACTTTTCCCAACACAAAACTTTTCCACACCCTGGGACCGACCGTCCAAATCTCACTCTCAAATCTGACTCCTCAAATCTGACTCGCTAATCTGACTGTCCAAATCGACCGTTCAAATCTGACTCGCTAATCTGACTGTCCAAATCGACCGTTTAAATCTGACTCGCTAATCTGACTGTCCAAATCGACCGTTCAAATCTGACTCCCCTCTTTAGAAAATGTACCCTCTTTTATAAGAAATCTCTCCCAACTTTTCGTGTGCAAAAGATTATAAAATAATCAGAGTCCAAGAATCGAATGGAAAACTACTGACATTGCCACTAAGGCATCATATTCACACCGTGTGCAAAAGAAACACGTCATTTTGGTCTTTTGTACCTGAACGCGACACGACTTTTAAATGATTTGCTCTTATCAACATGAAATATAATAATACAATTCCGATTAGTCCATCCTGTTCGTCTCATCTTCAAATATTATAATAATCAGCACAGCTAGTTTAATATTTCTATAATAGTGTTATCAGAGTAACAACTTCCTCTTTTGGATTTATTCAATATTTTTAAATTAGGGCTCACCAAATTAGCTAACATTAACGATAATAGAATTTAATTTGCTGACCAACAAACTAAATTCTATTTAAAACAATAGTGGAAAACTAATAATAACAAAAATATTGAACTTCAAATTGTTCCCATTTTTGTTACATAGATTCACTGATCCAGACGATGGTAGAACAATTTTTAAGTTATTTCTTTGAATCTACCTTCAATAATCTTAAAGAACTATTGATTTTTTATAAAACTTATGAAAATATAAAATGTAATGGATTATGTGCACCAAGTCAAACATTTGAACGTGTGGTAAACTTCTGTTTGAATAAGTTTGAAAAATATTTTAAAGATGTATATACCACGAATCAAATATAAAATTCCAAATATTGGAAAGAATTAAACAAAAAAAAATTAATTGTAGATTGGCTGAAAGAAAATAATAATTGCGTAGACCACAAATTATTTATATTGAATCAATTAATAATAATTATAAAAATTTTTAAATGATCGAAAATCATTTGTAATAAAATTATTGCACAGAAAAAAATAAATCCAAAATTGAGAATTTTAAAGCATAAGTAAATTTGGTGTCCAATTTCATTCACAATTTCATATTATACAAATTTTTTTATACATTTTGGCTTATGTATTTAACTGTAGGGTCATTCCATATGAAATCAACCAAACATAAATAGTTTTCAAATTGACAATCACAGATTTTTTTGAAACTTTGGTTAATTAGACTCTTTAACATCCTGAAATCAAATATAATTTTTTTTAAATTTTAGCTCTTATAGTTTTTGTGCTATTTAATTATAAAAATCGCAAAAATAACACTTTTTTGGCTCACGCTTAATCATACAAAGTGTTATAACTTCAGTTCCATAAGTCCTACAGAGATGTATGTTAGCTCATTTTAAAGAGAATTTAAAGGGCTTTAATTTGATACTAGTCTTGACCACATTTTAATAAAAAAAATTTTTAAATGCTCAAAAAATGTTTTTGAAAAAAAATTTAAGTTAGTGTTTTTTGAAAATTATAAAAATAATATATTGCTATGCGCCCAACGGTATAAATTTGCAAATACCACCCGCTACTGAAAAACGCCTCGCTGGAGCGCACACACCTTTCAACATGAGACTCTTTGTGATGTTTTTTTTATAAAATAAAACGATAATACGATGATAAATTTTAAATTTAATAACACAAATTATTTATAAAATTCTCCAAACAAATACCAATCCAATCCTCAATATTTACTTGAGTTGAAGCAAAATTGTACAGATGTTTTTAAAACTTTTTCTAACATAAGAACGATTAATATCTGACCAGAAGCCGTATGGGTAAATTTTCAATTTATTTAAAACGTAATTGTTGCAACGTAGCTAATTGAAAATTTAACGCAATGACTCAATTTCAATAATAATAAAATTTTATAACATTACGACGTAGTTTTATTAAGTTGTTAAAAAAATGTTTAAGTTTTATTTCACAAATATTGCGCTCACCCTGTGCTTAAGTTGGAAGCGGCCTCTCTCGGTGATCATTTTGCTGTTGTTTCCCACGTTTAAAACTGCTACTGGTGGTTCAAAAGTTTTGCTTGTGTGATTTTTAATTTTGTGCACTTAAATTGATAATTCCACTTGTAAATTCTTCCTTGTTTATTAACTTCACTCTTCATTTACGGTAAGTAACATTAACTTTGCTTTGTTGATTGCGACATTTGTAAATTTAAACTAATTTTTCATTATTGCAGGTTAAATTTTTATATTTTATTTTTTTAAACACAATTTAATCAACCTATAAGTTTTGTGGTCTCAGTCGCAATGTCCTTTTTGTATTCTGCGCATTTTGTTCTTACAATTTTCAAAATTACCAATTTTCAAACATAAAACAATGACGCCAAATTCAATCGGTGAGGAATTCAACTTTTGTTGTTACACTTTCTCTTTTTAATTTTTTTAAACACTTTTATTTTAAGTTTTAGGCCCTGAATGCAATATCATTTACAGTCCTGATCATCATTAATCATCATCCTCTCATTCGAAGCTTTTTTGTGATCTAAAAACATCTTTATTCTTAAACAAAACTATGAAATGATCTCAAATAATTCATCGGGTAAGTATTTATTTTAGAAATTTATAACTAAAGCTTTCCTCTTTTTAGGATTACACTACAAATCAACATATTATTTTATTTTATTTAAAAACTTAAATTCTTCTCATCGGGTGATGACATTTGAACAACTAAAATTACCGTAAAGGCTCATAATTAACTGAATTTAATAAAAAAAAACATGACAATATGTTTATAAAGTGACTTGGTGAATACTTTATAAAAATTTCAGAGTGGCACCATGATGGAATCAGCAGTTATGATAAAAAAATTGCACTCAATGTTTTAGCTCAAGTACTTTAACTACAGTACCATTAAGTGTCCCCGGATAGATTTAACAATGTTTCCATTGTGTAGTAGACACTTTTTTTCAAAAAATATTTAATATTTTTTTTTTTCTAAATTCAAATCCTCGAAAGAGGGGCCTTCTTAAAGCATTTTTTTTTAAATATTTACTTTCACATTGCTATAGCTCCGAAAATATTGGTTTTTTAGTAAAAGAGGTTTAGTACTTTTATAAAGAGCGTGAAATAATCTACACAAAAGATTAATACCTTTTATTATCTAATATCAATGGTTTTCGAGTTATGAATTAAAGTAAGTACAAAAATGTTGAAAAATTTGAAATTTTTTTTATTTTGTTTTTTTTTCAAAACCCTGTATCCTTTAAACGAAACACTTTACAAAAAATCTGATACCCTATTCCAGATAGGAAATTTAACGGACTACAACTTTTGTCGAGTAAAATTTCTTGAAAAACCAAACTATTTCACAGAAAATCAGAAAATAATAAATAAGGTAGCTATAAAATAAAAAATTAAAATCGCAAAATATTTAGATTTAATGAAAAATTATTTTATTAACTAAACTTAAACTATTAAATTATTTGAGTAAGGTCCAGTATTTCAGTTGCTAGTTAAACTAAATTCAAGGATTAACCTACTTTTATGGCTACCTGATTGGTCAGATATTGAGTTTAAACTCTGATCGTAGTTTAAACCACAACTGAAATACCCGCCCGTTCCAATGGCAGAGTTTTGAAAAATACTGAAATAAAGAATGCTTGAATTATTCAACATTTTTTATTTACTTTAATTCATAACTCGAAAGCCGTTGATTTTAGACAATAATAGGTAGGAATATTCTTTGTAGATAGTTTCACGCTCTTCATAAAACCACTAAACCATTTTTACTGAAAAATCAATATTTTTGGAGCTGTGGCCATTTGAAAGTGAAAATTAAAAGAAATGCTTTAAAGAAGCCCTCTCGGGGTTTGAATTTAGAAAAAAAATTTTTATTAAATATTTTTCTTTATAAAAGTGTCCTCTAACATCACCGAAATTGTGTAAAGTTTATTCGGGAACACCCTGTATGTATATTCTTAGTACTGTAATTAAAATACTTGAGCTAAAGCATAAGTTGAATTTTTAATCATAACTGCTGATCCCATCATGGTCCCACTCTGAAAATTTTATGAAGGATTTACCAAAGTACCATTATTAATATATATTATTTTTATAATTTTGAAAAAACACCAACTCAAAAATTTTTTCAAAAACATTTTTTGAAGTTTTCAAAATAATTCATTTTTATTCGAAAATGGTCAAGATTAATATCAAATTTAAATTCTTTAAATTCTCTTTAAAATGAGTTATCATACAACACCGTAGCACTTATAGAACTGAAGTTATAACGTTTTGTATGATTGAGCATGAGCCAAGAAAGTGCCGTTTTGGCGATTTTTATAATAATTAAATAACTCAAAAACTATAAAAGTTAGAATTTTTAATAAATCATATTTGAATTCAAGATGATAAAGAGTATATTTAACCATAGTTTCAAAGAAATCTGTGATAGTCAACATAATATTATTATCAATTAAAATTATTAGCTCTTGAAAATACAATAAATATGATTATCAATAACGAGCTACAAGATACATTTATTGATAATCATATTTATTGTATTTTCAAGAGCTAATAATTTTAATTAATATTATTTTCATATTTGCACTGTAATGCAAAAGATTCATTAAAAACTCATATCCCATTTTGGGATATTTTAATTACAATTAGGTTTGCTTTCAATAATATATATTTTTCTTTTTGGTTGGTTAGATACTTTTTCAAAAAAATTTTAATTTTTTATTCATTTTGAAATCAAGTTAGGTAGAATTTTGCTTTTATTTTTGTAATGTCAAATAATTTTGAATTTTTATATTTTTTCTATCATATTGAATTGAATACTGTACGCGATAATTATATATTTTTTAGGTTTGCCTGATGAGAATCAGAAATTCGAAACAACTAGGGCCCATTTGTCGCAAACTATTTCACATAATTTGCATATTTTTTCGTATCAATGAACAGTAAGCACTTTCAATCATAAATATATTTTTTTTTATAATTTTAAACGTATAGGATTGCGAAATCCATACAGTAAGATTTAAATGTATCTTGTAGCTCGTTATTGATAAACATATTTATAATATTATTATCTAATAAAAGACTTGCATTACGATACGATTTTAAATTTGCTTCACCTAATCTTGAAAATGTATAAATTACATTAGCACCTGGTGTCGAAAAATGCAGTCAAACCAAATTATCTAATAAAAGACTTGCATTACGATACGATTTTAAATTTGCTTCGCCTAATCTTGAAAATGTATAAATTACATTAGCACCTGGTGTCGAAAAATGCAGTCAAACCAAAAATTCTTATCATTAAACATTATATCGTGAACATGACGATGGCAGCATGGCGCTCTTCCAATTTTTTTATTACACAATTGGTTACCAAAACTTGTATCGTGGTTTTCACAAACCGGTATTTAAACATGATCTTTATGATAGAGGTTTTCTTAACATTTATAGTGCATACCAATTTGCCGAAAACCTTATTGAATGTCATAACTGTCACCTTTATAATATCATTTGTGATACATCATAGACCTGATTATCCTATTTAAAATTTTTTTTTCATTTATTTTTATTTAAAAAATAGTATTATGATAAATTATGGGCATGGCCACATCCGATTTTTTTTATGTTTTAAGTTCAGTACATCACTGCTTGTCAAAACTTTTGTGCTACTTTAGGTTAAGTGACAGTTGAAATCAGCTGCAGATTTCTGAGGTTTAAAAGGTGGCCCTTAAAAAGTTATGAGGCACTTAATTCAGTGGTGCAATGTAATAAGGTGGGGGCTTATGTCTGGTATAATTTTGCACTACCTTGGGATTATGAATACATGCTAAGGGCGCGTTCGATTTGGCACTTACAACGCTTCTTTCGCTTTCGCAAAAAAGCGTGTGAAATATGCGTTCGATTTGGAAAAAGGCGTATCTACATGCTTCCAAACCAAACGGGGTTTTTAATGATTTTAAAGTAAAACTTAAAATTTGCGGTTGGCACTTAACCTAACTTATTTAATTAGAAAAAAGTAAGTGAAATATTTATTACAAAACAATTTATTCGTTTTGTGAATGAGAATTAAACATACGAGGGTCGTTTAATTACAAAGTTTAACGATCCTAGCTCTCCGCTTAGTGAAACGGTAGAGCGATGAAATTTTTTTTGGTTAGTCTCTCATCGATTGTGAACATGTTCGTTAGGGTAGAAATCAAATTAATTGAAGTTGAACTATTTTATAATGTTTTACCATGGAACTGCCATTGAAAGTTGCGTCCAAATCTAAACTTCGTGATGTAGTTCGTTTTTTGGCTGGAAAAAATAAAAATTAAATTCATCAAGAACTGCGTAGTGTATACGGTTAACAGTGTTGAGCCACGAAATGGTAGCGCTACGTAATTCGAAAATGGTCCAGATCAGTTGCACAAATAAGAGGGACCTGCGCATTCAAGCGCCGACGAAAACGTTGCACTCGTCAAAGAGCTGATTTTTAAAGTTCAGTGGTACACAAACGATAAACTAACCCTACGATTACCAAGTAGAGAGGAATGTACTCGTTTACAATTCGAACAATTCAATTCAACAAAGGAAATCGAAGGCGCCGTAACTGATTATTTAACTAATTGGACGCATTGCACTACCGACTCGGAATTGATAAGTTGATTTTTTGCTACCACAATTGTCCCGAAAACTTTGGCGATTATGTGGAAAAGAATTAAAATTGTCTGTAGACTTCAAATGTCACCTTGTTTTTGTATTTTGACCTCTTTTTGGTAGTGTAAAAAGAGCGTTAAACTTTGTAATTAAACGACCCTCGTATATTAGCAATGGTCCATGAAGAAAATACGATGGTTATTGCTGTGATGGTGAAAGAAAGAAATGTATGGTTAATTGTTTCTTCTGATGAAGAAGAAAGTAGTGACGACGACTTCGTAGATAATCGTTCATATAAAATACAGCGAATTCAAAATTATTTGGAAGATGTGATTTCTGAGTAGGTATACCAAAAAACAATTATTTCATTCAACAATAATAATTATTATGCACTTTATAAATTAAATAGTCACGTTGTGTTATGTCGCAAAAGTGTAAAACGATTAAAGCAAACGTGTATAATGTGTATAACCTTTAAAGCTAATAAATTCAAATCTAAATTCAAATTCATTTGCATTTTTGCCACCACAGCGCCACGCTTTCGTCGACCCACCTAAAATGAAAAAGCTCGAAAAAGCGAATCAAGCTTTTAAAATGGGCGGAGCCTAAGCATTTGAAAGCGTGCAAAAGTGTCAAATCGAACGGGCGAAAAGTGTTTGTTGGCATTATAAGCGAAAAAAGTGCCAAAATAAGCTTCTTTCAAGGCAAAAACCCGTACTAAAGAAATGTTTAAGTGTTTTATAGCGATTAGACCACCAATCAACGATAGAACTTCATATTCTAAGTTAATTGTGCATAAAATGCTGCCAGCACTCTTTGCAAACTTACCTAGTTTAGTTTAAATTTAGGTTCTGTTTCGACGGCTTCGCAAAGTGTTCTATCATCATCTGGGAGGTTTTCAATTATTGCTTTAATATTATTCACTTGTTGTTTTAAATGATTTCTTTGAACAAGTAATCTGTTTAAGTAGGATATTCTACTTATTCTTCTTTCCATTGTTTCAATATCCTTTTCAATTCTATTTAACTGTTTATGAGTTGTTGGAAGAATATTTAATACAGTTAGGTATTCTTTCATAAGTTTTAAGTTGTTGTCGTACTTATTTAGCTAAAATTAAAAAAATAATCAATTGATTATTATTAGAGAATATAGAAATTTAACAACAATTTTGCAATATGACCATATGTAATTACTTATTTTAAGGGCAGTACACTTTTTTGGAATGACGTCCTACGTACTTATGTAAGGGATTGTTCCCGGGTATGAGACGGGTTTTGTATTTTGGCCATAAATTTTCATTGGTTAAATCAAATCGGGTTTTCTATAATTGCTACTTAAAGGTAATGAAAATACATAACTTTATCCGAAAAAAGTTTGGTGATTTCATTAACATGCAAAATTCTATCATCAAAAAATTTGTACCCGGGTGTGAGACACGGGCCGGTTCCACCAACTCTGGTTAAATACTTTAATCATGATTAGTTGGGGTTAATCACGTTTAATGTAAAAGAGTGTTCCACCATCTATTTAATCATGGTTAAAGCAGGTAAATCATGGTTAAACAGCCTTCAAACTAATCGACCGATTTTGGTGGTACATATGGTACCAATGGTCGGTACATGCGCATTTCTTTCAATTTATAGTAAAAGATATAGCTACTGTTGATATTTTGAACATACATAGCCTAACTAAAATGATCCACTTTTGGAAATACAGCAGTAAAAATTTTTTATTATAATAATTGTTTAGTTAATAAATCGGTTTGCAATTTTTCATTATCAACCTTTAGGCTAATCTTAGGTGTTCATTTTATTTTCCTTTAAAATAAAAAATTGAAAAAATAATTTCCAAGTTTAGTTTATAAAATTCCAGGTATATTGCTGTCCTTTTCACTAAACCCCTACTAAACTAAAGTTTCACGTGACTATCGTCAACCAATCAGAAGAGCTTTTGCAAGGAAAACCCGAGTATACACGAAATCTAAGCATTTAACCATGATTAACTAATCATAAATACAAAATGCTTGGTGGAAAGCTCTGAAGTTAATGTCGGTCAACTAATCATGGTTAAGCATTAACCGTGATTAGTTAACCAACGATTTAATCAGAGTTGGTGGAACCGGCCCTATCCTAATGTTAATACCCGGGTACCCGGGTGCCCACCTTGTTGTATTTGCATGATAGAAACTGTAAAAAAATGTAAATTTCATTTTGAGCTCCAGGATCGTCGTCATTTAGCTCAAAAGCAAGCAAATCGTAAATTCAAGTTATTATTATTTTTTTTATTTATTTGTTTAAACTAGTTTAAATTTCAGCCATCGCTCCATTAGCACCCGGGTACCCGCGGATGTACTACCTACAACAGTATTTATACAAAATACATTTAAAATTATTTTTGTTAACGCATGTGAGTAAACTTTATTGTAAAAATAGAGAAACATAATAGTTATTTTTTGATAAACAATATTATTTATTGCATTCTATACATTTTATAATATTTGTTGAATGTTGATCACACATCGGCAGTTGACAATCGCTGCATATAGCTTTTGCGCGTTTTTCATTGTCTTTTTAGTTACCGAACTCCATAGTAAGGAAAGCATTGTTATCTGAAATTGAAAAAAATAATTGGACCGCTATACTTTTAACAAATTTTTATGTTTCGATGTTCCTTTATCCATTTCTATTATTTTAGAAAAAAATTTGCATGAGTGCGCATAGCATCCAAAATCACTCGAAATCACTCCAAATTTTAAATTTAAGTTTTGATTTGTTGTGGCACGAATCCTATTGAAGCTGAATGAAATCGTATAGGGGAAACGGGGAGTTTACTAGAAGCGATAAAACCTAATCCATCATAACTTCGGAATGCAATGAAATTGGTAAAAATTTATTATGACAAAAGAATATTATTATCAAATTACCTACAAGTTTCGTTCTACAAAATAAAAATTAAAAATTTTTTTTTTCAAAAAAATTCAAATTTTTTTGCACATAAAATTTTAGTTACTTGTAATTTTTTTTTTTGCATTTTTGTTTTTGCATATTATTTCGATTTTCTGAATGTTTTTCACGATTAGTGATCTTCCCTGATGAGATTTAGTATTTTTAGTTTTTTCTATGCGAGTTAATTGGGTATTAATTTTTATAATTCGGAAAGTTATGCGATGGCCTGTCAGAAGTCAGATTTTTATAGTTATATGGGATTTTTTCTTCTTAAACTTACTTAGATATTCAATAAACAATGTATACTAAAAAAAAAGTTTTTCACAATTCCGGGAGTAAAGTGCTCACTTTACTCCCGCTTTAGCGGGACTAAAGTAATACTTTTTTTTTCGCGCCATTATTGCGCGCTATTGATCTGAAATTTTGCATATGGCTTCTTACGACAAATCGCTGTGGGATTGTTGTTACGGGGGTAAATTTTTTGCTCAGTTTTTCGATATCTAGCGCCGTTTTCGAGTTATTGCAATTTCAAAATCTCAAATTTAGTTATTAACCAATGTAATTCAGAATTTTCAGCGAAATTGTGAAAAATAGTACATACAGCTTGGGACTAAGGTTCTTTTCATCCCGTGTGGGATTTTTGCACTCGGCTAATACCTCGTGCAAAAACCTTCGCACGCGGGATGAAAAGTAGCACCTTAGTCCCATGATGTATAATATACTATTTAATCACTTTCTTTTATTGAAATATTAAAAATTTCAATATGTTTATTTTATTAATTTTTAAAGCTAACACCAATTATAAAAAAAATGTATTGATTGTATTACAATTAATTGCAAAAAAATAATTGTCTTTAATTAAAATCCACCGCCTAGCTGCCCGTCCGTAGACGGGCTTTCCAGCTAGTTATAAATAAATCACCAATAGAAAACGTTAATTAAGGGTTACTTTTTTGTAGAAAAGCTACTAAAATGTTGGTATGCATAGTTCTTTTGAAATGAAAGTTAGTATCATTTTAGTTGATAGAATACTAGAATATGGTTTTCTAAATATTTATTTGGCATCATTGCAAATTGTAAGCTGACTACCTAAATAAATTGGACAGTTTACCTGCGATGCATATACCTAAAGCTTCAACAATACGTTTAATTAATTACACGGCTTAATATACTTAGGTAAAAACCACGTTTTTCACTAACTTTATTTTAATCTGCACCCTTGGTAAAGTACCGTATAAACGCCAAAACTTGAATTTCGGGAGATTAATTAAAATTATGTAATTGATCTCTCACTAGATTTCATAGATACACGAGCTGTGATAATTTTTTTAATATGTAATATTTGCTCAACTTTTCATTGTTATAAATAAATAATATAAAAAATTAAGTATATAATATAAATAATTCTATTTGTATATATTTAAATTTAAATTCAGCATTTACCAATTTAAAAATATTAAATTAAATACTTATTTTATGCGTATAGTATATTACGACAAAATATAATTTTCAAAATTGTCTACTCTTAGGTAAAAATAAAAAAAAGGAGTTCTAAGGTATTGCAGCAGAGAATTACAAAATATATGTGTTGTAAAAATTTATTTTATTTTGCTTCTTTTTTTTTAACGCAGTTGGGTTTTTTGTTATTTAATAATTTATTTTTTTAATATTTTCTTTGCTATTTGTACTTTTTCAATAATATTCTAGAAAAAAAATTTTTAAGCTCTGAACCTCAAGTCGCTGTTAGCGACTTAGCTTCCACACATTACTTTACTTAACCGACAGCAATACTTAGAGATAATAGTATATTGTTTTATTAGGCGGGAAAGATTAACTTTTCCTGCCCAGCGAGTTTTTTCATTTGCGAGGTGAGTGGAACGAGCCGAGCGAATGGAAAACTTGCGTGGCAGGAAAAGTTACCTTTCCATCCGAATAAAACATGTTACTTTTTCTCCAAACGAATAAAATTCAAAAATAAATTTCAAAATTAGCAATAACCCGGGAACGGCGCTAGATATCAAGAAACTGAGCAAAAAATTCTCCCCCGTCGCCCAGTACCCACCCCTATGTGAATTATTGGTAGGAAGGCATATGCAAAAATTCAGATCGATCGCGCGCAAAAAATTCGAAAGGTAGATAATTTTAATCGGTCAACCAGTTTTAATTTAATCAAATTGTAATAAAAATAAACAAAAGTAAGGTGACATTTTGATTTAATCTGTCAACTATTTTCAATTTATGTTGGTAATTTTTAAATTGAATTCGCAACTGTCAACTTCAATTGTGACATTTATTAAAATTTTAGGTTAAAAGATCAAAATGTTTATTTATTTGGTTAAAAATAAAATTTTAAGTTGGTATATTTAAGGATTTAAATGTCAAAGTCAAAGTTTATATCTATTTATTTTTAAATTACGCTCTAAAATTTTATATTTGAAATGGTAAATAAATTTAAAATAATTTTTAGAAAAGGTAGATACCAAAATTAGTCAATTTTATTAAAATAATGTCACATTTCTAGTTATTTTTTTTCCTGCCGCCGACAGTTTACTTTCGAAAAAATCTTTACGCCACGTGGTTTTATGTATGTCGCTAAGGAAAAGTTTGACTTTCGTGTTTAAAATTGATAATAAAACAGCTGACTTTCGTGACGTTTGGAGAAAAAACATCTATCAATGATACAACTACGAGGGTTTCAATCTCGGATTACCGATGTATCTAAGATATTTTATTATCCTTCGTAAAAGACCTAAGTATCAAACCGTCAAGGTCTAGCAAGTATGAAAATGAATCGGATGCTTTCATCCCCCCTTTTCACCATACAAAAAAAATTACAAACATCAATACCATTGCAACGTGATAATAAGCTATTTAATATCAAGCTGGTAAATCATACAAATTTACACTGTTTCTTATGGAAAAGTAGCACAAATATGCATTATTTTAGGGGTCCATATAAAATTATCGCAGCATTCTGTTAGCGGTAAGTCTACTCCAGTATATAAGGTGTTGGTATATGTGCACTTACCATTCAGTCATCAGAGCCACAGTGAAGGTGTGTAATATTAGTGTCGGCATTAAATTATTATAAGTTAGCGTTAATTACTATTTTCATATTTGACAAGATGATTCAGTTTGATGAACTAGTGAAAATAATTCTAAGACTGCTATCAATCACCAAGATAAATTATAACGAGAAAGCAGTAAAAGATGGACTTAGTAAATGTGTAATTGGGATACAGAGAATTAACAAAGCTATTAAAAATGCGAAAAATGTAGGCAGAAAACAGAAGCTTTTATCTACATTGGCAAATATAAAATGCTTACGATCACAGTTAAAAGCAACCCATAAACAAGTTGCAGCGATTAGCATCAAAGAGCCGACCGCTAAACATAGAGTTCATTGGGAAGATTCAATTTCAGCATTCAACAGCAGAATTCAAACGAGTACTATAAGCAATCTAAAACATATTGGTTCACAACAATATCTGACAGACTGCAAGGCGCTATTTAAGCGTAGAATTTCAAATGTTCTTAAAACAAATGAGGCGGTAAAAGTTAACGCAGTTTTTGGAGGTCAATTTCAAATTACTAATGGGGACCAGATTCTAAACGAGTTTAAATACTTCAACACCGCTAACGCACCAATCTATAGAAACACAAATATTGAAGAATGGTTTGATGTGAAAATTACTAGACCAATCTTAACAGATTTAGAGGAATTTCAAGAGCGCGATACCGGATGGGCACTTAAGAAAATAATTAATTTAGGAATAAATATCAATAAATTTACTCCCCAACTCGGATCATCATACATACCGTTACCAAAAGATATTGCTATGAAGAAAGCTTGCGTGAATGTAAAAAATGCCGACAATGCCTGTTTTGCCTGGGCTGTAGTATCAGCTCTACATCAGGTAGATCGTAAGAATAGGCCTAACCAAACATCATCCTATCCCCACTACTCTAAGGTTTTGAAACTTGAGGGTATCGAGTTTCCGATGACTATGAGGCAGATACCAAATTTTGAGAAGCAGAATAATGTATCCATAAATGTTTACGCTCTCGAAAAAAAAGAAAAAATTTATAAAATATTACCAACTATATTGACAAAACATAAAAAGAGTAAACACGTAAATTTATTACTTGTACAGGATACATATTTCAAAGACTCAGCGCCAACACAACGTCATTATGTGTGGATTAAGAATCTTTCAAGACTCCTTTCCAATCAACTAAGTCGAGAAAATGGACGAAAATATTTCTGCGATAGATGCTTATACTATTTTAGATCGGAAGAAAAACTAAATAATCATATCGTAGACTGTGAAAAAATTAATGAATGTGCAGTAAAAATGCCTAATGAAGGTGATAACATACTTAAGTTTAAAAATTTTAAAAATAAAGTGAAAGGTCCGTTTGTCATCTACGCCGATTTGGAAAGTATTCTAAAGCCTATAGACAAAGAAAATAAATATCAAGAACATTCCCCAGCTGCAGTAGGGTATTACGTTAAATGTTCATACGATGATTCGCTATCCTTCTACCGAGGTTATAGAGGGCAGGATTGTATGTCCTGGTTCGCAGCCGAGTTACAACAGTTTGCCGAAAATGTTGAAACAGTATTTAGCTGTCCATACGATATTACTATGACACCGAAGCAAGAAGAAGAATTTAAGATAGCAACACACTGCCACATATGTGAAAGCCCTTTTAAACCTGAAGATAAGAGGGTTAGAGATCATAATCATTTAATTCCTGAGAATAATTATCGAGGTATAGCTCATGAAAGCTGCAACATTAACTATAAAGATGAACATATGATTCCTGTCATATTTCACAATTTGAGCGGGTATGACGCCCACTTCATAATTACTGACATAGCTACACGAATGGGCGGTAAGATTGATCTAGTACCCATTACGAAGGAGAAGTATATATCATTTACGAAACATTTAGATCAATCTATCATCAAATTCAGCTTTATAGACTCATACCGATTCATGAATTCACCGTTAGATTAGTTAGCATCATATTTAAAAGATTTTCCGAATTTGAAATCACAATTCCCCAACATTTTAAATGAAAATTTCAATATCCTAACAAAGAAAGGTGTAATGCCATACGATTACATAGACTCGATTGAAAAATTTAATGAAACCGCACTTCCTTCCATAGAACAATTTTATAATAAATTGAACGATAAAAAATGTTCTAGAAAATCATATAGCAGAGCCCACGAAGTATGGAATACATTTAATTGTAACAATCTTGGCGAGTACGTGGATCTTTACATGCAAATAGACATACTTTTTTTATCCGAAGTTTATGAACAATTCAGATATAGCTGTATGGAAACTTATGGTCTAGATCCTAGTCATTACTTCACTCTACCAGGTTACACATGGGATTGCATGTTGAAGCATACTAATCAAGAGCTAGAACTTCTAACCGATATCGATAAATTTCTATTTATCGAACGAGGAATTCGAGGAGATCTAAGTCAAATTTGTTCGAAACGAAGGGCTCATGCCAACAACCAGTACACCCCAAATTATAATCCAGAAATGCCAGATATATATTTAATGTATTACGACGTTAACAATCAATATGGCTGGGCCATGAGTCAAGCTCTACCTTACGGAGGCTTTAACTGGGTTTCAGACGTTAACATAGATGTAACTTCTATACCAGAAGGATATATTTTAGAAGTAGATTTACAATATATACAACAACTTCACGATATTCATAAAGACCTTCCGTTCTGCCCAGCACATATTGACCCGAAGACCGGAAATCCTCCAGCTACAGCAGCCCAAATGACTAAGTTAATGGCCACACTTAAATCGAAACAGAAATATATAATTCACTATCGGGCCCTAAAACAAGCGCTCAAACATGGGTTGAAATTAACAAAGATACATCGAGTTCTCAAATTCAAACAATTAACATGGCTGAAAAAATACATCGATCTAAATACTGAACACCGTAAAAACGCCAAGAATGATTTTGAAAAGAACCTTGATGAATAATGCCGTGTTCGGGAAAACCATGGAGAATATTAGAAAGAGAGTAAATGTTAAGCTTTTAACAAAATGGGAAGGAAGATATGGCGCTGAAGCATTGATTTCGAAGCCTGAATTTAAAAGCTGTACTATATTTAAGAAAAATCTCGTTGCCATAGAATTAAAAAAACAGCAAATTTTATTGAACAAGCCAATTTACGTAGGAATGAGCGTGCTAGACTTAGCTAAATCGACACTATACGACTTCCACTACGACTATATGCTACCGAACTTCCAGCAGTGTAATCTTCTTTACACAGACACAGATTCTTTGATTTACGAAATCCATAATCAAGACCCATACGAAATCATGAAACGGGACTGTAATCAACATTTCGATACATCAGATTATCCAGAGGATAATATTTACAATATTCCACGAGTAAACAAGAAAGTTTTAGGGAAAATGACTGATGAGAATTCAGGAGTACCAATGACGGACTATATAGGTCTAAGGGCAAAATGATATGCGATAAAATCAGTAGCTACAAAAGATGAAATAGAAATTTTAAGAACACAACTACTTGAACAAGATTTTGATGACGATGAAATCAAAGAAATTATATTAAATTATAATACGGTAAAAAAAGCTAAAGGAGTTAAAAAATTAGTCGTCCAAACTAAAATAACTTATGAAGATTATGTAAAATGCTTAGAAAATTATATAGAAAAACGCGTACATCAAAATCTAATTCAATCACATAAACATAACGTTCATTCAATTACGCAACAGAAGACAGCACTCAGTCCATATGATGATAAGCGATACCTAATACCCGAAACATTTGAAACCTTTCCCTGGGGACTGTTACGTTACTTTTTTTTTTTTAAATCTTTTACAAACAAATTTTTAATAAGAACGGAAACCGGAGAGCATGTCAGGGGGGTGTGTTCGTAATGCAAGGCAATAAAACAATTTATAATTTTAATTGTTTAATAAGTGCATCAAACAACTTAATTCAAAAATTACAAAAATTTATAAAGGGCTTGGATCCAGCTTACCTCAATTTCACAATAATTACAACATTTTTATCCACAACCATCTTACTTAATCTTTCTAAATTTTCTTCAAATTTTGCACTACTGAAAGCTAACGTTCGAGTGAACCTCCACACTTAATTTGGCCATGCCAATGCTGACAATTTACTGCCACACACAAACACAAATCCTTTTACTTTGATCCAAGACAATTTTGGATGTTGTTCTATAATAAAACCTAATAATATAAGTTGATTACATGTCGGATATTCGAGCCACCGAGGATATTTGAGCAGTTTCCATACAATTTTAATTCCAAATTTAAAGTTAACCCAACTGGTCATCGTAAGTCGCTACTGCGCGCTTCCCAATTAATGCTGATTGTTGATACATCTCATCTTAATCCCAGTGAGTATGTTCCGTAAGGACTACACTGTTAAGTGAGCTGACAGCCAAATTGCTATTAACAACACGCGCGACTACTAATTCCAGCAAAGGCACATATCACAATTAGTATTCATTGAATCCCGAAACCGTAATTAACCAAGCACTTGCTTAAACAATTTCAAATTCTAATTGGATTCGCGAAGGCTTGTTACCAATTCTATGGTTGGTTAGGGACTCCCCGTTCTTCAACGTGTCTGTCTCTTATGTATTTTCTATTACCCCCCTTCAACGCTGGGTTCGCCTACTGTCTGTAAATCCAGACGCTGAATCGTAAATAATCCCACGGTTACGGCTGAGTTGGTAAAGCATGATAATATTTGTCAAATGCTGAATGTTGGATTTTACACGCGACGGAAGCGAGTAAGCATAACAAATTGGGTTGAGGTAGCTGAAGGCGCAGATCTCCCGCCATCGGGACGGTGCTTATTAAGCATGAATTAAAAATAATTTAATTTTCAACCTGGTAAAAAACATAGGCGTAACGGGATATTATAAAATTAATGCAACTCAAAGTTCAACGAATACAGAAAAATGCAAATGTTCATCTTCTGATTCAATAATTAGTGGATATAAAAAATCACGCACCGAATAAAATATAAACTACTCTATCTTGTGAAAAGTTTTATTTAATAATTTAACTATCTATATATATTATACTTTTATTATTATTTGGATATTAAGTATGTAATTTTTAACAAAATGTATTAAGGTGGCCGAGAAATTCGCTTTTTTTATTTGACGCAAATCTTAAAAGCTAATAGATTTGGAGAAATTCTGAGAACACCATCAAATAGCTTATGCCTGAAATTACAAAATGGGTGATTTTAGTAAAAAAATTTGCCAAAAATTATTTTCTGTTGGAATTGTTTTCCAAATATTATTTCACCCTTACATTTTTAAAGCCTAAATTTGGATTCTAGATGTAGCGTGTACCTGAAAGAACGTTTTTTCATCAAGTAAATATCTTAAAATTACATATTTTTTGAAATTTGTGTCGAATGGAAAATGGCTTTCGCATTTACTAATAATGCATATATGTAGGCAACCAACAATATTACTATAGTCCTTGAATCAAAGCTGTTTAGCGTAAATATTATCTTTGCACCGTTTGCGTTTTTCGCAAAGTGTAAAAATCCCGTGGTGTAGGTGTTTGATTATAAGTTGGTTTTTGGTTATTACTTTTTTTATATTATATAAAATATTTGGACATAATTTGCGATAGAATTTTGTAATTATATCAACTCTAATTTTTATTGTAACGAGTACAATAAGTACATCAGGGCCGGCAGGGGCGGATCCAGAATTTTTTTCTGGGGGGGGGGGGGAACAAAGGTTCGAGACGGGCAAAAAGTGTTTTCAGATTTGGGTTTGTTTCCTTGTTAATTTTATGTGTCTGAATCCGCCTATGAGGGCCGGCATCTTTTAGATTTGCCGTGTGGTGCTCACATAATATTATGTGATGTGAAATGCACTATTTTCAAGTGTTTAGTGTTTTCTTTCCCAAATTATATACTGTTTTGTAATTTTCCGTGTGATGCTCAAAATCCGTGGTGTGGTGCTCGAGCACTCAAGCAATACAACTGTTGCCGGCCCTTAGTACATCATGTGACGTATTTTTCAACTTGCATTGTCTAAGTTAAACATCCTGTATAATGCTATAATTTTATACTTAACAAATATGTAAAAAGTTTGTGATTTGTCCTCAAATATATGGGATTACCCTAACATTTTATAAAATTTTAATTATTAGTAGAGTCAAGTGGGGTAATTTCGAACGGGTTTTATTTTGTGTCTATAGCCAGGGCCGCGTTAAGGCATGAGTACTCTAGGCATATTTTTTTGCCGCCCCTTATAATAAAAAATTGAAATTATTGTTACAGCATATACGAATTTATTAGCAAAAAAAACTCTGAGAGTTAAGAACTTACTTGAATTTTTATTTATGTTACATTTTTTATTAGAATTAATTGGAATTTTTGCCGCCCCTAAAAGACTGCCGCCCTAGGCAGCTGCCTTGCTTGCCTAATGGATAAATCGGCCTTGTCTATAGCGGTGTGAAAAATGTATATTTTTGAACATTTTTTGGCTGGAAATGCAAGAGGAACTCAAGTCCTAACTCGCTGCATTCATGGATTTTCAATATTTACATTTTTTCATACAAATATTTCCCTCTGAAAAAAAAGTTGCTTTTTGAATTTTTGCAAAATGGTGGGGTAATTTTGAACACCAAAGAAAACTGCCTACAAGAAGCATAAAGATTCACATAAATCGGTTTAAAAGGTGACCACAAATCTATTGAATAAAAATCATCGAATTTAATTAATGTTTATTTATGAAATATGTTATAAAAAATTTTTTTTTTAATTTATTTTTTTAATAAATTAATAAATTATATAAATATATTATTCCAAATAAAATTAATTCATTTTGATTTAATACGTAATATAAAGTGGTCGGAATTTTCTAAGATAGTATCCATAGATATATTATCCATAGATAATATGTTGTGTTCGGAATTCCTCCACTGACAGCACTTTACGCACATGTTTTGTATTTTACGACAATATGGTAGAAAATACAAAATCTCTTCGGTTCCTGAAAGAGCATCATTAAACCTTTGGTATATATTATATTTACCCCATAATTGTGACGATTAGTTTGTCAGGAACACAATATTTTGAGAGACGAATAAAACTTTGGGAATACAAAAATTGTCACTCGTTTCACACAGCTAATATACGCACGTTTGAACGCACCAGTGACTATTGAAAAATGAGCTAGTATTGTAAACAACAACTGACAAAATTTGGTTTGTCACGTGTCAACACAACTCGAGATAATGACGGTGTTCGGAATTCCCCACTGTTCGGATTTACCCCACTTCACTATACCTATGTAATATTATTTGTTTTGGTAGGTAGAAGCTGAAAATTAATAAAATAATACTATTTTTATTTAGTGTCTTGTGTTTGACAAAATTTACAAAATATACAAGTCTAAATTTTCAAAAAATTTGCGATGATAAATTTGATGAAAATTTATGTCAAATTTTATAGTAAATAAATGTTATACGCATCAGCAGTGAATAGCCGGTGCCGGCAAGACGATAACAACTACTATGTAATCTATACCGGTGATAAGCACACATACATCTTGCACCTTATTAACAATTATAAATAAAAATGCATTTTGCTACAAGTAGCTACACTAGCGGATTTACTTTCCTACGCGAATTTCTCGGCCACCTTAATCGAATAACAATAAATAATATAAACAATATATTATCATTTAAATAACCCCTCTCTCGAAACCAACATTTTTTTGTCCAGAGCGGATCGTCCTTTATCTTGGAACACTACTTGACGTCTTTTTGGTGTTAAATTTCCTGACACCTGTAGTAATTACATCGATAATCTCAAAGTTCTGCATCCTAAACGTTTAAAATGTAATAAATAGAACAAATTGAGAAACTGATAAATCAGAATACTCGAGACTGGTGTTTTACTAAGCCTAGAGCCTCTATCTACCTACTCTCTAGACTGAATAACCCCATAATAACCCCGACCTTTTCCTGATAAAAGGCTACGCATGCGCAGTATAATATTTACTATCCAGTATTAACCGAGTACCCAGAACTGTAGGTAAAAAAAAAAAAGATCTGTTTCGTAAAAAAAAAAAAAGATCTGTTTCGTAAAAGACTTGAAAGCTCATAGGGGAGACAAAGTTTACATATATGGGCGATTCTCCGAAAATGATCATTTTGTGAAAGTAGAAAAATTTTGAAACAAAAATTCGTATTTTTCCGCATAAAATAAACGGACCCGGTTCGAGTTTAGATTGGTTTAATATAATTACCCAGTGATCAAACTGTATTATCAATTTTAATAGATTAATGACATTATTACAATGACAACAGATCGAGAGGAACGATTCACGAATCTGATTACAAGATTTCGAATTTTATTTTGAGACAACCAACAATATAAAAAAAAAACAATTAATTGACATGTTTATTTTTTAATTGTTTTTAATACAATGCATTCAAAATACTTTAAAGTTATTAATAGTAAAGGAAAACATCAAATAATTATAGTATTTATTTAATAAAAATCGGATACGTAAAAAAAAAAATAATCATTTTGGGGAGAATTACCCATATAATACACTCACCTATACTCACCTGAATTTGAATTTAAATAAACCTCAAGAGTGCTTTCGGTACGTCTCGCGATCACGGTCTCAATTCAGCAACTAATTGAAATACTGTAAATACTGTACTACAGTATACTGTACTGCTGTAAATACTGTAAATACTGTACTATAGTATACTGTACTATAGTATACTGTACTGCTGTAAATACTGTACTACATGGGGTACTGTATTGGGGTACTACTACTGTATATACAGTATTACTGTAAAAACCGATTAAATACCGGTAATACCGGTTAAATACCTGTATTCCCTGTAAAACGGTAAATACCAGTACACTCAAAAAAATGTTGATCATAATATCAATTTTAAAATTAATTAACACAATTAAGGTAAAGAGCGATAGACACATGTACTGCTTCTTCGACTTCCAAGTCATCACACCGCACAACATGTGTTTCTGACTTATTAGTCGTCATCAGTATCGCATACTTGTTATGTATGTATGTATGAATTGTTATGTAACAAGTATGCGATACTGATGACGACTAATAAGTCAGAAACACATGTTGTGCGGTGTGATGACTTGGAAGTCGAAGAAGCAGTACATGTGTCTATCGCTCTTTACCTTAATTGTGTTAATTAATTTTAAACTTATATTGCACATGAGAATTGTTTATCATAATATCAATGAAACTAAATTCAAAAAAATATAAGAATAATACAATACGTAGAAAATCAAAATTCAAAAAATTTAAAAGGGAGACAATTAACACATAACAGATCTGGATTAAGAAAATTTGAAAAAATGAAAATTTCGTAATACGAAGTACAATATAACGTTATTTCATGGTTATTGTTATGGTTATTTACGCCTCACGGTTAAAAAACGTGGTAAATTTTTGAATTTTGAATTTTTTCAAAGTTTTTAGAAATCATATTAAGAGGGCAGTGCCTTCGGATTTCAAACTAGCAGTGCTAGGTAAACGAATTTCTTAGTTCAAATCATTTTTAAATTATTCATACTTCATGTAACAAGTTCAGTTTTGATAATCTTTGGAGGTTATGGTAAGTCAATTTTGTACAATTTAGTCGATAATTTTGTGTAGTTTGAAAATTTTTTCTTCTTATTTCACAATGTAATCGTAATCGATGCGTGCAACTGAAGAATGGCAATAACCATGAAATAACGTTATATTGTACTTCGTATTACGAAATTTTCATTTTTTCAAATTTTCTTAATCCAGATCTGTTATGTGTTAATTGTCTCCTTTTTAAATTTTTTGAATTTTGATTTTCTACGTATTGTATTATTCTTATATTTTTTTGAATTTAACCATAAATACATACTAAAAACCACAAATTTACTTAAAATTATTTATTTTGAGTTCTTTTTCTCAATGAAACTAGGTTCATTGAGCAAGTTCATTGAATTTTTGCAATAAAAATTATAACATTTTCATTATAATAAAAATGCATTTCATAAATATTATGAACTGCAGTTCATTGATTGCTTAGCAAGATTACTTCATGAAAACTATTTATTTTTGTTTGATTTTATATGGAATGACCCTTATGTAACATTTCAAACACGCCTAGTAAATAGAAAAATGTTTATTGCTAAAAGATGGTCTTATGCCCGGTTTCACCAACTTTCGTCAAGGTTGTCCAGGCATTTGATCAACGTCAAATCTGTTTCAACCAACTATGAAACAGATAAGTTAACGAACGTCAAACCATTTGACGTTGATCAAATGTCTTGACGAAGGTTGGTGAACCGGGCATTAGAGTTTTATTTTATTGTTTACTATCTATTGATATCTATTATTATGTACTTACTCTGAGCGCCTGTTTTTTGTATTTTTGTAAAAATTGATTTAGTATTTAAAATATCAAATAAATTAATAATCAAAATAATAATAAAGTGCTTCATTTATTTATCCTTAACAGATTTACTTAATTTACCATAATTATCTAAATTAAAATAAAGAGATGTTAAAAAAGTGACGTTGTGGGAACCTGTTGGAGTCCGACCCAGAGAAAGACGCAGATTACGATGGTGGGACGGAGTAATGGAGGACCTGAGATTGATCGGTTTGACAGACTGGAGACAACCCTACGGTGATCGAACAAGATGGAGATCAATAGTCAAAGAAGCGAAGACACATCCCAGGTTATGAAAAGTGACAAGACTTGAATTATTTGAACCAATTGTATTGTAATTTGATGAGATCCCCCTCCCAAAAAGAATTTTGTAAGTCTGAAATGGATTCTATCATAGGTGACCACATGACAAGTGACCACACGGACAAGTGAACACACGGACAGGTGACCACACGGACAAGTAAACACAAAAAAAAAAAATAAAAAAAAACGTAACCTAATTTCGGCTGTTGTTACCTATTTCGATAAAATTTAAATATTATTAAAAATACACAATAAAAATAAACTAATTAATAAACTATATTCTTTATTATAACTATATATTATAACTAAATATAAGTAGATAAAATATATCAAAAAATATTTCAAGTATCTACATATATGTATATATAAGATTAAAAAATTTACCGATGAAACATACTATCACCATTACTCGAAGAAATATGGCAAACATTTTGCAGCATTTCCAAATTAAAGATGATATTTTAAGGAATATGTTGGAGAATGGTGTCGAAGGTAATAAAATATTGCGTTAATATTTTTATTGTTTTTCTAATACTCTTTATTTTAGAATATCACTCAACAAATAAAATGTATGGCGATGTAGAAGTGATTGAGGAGGAATTTTTAAAACATATAGGAGTGGGTGTTGATTTACTGGGCGATGTGGAGAATGATGTCGAGGGTAATAAAATATTGCATTAATATTTTTATTGTTTTTCTAATGCTCTTTATTTTAGAATATCACTCGACAATCAAAGTAGATGATGATGATGATATTTCCAGTTTGATGATTCCATCATTCAAGAAGCTGAGAAGGACGAAAAGAGAAAAAAAGAACGAGAATATATTAAAAATAATATTAACAAAATAAATTTAGGAATAGCAAAATTAAAAAAAATAATTGATAGACAAAAAAAGAATGTGAAGAGTTTGAAAATTTTAATAAATAATAAATAGTTACTATACATATAACCTTCTTTATTAAAAAAAAAATTTTTTTTTGTTTTACAAATTATTATTATTATCATCACACAACTTGATCTGAATTGATCCACGAATTGTGACTCTTATCTAATCCCAATCACTTAACAAACATTTTCTTTTTCTGTCTTTTTAATATTTTTTCAACGAAATAAACATCTGGGTGTCTAACTTTTTGCAATTCTTGCTCATAAAAACAGCCTTTAATTTCTTCGTTATTAATATCAGTAAGAAGATATGTTCTTGGTAGCGTCACTTTAACTTGTGAAATTTTAAATATTTCGTTAGACCAAGCTGGTGTGTATCCTTTCGAAAGCGCATGTCTATATTTGCTTATTCTAACACTATCGCCGATTTTAAATTTGGGTTTTTTCGGATCCACAACTTTTGGATGATTATACAGTCTTCAAAAGTAATGGAACATGTTTTTTAGTAACATCCATCGGTTTTAAACCTATTGTTGAATGCTTTCTTGAATTATATACATCTACCAGTTTTTGTAATATATCGATCCATCGATAGTTTCCGCGATAACTAAATTCCTTCCACATTAAATTCTTAACAGTTCGATTAACTCTTTCTACTACCGAAAATTTTTAATGGAGTATGTACTATAGTGATTTATTTTATATTTCTTCATCAATTCTTGAAACTCCTTATTGTAAAATTCTTTCCCCAAATCTGTTTGCAGATTTTTAGGAATACTTTCTTTAAGAATCGCGTTCATAGCAGCGGTTACCTCGCGTCCGCTCTTGTTCTTTAAAGGTTTTGCCCAGACATATTTGGAGAACACATTAATGACGATCAATATAAATTTGAATCCTTTGTTTACAGTTGATAATTGTGCTATATCTACTAAATCTGCTTGAAATAAGTCGTTCAATCCTTGAACTAAAACTGGTTTCCGCTGATAATTTCGACGGGCAGATCTACATATGTAATTCATTTACAACGTCTCTCTTTATATCCATCATTCAATAATTTCTTATTTGATAATTTTAGCTTCTCGCAATTCTTCTTCTATGGATGCGATTTCGTTTACGTGACCAGCAGATCGGGATGCTATTAAAAGTTTTAATCGTTCGATTATCTCATTTACATCGTCATAATACACAAAATCTTTTATCTTGTTGTGGTATTGTAAAAATAGTGGAGATTCTAGAAATCCACCACCCGTCTTTTTATTTCCAATTATACCTCTTTCTTTTAATTCTGGTTTAATAATTCTTTTATACTTGGATGTGGCATTACCAATAATTTGATTAGTAGATGAATAACTTCTACGAAATAAATTGGTTCTATTTCCAATATCAATGTAGTTATCTAGATCATTTGTTGTATACACCACCGGATTTTTTTTAAATAAGAGCTCATACAGACCGGGGGTCCCCTTATATTTTAAAGATTTATTAGCATTCGGTATTTTAATGATAATGTCATCTGCATTAAAATCGAGTAATGAATCACCAATTGCAAATTTTGCAGTATCTAAGTCATGTTTAACCCCATAATTAAAATCAAAAACATCCTCCGTATCTCTTACCATGTCTTCTATGTATTGTCTTGGTAGTGGTGCAAAATTTTCTAAATATTCGTGAAATGCATTTGAATTTATCATATATTTTTTTTTCTCTAGCTGTTTTATTATGAGCTCGACTATAATCTTCATCGACAAACATAGGATGTAAAATTGTTCGATTTAAATCAACATGGTCAGGTTCGTGTTGATAAACTGCACCTCCCTCTAAAAAATTTTATGGTGATTTATAAATTTTCGGCTCTACTTTGCGACCGTAAAATTTTTTTTGGGACTGCGATATATCAAATTCTGATTTCATTTTCGGTTTTATTTCTGGTTTTATGTTATGCGATTAATTAAATTGCGAAACTATTTTTTGTAAAGGTTTCGTGATGGGTTTATACTTTTTAAATAAATCCGTATTTGATTGGGTCATATCCGATTTTAAACTTTTATATTTCAATTTGACAGATTTTCTCGCTTGAATAAGATCATGAGTAAAACGTGTATCCATCGTGGTCACCTGAATACTAGCAGTTATTTCAATAACATATATATTCGAGGGGTAAACCACGCTTAAAAATTGTGTACACCAGACTTCCTCCCACTTCGGACTTCCCAAACTTCCCCGGACTTCCCCAGACTTCCTCGGACTTCCCCGGACTTCCCCAGACTTCCCGGACTTCCTGTGACTTCCCCAGACTTCCCGGACTTCCTCAGACTTCCCCAGACTTCCTTAGACTTCCCCGGACTACCTCAGACTTCCCCAGACTTACCGGACTACCTCAGACTTCCCCAGACTTTCTCAGACTACCTCGGACTTCCTCAGACATTGTGACAAATATTATTGTGTTGATTTAAGAAGTAAATTATTCATTGTAATTATGACATTTGAGATAAATTTGAGATTTTGAATGTACAATAACTCGAAAACGGCGCTAGATATCGAAAAACCGAGCAAAAGTTAGTGCCTTAGAATCCTAGTACTTGGTCATAGGAAGCTATAGCAAAATTTCAGATCAATAGCGCGCAAGAATTAATATCATTTTATATATCAGACTTCCCAGACTTCCCCGGACTACCTCAGACTTCCTCAGACTTCCCAGACTTCCTCAGACTTCCCCGGACTACCTCAGACTTCCCCAGACTTCCCGGACTACCCCAGACTTTCTCAGACTACCCCATACTTCCTCAGACATTGTGACAAATATTATTGTGTTGCTTTAAAAAGTAAATTATTCGTTGTAATTATGACATTTGAGATAAATTTGAGATTTTGAATTTACAATAACTCGAAAACGGCGCTAGATATCGAAAAACCGAGTAAATATTAGTGCCTTCGAATCCCAGTACTAAGTCATAGGAAGCTATATGCAAAATTTCAGATCAATAGCGCGCAAGAATTGCGCGGCAAGAATTAATATCATTTTATATTTCAGACTTCCCAGACTACCTCAGACTTCCTCAGACTACCTCAGACTTCCCCAGACTTCCTGGACTACCTCAGACTTCCCCAGACTTCCTTAGACATTGTGACAATTATTATTGTAAATTTGAGATTTTGAATTTACAATAACTCGAAAACGGCGCTAGATATCGAAAAACCGAGTAAAAATTAGTGCCTTAGAATCCTAGTACTTGGTCATAGGAAGCTATATGCAAAATTTCAGATCAATAGCGCGCAAGAATTGCGCGGCAAGAATTATTATCATTTTATATATCAGACTTCCCCAGACTTCCTTAGTTAGACATTGTGACAAAAATTATTGTAAATTTGAGATTTTAAATTTGCAATAACTCGAAAACGGCGCTAGATATCGAAAAACCGAGCAAAAATTAGTGCCTTAGAATCCCAGTACTTGGTCATAGGAAGCTATATACAAAATTTCAGATCAATAGCGCGCAAGAATGGCGCGGCAAGAATTAATATCATTTTATATATCAGACTTCCCAGACTTCCCCGGACTACCTCAGACTTCCCCGGACTTCCCGGGACTTCCTACAAGCTGTACACCAGACTTCCCGGGAGATTTACCCCTCGTAGATATTCTTATATAATTATAAATGTATCAAAGCCTTGTCTATAGCGACCACCTTTAATATCGCAAGCTTTATCAATAACTAACATTCCGTATTTATTTCGGCAACAAATATTGCATAAAGTTTTAAATTGATTAAAAGTCATATCCACCCCCATATGATCATCATAAAAATGCTTTAAATTTGTATTATCTTGTTTAAACAAAACTAGAAAATTTGCATTGTCTCTTATTAGTTGTTTGGGAATTTTACTATATGTTTGACATAAGTAAAAACATCAATATTTTTATGTCTCCCAAAACTGAAATAATCTCTCATAATATCTTGATTGGTGCAAGCCACGTCATCAAAGATAAATATCGAGTTTGGTTTGATATCAATTGGCGATGGCACATCTTTCTCGCTTTCATATTCAAAATAACCAACCCCCTTTATAGGTTTCAAAACGTCTTTCAAAAATTGGTATTTTGGTTGAAATATTGAATTGGAATATAAATAGATATTTTCAAAACGAGGTCCATTGGGGTGAAGAAGTAAACAGAGAAGAGCGTTAGTTTTACCACAGCCAGAATAACCAACAATCAAACCCATTTTTGATGCACACCCCAACAAAACACCATGCTTGGGAATAGTAATAGTTTGAACATCATGGTTTAATATGGGAAGTTGATGATGTTGCTTCACTAAACGCATTTTTACTTATGATTTTGATATATCAGTCGCTGTCGTATTCACTACTCAGAAATCCATCGTAATACTCAACACCTTCATCGACATCATCATCATCTAACTCCCCCAGGGCCTGCAGGACGTCATCGAACCCGGTTAATGCAGGTTGGTTGGACTGGGTGGGCACAAGACGGCTGTGGGTTGCTGTTGGAATTTGTTGGGTGGTCTGCGGTACCTCAAGCTTGGGGAGTTTTATCTTACTTAACACACCCTCGTCGGTAATCACTAAATATCTTTTTGTCCTAGTACGACATACCGCACAAGTTTTTAATTCACATACACTTAACCAGGCCTGGACACATCTAAGACAAAACTTGTGATGACAAGGCAAATTTGCCATCGAACCTTTCACAGTATCGAGACATATTGAACAGAGCATAGTGCTTACGTTGAATGAAAAAATTCATACAATATATAGGTATATTTATACAGCAGTATACCGCGGTTTACAGCGGTATATCGCGGTATATCGCGGTATATCGCGTTATATGGCTGTATTCAGCAGTATACAGCGGTATATGGCGGTAATTAGCGGTATATGGCGGTATATATAGCAGTATACAGCGGTATATAGCGGTATATGGCGGTATATAGCGGTATATATATACGCATAGATTCACTATCAGGCACCAAAAAGTAAATATGCGTTGTGACCCAAAAAAAAAATTGCATTGAGGCATCCTATATATACGCTGTATATATAAGTGTTGCAGCACCCTTACTGCGTATATATAAAACGTCATATATGAACGTCGCAGCCCCTTTCTGATGACCTTCATTTCAATAATTTAAACACTTTCGTTGAAGTTAACACATGCTTCTGCAGTCAAGAAATAAGTTTTAGTTGAAGTTTTACACCAATTTAATTGGTACCTGTGCATAATAATATATTAATTATTATACATAAAAAACTACTATAAGTAACAGTTTATATTATTATGGTCACCAAAATTCTTAAATAAACAAATTTTTATTAAAAAAATGTTTAGTTTTGTTTTGGATTTTAAGTAAAATTCAAAATAAAATTAAACATACTTTTCTGGTATTATTATGGTTTATTAACAATAAGTTTATTATAATCAATGCCATGACAAAGTAGAGAGTATTGTTCACTTTGTATAAAATTTAAATTTTTGTGTAAAATAATCTTCTGTTATCTTTGTTGTTGGTCAACCTTGAAAATTGTGACTAACTTCACTATTACTACTAGTTGACATCTGGTAAACATAATGCAGCCCTTAGAAAATACCCGCCAAATACCATACAATATGACCCTCGGGCGATTCAAACTTTAAAACTCGTTTTTTTTTAGTTTTTACACTTTCTTCTAGAAGACGATAACCTAAATTAAAATTTTCATTATTAAGAAAAGTTTTAACGCATATGTATATTCAAAAGACATCGCTTTAAAATTCATATTTATTGTACTCATATTTTAATAAAACTATGAAATTAAAACATTTCTAGATCACAATAACGTTTACTCTGATGCATTAAGAAATCAACAATTTTTATTTTAGGGCATTGTAATTATCCCAAATAATTTTTCTATGAGTTTTTATTGTTTTGTTAATCATTAGAATAAAATATACATAAAATGGCATAATTCAAAATCGGACAAATCGTAATTAATATTTTAAAATGTTTTACTAGACAAATGTTAAACCAAAAGCACCTTTCAAGAGGATTTGCTAAAATCGACACCGACATAACGGTACATGCTATATTATAAGAATGTATGCCTAATAAAATGTTGGTTTTAATAATTACTAATTTGACCGCTATTAATTTAAGGTAATTGCTGTGAAAATTTGTGATGAATCATAATTATTGGTTATTTTTGAATGATGAAAACTTATCAATTAGAAAGATAATGATGGTAAGAGCTTGATGATGGTAAGAGCTCTTTAGTAAGAGCTTATTCGATAAATGCGATGATTTGTGCATAGTATTTATTAGTTATTACATAACTTTTTATGATTATTCTACTCTTCAGTAAATTGTTTTTCATACCATGATATCAGTAACTTCGAAGCATTTTTATTTTCTGTCACTTTTCCAATAGTTACTTCATGTACTTCATAAAATTCCAGTCATGCTCGAGTTAAAATGAATTTAACTTTTTTTTTTATAACCATGTACTTAACAATTTTAATCGTAGCTATAATAAAATAAGTTTTAGTTTCGTAATTCGTAAAATCGTAAGACAATTTAGTAATCGTCAAGTACAAATAATTTGTAACAATTTTTAAATACAAATTTTTTTACAAAAAATACAAATGATGTTGATCGTGTCAAGCAGAAAATATGGGGAAATCACATTCTGATTTAAATTTCACCAACGATCAGATAAAGTTCAGATTTAAATTCTACTAACTAAGCAACTTCCAGTTCGACGCTAATGCCCGTGGTTGAATTTATAAAAAGTAACAATTATAAGAAAATGTATTGTTGCTACTGTGATACCTTTCAAATTAATAAGCACTTTACACGCCATCTAAAAAGTAAGCATTTGGGAGTAACATTAATGAAAAAATATTTCAATTCCGAAATTCAAAGTGAAAAAAAAGTGATAATTACTTCTATGTATTAGAAATAGTGGTAATTTTGTTATGGCGAAAAAAGGTAAAATTATACCTAAAAAAATTTGTAAGAACGGCAACGAATTACATAATTTTCAAAATTACAGGGTTTGTATGAAGTGCTAAACTTTTTTGAAGGTATCGTATTTAAAAAGGCATACTAAAAATCGTCTTTTTGTAGCCAATGAGGCTAATACGGCTGCATGACAAAGTAACAACCCTGCTATTGAATCTTTCGTCGTTTGTCATTAGGGGAAAAGTTACAGGTACTATTTGACTTCACTACCTTTTTTTAACGAAATTATTAAAAATTGCGCCCAGATGAAATAGGAAAATTAGTTGTTTCAGAGACACTAATTATGAATTACGCGGCCGACTTATTAAAAACTGATAAGAATACCTGAAAAACGGGAGGTTGTTGTCAGAAGTAAAGTGCTTATTAATTTGAAAGATATCACAGCACCAACACGTTTTTTATAATTTTTACTTTTTATAAATTGTATAAATTCAACCACGGGCATGTCGAACTAGAACTTGCTTGGTTAGTAGAATTTAAATCTGAATTTGTCTCGTATACAAGAAGTAACTATTAGAAAAGTGACAGAAAATAAAAATTCTTCGAAGTTTGCAATTTTTTTCTATGCGTTATGCTCGAGGTAAAATGAATTTGACTATATCTCATCACCTAGTAATAAACAGTTAAGGCACGATAACATGGTATGAAAAAAAATTTACTGAAGAGTAGAATAATCTTAAAAAGTTATGTAATAAGTATAAGTAACTGTGCACGAATCACCGCATTTTTTAAATGGGTGGGCACCAATTGGGCCCAATATCTTTGGGGAAGGCAGAAGTACACAAAATTTATAAATAAATTTAAAAAAATACATTATTTAAATAAGCACCTAAAAAATTTGGGTGGGCATTCTAATCAACAGGGTTGGCGAGTGCCCACCTTAACCCACCCCTGGCGCCGTCACTGGAATAAGCTCTTACCATCATTATCTTCCTTAATGATGAATTTTCATCATTCAAAAATTAATAATAATTATGATTCATCACAAATTTTCGCAGCAATTACCATAAATTAAAAGCGACCAAAATTAGTAATTTTTATTTATAATTATTTAGGTATCTTATATTATTATTACAATTCTTTAATATTTGCGGCATTTATGCAGAAAATTAAAGTAAATTTTTATATTATTTAATGAAAGGAGGAACGTAATTTCGTCATTTGATTTTGATGTACTAAATTTAAGACATTCATAAATTCGTATTAAAAATTTGTGGGTCCATATTATTGAGATTTAAATAAATTTTTTCGAATAACAGTAAGGGTTACGTAGTAGAAGTCTGTCTTTCATTACAGATTTCAAAACAGGTAGATTTCAAAACGGCTGTGTGGATTAGACCTGTGGATTTTTGTTTGTGTTTGGAATAGTTATTGCTATGACGTGTAACACAGTTATACAGTGTTTTTAAAATTTTTCTATATATTTTCTATTTTTCCATATAGGACATAATGTCTTAATTTTAAAACATCCTGTATCTCGTTAACAAGGGGTCATAGGCTTCGTCAAAAAAAATAAAAGATTTAAAAAAAATTTATAGCTAGTGTACCAAATTTCAATTTTATACCTATAAAAACGAAAATTCATGAGCCAAAGGGTTAAAGAAATTTCAGATATCAGAAAATTTTGGTACGTTTTTTATTAAATAAAAATATTTTTTTAAATATCTACAAATTGATTATTATAAGGTATTTATTATAATGTGAACTAAACATTAGGAAATATATAAAAGCTAAATTAACTTTAGATGTTTTTCAGAATTATAAAAGTATAATATTATTTCGTCGGTCATAACTGATCACTCATAAGGATACGAGAAAAGAGTGAGCTAGATAGAGAGACCCGTTCTCTCTCATCTAAACATTCCTAAACTTTAACGAACAAATCTTTTAATACTCAAATATAAAATTCATGTGTGCCTAAACGTCAATCTATTGCATACTACGATAAGGTGCCTAAAGGCGCATTAACGTCAACAAGCTACTACTAGAACTACAAGAGCGCCCCCTAGACTTATATGATTTTATACGAGCGAACTAAACGCCAACTTTTATGGTGTATATGGTCAAACCGGCACCTCTCTCAAATTTGGTGTTAAAACGTATAGGCCCATGAAGAACACAAATATAGTGGAAAAACGTTCAGGCACCAACAAGTGGTGCCACAACGTAAATATGGGTGCCACAACGTCGGTTTATATGCGAATTTGGGGTCACAACGTCGATTCACAAATATATGGTGGTATATACAGCGGTATATGGCGATAGATAGCGGTATATGGCGATATATAGCGGTATATGATGGTATATAACGATATTTAACGTAATACCACAGTAGTAACTACACTACACCGATATCGGTAATAAACACTTTTCTAATACCTTTAAAAGAAAAATGTAAAACAATAAATTTCAGTCAACATTTGTAATGCGATGCTGATACATCGTAGACACGGTGCTGGACTAGTTAATAATATAATAAATAAACTACCCTTTGAATTACATATTCCGGGTTATAGGTATCTAATATATACTTTAAGTATTTAAGAATTATGAATTTAATAATATTTTTTAAAGATTTTGCGGCCCCGGTACGCAGTTAAAACAACGTTTAGATAGAGGTGATTCTGGCATTAACCAACTAGATGAAGCTTGTAAAGAGCACGATATAGCATATTAAAATTTTAAAGATATATCTGAAAGACATAAAGCAGATAAAATACTAGCCGATAAAGCTACACATAGAATACATTCGAAGGATTCATCCTTGCAGAAAACATCGCTGCTATTGGTGTAACAGGAGTTATGAGAGCTAAAGTAAAAATGGGGATGGGTTGTAAAAGATCTAAAAAACCATCGTTTTGACAGGTGTTGAAAAAAACCACAGACCTTTTACGTCGAAGTAAAAGCTCAGATTTATTAACTAATGCGAAAATCGCTCTTTCGACCATTAGCGGAAACCTAAGAAACCACGAGTTATTCCAATACCAAAAACTGGTGGATTCCTTTTTCACCTTTATCTATTAAGATTGATTTAGTGAAGCTAATGCAATTTTATTTATTTTTAGCAATTACCTCCAATTGCTCCCCATTTTGCGCTAAATGTTTTATAAACAAGTGGACATCATATTTTGTAAGGTTGTGGAAAAAGATTGGGATAACATTAGAAATTTGATAATGCAAATTACAAATAGAGTGGGCAACTCCCCTAATGTCACCAGTTAAATGACAGTTATCCATGACCCGAGTATCTAAACCTGTAAAAGATTCTCTACAGATATGACAAACTTTGCAATTATTGAATTCGTTTAATTGATTTAATGTGGGGGTTTTCATTGGTTTTATAGATTTTAAACAATTTTCATAAAAAATTTTATGTCTAATTCTAAATGTTGCATAAATGTATCAGCACAATTTTCCCCGCGATAAGACTTATATGATGAGAAAGAGTCATCAAAATTACATTTTATATAATATCCAAATGAATATGGTATGTGTAGGTCGGTTTTTACAGTAAGAGATTGATTTTTATTCGGTGTTGTGGTGGGGATGCCTACTAACATCGATTCAAAATCAGCATAAACTACAAAAGGAGTGTAAAGCTGATCTTGAATTTTTTCAAATTTTAAAATATTTTTAGGTAAATCTTTACCAAATTTATTGCGTCGCAATTCATCAGCTGCAGGTAGATTCACTCGCACATGCGCACAATCAAATTCGGTGTGTCTTTCTAATTTAGTTTTATTGTTAAAGAATTGTAAACAACCATCGCAAATATATTTAGCGCCGTTATGTTTACTTAATTGATTAGAGACTAGTCGTGATAGATTTTTTATTAAGCAATAATGAAATTTACCACAACAGTCATCAATAAGTAGTAAATTGATATGTCGCAAACGTTTTAATTTTGTGTGGTGATAAGGTCCTACTACATTTATTACACCGGTTTTTTCATTCATAGCTAAACCAAAAACATTGATTGATATATCATTTAATTCTTCGAATTTATTGATGTCGGTTAATTTAACTGGGAAAACAATTCAGGTAAAATCTAAATTTTGAAAAAAATCTGTGTATGAATTTGAATTAATATCAACCCCAGTTGGTTATACAGTGCTGCCAAAATGGCGTATCGAAAACAAAATTGGTCGTGAATATTTCGTATATTTAACACCGCCTGTTTAGCTATAATTGATTTTGGTAATTCTAAAAATGTGCTATTTCCACCATGTAATGGGTTAAATTTATTTAAATTTACTTCGATATGTAAAATTTCTTCTAAACTCCACCCGGAATCTCGCTCTTGAAATTCACTCATCTTACAACTTAAAATATCGGAAAATAATACTACCATTTCATCTAAATTAGATGCAGTGGTAGTTATGAAATTTTTAGTTTGTTGAATGTATCAACCAAATAATTGGAAATTGATTTTAAGCGAGAAAAATTTTTCCAATGTACTTTTTATTACATTTAATAAATCAATTTGTATGTCTTGCACAAAATCTTTTAAATTAATTCTTTTATGTGGGCTAGAGATTCTATATGTTTAAATTCGATGTTTAAACGATGAATTTAAAATAGTAACTCGATCGGAAAAGTATTCTGTGGATTTGTTCTTATGTTGATTTGAGTTGTAATGATTGAATATATTTGTTACATTTACATTGCACGTGGTACATGCTAAAAAAATATATAAAACGTAAAATATATAAAAAAAGGTTTTTTTTACCTTACCAGTTATTTTATTTCTTTTTTTAGCCTGACTTGATGATGGGTTATTGTCTTGTTGGAGATCTGTAATTATACTAATTAGTATAATATGCAATTTATGAAACTATTAAAACCTAACCTTCAATCAGCCGTTTTTTACAGCTTTGTTCTTTGTGTCTTTTTAACGTAAAATTTGTGTTAAAAATTTTATCACATTTATCACAGCTGATTTGCCATAATGTATGTTGTTTAATACTGAAGGTTGAAACGCGACTCATGTTATTTATAGTTCAACACCTGCATACATACCCGAGGATAACTACATTGAACACCTGCATACATACCCGAGGATAACTACATTGCGAGCGGTGATTGTTGCAGGTGCAAATAAATTACATTCATTAAATTAAAATTATATGAAATTTCATATAAATATCCATTTATATGAAAATTACATTAAGATAATTATATAAAAATTACATTGAACTAATTATATGCAATAAATTAACAGCTTTAATAATACAAAGTATGTTTGCAATAGACCTTGAGTCTGTCACCAGCCAATGAATATAATAATTTTTATGCTATATACAGTAGAATCCGCTTAATGTGATCTCGGCTAATGTTATCAGTCGGTAATTGTGATCATTTTGACTGGGAACCGGCCGCTTTAATCAGTTTACATACAAAAACCACCGGATAATGTGATCAAAAAGCCGCTTACTATTATCACTTTCAAGGAATTTTCAAGGAATTTCCAACGCAATAATCTCTCTTTCCAAGTATCTTTTTCTGATTTGTCATTGAAATTTTATATCTAGACAAAACACGTCACTCGTTTAAATTTCTATACTATACAAAATGAGGTTTCCCGTTTCATGCCACGTATCTATTTTCATTTTGCAAATGCGCACTTTGCTTTATGCATTTTAATTTAAGTTTAGTTTATTCTTGCTTTTCTTACGATGCCGACGAAGAAACGAAACGATCTCTCGGTGAAACAGAAGGTAGAAATTATCGAAAAGTATACGATAAACTGCCAAAAATGGGACAAAAAAATGCACCGCGCAATTGAAAATCTCTCAATCTCTCAATTTGCTAATTATGAAAATTTTATTAACAAATTTCTCACTTGTAACAAGCAATCAACGTTGGACTATTTTCTTTTATGAATGTAAAGTAATGTAATGTACAACTAATGTGTAATAATTATGTACATAATGTATAGGTAATAATTAACTATGTAATAAAATCACTGTAAATTAAGATTCTCTAATTTTTCGTTTCTAAAATTTGTTTTTTTATAAATTTCTCTTATTGTTATCCGTCGGTTAATGTTATCGAAATGTTCTGGTCCCAAAGTGATCACATTAAGCGGATTCTACTGTATAGCAAAAATGCATTCGTTTTAATAGTACTTATGTGCATGCATCTGGATGTATTGCGACCGATGATTCTTGCAGGAGCAAATACATTACACTCATTAAATTAAAACTGTGAAGATACAAAGTATTTTTTACAGTTAAAATTAATATCTCAATTTATATTATTATTATTATTATTATTATTTTTTATTATTTATTAACAGCATATTTACCATTACATTCATTCAATCAAAAAAAACAAAAATATATATCGTTTCACAAATAAATTATAGTACATAATATTAGTAACATTATATGTATGAACAAGTAGAGCTACTAGGTTTTTTTTAATAAAAACCTGTGGTAGCCATTAATTACAGGCAATAAAAAAACAAGAAAATAAAATGAGCATACAAAGATAATATCGCAAGTACAGCAGACTATTTAAAAAAATAACAATTCTGAAATGCAATGATATTTATCCAACACAACAAAGAGAAAAACAAAACCGAAAAGAAAAAAAAAATCCACACAATCGCTAGTCATTTCGAAACACTACCGAAGTTACGTCACGGGGCAATTCCAATACAAATCTCTTCACTCTTGAACAAAATGTATGGTAACCACGATGTGCCAAATCCGCGAAGTCCATTGAGCAACACAAGAAGTTATATACTCCTGGGGCATGAAAAACAAAGCTTCGTTGGCCAATTGACCGGCGCGTCTCTATGCCATAAGACAAACCACGCAGAGCCATTCTGGTATCATAACCATGCGTAGGAAATCGAAATATCAAACCACCCATATGGTTTTTATAAATGTACTTAGCAATGCTCAGAAAATACATGTTTTATATCCAAAACCTTTGCTTCCACAAACAACCTGTCAGATGGGTACAGAAAAGGCCTGCTGTACATAACTCTAATTATAGCCTTCTGAGCCACTTCCAGCTGTCTAAGATGCTTATCCAATGCACCTCCCCACACCAATATTCCATACTGCAGTGTAGACTGTACAAAAGCATAATAAATCATTTTCATGGAATTAACATTAAAAACATTTCTCAACTGAACAAATATGTATAAAAACCTTCTAATTTTGCTAGCCGTAACCTGGATATGTAGGTCCCACCTTAAATGACAATCCAAATTAACACCCAAATAACAAACAGTATTACTTCTATGTATCAAATATTGGCAACCACCACAAGAACCAGCATCACAACCATGCTTATGTACCATTAAAACTTGGCAATCGGGTAGTGAATTTGAGTAACAAGAAAAAGGCATGAAGAGGGTTTTACTATAATTAATACACAGCATGTTGTTATCAAACCAATGCTTCAATTTAGACATCTCTTGTGAAGCCATATGCAGTACCTCTTCCCAGGCACCGCCAGACACAAAAAGTACGGTGTCATCAGCATAAGACAATAATATGGAATTATTAAAACCTAGATTTAGCATATCGTTTATGTATATAATAGAAAGCAATGGACCCAGGACGGTACCCTGGGGTACCCCACATCTAACCACCAGAGAGTCACTCAGCACTCCATCGATCGATACAAATTGCTCTCTGCCAGACAAGTAACTTTCAAACAAAGCCGCGGGCAGCCCTCTAATACCATACTTATCCAACTTTTTTAGAAGTATATGGTGACTAACAGTATCAAAGGCTTTCGCGAGATCCAAAAATATACCTACGCAAGGCCTACCTCCATCCAAACTAGTACTCACTTTCGAAATCAAAAAGGAAAGTGCATCCTCAGTACTTCTGCCCTTTCGGAAGCCAAACTGCCTGTCACTTATAAAATTGTTCACATTCATGTCAACTGACTCTTTATAATCTTTTCAAAGACCTTGGATATCGCAGAGGTTATGGCTATGGGTCTATAATTGTCAACCTTGTCATGGGAGCCCTTCTTATGTAATGAGACGATCAAAGTTTTCTTCAGTATGCTTGGGTAGTATCCTTCACTTAAACAGCGATTAAATAAATCTGTTAAAATAGGTGATACTTCAGATGAGATTGTCTTAAGTACTATACTGGAAATTCCATCCAAGGCACAACTTTTACTAGCTCGAAGATCCCCAATTGCTATTTCAACATCGCGCGGTACAATAGGAGCAAAAAAGAATGAGTGAATGGGTGGCGTGACATCATGAACATGAGAACAATTCGGATCCATTTCAGGCAGCACACCCGTAAGTTTCTCCGCCACATTTATAAAATAATCATTAAAATTATTAGCAATATCCAATTCATTTTGTATTATATTTCCACAAGGCATTTTTATCTCTTTAATAATCGATTTCGATTTACTAAATCCCACAGCTTCTTTAGCCACCTTCCATAGTTCTTTGGTATTATGTGACAACCGCGCTCGGCACCATGACAGATTAAAATAGACACCATAAATTATATTTCTTATGGGTACTTTTATTACTCAAACCGGTTTAGTGTGACAAATTTTAAATTGAAATTTTGTCAGTAGGCAAAAGCAAGTGTTTACTGTTGTATTGTAAAGGGACAAATTTAGTTTTAGAAATGCCACGAACAAAAGGAGCAAGTGATGTTAGTGAGTTTACGCGAGGACGATTAATTGGACAATTTGATAGAGGTGCAAGTCAACGTGATATTTCAAAATTTTTAAATGTACCGCTGTCTACTGTTAACAGAATAATTGTTGAATTTAAACGTAAGGGTAAAGAAGTTGTAAATTATCGATCTGGGCGATCTGGGCCAACAGAAAGATTAAAACGGTCTTTAGTGCGTGAAGTAATTAAAAATCCAAAGCGGACGGTAGAAGAAGTTGCTGAAACGGCACAATTATCAAAAAGAACCGTACAAAGTTATCTTCATAGTATGGGGCTATACAAAAGAGTAGCGAAAAAGAAACCTCTATTGACTATATTCCAAAAAAACGACGATTAACGTGGGCAAGAGATATGGAATCTCGTTCGGAAAATTTTTGGAATAAAGTAATTTTTTCCGACGAGAGTAGATATTGTCAATTTAATGATAGCGGAAGATTATGGGTATGGCGGCGTTCTTCTCAACAACTTGAAGAAAAATTTTTACAGCATACGGTGAAATACGGCGGAATTAGTGTTATGGTGTGGGGTGCTATTTGGAAAGGTGGTCGTTCAAATTTAATATTTTGTGATGGCATAATAAATGGGGGAAAATACATCAAATACAAAAATAAAAAAATACAAAAAATACAACAATACATACGTATATTGAAAGACAGTCTATTACCCCTGTTCACCAAAAATTTAAAAAAGAAAGATTTCCTATTTTATGGAAGATGGGGCGCCATGTCATAAATCAAGATTAGTCGAAGAATTTAAAGCCAAGAAAAGGATTAATATTTTACCGTGGCCAGGTCAATCTCCGGATATGAATTCTATAGAGAATGTCTGGCACATTCTTCAAATGAATTTACACAAAAGACCCCGAAAACCGACCAGTAAAGATGACCTGTTTGCAGTTTTAGTAGAAGAATGGGGTAAAATTCCGCAGGACACCATTGATAATTTAATATCAAGTATGCCGCGTAGGATCAAAAGTCTTATTCAAAACAAAGGAGGAACCACTAAATATTAAAACTGTAAAAAAAAAATTTTTTACATTTATTAATTGTTTTAAATAAAAATAAATATTTGTAATTTATGGTGTCTATTTTATTCTGTCATGGTAGTGTATGGTTTCTCAGTCTTTTATACACAACATAATCTTCATTGCATCCACCTCTTAAGTACCGAGAGTGAAATTTATCTCTTTCAGATAATAGTTCCAATAATTCATTAGTAATCCAGGGCTTACGTTTTTTACTTAATTTACTCCTAAAAGATTTTATAAACCTACTTTTATCCACCAATGATTTTATTTTTTCAGTTAGGCACTCAAAAGAGCACTCAAGATTCAAACCGTCAGTCAATTGCTTCCAATTTACCTCCATAGCAAATTCTTTCAATTTATTATAATCAATTATTGCCCCAGCTGGTACATTTGACCCCTTTGATGCACGGTGACCACCATCTCTAACTCTAACATTCAAAATAACAGAAAATGATCTGTAATTTTACTACCAGAGACCATTGAAATAATGTTACTTTCTTCGATCGAACTTTTAATGTAAAAATGATCTATGCAAGAAGTGGAGCCTTCGCACACTCTAGTAGGAATGTCAACACAAGGCCTGAAACCAGCTTCCATAATAGTTGATTCAAAATCACAAGCTTCACGACCATTCGATAATGTATCAATGTTAGTATCACCAGCCACTATCTCAAAATTACCAACCGCATGGGACTGCAGATAGAAACGAAGAGACTCGATGAATTTATCCGCTCCATAAGCATGGCATCTATAGATCGATGTCAAAGCAATGACTCCACCACAGAACATTAACCGAATACGCAAAAATTTAAACCCATTAACATTTATGACTTCACTGGACTTAAACAGTTGACTCTTAATATATACAACAACACCGTCGGCACGATTAATATTACTTTCATTGAACAGTAAAGTATATCCGCTCAAACTAAGAGCACCAATATCAGTACCAGGACATCCCCATGACTCAGTCAAAACAATAACATCAAAATTATGCTCCATAGCTTCTAGGTAAACTTCCAGATTAACAAAGTTCTTTCCCAAACTTCTTATATTTATTTGCAATAAACTCAAACTTTCATGTGTACTTCTAATATCTACCAGTCTACCTCGGCATTCCTCAATGCTATCCACGAACTGACTGCGTATTGTTGGAATCTCCATATTCACCTCATCAACATCCATATCAAAAACAAATCCAAAATAAAACTTTTTTTATTCCAAATTAAATAGCACTGCTTGCAAAAATAATGTTCAATTCTAAAAAAGGTCTCGTATACAGCACATTGACAAAATACAAAAATTAAAAAAAAAATAATTATCAGGCATTATTTCAATAATTTACAAAATCAGAAAAGCGAAAAAATTCATTATAAACGATTACAATCAAATAAAAACAATAAATTATTATTCTGAAATACCTAGCTATGTATCTCTACGATCATCAACATCGTCCGAAAGATGAGGTTCATCATTACCAGATAACTTTTGAAGATCATTAAAATTTTTGACAGTTCTTATGGCATTCCGAAATCTTACACAAACACGTCCATCCATAGACCACGCATTACGAAATCCTACTGTTTTGCAAGCCTTCTGGAGCAGCTCGTATCGATGTCTTGTTAGGGATTCTGTAACGTAACACCCAGACCCTTTCAAAAGCTTCTTGTTCTTCCATATAAGATTTTTACGCTTGTATGATGCAAATTTTACTATTATTGGCCTTGGCTTGTCAACAATGCCACTACTTTTACCTATACGATGACATCTATCTATATCATAAAACGGTTTGAAATTCCAATCAGTTATATTCAACTTCTCAATAATATCTATCACAAGCTTCTCAGTATCTTCATCACTCGCCTCACGAATACCATGAAAAACAATACAGTTTCCACGACTACGCTGTTCCAATTCGTCAGCTCTTAAAGCCAGTTCAGCTAGTTGCTTCTTAATATTTTTTAAATAAATAAGGAAATCTTTCTTAAACTGCAAAAATTCATGTTTTAGGCCTTTAACTGTGCTACTGTCACTTCCAGGTGTAGATATCGCACTTGTCAACTTTTCTTCAAATACATTCATAATTCCATTAAAACTTTCGCTCAACAAATCTAAATTCATCATATCACGTTCAACATCTGCCATATTTACGAATACAATCGTTATCTCTTTACTCACGAAAACTACAATTTACAAACTTGTGTCTAAAAATGCCGTTAAAGATTATTCTTCCTGATTTTATTCAAATTCACCATAGAAATACTTATATGATTCAAAAAAGACACATCTTTGCTATCAAAACAATTAAATTATGCCGACTTTTAACAATTATATAGCGCTGCTACGAAGACACGACAATCAGCTCACTCACGCATGCTCACATTTTTGTGAAAATTAATATGAAAATTACATTAAACTAATTATATGAAATAAATTTACAGCTTTAATAATACAAAGTATGTTTGCAATAGACCTTGAGTTTGTCATCAGCCAATAGTTAGAATTTGTCCTTGAGTAATAACCTCATTCGATGACCTTGGATTTCCTCGAGGTGCAGATGTAGAAGCGGTGTATTTTATGCTTAACCTTGAAAAGTGGATGTAGCTTAGGATAATTAGGTGGTCGACCTTGAGAAGTGGGTGTGGCTTTAGACCAATAAGAGCTCGACCTTGAAATAAAGGGGCGTGGTTTTAGACCAATAATAACTCGACCTTGAAAAGTGGGTGTGGCTTTGGGGAGTTGGAGTGAGGGGTTATGTGCACTCTCAGAGTGCGTTCCACTTAAAGCCCACGGCGACCGCGGCGTGGTCGTGTAATTTAGCGTTCCACTTATACGTTTTCGCCCACGGCGGCCATGGTCGTTTAGTACAGTGGAACGGCTTTTGTGAGCGGGCTCTGGCGGGCTAATGTCATTTTGAATTTTCAAATTCAAATTTTAAACTGACAATCAATTTGCTTGATGTTGGTAACCTCTTACAAGTTTCGCACGCGGGATGAAAATCAGCACCTTAGTCCCATGATGTATAATATACTATTTTAATGCATTATTCATTAATTGCATTGCGAACATCACATCTGAAAAATATTTTGCACAAATTATCATGATGGTTGTTAGAACAGACCAAGGCACGTTACTTTTGCATATTGCTATGAAATTGGCATTTTACTTAAAATGCATGTGTCGCATTTTGCAACACAACGACAAAAAATAATTTAACGTTAATAATAATTTTATTTTATGTTAATTAGATAATTTACCTGTTCTTGCACGTTCTGCTTCACTTTTTGAAACTTCAAACAGCACGTCCTTATCGGTATTATAAAATGTAATATTTTCGGTCTCCATTTTGAATTTTTAAATTTGCGCGTGTAAACTCAAAATGATCACGGCAACCCACCTTTTATAATGGGCTTCGTGGTCGTGGTGGGCTAACAAACGGTGACGTCACTGATGACGTTTTGAGCTCCACCGCGGCAACCGCGGCTTTAGGTGGAACTTTTAAAAGTCGCTCGTAGTCGACCATGGTCGTCGTGGGCTTTAAGTGGAACGCACCCTCAATTTATCTCTACTTATACTCCATTATAAAAAAATTGGAATATCTAATTCGAGATGTGGAGCAAAACAGGAGAATATGTTATCATTAAAAAAGAGGAAGTAATTGTGGATATCAAAAGTCATTGTTCTCAACCTATCATATAAATTTTCGTTTCTAACTTCCCGAAAATTGTGAAAAAGACAACTAGATAAGAGACCCCTCCCTTATACTCAGATTTTACAGGACAATTTTTCAATTCAAGAACGCGAAAACTTAATTGACATTTCAACTGATTTTGAGCTCCAGAGGAAATTCCAAAATGAAAATGTGTGCGACTTCTGGTTAAAAAGGAAAAGTGCATACCCCGCCATTTCACAAAAAGGATTAAAATTTTTAATGCCGTTCAGAACGTCATATTTGTGTGAAACTGCATTTTCGGCCATGCTCCTGAATAAAAGTAAATATAGAAACCGATTGATCCTTAAATCAGACTTGCGTTTAAAATTAACGCAAATGCAACCTAATATAAAAAAAATTTCAAATACGTATTTGAAATACAAATGTATTTCGTTACATGTATTTTTAATGATTTTCTAAATGTATTTTTGTAATTGTATTTGAAATATGTACAATAAAAATGTATTTTGTATTTTTGAAATACTTTGCTCAATTACATTGTAATGCGTAAATGGGCATTGACGTCATTGTCCGGCCATTGACGTTAATGCCAAATTTACGTCGTTGCACGTAAAATATATAATGTATTTTAATAAGATATTTTAAATACAAATGTATTTCAAACACAAAAAATGTATTTCAAATGCAAATGTATTTCAAACACAAAAAATGTATTTCAAATGCAAATGTATTTCAAATACAAATGTATTTTAATACATTTTAAAAAATGTATTTTGTATTTGTATAAAAAATATTGAATTTCGAGTATTTTGTATTTGTATTTGTATTTCAAATACAAAAAAAAAGTATTTTGCACAGCCCTGGTTTGGCCACAGATAAGATTTTTAAATTTGAAATTTATTTTCAATATTGATTTAACATCAATATTGGTAACATTTTATTTTAGTGATACATATTAATTTAGCAATAAAGAAAAAGCCTAAAATAAATTACTTTGTTTCATTTTATAAACATTCAAAAATATTTAAATTTAAAATTACCGCCAAAATACAATACAGAAAACCAAAATTGGGACGTATTGAATTCAAAAACAGATGCAAAAACCAGTTGTGTATTGTATGACAGAGACGCAGTTGAAATAATACGTCGTTGCCGTTTTGCGTCTCATTATATGTATGCAATATATTGTCATGTTTTTTTTTATTAATTAGTTGAATAACTAATTAGTAGCTGAATAATAAGGAGAAGATAATAAGTTCATTTTTTTTAACAATAATTATTTGGTTTTGAGTAAAACAAGAAAATATAGATTAGTTCATTGTCCTAAAAAGGAAGAGAAAATTTTAGTTAACGATTCAAAATAAATACTTACTCGATAACTTAATTTGAAGTAATTCCATATTTTTCCGAAAAGATTTTTTATCTCATAAAATCTTCGAATAAGCGGATGATAATTAATGATGATCAAGGGTGTAAAATGACAATAGAGGTAGGGCCTAAAACTATTAAATAAAAGTGTTTATAAAATTTTAAATAGACAAAGTGCAAAAATTAAGTTAATGTACTCACCGATATGGAGAAATGATATAGAAGACGAAAAAGGCGAATGGCGACAGAGACAATGAACGATGGTGGTTGTTAAAATTGGTGTCTCTAAAATTTTAATGAAAGTTAACCTGCAATGATAAAATTTTAAATTTTGGAATATCGCAATCACAATAAAAAAGTTAAATTTACTTACCTTTAGTAATTAGTGAATTAATTAGTGAACACAGAATAATTGTAAATTGGATTATAAACGACAAACACAAATTATATATATATGATAGCACTACGGGCCTTGTAGACCCATGGCTTGTTTGACTACACTGGACCATTTCTTTCGGTTTCGAGCTTCTTCCATCCATTTCTTGACGTGCAAGGAATCCAAGTCCTCCTGTACTTTTCCTTTCCATTTAGATTTTGGTCTACCTTTTCTTCTTCGCATTCCACCCAGATTCATCTTTAATATCTTGTTTGGCACTCTTTCCTCATTCATTCGCACCAAGTGACCCAACCACCGTATACGCTGCGATTTAACTACGCCGACAATGGTAGCTTCATTATATAGCTCATACACTTCTTGGTTTGTTCGCCTTAACCATCTTCCATCTACGCATTTTCCTCCAAATATTCTTCTCAATATCTTCCGTTCCCACACACTTAGCATTGTCTGCTCTTGTTTCCTCAACGTCCAAACTTCACTTGCGTATGTTACTACCGGTCGTATTATTGTCTTGTATACTCGAAGCTTGACAGACCTTGAAAACATTCTACCAGACAGTATCGATTTTAGGGCAAACGCACTTTTGTTCCCCGCAACAATTCTGGCTTTTATCTCTTCATTGCTTCCTACTTCTCTCGTCACCAAAGTTCCGAGATATGTAAATGTTTCAACTTCTTCAAATTTAACTGTTCTATTCTCTTTTAGTTGTATTTGAAGAAATGCACCTTGTTCGAAGGGCTTGTCGTCCCACAACAAATATTTTGTTTTCTCTTCGTTGACCTCTAAACCCAATATTTGTGCAGCATTTAATATCTTTTTTGTTGTTTCTTGTAGCTCGTGTTTCGTTCGCGTTAAAATTGTCATGTCATCCGCAAAGGCAAGACATTGTTGTCGGTTGCGAAATATTATGTTTTTATCACCAATTTTGCTGTCTCTTAATGCTTTTTCAAGTACGAAATTAAACAATACCGCTGATAGTGGGTCGCCCTGTCTTAACCCGCATTCGATCTTAAACCTTCTTGATAGTTTTCCATTCACTTTTACTTTGTTAGTTGTTTCATCGAGTGTCATTTGTACCAATCTTATTAGTTTATTAGGTATCTTAAATTCTTTAAGTGCATTAATTAGTTGATTTCTTTTGACTCTATCATATGCTTGTTTAAAGTCAACAAATAACAAGTGTGTCGGTAGTTTGTGCTCATGGCTTATGGACTGTATTTCTTTGAGTACGTATATTTGGTCCGTCACTGACCTACCTTTACGAAATCCACTCTGGTATTCCCCAATTATTGTATCTGCGTATTGGTTAAGTCTATTTTTAATGCATATTGCTAATATTTTATAAGTAACACTTAACAAAGCTATACCTCTATAGTTATTGCAATCCGTCTTGTCTCCTTTTTTGTGAATTGGGCATATTAGAGCATCTCTCCATGATCTTGGCATTTCTTCCTTTTTCCAGATTTCTTCGATTAGTTCATGTATCATAGTTTCTACCTTTTCACCTCCATATTTTATCATTTCTGCCTGTATAGAATCTTCTCCAACACTTCTGTTATTTTTCAGGCTTTTAATTATGTTTCGGATATCTTCTATTGTTGGTTTTTCTACGTTTGGTTCTATTATATTGCTTTCGAATACTTCCGGTTCTTCCCTTCTATCTACTGGTTTGTTGAGAAGTTCCTCAAAGTACTCCGCCCATCTTTCCAGTACTTTATCTTGGTCTCCTACTAGGTTTCCCTGTTTGTCCTGGCATAATATTGTCTTTGATTGGTAGCCTTTTTTTACTTTTTTGACACCTTGGTAGAAGTTTCTAATTTCCTTGTTTCTACATTTTTCTTCTATCGCCTCTTCTACCATGTGTTTTCTTTTCTTTTCTCTAAGTAATGCTTTGCATGCTTTTCTTTGCAAATCATATTTGTGTTTGTTTTCTATTGTTTTTGTTTGTAGCATTATATTCCTTAGTTTTTCTCGCTTATTTATTTCTTTCTGGCAATCCTGGTCGTACCATTCCTTATTTTTGTGTCTTCTTACCATGACTTGTTTGGATGCTGCTTTTCTCATAACTTTTGCCAAGATGTTAGCTTTTTCTTCTATGCTTTCGGGTTTTTTCTCTGTTGTTAAGAGCTCATTTATTGTCTTTGTAAATTCTTCTTGCGTCGTTTTTTCTTGAAATTTAATTTTTGTCGGTTTATTTGTTATTTTATCTTCAACTGTTCTCTTTATTGGTATAATTTGTTGTAACTTTGTTCCTACCATGAAATGATCTGAGTCAATATCTGGACCTCTATAAGTTCGTACATCTTTCACACTTGCTTCACTTCTTTTTTCTATCAAAACATGATCAATTTGGTTTACATTTTCCCCATCAGGTGTTTTCCAAGTCCCTTTGTGAATTTCCTTGTGTTGGTATTGTGTACTTACTATTTTCATATTGTTTTCCATAGCAAAATCAATTAAGAATCTACCATTTTCGTTGGTTTCTGCATGTTTACTGTACTTTCCTATTGTTGGTTGGAATACCAACTCTTTTCCTATTTTTGCGTTACTATCTCCAATTATCATTTTTAAGTCGTATTTCGGAATATTTCTGTATTTGCTACTTAGTAGTTCATAGAATTCCTCTTTGTGCTCTATTTGCTTTTTTTCTGTTGGTGCATGAATATTTATTATATGTATTTTCTGGTATTTACCCCTTAGTCGAAGGACACACATTCTATCCGATATTGGTGTAAATTTTATGACAGCATGTCGTAATCGTTCACTTACAGCGAATCCTGTTCCTAGTCTCCTATCAAATCCACTGCTCATAAAAAATGTGTATCCCTCCATATCAAAAATCCCGCTATTTCTATGTTTTGTCTCCTGTAATGCCTGTAATGACAAACACAAAACAGGAGCAAAATTATCAGCCGTTAACAACAAGATGCATGCACATGTTGGAACTACAAACCAGTTAAAACTTAAGAACCACATGAAGAGCTAACTTCCAACTTTTAAACACAGGGTGAGACATTTATTGTGTAAATAAAATTTAAACGTTTCTTTTTAATAAAATTGCGCCAATGAATTGAATAAAGTCATTATGTTAAATTTTTAAGAACAGAACGTTGAAAGAATTACGATTTAAATTAAAATTAAAAATTTAACAAATACGACTTCTTGTAATTCATTAATTAATCTAATGTTAGAAAGAGATAAAAACATTAATTATTAATTTCATGCTAACTAAATGTTGAGGGTAAATAATATTTGAGAATTGAAAACTTAAATTAAATTATAAATCGTTCACCACATGTCTTGTTTTATTTAAAATTCACACATAAGAGTCTCATTGTTTAAAAAAATAAAAATGTATGTACTCCAGCGAGTTTTTTTGTGGTAGGTAATTTTTTCAAATTTGGACAGCTGGGGACATAGCATTATAATATGATCTAAGAGCCGTTTTACATTATAATAAAATTTGTAGCAAATTTATGACAAAAAATTGCATTCAATTTTCATGTCATACATGAAAATTATTTCACAAAGCATCCTAAATTTGATACCAAATATTTAGGACCTGTTCTATTCTTGTAACAAATATAGAACAATATTTGTGTCATATTTCTCTCAAATATGACACTTGAAATTTTATACAATAATTGCTAGCTTTGTGACAAGATTTAATTGCAAATTTGCTATAATGTAAAACGGCTCTAAGATTTAAACGAACTACTTACGGATTCCGTTGTATAATGTAATTCTTCTTTAACATTTTTTAGCTGATTATAACATTCGTTTAATTTTATTATATTTTCAGTTTGCTGTTGGTTAAAATCTTGAACAATTTTTAAATTAATCTTCGTGTAGTCTTCATTGTCAAATATTGATTTAGCGATACGAAGCAAATTCGGTTGTAAATCACCTATATATTTCACCACTGCTGTAATATTTTCAAATATATTTGTGATATCATCATAAGTATTAAGTATAGCTGTAGTCTGGTCATATATATTAAATGTTCTTATTTTTAGTTTTTCCAATTCTGTAAACAATTAATTTCACTTATTATATTGTAATAATATTTTTCCACTACTAGTCATATTATATTGTCGTGTTCCAAAATCCAATGAATAAATTTTGAATTTTAATTTGAAGAATTTTGTTATTTTGTATGATTTTGTTTTAATTTTGTAAATTTTGTAAACTTGCTGGGCAGGAAAAGTTAATCTTTCCATCCTAATAAAACAATATACTATTTCATTATTAATATTGAAATATCATTTCAATTCTTGCGAAAATTTACCAGTATATTTATGCATATTGTCTTACACATTATGACGTTGATAATCTTGTAATTATTTGCAAGAAAAACTATTTGTAGTAGAAATGTCATAGCATTAAGATAAAATTTTATATGAACGGTTTTGAGAGTGTTAAAAAAGTGATTTATTTAATTGTGAATAATAACTTTAAACATAATTTTTGATTTTAATTTACTTTAGTAAGTGCGAACTTAATTATGTATAAATTATTTTCGTAACAATTTTTCATTTAATAGAAAATAAATATGCCTAAAGTAATTCAAGAAAGTTTAAATAGGAGCATCGCTGCATCCATTAATAATTGCATGTCTGTTAGAAAAATTGCAAGCAAATATGCTATTTGAAAAGACCTTATTACAAAAATAAAAAAACAATTTAAAATTAGTAAAGTAATTAACGCAGAAGCTTTCGTTCCAATCAAAAAGAATTATTAGCAGATTAATTCTGTCTGGAGCTGTATTTATAGCCTTAGAGGCCAATAGTACCATTAGAAAGACTCCGGGTTACTGTCTCTAATGATACTGTTCGTAGATGTTTAAAAGAAGAAGGTATGAAAGCTAAAACTAAAATGAAGAGACCGTTTTTAAGAGATATGCATACAAAAAAGCGACTAAAGTTTGCAAAATACTGTATTAATTGGACTGCAGAGCAATGGCGATCGGTTACGTGGTCAGACGAAACCAAAATAAATCGCGTGGGATCAGATGGTCGCGTTTGGTCATGGTATAACAAGAACATAGGATATACCGATGGAAACTTTCTTGAAACTAAGTAAGGAAAAAGGATTTCGGGTTGGCTGGGTAGCAATCAAACAACTTATAACTTGTAGGTCGACGTTTCGGACGCTTTATGCATCCATTATCAAGACTGTAATGGAGAAGCCTGTATTACAAAAAGTACTGCAACTCAACAAAAACTACACTCACCGATGACAAGTTTAGGTGGAAAAATGTTTGATGAAAGCTATTGGGAAACAGCGTAGGTCGACGATCGTGTTTACCGCTCAACAAAGTCAAATTGTCTAAAAATGTAAATAATAGGTGTAAAAACATCAAAAGAAACCTTTTGTTAAAAACTATTAAAACTTTCGACTTGTAACGAATTTTCATCTACAATATAAAATTATTTGATATCAATAACCTTCCTATCTGAGCTGATAGCTGTGATCTGAAATGAACCTGATGGTATACAACCCAACGTCTACTTACAAGTCGGTAACTTGGAAGTAGCGGCCTATAACAGTAGTAAATAGATATCAGTGCCACACATGTGACGCTTTACAATTAAGCGAGCTATTGTGAGTTGCAGCAACGCCGACAAGAAAATAACATTAATAAAATCGCTAAAAGACAAATAAATTAAAATTAATTAAGATTAACATGGTAAAAACAGCGACAACACAATTCTGGCTGAACAGTAGTCATAGACGACGAAGAAACCGGCAGGTGAACAGGTGTTATGAATTGTTGGAAAACTTGAGTTTAAACTTGTTCAGAAGATCTTTATATCCATTGTGTAGGAATTGGCAATCAAGTTGTTTGTTACAGTTTTCTGTCGTTGAGCTGATGAACGCCGCCTCCAGAAAGGTTCGTTTAACATAACTTTTCTCCGAGGTTAATATTTTGACGTTTTCTTGTTTAAACTTATGTGAGGTTTGTACAGCGTGTTCCGACAAACCCGTCTTGTTAGACTTTGACTTGACGTCTTGCGTATGCTGGTGAATCCGGGCTGAAAGTCTTTGTTTCGTTTGTCCGATGTAGCATAGCTTACACTCGCATTCGATTTTATAAACAACATTTGCTCTGTCTGGATTGATTGATTCATTTTAATGGGTAAAGGCCATGAAAAACTCCATTTTACCACAATAATTTTTCCAATATGTTAAAATTGGAGGTTAGAAAGCTCAAGTAAACAATGGATTATTTATTTGAAGTTCAAATGAACTTGCCCGCCAATGCCAATCTCTCAACATCACTTATTGATCATGTAAAATGAATTTTGTCACTGCATTTCCCTCCCAAAATAAATCGATTGTCCCAAATCCACAATTAAACACTATTACAAGAAACATTTGGGAAATATGGGGTGAAAAATGTCAGGTCGTAAAGAAATATGTTTTCGAATAAAGTTATCTTAAGCTTTTGTCCTTTTTCTAGGATTCTAAGCGAAATAAATTTAAAAATTAAAAAAAAAAATCGAAAATTTTTCTGAAAAAGAAACCAAGACAGATGCCTTCAGATTTATTTAAAATAATTGAATTCGCATTTTACGGCTTTGCTGTTTAATATACGAAAAAAGTCAACCATATCAATATTATAGGAAATTGCCATGCGCTTACTTACTTTTTTGATATCGAAAAACGGCTGATAAATAAGGTCGCTACGGCCGAATTAAAAATATTTCAAATTTTGACTTTCTTACGCCCGTAGAGCTTAAACTGTTGAAATTTTCGAAAATGTTTTGATACCATCGTGAGGTCCTTGCGGATGGCTAAAATTTTGTTCCTCACGAAGTTTTTCAAAAACGTTTCCTTACACCGACTAAGCAACGAAATCTCGAATGACAAAGAATTTCGTTTCAAATTCTTGCAATTTTTGCAAAAACCAAAAGTGTGAGTTTTAACAGTGAAGGGGCGGTTTTTTTGAAAAATGTTAAATCTGCTTTTTGTTTTATTTTCACGTATATTATCGACGTGAAATTAAAAAAAATTGAATTTTTAAAATTTAAGAAAAACCAAAACGGTTGGACGCCTCAAGAAGAACTTGGAGGTAATTGTCAATGGCCGAGATAGATGCGCGTAATTGTCGATAACATTTTAATGTCTAAAATTTTAACTTAGTCCTTCTTCGTGATGGTGGGACCCAAATAAAGCTAAAATTTGTGTATATTTTTAAAATTTGATTATTCGAAGACAAATTTTTCGGCTAATTCAAAATAAATTTATAAAAAAATTTTGAACCAAAATCCTTCCAAGTATCGAGTCCATTCATTTATGTCGTTATATTTGAAAATTTTCGAAAAAAAATTTTTCACAAGAGAAACCAATATAAATTCTTTTTCGAAATTTCGATTTGGTTTTACGGCCTTATAGATTTAGATGGCAAAAAATAGTAATATATCAATATTGTGGCAATTCAAATTACCCACTCGATTTCTCTTTGAAATTGAAAATCGGTTAACAAATAAAGCCGCAACGGCGGAAATAAGAAAATTGCAAATTTTGACTGTTTTACGCCGATTTCGCGCAAACTGTTGAAATTTTCGAAAATGTTTTGAGACCATCGTCAGGTCCTTGCGGATGGCTAAAATTTTGTTCCTCAAGAAATTTTTAAAAAACGTTTCCTTACACCGACTAAGCAACGAAATCTCGAATGACAAAGAATTTCGTTTCAAATTCTTGCAATTTTTGCAAAAACCAAAAGTGTGAGTTTTAACAGTGAAGGGGTAGTTTTTTCGAATTATGTCTAATGGACTTTTAGTTTTATTTTCACGTAAATTATCGACGAGAAAATAAAAAAAATTGAATTTTTAAAATTTAAGAAAATTCGTTTGACACCAAAACGGATGGACGCCTTGAGAAGAACTTGGCGGTAATTGTCAATGGCCGAGAAAGATGCGCGCAGTTGACGATAACAATTTAACGTCTAAAATTTTAACTTAGTCCTTCTTCGTGAGGGTGGGACCCAAATAAAGCTAAAATGTGTGTATATTTTTTAAAATTTGATTCTTCGAAGACAAATTTTTCGGCTAATTCAAAATAAATTTATAAAAAAATTTTGAACCAAAATCCTTCGAGTATCGAGTCCATTCATTGATGTCGTTAAACTTGCAAATTTTTGAAAAAAAAATTTTCACAAGAGAAACCAAGAAACCCTTTAAAATTATTTTTTGAAATTTCGATTTGGTTTTACGGCCTTACCGCTATAGATGGAAAAAAATAGTAATTTATCAATATTGTGGCAATCCAAATTACCCACTAGATCCCGCTTTGAAATTGAAAATAGGTTAACAAATAAAGCCTCAACGGCGGAAATAAGAAAATTGCAAATTTTGACTTTCTCGCACCCGTAGAGCTTAAGCTGTTGAAATATTCGAAAATGTTTTGCGACCATCGTGAGGTCCTTGCGGATGGCTAAACTTTTGTTCCTCACGAATTTTTTCAAACACGATTCCTTACACCAACTAAGCGACGAAATGTCGCATGGCGAAGAATTTCTTTTCAAATATTTGCCATTTTTGCTGTAAACCAAAAATTTGAGATTTAACGATGAAGGGGTGGTTTTTTGGAAAAATGTCAAATCCACTTTTCGTTTCCTTTTCACGAATATTATCGACGTGAAAGTAAAAAAAATTGAATTTTGAAAATTTAAGAAAAATCGTTCGACACCAAAGCGGGCGGACGCCTCGAAAAAAACTTGGCGGTTATTGTCAATGGCCGAGATAGATGTGCGCAATTGTCGATAACAATTTAACGTCTAAAATTTTAACTTTTTCCTTCTTTGTTAGCGTGGGACTCAAATAAAAGTAAAATTTGAGTATATTGTTGAAATTTGATTCCTCGCAACAAAATTTTTCGGCAAATTCAAAATAAAGTTATAAAAAAAATTTGAACCAAAATCCTTCGAGTATCGAGTCCATTCATTGATGTCGTTAAACTTGCAAATTTTTGAAAAAAAAATTTTCACAAGAGAAACCAGAAACCCTTTAAAATTATTTTTTGAAATTTCGACTTGGTTTTGCGGCCTTACCGCTATAGATGGAAAAAAATAGTAATATATCAATATTGTGGCAATCCAAATTACCCACGCGATCCCGCTTTGAAATTTAAATTAGGTTAACAAATAAAGCCGCAACTGCGGAAATTAAAAAATTGCAAATATTGACTTTGTTACGCCGATTGGACGTAAACTGTCGAAATATTTGAAACTGTTTTGCGACTACCGATCGAACCTTACTAATGGCTTTACTTTTTTTCCTCACAAATTTTTTTAAAAACGCATTCTTACATCTGCCAAACGACAAAATGTCTTATCACGAAAATTTTCCTCTCAAATCTTGGCCTTTTTTGGAGTAAACCAAAACCGCCAGTTTTAACAGTGAAGGAACGGTTTTTTCGGAAAAGGCCAAATGAACTTTTTGTTTTCTTTTCCCGAATATTATTGATGTGAAAATTAAAAAATTTAAATTTTTAAAATTTAAGAAAAACAATTTAGAATCTCAGAATAAATAGAACAAAAATGTTAACAAATATTTTTATAAAAATTATATCTGAAAGCCGGTTAAAATAAAAACAATAAAAATCAAAATATTTGGTAACGGCAAACGGTTCTCTTGCGGACACCCATCCAAGTAGTAACCGTGCCCGATATTGTTTAACTGATCGGATCGGATGAGACCAAATTTGGAATTAAAATTAAATAACTTTATTCAAATTTTATTTTCCCCATTTGTTTGGTCACGGACGAGAACGGGTACTACTAATAATGTAAATTTTAAATATCTTGACAATAGACACTTTATAGAAAATTTAAGCATATTAATGCTTAAAATATTATTCTAAATTAATTTCGAATCAACATAAAACCGAACATTTAATTTATGCCACATAAATTAAAACGAACTCATTTTATATTGCATATCACTTTTGCAATTTTCAACAAATTTTCACCATTTTCAGCTGGCCTCCAAGCCCATCCTCACAAGTCCAAAAAAGTAATCTTTTACTTCGCCTACGCCTGCAAAAAAGTACAAATCGAAACACTCGGATCGTCCGACACTCCACGCCTCTCTCATCACCTTCTTTCCCCCACCCCTTGCCCCATTCGCCCCCCCCCCTCTCCGGCCACCGCTACCAAACTACAACCGGGACCAAACTTAACGAGGCCGCAGGCCACGTGCCTCGCAGAGATAGCCAAAGAAATCGGCCGTTTAATTTAAATTAAATTAAATCTTTTAAATTAATTGATTTATTATCGACACTTTTAATGTTTAAATATAATAATCAAGTGGCTAATGTTTCGCCGGCTCGGTTCGGTACGATCGCTCCTCGTGCACCACTAGAGGAGGCTAGGAGGCTAGGCGGCCGTAGGCCGCCATGAGCCCGAATTTTGAAAATTTAAGAAAAATCGTTCGACACCAAAGCGGGCGGACGCCTCGAAAAAAACGAAAAAAAACCAACGGCCGATTTTTATTGGCTAGTTTTCTAATAAAATTGCAAATTTTATAAAATATTATTACAGATATAATAATGTAAATTAAAATTGTCCAAATGCTTGTTTTCCTAATATGTATCACTGTATTTTTCTCATTTAATTTCACTTTTTGATCGTTAAGTTCACTTTGAATTTTATTGAATTCACTTAGATCTAATTATCACTTGTTTCTTCATTTTCTGAAATTTTGATGTTGGGTATGCTAAAAAATTTTAAATTCTTGTTTTTCGACTCAAAACTGCGTAATTTAATGTCCTTTATTCTTAATTCACAAAATTTTGGAAGTTCGATCATGTATGTTCCTTGCAGGGGAATGTTTTCTTTTACACCTTTACACTTTTGAATTCCCAATAGTTGGTTTGTTGTTATCACAATCCATTTGCCGTTATCAACTTTTTGAATTTTGAGATTGCTGAGTTTTATGTTTTCTTGTTTGCAATTTGTTATATTTTCCGAAAATTTTAATAGTTGTACTTCACATGGAATATCTTCATTATTTTTAATTTTGGATACACTCTCTTCACACAAATATTCCTCGTACTTGATTTCTTTGCAGTTGTCTTGAAAATTTGAATAGTATCGCTCATTTAGGATAAGAAATTTGGAATTGGGTAGGATTATATCATAATTATTTTTATCGGCTAAAATTGGTAAAGGATATAATTTAAAATAGTCATATGGTTCCTTTTCAACTATAGAAATTTCAAGTAGAAAGATAATTTGATTTGATTTTGTATAACTTTTAATATTAATGACTTTTTCAAATAATAAAATATTTTCTAAAATTGGTTCAAACGGTAATTTTGCCTCTTCGGTTTGATTATCGATAAATTTTATTTCTTCCAACAAATCAATTGGTTCTATTATATAATTATGAAAAACATTAATTTTTGCAAAACTAATTGCTACTTCTAAATTGTTCAACAAATTATTAATTATTTGAAAAGTTGTTATTAATTCCGAAATTGTGGTCATCATGATTCTGAGATGTTGATATTTTAAATTTTTAATTTCCGTTGCTTTTATAAATTCTTGAAATTGATTTAATTTGAATTCTAAAGATTTTTGATTTCTAACAAGAGTTGTTGTAGTTTGATTAAATTTTATAATAACATTCTGCATAAATGTGCGTGAAGTTAGCCCCGCCATTTTCGAAAATTTAAAAACTAAATATTGTGCCGGGTTGTGCCCGATGTGTGCTACGTTGTGCCGTATTTTTTTTTTATTTTACTTTTTTCTTGTATTTTATAGAGATTGCTTATTTTGGGGTAGAAGTTAGCCCCGCCATTTTCGATGATTCTAAAAATCAAAATTGTATTGGATTATACTTGACTTGTGCCGTTGTGTGCCGTAAATTATAAAATTTTATTTTGATAAATAAAATTTTTTTGGGGCAAAAACTATTTTTTCGATAGAAGTTAGCCCCGCCATTTTCGATAATTCTAAAAATTAAAATTGTATTGGATTCTATTCGATTTGTGCCGTTTTGTGCCGTTAATCATAAAATTTTATTTTGACAAATAAAACTTTTTTGGGCCAAAAACTGTTTTATCGATAGGAGTTAGGCCCGCCCCGCTCGACACCCAGTATATAGTCCCTCTTATGCAATGGTAATTGGTAAATGGTAATTTAATCCTTTAATCCGCTTATATTTTAATAATAATAAACTATATAAGTAAAAAATTGCAATTCAATAAACAACAAAATTTACAACGCGAAATAAATACGAATAGTTAAAAATGAGTGAACGATCTTCCATACGACAATTGCGAGAATTATTAAAATTGAGAAAGTATAGAGCTGTTTTGCTTGATGATGGTTCGGTAACAGTGCCGTCTTCTCAGGTATTCATTGAATTATCTAACGCTATGGATGAAACAAACCGTTTGTTACCAAAAAATATATACACTATTTTAAAATTGAACCGCTATAATATGCATACCGATCTCTTCAAGTTATATGATATCCTTTATAATTCTCCACTCAAATATGAACCGATCTTATCCGAATCTGATAATAACGAAGATGTTATTAAGTTTACGATCGACATTAGATCCATTTGGGAAGACATCAAAATTGAAGATGTACAGTATAATTTCAAATATCGTTCTCGAACTGTAGGTACTCTAACTCGAAAATCATGGACTAATTTGCTTTTTGATATGATTTTTAAGACCACCAAAATCCAATGTCCTATAGCATTTAAAAGATCAACGACGTCCGTCTCCGGATACGCAGTTACCGTTCCTGGTTTTTGTCCTGAATGTGATGCTCAGTTTATGGGAAATGTAATAAATGAACCAACCAACGATATCGATCCTGTGTATATGGAATGTTCTGTTATGAATTACGATGCATTATTTTTGCACAAGAAAAAACGTCAATTGAAAGGAGCGAAAAGAATTGAAGTGGCAAAAGAAATGATTGAAGGTAAAACTCTACCTGTGGTATGGAGACGTACAAAAATGAATGAACTTGCTGATATGTACGACCCAGAGCCACCTCATTTGTTTTCTTTAAACACTTTAAGAAAAGCGAAACAAGAACGCCAACAGAAAGTAATGGGTTTAAAGAGTAATATATATGAAAGCTTACATTTATTAAAGTACAGTCCACAAATTGAGGGAGCTATTAGAAATATAGGATTAGATCCTTTATATGCTCGACTAATCAACAAATTGCAATTTATCAGAAATATCATGAAGTATTATACATTGATGCAACTGGGTCATTGATGAACTCTGTGAAATTACCAAATTGAGAACGCAGTTCGCATATTTATTAATATCAAGCCGTAGCGAAGATTGGAGAAAAAACTGGTCCTGTGTTTCAAATGATTTCATCAGCTCAGAATACAAATTTCATTACTATGTGGTTAATGGAATTTCTACGAATAGGGTCCTTCCACAAGTCTACTTTTCCTTTTCCTAAAGAAGTAAGAACAGTTCAGCCGTCGGTTCGGTCATCTCTTATACTGACCTGTTACCGTTTCGCCCCGACCTGTTGTCGGGTCCGGACATTACTTATACATTTAGTGTCGGGCGGAGACGTTCCAGCTCCCGACACTTTAACTTTTGTTAAAAATCTCTGCAATTTTTAACACACGAGGGAGGTGGAGTACACCCCCTTAAGATGACGTCGCATTGAATTTTCGTGACTGAACCTTCGGTCTTAGACACATTGGTTCCTTGCCCTATATAAACAACGCTAAATCATCTGCTCGCAAGTGTATTCGAAACACTACTTACAATATATTATTTAAAATTTGCTTATATGTTACACTTTTGGCGAACACGTTAGCACTATTTAATTTGATTAATTAAATGTTTTCCGGCTTCTTAAAGACTTTTTTGACATTATTTTTCTACAACTTTCTTCTAACTTTAGTTCTTTGTCAAATTTGCATATCCATGCGTAATTTGGTTGCGCCCTTTGATTATAAAAACAACTTTTGTATAAATTTTTTCGTTACATTTTCCTATTTTCGAATTAAAATTTTTTTTTTCCAGCCATATTAAAAGCAATACGTTTTTAGTAGCATTACCTCAATTGTAAGTTGAAATTTTTGTTACTAATCTAAAAATTCGAACATAAACCAATTCGAAACCAAATAAATTTGCGGGTGCGTCATTGTAAAAATGGTATCAGTCAAGCTGGAAATCACTAAAATGCAGTTTTCTTTTTTATTTTAATACAGCTTTCTATTTTCACCACAATGTGCAACAATGCAAATGTCACTGTCAAAGTTTGCAGGTTATAAACAAAAATTAAAACCTAACCTAACTGCATAAATTGTAGTACTACGTGATTCAAAAATATATATTTAAAATTCATAAACTGTAATAAGTTCAGACATACCAATTTATCATTGTTATGTTTTTATAATGTACAATATTAGTAACGTATGACTTTTATTGATTTCGGTTAGCTAGACATGCAAATATTTTTGCATTTTTTTAAATGAAGATGAACGACGAAATATTTCACAATATTAATGATGTAGTATTTAACTTTTGGTTACAGAAAAAATGGTATGTCTTATTCGGATTAAAAGTGTCTTTGTTTGACGAGCAACTATTGCGTTCGCTCGGATTGGCTGGCGCTCTGCCTTGCAAAGGCAAAAATTTCGTGTCAAGCAAAGTGCCAAGCAAACCATAGTGAAGTGGAGCTCGCGTTAGCGAGCGGAACGAACGCGGGCATTTTTATATACTCTGTATTCGATCGGATACAGAGCAGTCCGGCTAACCTGTTACATACAATAACAGATTTTGACCGTGCATTAATGGGCGCAGTAGTAAGAGCATTTGCAATACAATATTCTCTGGCTGATTATCTGTCTTTATGTTTTAATTTAATTCAAAATAGAAACTTTGAAACTCCACGATGTTTTGTACGTTTGGATATTTGCCACTTCACCAACATGATAGCAAAATGGAAATTCTGGCATGAACACCCCTCGAGAGTTAAAATATTCTACATTAATAGTATCGCCGTTTTAAGAAATCAGACAACTCTAGAAGGAATCGAGAAACATGCTAGAGCTATTTTTAACATGGCGTTAAATAGTAACGAAGGTCCTGGAAGTTCTACCGAAACGCTCGATCTTTTTTAACAATGGCAGTTAGGGGTATAAATATGAAAGATCCGGAAATCAATATAAATGATGAAGTTGAAGAAGTTGGAGAAGTTGATAAAGTTGATGAAGTTGGTGAAGCTGATGATGGCGTTGATTTATCAAAAACAAATATTTTTACATGGGCCGTTGGTTTGTATGAAACTTGCAAAAATGATATTGCATTGGAAGAAGAAACAAGTAATGTTAATGGGTTTTATTGTCCTAAACTTGCAAAGAAATTAAAAACTTTGCTTCCATACTTTCCGTTGTTTTCCGAGGTAATGACATCAATATTTGGTTATGGATCGGTTAGACCAACATCAGCAGCAGTTGAATCGGAATTTAATGATTTGAAAAATCGAATTTTAAAAGATGAAAAAAGACCAATGCGAGTCGATTATTTTATATCCCGTCATTTAGATACTCTAGCCGGAAAATTAAAACTTGCTGTAGCTAATGAAAAGCCATACGATCTTGAAAATGAATATAATATGAAATCTGACGAAATTCTCATGTTACCGGAAAATATAGCCGATGAACAGATGTACACTTCGAATGAAAATATTGTGAACGACGACGATGTCGAATTTTCAATAAAATCAGAGAAAAATGAAAAGAATAGCAAAAAGGGCAATAAACTAGACGAAAATGAATTTTTGAACGAGTTATCAGAACTGAAATGCGAAGTAAATTGGAGCAACAAAAATCAAACTAAACAGTCGCATAGATATGGCGATCCTTTACCTCAATTTGATCCAACTCTCCCAAGCAAACTCATGCTTCCCACTATCATTAATGGTAATTTTTGTAAAAATGTCGATAACGATAAGAAAACTTTTATAGTAAAGAATACCTGTGGATTTGATAGTGCATGTCAAATATTAGCGACAAGTATAAGAAACAACGCAGTGTATGAGCAAGCTATTGGGGAAACACACAATTTAGTTTTTGAATGTGCACGAACATTAATTAATAATGGCTTAAAAGTCAAGTTTTACAGGCAAAGAGCACAATTGCTTTCAAAATTAAAAGTATTTGAAATTGACTTATCTCAAGCCATTATTAAACTTAATGCTGCTGTAAATATTTCCAATTTACTGAACGAAATATTTACTGCAACTCCAAGCTGCATAACAACTTTTAAGTGTAAAAAATGCAATGCTGAAGATGAAACAATTTCTCCTATAGTAAATGTCAATCATAACATCTTAAAAGAGCAAGGGTTTTCAAATCTTGTGAAAGCAATAGAAAATGGGTTTTTCAAACCAAACAAACCATGTTGCAATCAGTTAAAAAATGTTATCAGGCATTATGGACCGACAGTAATGGTTGATACTGACACTGGCGACCGCAATTTTGTAAAGTTGCACGATATACCACTTCAATTAGAATTATTGGAAGATTCTTCAATGAAAAAATTTGTGTTGGCAGGTGTAATTGCATATAATGGTACATTCAAAACAGGATCTATCGGGCACTACACTGCATACATGCAAATATACGAGAAATGGCTAAAATTTGATGGAAATTACAAGGCGGGAAAAGTAACTAATGTTACAAATTTTGCAAAAGTTCACGCACACATGTGTATTTATACAATAAGTTAATCGTCTAAATTAATTTACGTAGGTACTGTAAACTTTCAATATTTATATTTATATGTAATGTAATAATATTAATCATTTTTGTTAAAACTTATATAATAAATTATATAAAAAAAATATTGTTTACTTTTAAATTGAATTGATTTTAATTTTACTTAAATATTTTTACTTTTTTATGCTCCAATAACGAGGTTTTTTATTCACCTGTTTTATAAACACCCTTTTTATTTACCTTAAATCAAGGACTTTACCTTTTACTTATCTGGTAGAAACCTTTTTTTAAACTTTTACCTGAAATACAAAGGTTAACAAATGACCATTGCATAAGAGGGAGTTTATATTATTATATTACCTTGTCTTTCATCTCAATTAATTATAGCAAAAAAATTGTGTCTAAAAATATTTTATTAATCAAAATAAAATTTTATAATTTACGGCACACAACGGCACAAGTCAAGTAGAATCCAATACAATTTAAATTTTTAGAATTATCAAAAATGGCGGGGCTAACTTCTATCGATAAAACAGTTTTTGGCCCAAAAAAGTTTTATTTGTCAAAATAAAATTTTATGATTAACGGCACAAAACGGCACAAATCGAATAGAATCCAATACAATTTTAATTTTTAGAATTATCGAAAATGGCGGGGCTAACTTCTATCGATAAAATAGTTTTTGGCCCAAAAAAATTTTATTTATCAAAATAAAATTTTATAATTTACGGCACACAACGGCACAAGTCAAGTATAATCCAATACAATTTTGATTTTTAGAATCATCGAAAATGGCGGGGCTAACTTCTACCCCAAAATAAGCAATCTCGATAAAATCAACAAAAAAAAAGTAAAAAAAAAAATACGGCACAACGTAGCACACATCGGGCACAATCCGGCACAATATTCAGTTTTTAAATTTTCAAAAATGGCGGGGCTAACTTCACGCACATTCTGCATAAGCGTTATTTGGTCATTGACTATTGTTTTAATTTTATTTTGGTTTTGATTTAAATTTTGAATTGCGTTGTCAAAACGTATAGCGGCATCATTATCTAAATTCCCGGTAACAATTTTGATTAGTGATTCTAATCCGTCAATAAAACCGCGTTTTTGTCTTTTTAATTTTGTCGGAATTGAAGGGTTAATTTGAGAAATTTGTTTATTTATTAGTTTTATTAAATGATTTGTTATTTGGTATGAATTGTAAAATTCTTTTTTATATTCATTGTCAATGGGAATTTGATGAAGCGTAGAATTTATAAAACTGTATTGATTTTCCAGAGAGAGAAATTGATTTATAACTAAGGATATGTCAAATATTTGAACAAATGTCCAAAATGAAATTTTGTTCTCTGAATTTCCCAGTCGTAATGGTAAGAGTCCAGGGTTATCTGTCAGTTTTCTGAATGTCGGTTCGTTTGCAGTTATTAGGCAGAAACATCTGAAATGAGATTTGGCTTTTTTAGTTCTTTTAAGTGAATAATTTCGTGCTTATTATTTTTGTTATTTACAATTTCAGCTTTGTTTTGGGGTAATAATTCGGTAATCGTATAGGGTCCTATAAACGTATTATCTTTTTTGTTCGTTTTCTAGTATTTAATTTATAAACTTGTTGTCCGATTTCAAAATTATGTTGTTCATCACCTTCGGTGTTGATTTTACGGATTGTATCAATTTTGTGTTGCTTAATTTTATTTTCTAAGTTATCGTAAATTATCTGGGTTTTTAATTTGTGATCGTCGATATATTTTTAATAAAAATTTCGTTCTAAGAATAAATCGGTATTTTCTCTTAAATTTGTATGTCCGAAGGCAAGTTCAAAAGGGGTAAATTTGGTAACACTGTGTATACTATTGTTGTAACCCGTAATTGCGTATTGCATTAAATTATCGTCATTTGGAAATTGGGATTGTAATAGACGTAGGTGTTTGATTAATGTTGAATGTAGTCGTTCAACTATTCCATTTGAATCGTGATGGGCTGGTGTTGTAAAATGGACTTCAATTTTATGTAATTTAAGAAATTCTTTAACTACTTCGTTTTTAAATTCTCCTCCTTGTCGCATATTATCTTTTCGGGCACCCCATAAAAATTTATATACTGCATTAAATTTTGAGTTGTCTCAATTGCATTTCTCGAATTTATTTTAAAAGCTTGTGCTAATTTTGTGAATGCATCTATGATGGTCAAATATGTTTTGGTATTGTAACTGAATAGGTCCATATGTAAAATTTGGAATGGTCTACTCGGAGTTTCGGTTATGAGCAAAGGAACATAAGGTTTTTTCCTAACGTATTTCGTGACTTGACAAATAGTACAGGAATTAATATAATTTGAAACACCCGTTCTCATATCTTTCCAAAAATAGTTTCGTTTTAAATATTCTAAAGTTTTATTTATTCCGCGATGGTTGGTTTTTCCTTCATGGTGGTTTCTAATCAGCAATAATTGTTCGTCTTTTTCTCTAATTAAATTTAATTTTTTTGTACATCGGATTAATTTAGGACCTCGTTCGGAAAAATTCTTTAGATAAACTTGACAAAAGTCTTGATATAATTTTTCTGTGTAGAAATAAATATGATAGGTTTTTTCGGAAGTGGTATAAGTTTTGTAAAAATTTGAGAATGAAATATTTATTAAACTCTTTTGGAATTTTGAGAGTTCGAATTTTTAAGTTTTCATAGTCATCATTACTAACGTTCATTGTCTGTTCACGACTTGGCAAAACAATTATTTGATTTGGTTTGTATCTACTGCATCTTCGATAATTGGGATTCCATCGTTTGTTGTTTCGTTAAAGTTGGAATGCGGTGTATATTCGGTAGGTAAATTTGAAGGTCTGAGTTGAATATTTGATAAAATTTTGATTTTGTTACTATTATTTTTTGGATTTTGAGTGTTTGAAGTTTGAATATTTGAAGTTTGTGGTAAGGGTTCGTGAGTGGTTTCTCTTAACATTTCCAAAACATTTTCGTCAACATCACCGGGGTTATTAAAAAGTGATTCATTGTCACCCGTTTCTAAAGCATTTATTTTTATTCTAGAAAGTGCGTCTGCGTTTGAATTCATTTTCCCTTTTTTGTAAACAATATCACAGTCAAATTCTTCTAATCGTAATCGCCATCTTATCAATTTTGAATTTGGTTCTTTTAAGCTAAAAAGCCAAGTGAGTGGGCGGTGATCAGTAACAATTGTAAATTTTCGTCCGTATAAATATGGTCTCAAGTACTTGGTAGCATAAATGATTGCAAGTAATTCTTTTTCTATGGTCGAGTAATTTTGTTCGCTTTCGTTTAATGTTCTTGAAGGCTACTGGTAGGTCGAAACCAATTTTACCTTGGCTTAAAATTCCACTAATTGCAACATTTCAAGCATCCGTAGTTAGAATGAAAGGTTTTTCAAAATCGGAGTATTGTAATATTGGATCGTTGGTTAAAATTTGTTGGCAATTTCGAAATGCGTTGATATATGTTGGGAAAGTATGATTGATTTCTTTACCCTTTTTTAGACAATATGTTAATGGTTTGGTTAATTTGGCAAAATCTTTTATAAAACGTCGGTAATATCCTAGTAATCCTAAAAATCCTTTTATCTCTTTTGTTGTTTTTGGAATTGGGTATTCTAAAATAGCTTTAATTTTATTTGGATTAGGTTTCACGCCTTCTGGAGTTATTACATGTCCTAAATAAACAACTTCCTTTTGCAAAAATTCTGATTTGTCTAATTGAATTTTAAAATTGGTTAGGTTTAAAATTTTGAAAATTTGGGGTTTGTTGAAATTTATTTTGAAATGTAAATGGATTCGGTTTAAAATTATTATTTGGTATCGTTTGTCGATTGAATTGCGAAAAATTATTGTTTGGTTTAGGATTACTATTGAAATTAAAATTTTGAGTGTTATCGTTACGTAAATTTGGAATTTGCAATGAATTTTGTTTTTGGGAATAATAAGAAAAATTTTCTTCTTCAATCACATAATTCATAGCCTTTTCTAATGTATCTGGATTTCTTAAACGAACATTGTTTTGAACTTGACCAGAAAGTCTGCGAATAAATGTTTTTAATGATAAAACGTCATAATTTTTAATTTGCAAAAGTTTTTCTTCGGGAGTACAATTACTCGCGTTAATTTTAGACATAATCAAGCTTCTAATATCTTGACAACGTTTTCCAAATTGATAAGGCGTTTCGTTTTTAAAAGGACGCAATAAAATTAAATCTTGAACTAAACGGTCTAAATTTCTTTGATCACTAAAACTTAAAATCAAAGTTTGTTTTATTGAATTCCAACTATTTAATTCTGATCGATTTCCAATTAACGTTAATGCCCTGTCCTTTAGTTTGCCTAAAATTGCTCTTATTGATTTATTTGACCGGCCAATTTATTAAAATTATAAAATGTAGCTGTTGAAGAAGTAACACTTGATTGAATTTAGGTTTTAGTGTGCGTTGAATACTTCCCTGTGCTTGCAATACTGCTCCTAGCAACGAAAAGATAACATACCGAATAACGGCATTTAAGGCGTCAAATTATTTGGTAAAGAAGATTTAGAAGTGCAAGTGCGCAAAGGGCAGAAATTGTAAGCACATGGTTGTTGTTTTAATATTATATTTATTGTTAATTAGTATTATTATTACTTGTAGAAATTTTCAACCTTCGTTTCATTAATAAAATAATTACTGAACGTGTTCGAAATATTCCCGCCCTCCCTGCAGCTTAACAGCACCTCTAACATTTTGAAAATTTAATTTTTATTGGAAAAAAAAGGGTACACAAAATGGTTTCCAGCTGTAAAGCATGCAATAACTAGGACAGTGAAAAGATGGTACAATGCGATGCTTGTGATGGATGGTTCCATTTTGACTGTGTAGGAGTTGACGAAGTGGTAGAAACAACTCCTTGGTCTTGCGATAATTGCAAGGAGCTTGGACGCCAAGACGAGATCGCTAAGATACAGGCAAAGCTAGAAGAACTTATGCGCGTTCCCACGCGAAGTGCGGCTCCTATATGATCGATCGAATCCGAACAAGCAAAATCCAAGTATCAGAAAAGCGTTTCAAGCAAATCGAAAGCCTCAAGAACATCGTCAAAGGAAAAAAGCAAAGAAAGAAGAAGGGCACTGCTAGACAAAGAATTAAGGCGGAATTTGGAAAAAAGAAAAGCTCTCGAAGAGGAAGAAAACGAAATCAGCGACGAAGACGATATTTCGGTAGTTTCGAAGAAAGACAAAGAAGATCTCATTAAAACATGGAAAAAGACAAATAATCCAAGTGGGGAAAAGGTTCCAAGCATCGGTTTTCAGCCTGATATCGACGATCAACGGTTTCCAGTAGATGTTGCAAAACCAATTGGTCAAGTACCAATCGACGACATTCAAGGAGCAATAACAATGAAACATCTCAGCATGAGACAAATTACGGCAACAAACACGCGTAAGTTCGTGGGAAAAACAGAAGATTGGCCAATATTCATATCATGGTTTAGAAGGTCGTCCAATGAATGTAACTTCAGCGAGGATGAAAATCTCAACCGGCTTCAACAATGTCTACAAGGAGCCGCTCTGGACTTAGTGAAGGGATACTTATTTTACCCAGGAACTCTACAGCAAGTTTTGAATGTATTAAGAAATAAGTACGGAAGACCAGAACAGATTTTGCATATGCTAAATGAACAACTACGCTCACATCCATTTGTGACCGAAGAACGTATAGATTCAATCCTTGACTTTTCAGTGACTGTACAACATGTTGTCGCTACTATGAAAGTTTCAGGATTGTCGAGTTACCTTAACAATCCTATACTCGTGCAGGAACTCGTTAGCAAACTGTCAGGTTCTTTGAAATTATCATGGGTCGAATTTAAGTCTAGCAGAGCGGACATACCGGAGGATTATGATCGGGCGATTTTAGACACTCCTGATCTAGCTACATTTGCGTCTTGGTTATCCCAACTTGCTGATAAAGTAGGAAGCGTGGCTCCTGCGACGTTTGAAGACAGAAAAGGTGAGAAGATGTATCGATATCCTGACAAACGCAACTATGGTGTCCACTCTGTTCATAGATCAGATACTACAGAGCGATATGTCACATTGCCAAGTGAAATGCATTGGATGCAACGAAGAGTCGCATCATCTCAGCAAATGCCAAAGATTTTTAGAACTCTAAAGAAAACAACGCCTAGATATGGTGCGGCAGTATAATATTTGTCGAAAATGTCTTGGAAGTGATCATTATGTCACACGATGCAAGTCAAAGGTAAAATGCGGAGTTGACGGCTGTATATTCAAACACCATCCGTTATTACACGATTCAGCGATCCATTCAATCCCGATACGACATGTCAATAACGACCGTGAAGCAGATGTATTAAGTCATCATAAAACATCGTCAATTCAGATATTATGTCGAATTGTCCCTGTGAATCTATATGGCCCAAAAAAAGTATATCGTACGTTTGCGTTTCTGGACGAAGGTTCAACAACCACCATGATCGATGATAAAGTAGCAGAGATGCTGGAACTCGATGGACCAATCTCACCGTTATGTTTAAGATGGACGGGTGACGTAACAAGAAATGAATTTGGAAGTAGACGAGTTTCTCTTAAGATTTCGGGAATAACACCTGGAAACCAAAAATTTGAAATGTCCGATGTTCGGACGGTAAAATCATTGGACCTTCCCATGCAAACCCTAAACTATGATTCTTCAACTTCTCCTTATAAACATTTACGAAATCTACCTGTTTCAGAATACAGGAACGTTACGCCAAAAATTCTCATTGGATTGAATAACTATAAACCATGCTTGCCACTCCAAGTCAGAGAGGGAAGTGTTGGAGAACCTATGGCGGTGAAAACCAAACTAGGCTGGACTATTTTCGGACCATATCAAAATAAAGAAGTAGCCGGTAAAACCACATCACATTATGTCCACAGCTGTAGCTGCAAGTCAGACGACGACCTACACGAACAAGTTCAGAAATTCTTTTCAATAGAGAACTTCGGGGTAAAGCAGCCGAGCTCGGTTTTACTGTCAAAACATGATCAACGAGCAATAGAAATTCTAGACGCTAAGAGACGTTTGATATGCCTGGAACAGAAGATGAAGAGGGAACCAGCGTTAGCCGAAAACCTGAAACTTCAAACTACTGGAAAAACTTGGTATTTGCCTATTTTCTCCGTAACTAACCCTAACAAACCAGGGAAAGTGAGAATGGTGTGGGACGCGGCGGCAACTGTCGATGGTGTTTCTTTGAATTCGGTTTTACTAAAGGGCCCTGATCTACTTTGTTCCTTATCAGATATCTTATTTAGATTTCGAGAACGACCAATCGCAATATCCGGAGATATCAAAGAAATGTATCATCAAGTTAAGATTATGAAGGAAGATCAGCAAGCCCAACGTTTTCTATGGCGGGATGGCAATCCAAATCGTGAAATAGACGTATATGTCATGCAGGTAATGACGTTTGGCGCATCGTGCTCACCAAGCACCGCTCATTATGTAAAAAACACAAACGCATCACTATTTGACGAAAGCAATCCACGAGCTGCAATGGCAAATCGTGATAATCATTACATAGATGATTGGTTGGACAGCTTCGAGACAGAAGGGGAGGCAATTACAGTTTCCAAAGATGTTGTTCAGATTCATGCTACCGCCGGATTTGAAATACGCAAATTTGTGTCAAATTCCACCCGTGTTCTAGAAGCACTAGGAGTGAAGAAGTCCGAAATTGACAATCATGATGTAAATCTCGACCACGAATCAATTGGCGCAAAGGTTCTTGGGATGTGGTGGTCAACCAAGGATGATATGTTCTTTTTTGCGATGAACCTTGATCGAGTGCCACATGAAATCTTAAACGGCCAACGGATTCCCACAAAACGAGAGGTTTTGCGAACGTTAATGATGGTTTTCGATCCGCTTGGATTGATGGCGTGTTTCCTAGTATACGTAAAAATATTGTTGCAAGAAATTTGGCGGTCATCGGTTATGTGGGATCAACAGATTACCAACGAACAACATAGGAAATGGAACGTGTGGACGCAAATATTGCCAAAACTCCGCGAAATACGGATCCCAAGATGCTATCTGTCAAAAGATTACACCGATCTACAGATGCACGTTTTCGTAGATGCTTCAATTAATGCTTTCTCTGTAGTAGTCTTTTTCAGATTTACAATCGGATCTAAAAGCGAATGTAAACTTATTGGCGCTAAAACAAAGGTCGCCCCTCAAAAACCTATGTCAATCCCACGATTAGAATTACAAGCCGCAGTACTAGGAGCACGATTAGCCAAAACCATGATTATTAGCCACTCCATGCGACCAAACAAAAGATTCTTCTGGTCTGACTAAATCGACGTTTTATCTTGGCTGAGGTCTGATCACAGAAGATATTGTCAATTCGTGGCATTTCGGGTGGGAGAGATACTGGAGCTGACAAACTTGAACGAATGGCGATGGGTCCCTACCAAACATAACGTAGCTGATGAAGCCACGAAATGGAAAGAGCAATCAAAACTGAATTCAAGAAGTCGCTGGTTTATTGGACCAGAATTTTTGGAGTTACCACCAAACGAATGGCCAATTGAACGAGTGGAAGATCAGAAAATTGAAACTAAGGAAGAAAGGGTAAAGAAAAAAGGGTAAAGAAAGGTAAAGGGTTTTTCATTCCGAGTGTGTTAGCAATCTAACGCCAAAATATGAACGTTTCTCCAAGTGGAAGCGACTACTTCGTACTCAAGCGTGGACATTACAAATGTTTTGGAAGGCAAAAGGAGAAACAATAAATACCGGGCAAGGTGAGTTGGTGGTCGACGAAATTTTACGAGCTGAAAGAGAAATTTTTTGCCAAGTGCAATCCGAATGCTTCAAAGACGAACTCTTCATCCTGAAGAACGGCAACGATGAGCCAATCCACAAATCTAGTTCAATTTATTCACTAACACCATTCCTCGACAAATTTGGAGTCCTACGTGTAAAAGGACGTGCAAGAGAAGTTGCAGGCGCTACATATGACGCGATTAATCCAATTATTCTACCAAGAGCACACCCAATTACAATTCTTATTCTGACTTACTACCACGAAAAATTTCTTCATAAAAATCACGAGCAAGTGATTAACGAAATTCGGCAAAAATATGCCATTTCACGATTGCGAAGGGGTATGCAGAAAGTACGCTCCAACTGTCAACACTGCAAGAACGACAGAGCCAAACCAGCACCAACACAAATGGCAAGTCATCCACTGGCGCGTATGGCGACGTTTACTGCCCCATTTTCATACGTGGGACTCGATTACTTTGGTCCTCTTGAAGTTTCGGTTGGTCGCCGAACCGAAAAACGATGGATTGCTCTGTTTACTTGTCTGACTATACGAGCTGTTCATTTGGAAGTGGTTCATTCACTTACAAAAGTTTCCTGTTGGATGGCAATACGGAATTTCATCGCCAGAAGAGGAATGCCAATCGAAATTCGATCCGATAACGGAACAAACATTGTAGGCGTTGCAAACGAATTAAGTCTTTTATACAAAAATATGGCTCCCGATGACTACCGACTTGAATTTGGAGAGATACGCTGGTTATTCAACCCTCCTTCGGCACCCCATACAGGAGGATGTTGGGAAAGAATGGTGAAGTCCATTAAAACCTCGCTAATGAAAGTGATGCCGACAAAGAAGCCCAACGATGAATCTCTTCGATGCTACCTGATGGAAGCTGAAAGTATTGTTAACTCCAGACCGTTAACATACGTTTCGCTTGATACCGAAGATGAAGAAGCCTTAACACCAAACCATCTCCTTTTGGGTTCCTCCAGTGGTAGAAAACCTCTAATCGAATTTTCCAACGATGCAAGCGTACGATCCAACTATGAATTAAGTCAGCAAATGGATGAATACTTCTGGCGTCGCTGGATTAGAGAGTATCTGCCGATACTGACGCGCACCACAAAATGGTTCGGTACTGTCCGGTCAATCAAAGTTGGAGACATCGTCATAATCATGGATGACAAACTTCGAAATTCCTGGCAAAAAGGTGTAGTTATCGATATCATTCAAAACAAAAAAGATAACCAAGTTCGTCAAGTAACAATAAAAACACCCAATGGCGTCTACAGAAGATGCGCAGCGAAGGTTGCCGTGCTGGACGTATTAGGTAAACTCATCAGAGAAAGACGTTCTGTGTACCGAAGGGGAGAATGTTGAAGAAGTAACACTTGATTAAATTTAGGTTTTAGTGTGCGTTGAATACTTCCCTGTGCTTGCAATACTGCTCCTAGCAACGAAAAGATAACATACCAAATAACGGCATTTAAGGCGTCAAATTATTTGGTAAAGAAGATTTAGAAGTGCAAGTGCGCAAAGGGCAGAAATTGTAAGCACTGGTTGTTGTTTTAATATTATATTTATTGTTAATTAGTATTATTATTACTTGTAGAAATTTTCAACCTTCGTTTCATTAATAAAATAATTACTGAACGTGTTCGAAATATTCCCGCCCTCCCTGCAGCTTAACAGCACCTCTAACAGTAGCTAAGAAATTTTCGCAAGCATTGATAAAAATATTGACCGCGCTATGACTACCATCAAAAGTAGGTATTGTATCTAAATATAAACGTATGAACTGATAATGGGGTAATCCCTAGAACCTAGTCGAAAATTTGGTTTTTGCCTATGAAAATCGATGGCCGGCAATAAAAGACATAGAATAATTTAAAAAAATGTATTTAAAAATACTTGATTAATTATATAAATTGATTATTTTAAAAGTATACATTTGAAAAGTCGCCATTTGGTGACGTAGTAACAAATCCTCCAATGGAAACGTTCCTTTTACAGTTCAAATAATTTCATTTCACACGTTACGAACGTTGCATGTACAAGACAGAGACAAAATATCACTTGTACGTCTGATATTTAGTCTTCATAAAATTTTTCAAACGTCAAAAAGAAATAACCTCAAATAAAATTGTTTCTTGAATTTAAAATTGAGTAGTAGATGAAGTTAAATTATGATTTAAAAATGCAATAAAAATATAATTTCAAAGTGCTTTTTTAAAAAGTCCACTTACAAAAAAGTTGTGGTTAAAACAATGCAGCATAGTTAAATATTTTATATCAAGTTTATCAATCGGTTTCATAAATATCATACGAAATGGTTAGTATGATAGCAGAGTAAGAAATTCTTTTACTTATTTGTTGACAGAGGTTTTAAGCCTAAAAGTTTTAGTGTAAATTGTTGAGTTCAAATTATCGGATTAAATTTGGTTTGTAGTAAAATTTACTATATAAGGAAATTAAACAACTTAAAATTAAATTAAATCCAATAGAAAACCGAACAAAGAAGTTATTACAGTTTGTTATATTTTGCAAAATGCCTACTAAGAAATGTTTTATTCCTAGATGTGATAATACCACAAATAATTCTGAAAAAGTATTTTTTTTTCGTTCCGATGGATCTAGCTACAAGAAAGTTATGGTATGAAGCAGCAAGAATATCATTACCATTTTATCCAAAATCATTATGGCATTGTTGTGAAGATAATTTTGATGTTGAGCACGATTTTGAAAACTGGATGTACTTTAAAACTATGGGAATTAAGTTAAAAATTAAACATGGTGTGGTACCACATAAGTTTATTGATAATTCTCCATTAGAAACCCTCTCGAAAAGCTTAACGGATTCTGCCAAAAAAAGAAAGTTGGAAAATATTACAAGTTTTGAAGCAAAAAAATTAGCAATAAGCCATCAAAATCGAAAGTTGTGAGGAATCTTTTTTCTATACCACAGAATGTCGAAGAATGTAGTTTGATGCCATGTGCTTCGGGTGTTATGTCGGTGTCGCCTGAAATAGATTCGTTACTTCCATCGACAAAATCAGTTGGAATACAAACAGTTTTGAAAAATTCAGCACGTAGTGTTCAAACAAATACTACAAAAATTGTTGTACATTTACAACTTACCACTTCCTCTTCTTTTTCGTTTATTACAGCACACACGTCATAGCCTTTTATTCTTATTTTGTGTTCTGGAGTGATTTTTCCTTTCACCGTACAGAGATCTCCACTTCGCTGAAGTTGTACATATGCAACAGCATTGTCTCCATACATTTCTTTACCTGATCTTTTGGTTTTTACGTTACGTACTTCGGCACTAACAAAATCCATGTTGGAAGTATAAAAGTCGTTCAACATATCACCGTCCACCGATGGTAAATTGTCCGATAATGCTTGTTCAAAATTAACTTATTAGTCATTTTGAGACACTAAAAAAAGCACTTCAAACTGTAATAATATTGGCGTTAACATTCATTTAATTTAAAATGATGGATATACCGGGTGCTGAATGAGTTAGCCGAAAATAGGAAATTAACATGTAAAAACTTATTTATGCAAATTCCTGCTTCTCTAATTATTTTAGAGAAAAAATGAAAGACACAAAAATAATGCAGAAATATAAACTACGAATAATAAAAGCATTAGATTTCATCTAACTTTTACTTAAACAACCAAAAAATGCTTTTGAAATTGTTAAAAGTTTCATTTATCGGACTTGTTATGAAAGTTTCCCTGGTAATTATTTTGGAAAATATAAATTAAATTGAATTTATTTACATGGCCAGTGCGATAAATGAAAATTTTAACAATTTCGAAAGCATTTTTTGACCTTTTAAGTAAAAGTGAGATGAAATCTAATGGTCTGATCATTTGTAGTTTATATTTCTGCATTATTTTTATGTCTTTCATTTTTTCTCTAAAATAATTAGGGAAGCAGGAATTTGCATAAATAAGTTTTTACATGTTAATTTCCTATGTTCGGCTAACTCATTCCTCACCCGGTATATAGGTACTCAAGACTAAACTTACAAATAATAACAAAATTTTATAACTTAATTTCAAATTTTAAATAACAAAATAACCTCAAATTTCGAATTGACATTTCAAATTAACTTCAAGTGTCGCTAAGGGGAGTGGTCTAAAGCTATCATTTCTGTCATTGGACAATTTGTTACTACGTCACAATTTACCGCGTTTTAGATTTTTAAAAAATTTTCAATTTTTAAATTTGAATTTGATGACTAAAAATTAATCAAAAAATTTTTTTTTATAACGGGGGGACCTTATTTACGTCTAAATATTTGATTTTAATAATAAAAAATATTTATGGAATTAGCCCATTATATGGTGTAGGTAATTCTGGAGTTGTCATATTTAAAGTTCCGCTTTTACTTTCGTTTAAACTAAGATTGTCAATTAATAGCGAAATTTCGTCCATAAAATGTTTAAAATCTATGATTACTATTTATTTTATACGATTATTAAATTGAATTTGTAAATAATATTGATTAAATTTTATGACTATTTTAAAATTATAGTTTAAGGTTTATGGTTCAGTATATATAGGTATATACAATTATTAAAAGGATAAATTTGAGCTTTACTCACGTTAATAGTAGTAGTTTCATGGAAATATTTTCTTAATTCTTAATTGTTGCTAAATTGTCTTCTTACTGCTAAAGGTCCTTCATGATAATTTTCATCTTGACTACTTGGTTTCAGCGATTTTTGTCTTCGACTTTGTAGTTGTTGATCGGGGTTGTGGCGATTTTGTCCACCTTTTCTTACTTCTAGGTCCTTAAGGCTAATTTTCATCTCGGCTACTTGGTTTCAGCGATTTTTGTCTTCGACTTCGTAGTTGTTGATCGTTGATGTGGCAATTTTTGTCCACTTGCAGTTGATGTGGTTTCTTCAATTTTTTTAAGACAATTTTTGTTCTTAAAAATTGTCGAAATTCGCATCCGCACGACCGCCAGTTAAATTTACTTTAATAATAACTCTTTTTTTAAAAATGATTATAAAATTTATTTCAATTATATGGCAATTCCAGAACAACACTACAAAATAAAACTTAACTAATTTAACATCTAACAACTACTGTTGACTAATCTAGACTACTGTTTATGAACTAATGATCGTTCTTATCGGCAACTCTTCATATTTCCGGAAAACATATTATAATTCAAGAGTGTTTTGCACCTGTGTGAAAATGCAGAATTGCATATTACATCACTGCCACACATTATTAACAATTATAATCAAAGTTACAATTTTACATGGTTAAATTAATGGTAGAATATAACTCTTCGTAGTGCTTTACAATAACATCTTTTCAATGTCTAGTAAAAAAATTGGCTATGTAAACATTGCATAACTTTCCCCCTTAAATTTGGGTATAAAAGTTATCGTTGAACCTCTTCTTTCCAGATACTATTCGCGGAGAAAGACCGCGAGAAAGTTACAGTTCATATCAAAAAGTTGAAAAATTTGAAAACCAGATAAATTAAAGATGCAGATTTACTTCTTTGCATACATAATTGGAAAGTAAATTTTTGTTCGCCATCTTCTTGCAATGTACCGTTCAACGTGGAAGACCTCGGAAGCGACAGGTCGCATCTGCGGGGCTCAAAAATCGCGCTACGCGGGACACGCAGCGTAAAACCTTAAAACATGTCAAAATTTTATCAACGTCAAACTTGAATTAATTTCCGAAAATGTTTGGAATCGAGTTGCGACGCTACTCGTGTTCCATCTAACTCGATATAAGTGCTTTAAAGAGAGATTCGACACGGCACGATTACATAATTTGGGTATAACAAATGGTGGTCCAAAAGTAATTGACAATTGAACTTGTTTTATTTTCTTTATCATTTCCGCAATTTTCAACGAATTTTCACCATTTTCAGCTGGCCTCTAAGTTTAACTATGATGTACATTTGAGCCAAATTTTTGACATTTGGTTGCCTGGTTTAACCTGAGCAATTGATACTATTCCTTTTCATGATTTCGTAACCACACACATACATACATACAGACGAACATCCAACTAAAATTCATCAAAAACTTATCAGGACATGATAAGAAACAATTTAATACCAAAATTTCCATTTTTGATTTTTGAGTGGATTACAATACTTTTTCTCCAAACGTCACGAAAGTCAGCTGTTTCATTATCAATTTTAAACACGAAAGTCAAACTTTTCCTTAGCGACATACATAAAACCACGTGGCGTAAAGATTTTTTCGAAAATAAACTGTCGGCGGCAGGAAAAAAAATAACTAGAAATGTGACATTATTTTAATAAAATTTACTAATTTTGGTATCTACCTTTTCTAAAAATTATTTTAAATTTATTTACCATTTCAAATATAAAATTTTTTCTCCAACCGTATTAAAAGCAGTACATTTTTAATAGCATTACCTCAAATCAAAGTTGACGTTTTTGTTATTAATATAAAAATGTGTACATTACTAAGCAACACTTTTTTTTACGTGCATTAAAAGAACTTTTTTTGTGCTAGACCTAAAAGTGACCTAAAAACTATGACAACTTAATATAAAAAAACAAAAATTCAAGTTACGATATTTTCACTACACGAATAATCAAACAAAATTTTTGAAGTAATTTGAATTTTTGGTTGGAGAAAAAGTAATATGTCTCATTTGGATTAAAAGTGTCTTTGTTTGACGTGCAATTATTGCATTCGCTCGGCTCCGCTAGCGCTCCGCCTCGCAAATACAAAAATTACTTGTCAAACAAAGTTTCACTTTTAATCCGAATAAGACAATGTACTATTAGAGCGTAATTTAAAAATAAATAGATATAAACTTTGACTTTGACATTTAAATCCTTAAATATACCAACTTAAAAATTTTATTTTTAACCAAATAAATAAACATTTTGATCTTTTAACCTAAAATTTTAATAAATGTCACAATTGAAGTTGACAGTTGCGAATTTAATTTAAAAATTACCAACATAAATTGAAAATAGTTGACAGATTAAATCAAAATGTCACCTTACTTTTGTTTATTTTTATTACAATTTGATTAAAATAAAACTGGTTGACCGATTAAAATTATCAATAAATATGATTATCAATAACGAGCTACAAGATACATTTAAATCTTATTGTATGGATTTCGCAATCCTATACGTTTAAAATTATAAAAAAATATATATTTATGATTGAAAGTGCTTACTGTTCATTGATACGAAAAAATATGCAAATTATGTGAAATAGTTTGCGACAAATGGGCCCTAGTTGTTTCGAATTTCTGATTCTCATCAGGCAAACCTAAAAAATATATAATTATCGCGTACAGTATTCAATTCAATATGATAGAAAAAATATAAAAATTCAAAATTATTTGACATTACAAAAATAAAAGCAAAATTCTACCTAACTTGATTTCAAAATGAATAAAAATTAAAATTTTTTTAAAAAAGTATCTAACCAACTTCGAAACAACTAGGGCCCATTTGTCGCAAACTATTTCACATAATTTGCATATTTTTTCGTATCAATGAACAGTAAGCACTTTCAATCATAAATATATATTTTTTTATAATTTTAAACGTATAGGATTGCGAAATCCATACAATAAGATTTAAATGTATCTTGTAGCTCGTTATTGATAATCATATTTATTGTATTTTCAAGAGCTAATAATTTTAATTAATATTATTTTCATATTTGCACTGTAATGCAAAAGATTCAATAAAAACTCATATCCCATTTTGGGATATTTTAATTACAATTAGGTTTGCTTTCAATTATATATATTTTTCTTTTTGGTTGGTTAGATACTTTTTCAAAAAATTTTAATTTTTATTCATTTTGAAATCAAGTTAGGTAGAATTTTGCTTTTATTTTTGTAATGTCAAATAATTTTGAATTTTTATATTTTTTCTATCATATTGAATTGAATACTGTACGCGATAATTATATATTTTTTAGGTTTGCCTGATGAGAATCAGAAATTCGAAACAACTAGGGCCCATTTGTCGCAAACTATTTCACATAATTTGCATATTTTTTCGTATCAATGAACAGTAAGCACTTTCAATCATAAATATATATTTTTTTATAATTTTAAACGTATAGGATTGCGAAATCCATACAATAAGATTTAAATGTATCTTGTAGCTCGTTATTGATAATCATATTTATTGTATTTTCAAGAGCTAATAATTTTAATTAAGATTAAAATTATCTACCTTTCGAATTTTTTGCGCGCGATCGATCTGAATTTTTGAATATGCCTTCCTACCAATAATTGTGTGTACTAAGCGAGGGGGGAGAATTTTTTGCTCAGTTTTTTGATATCTAGCGCCGTTCCCGAGTTATTGCTAATTTTGAAATTTATTTTTGAATTTTGTTTGTTTGGAGAAAAAGTAACATGTTTTATTCGGATGGAAAGGTAACTTTTCCTGCCACGCAAGTTTTCCATTCGCTCGGCTCGTTCCACTCACCTCGAAAATGAAAAAACTCTGGGCAGGAAAAGTTAATCTTTTCATCCTAATAAAACAATATACTATTTTCTTATACATACGTATGGGGAAAGTAAAAATGAAACTGATAATTTCAGCAATAACTTTAAAATTTGGTTTAATAATAGCATCGATTTCAATATATTTTCAGCTGTTAAAATCTCGCCTTAAGAAGAAATATACAGTCCACTTAAAGAAGAAAAGGTACTACGTACTTCAAACAACTACTTACCTTTATAATTTAGTTGCGCTACTTCTATGGATGATTTTAATATTTCTAAGTTTTCCATAGCTTCATCACTTTGATTTTTATAAATTAATAATTTTATTAATCCATCATGAATTTCGTTTTTCTTCACTTTGACATAGTACCAAATTTTATTAAGAAAAGTTTGATTATTTATAAACGTGCGATGTAGATTTATGATGTGTTGCAAGAATACATTAATTTTACTAGAAGTTGTTACAGCCATATTTAGTTCGCTAACAATAAAGTTTTTCGAAACAATTTTAGTTTGAAATACTTGAGACTTAAAGTTTTCGGTTTCACGTTTTGCCAAACTTGTTTGGTTTTGTAGATTTTGTATATAATTAACCATCGCTTTGATTCGTTTGTTAGCCTTGATAATATCATATTGTATAACTAGTAATTCATAATGAACTTGTATATATATTTTGAAATATGTTGCGTTTAATATGCATGTTTCTTTGCACATTTGTAAAGTATTGTTTGAGATAAAGCGAATATCATCCACCTTTTTTTCAATATTGTTTAATATTTCTAGAACACTTTGTGACATGTTTGTCATTTTATTACTATGTTGTGACGAAGTTGTTGAAATAATTGTTGAATTTTCTAATAGTTCTTGATTCTCCTGTATACTATTTTGCAATTCTATTGTACCTACGTCAATGTATTTACAATATTGTTGAATATTATTATATTGGAAAATTTTATAAGCTAATCTAACCATATTGAAAATTTTATTATAAAAATGTCCAGTTTCTTGCACGAGCCTATATGTTAGAACATCGATTCTATAAAAATTTAAATCGTGTTCACATTTGAATTCTAAATTTTGGACCAACATTTTGAAATCTGATATTTGCTGTATTAAAAGTGGATACTTAGTCTCATAGAATAGAAAGCTATTATTAATAGTATTTATGGTGTAATTGAAATAATCTTCGAAATTTTTGAATTTATCTTGCACCATCATGTAGCACGCCAGACAAGAACTGCAAGCTTCCAATATATTAAATGTTTTTCTACAAGAAGTATTGTAACAATTTCCTTTTATATTTTGTAAACATCCATTATTATAGCATTGGTGATTTCTTGAATAGTAGTGTAAATTAAAATACCAAGTTTCGCATTTTACTATACCTAAATATCTTTGATATCTATCGAAATCGCATTGATCACATTTTAACCTAAATAAAATTTAAAAACATTTTTAAATATAAAATTTATAATGACTTCTTATTTACTACCCAATATATCCAGGTTTACATAAACATTGACCGCTGTATTTATCACATGAACTTTTAAAAGCGCCTATGGCATTACAATTACATGGAAAACAACCATATCCACTAAAAATTTTATAATATCCAACCATACACTGGTCACAATTTTTTCCTATTACGTTTGGGTGACATTTACATTGCAGTGATTCTGTGTTACATATTGATTTTCCTTCTATGCTCCCAATTGTACCCAGTATGTAACAATCACAGTCTTCGGTTTTTAAAAACGAGTAATTGCTACCAATAGCTACTACCTCCTTCACACAAACGATAATTAAAATTAAAACTAAATTATTGTTTAACTGGTTAACAATTTGTAACATTTTAGTTTAATTTACACCTTTGCACTAAATATTATGTTATTTGTATCTACTTATCTATTTTATTTTTAGTACAATATTTTTTATTATTGTGTCATAGATAAGATTATCTTATTAAATTATAAACTTATCTATCTGGAACAAAATTCAAATAAACCCATTTCAATGTTATCTAAAATACACGGCACTTTTAAGAATAACTTGTATGTCATAATATGGGTAAGCAACAAGACTACGAAGATTTACTCCAGATCTCAGCCCCTATTGCGCAGGACTAAGAAGTGACACTGTTTTATTTGCCGCCTTTTAAAATCACTTTATTATTTGTGTTGAAGTTGTGTTGCTATAACCCCTATAACCTCTCTAACCAAAGTGAAATTATTTTATTGTTGTTCGTATAACTATAAGAATAAATAGCAATCTTTATTGCTACTGTATAAATAACTTAATATAAACACTAATTGTATACTATTTTGAGTGCTTTTTACAGCCGTATTCATAGACGATGCGTTACTTATACTTAAACCGCTGTCATTAAAAATGAACCTTATCGACCGAGTAAATAAGGTTGCCATAAAAACAAATTCGACCTTATTGGTCTTACTTAGCACTTATTACTTGTCTATGAATCTGGGCGTTAGGTATTTATAACAGATTTATAACAGGTCTTGATAACAGAAACGATGGAGCGGTAAGTTTATTTTTACTTGTACACATTAGCATTAAAGTTAAACCAAGAATATAAAGTATATAAATACATACAGTTGTACAAAAAAGTCTACATACACCATGAAAATTAACTAGATTGAGCTTTTTATCAATAAGTAATTAAATTGTAATAATTGGAATTAGTCCACACGGCATAAGTAAGAAAAATAATAAATAAAAAATAGCAATTTTATTATAAATAACATAACAAATACAAAAAAGTGAAAAATTGTATGTCCAGAAAGTCTACATACACACATTCTTTATCACTTGCAAAGTCAGCAATGTTTATCGTAGTGGCGTATTTTCCGCAGTCTTACTTTTTCTATACAGGTATAATCATCGCATAAATAATTATAAATGGATAACGACAAAATAAATTGTAAGGTTGTGACGAAAAGGAAAGAAATCCCGGTGGAGCTTCGAAATCTGGTGGTGAAATTAAAAAAAGAAGGTAACAGTTATGGAACTATTTCAAAAATTGTTGGAAAATCTCGTGCGACAGTTCAAACAATTATAAAAAACTTTAATCAACGAAATACAACCGAAAATAAACCTAGAAGTGGACGTCCTAAGCTGTTGAACCAACGAGATGAACGTTGCATTTTAAAATCAATTCAAAATCAACCGAAAACAACAGCCATAGAATTAGCGGAAATGGTGGAAAGGGCTATAAAAATAAAGGTCCACCCAGAAACCATACGAAATGTGTTGCGGAAAAGTGGATATCACAGCCGAATACCAAGAAAAAAACCATACATTAGTGAAGTGAATAGACAGAAACGTTTAGATTTTGCAAAAAAGTACGAAAATATGGATACCGACTTTTGGAAATGTGTGGTATTTAGTGACGAGAGTAAGTTTAATATATTTGGTTATGATGGAAAGCAGAAAGTATGGCGAAAAAAGAATACCGAGCTGAATCCTGTAAATTTAATACCCACAGTAAAACACGGTGGTGGTTGCGTGATGGTTTGGAGTTGCATGTCCGGAGCTGGGGTTGGTAATCTAGTATTTATTGAAACCACCATGGATCGTTATGCTTATCTGAATATATTGCAAAGTAATTTAAAGCAATCTGTTGAGAAAATGGGGTTGTCATCACGTTGGATCTTTCAACAAGATCAAGATCCTAAGCATACCGCGAGGGTTGTGAAGGAGTGGTTACTGTACCACGTACCCAATCAGTTGCATTCACCTCCCCAGTCTCCGGATATCAATCCTATTGAGAATCTCTGGGATTTTTTGGATCGTCGGGTTAGACAACACAAAATAAAGAACAAATTAGATTTACAGAGGGTGCTTCAGGAGGAATGGATGAAAATACCATCCTCAACTACTTTAAATTTGGTACAATCAATGCCAAACCGCCTCAAGGCGATTAAGGATGCAAAAAGCGGTCCCACTCGTTACTAATTATTAATATAGAAAAACTTTTACGAAAGTGTATGTAGACTTTCTTGACATGTAATTTTTAGTTTTTTTGTGTTTTTTATATTATTTATAATAAAATTGCTATTTTTATTTCTTAATTTTATAACTTGTGCCGTGGGGACTAATTACAATTATTACAATTTAATTACCTATTGATGAAAAGCTCAATATAGTTAATTTTCATGGTGTATGTAGACTTTTTTGTACAACTGTATGTAGGATATAGCTATCTAATTCTTTCTTTTAGCGCTACTTGTCCTCATTACTTCCAAAATTATAGTAACACCTCTGCGAAAAATAAGCATATCAAGAAGGTCCATCCCTCCGAAGCACAAATTCAAGATAGAACTAGCCGTATATATTGTCCACTCTGTGTCGATGAAGATAAGCAAGGTATGGCTAGTTCTATTGCATTAATTAAACATTTTAGAGATCAGCACAATATAGTGATAGAAGAAGAACAATCAACATTCTCGTACTTGGAAGATTTTGAAAATTGGATGAAATTAATAGAGTACCGAAATGTTGATTACTTCAAGGATAGGACTTGGAAAGAAAATTGTAAGACTATAGAGAGTTATAACTGCAATCGTAGCAATACATATGGTTAGTATATTAAATTAGATCTTACAGATTACAAGAAATTTTGCTGTACAAGTGACTTCGGTTGTTAGGCAATTCCAAGAAAATACTTCCACAAAAAGAAAAACGGAGAAGCAAACATATTATCCTCAAGCACAAAAGAAGCAACGAAAAGAGTAGCTAGTATCCTTTTTATTTTCCATATTATGTATTTTTTTATATTTTTGTTTGATGTTTTTTAGCATTATTTAATGTCGGTTTCAGACGAGACTCTAAAATAATTCCTACTCCGACCTCCACATGGCGAGTCTTGGATTACCAAGCAATATAAATTTTCTGATGCGAAGTAAAAGAAACTTAAGTTTGAAAGTAGATTTTGAAATTGCTGTCAGTTAACGATATCCATAGGTGTAATCATTGTATCATCGAACTTCATGTACCCCTCGGGCAGTGTGTTTCACATCGTCTGAGTGTCTTTAAACAAAATTGGGGTAAACCACCTCGCTTCTTGTGCGACAAGAAAACGACCTCGCTACTTACGGGTTAATTTCGTTGTATACTGTAGACGTCTTTTGTACTGTTAGGATAAAATTATTCTCGACTACATGGTACGATTAAAATAGATCATTTTATGTTATAAATCATAATATAAACAAAAAAAAAACATTATAGTTAGGCCTTAATAATAATATAAAACAGACTTAACGTTCAGTAAAAAGGAAAATTAAGTTCTTTTTGTTTGGTACCAGAGAATTATTATAGCTAAAAAGGAGAGGTTTACTAAGAAATAAAATACTTCTATAATAACAAAAGTATACCTTTGATTTAAATAATTTATATCGATTGTTGTAAATAAATTCTGTCGGTTATTCTAAATAAATTATTGTTCTTTTGATATATAGTTTTTATTTATCATAAATATGGTGGTGCCAAGCTGTTACTAGTTTAACAAACTTTTGCTAATCGTAAATCTAAATGTTCTGTAAACATGACCCATAGTTAAATATTTACTGAATACAACGTACCAGTAAACTGAGACAGTATTGGCCTACATAAGGTCAAGATTAATTTGTTCAACAACACATAGTAAAAAAATTAAGTGTATTATAAAATACAATCTATTCAAGATGAGGTAGAAAAGAATTATAGCACACAATTTTCGATTGAAGTAATATCAAAATTTTCACTTTTTACTATATTTTATGTAAAACATTGATACATTTACCTTGAACAAAAAATATAATATCGTTATTCTCTTTAATTTATAATTAAGTTGAATTTATAGGTTATTATATAACCTCTAAGTATAATCTACATGATTTTGACAGGAAAAAATATTAGAAGTTGATGCTAGATGACGCCACAATACATGCTAAGATCTGGAGGTAGTCTTCGTAGTCTTAAGCAACAGTGTAATACAGGATGGTCCAAACATCGTTTGTTATCAGTTGACAATACATCCATATATGTATTGTCGTGTTCCAACATTAACATTCTATTTTAGATTTTACCGCCAATAAAAAAATTTTTTTCACAATTCCGGGAGTAAAGTGCTCACTTTACTCCCGCTTTTGCGGGACTAAAGTAATACTTTTTTTCCCGCACCATTATTGCGCGCTATTGATCTGAAATTTTGCATATGGCTTCTTACCACAAATCGCTGAGGGGTTGCTGTAACGGGGGTAAATTTTTTGCTCAGTTTTTCGATATCTAGCGCCGTTTTCGAGTTATTGCAATTTCAAAATCTCAAATTTAGTTATTAACCAATGTAATTCAGCATTTTCAGCAAAATTGTGAAAAATAGTATATACACCTTGGGACTAAGGTTCTTTTCATTCCGTGTGCGAGTTTTGCACTCGGCTAACACCTCCTGCAAAAACCTTCGCACGCGGGATTAAAAGCAGCACCTTAGTCCCATGATGTATAATATACTATTTGGAGGTAAGGTAATCGAAAAAAAATTTCAAATTTTTTTTACATTTTCGAGATCGCCGTCTTCATTAACTTCAATAAAAACAATATTTCTATGTCTGTATGTCTTACGTTAGATTTTATCTTTCTCTTTATTCCTGAGCCGTCCAACTAATCACAACCAAATTTGGTATGGCAGTAGGGCTTACGTCAGAAAGATGAAAATAAGCAGTCAATGTTGACATTTCAAGAGTAAATAACTCATGAAGTACTGAAAGGATCTCAACTAAATTTGGTATATAGGCACAATACCCCCACAGGACCTAATTGCATATAAAACCATTTGATAAAAATTAGGAATTCAACATGAAAAAAAAAAGATTATTTTTTTGCAAAATCTTGAAAAATGTCCTTGTTCCTCGATTTTCGGCGGCATTTCTGCGTCGATGGCAATTAAACTTTTTGGAGGTATCTGGTGGGCTCTAGTGGTGAATATAAGGTTTTGGCAGAGAAATCTGTACCATGGTACCACAATAAAATAAAACAAATAAAAATGAAATGTTTGACCGATTCTGATAAAACTTGATGTACTAATAGACCTTTTAAAATACAAGTAGGTATTGGTTAGGAAACAATTGAGCCAAAGAAAAAGCAAGACAATTACATAAAATATTAATCCATTTCGTCCCGATGTTGTGTATCCGACGTAGTCAACGTTTACATTTCATAAAAAGAATTTTTTTAAAATAAGTGAATATTTATACTTAATATGAGGTTTGGTATTTTCGCAATACAAATATAGTATATTAAGTATCTAGAACGGTATGTACAATTTACCGGTTGACGACAATGTTTGGAGACTGAGCGACGCGTAGCGGAGCGAAGTCTCCAATATTTTCGGAAACCGGTAAATTGCATACCGTTCGTGATGGTTATAACATTTTTTGCACGATCGAAATGAATATAAAAAATAATTAATTTTTTTTAAGTCAAATCTAAAATGCATTGGCATTTGTAGCTATTTATGAAGTAGGTAAAAAATTTGAATTAATTCTGTTGCCGTGGTTAAATGTAGTCAATTACACTGGTCACTCGTTTCGACGTACTTCAGCCACATTATTAGCCAATAAAGGTGTAGATGTTTTAGGACTAAAAAGACATGGAGGATGGAAATCTTCGACTGTGGCTGAAAGTTATGTAGAAGATTCTCTTCAGAACAAAAATCAATTTGCAGAAAAGATTCTGCATGATGATAATGAATCACCTTGCAGCGTTTCTGATGATACTATACCACAATCGTCAACTGGTGCTTCTATATCACGGGCATTTTCTGTTAATACAAATACCGAAAAAAGCAATACTATATCGATTTCTATTTCTAGCTGTAACAACTGTACATTTAATTTCAAATAAATCGTGTTTTTATTTGAAATTTTATTTATTATACTTACCGTTTTAAAAACGGTAAGTAAATTACTTACCGTCGTTTTAGTCCTAGCAACCAGTAAAATCAACTTACTGTCATAGAAACACTATTAGTAAATAAACAAAATAGTCCGATCGTGCAAAAAATATATTTTAAACTTCTCTCATCAGTTTTCTGGTTCACCTGGTCGAAAAAACGAAAATTTTTAAAATTTAACAAAAATAATTTTTTTTTTATTAAGAGATACAAGCAATCTATACAAGTATAATAAGCTGTCCTTTTGACACACAATTGTGACTTGCAGAGTATTACTTCAATAAGTAACCTCTATATTAATAAATAAAAATTTATGACAACTTAAATATTATAACTTAAGGTATAATAAAACAGAGAAAGTTTTAAATAAAATTCTAGTAACAATTATGTTATTCTGAATCTGTGTGATAAGGCTTCCGGAGTAAATCTTTTTAACCTACGCACCTCAATTTTGCTGGTAAATAATGTAGTTGTAATTGGATTAGGATGATCATAAAGCCTTTGTTGGTACTTAACACCGAAGGGTAAATCACGGTTAAAAATTGTGTACACTAGACTTCTTCCTACTTCGGACTTTCTGAACTTCCCCGGACTTCCCCAGACTTCCTCGGACTTTGCCAGACTTCCCCGGACTTCTTCAGACTTCCCGGATTTCCCCAGACTTCCCCGGACTTCCTTAGATATTGTGACAAATATTATTGTGTTGCTTTAAGAAGTAATTATTCCTTATAATTATGACATTTGAAATAAATTTGAGATTTTGAATTTACAATAACTCGAAAACAGCGCTAGATATCGAAAAACAGAGAAAAAAATTGCTCCCTAAAACCACAGCACCTCGTCATAGGAAGCCATACGGCTGCAACGCAGTACCTTGTAACTGCAATAATCAAAATGTTGGGAAAAGAAGAAAACATGTTAGGAAGGTTAATATTAAGTAATATTAGAGAAATTTTTAAAACTAACTAAAATAGGTTTTTAAAATTAGTATTAGCATAAATAGTTTTCGATAATTATTAATTTTGAATAATTTATGTCAGTTGAGTGGTACTGCTTCGATTAGGGTGTCAGTTACTAGGATTTGCATTTTTCTTTTAATGTTAAAAAATAATAGTTTAATTCAACTTAAAATATTTTAATGTCAGTAATAAACAAGTAATAATTCAGAAAAATTTTAAAGAAACAAAGTATTAAACATAGTATTAAATTTAAAATATTTTTCTCAGTAGATAATAAACAAATAAACAAGTTAAAATGAAAAAGCGAAACAAACAAAATATTATAATATTATAATAAATAAAAGTAGAAGTAGAAGTATACTAAGAATGTCGCAGTTGATCATAAAAAGCCCAAAAATCAAGAGGAATTACTGCTTTAATATCCTGCAGATCTTTGAATTTTATTTGGGTTATTGCTAGTGGCGTGGTAAAAAGATTAGGAAATTTTCCATCAATAAAGTTAACCGTTTTGGGTCGCCTAGGGAGTTCTTGAAACTCACCATCAAACGTTAACTTATACAGAATTTCTTCATTTGCATAGTGCAACACTCGCAAATTAGTTACTGTTGGGTCATGGACCATTTTACCTGGCCGAATTGAGTTGTATTTGAGCATTGGTCCATGTCCATAATTTTAAAAAAAGTCAAAAGGCGGTTTTTTAGCTTCATATGGTTTTATTTTCCTGGCTTCTTTTGTAACTTGAACATAGTCATATGGTACATATATTTCTCTATTCTTAAGGGCCGTTTCAATTGTAGAATGCACTGAATCATGTACAATAACGCATTTGAAAGGATGTTGTTTCTATTTTGGGCCGTGCAGCCATCAGAATAAATAATAATCGGTTTTATGCTACTTAGGCAGTGTGTCTCTAAGTAGTCGACTAGAAACTAAGCATATACAGATGTCTGGCCATCAGCAGTTACCTCATCGTACCAGTAGCAAGTGCAGTAGTTATTAGCGAGATTGTAAACTGTAAAATTATGGCAACATAATTTCGTCTTATAGTATAAAGCGTTGGCGGGTATTGCAGGACATAGTTTAACTGCTTGGATGTCTACAGTTAATACTATGCATTTTCCCAATTTAGCTCTTTCTTTATCAGCCTCTTTCTCAGCTCTTGCTCTATTCTTCATTTCTATATGAGTAATATATTCGGTTTCATTCAAATTATTATTTTTGAAGGCAAAGCAATCGTTACATTGATCTTTTCTAGGATGGAAAAGTGCAATGTTCATATCGTTTACCATCGTCATAAGTGTTTTCAATGATAAGTGCTTTCTTGCTTCTTTCTGACAAAAATTGGTATACTCTCTATGCAACTGTGTGAAAGATTGAAAAGTTTGTTCCAAATATAATTTAGTTGTTTCTTTCCGGCAATAATGAGATGGCAGTTTATTTAACTCATCAAGAAACCTCTTCATAAGAGTCTTGTCTTCCAAAAAATTATCTATTCTTTTTCACGTTTGGAAACATCAACATTCATACTTTCATTCATACCATAGTTACGTTCCTCTGTCCATCTTTTTACCGACCATTCACCCAAACATAATGTTTTTAAATACATCGTTTTACAAACCCTTATACTTATACTATTTTGTATGACTAGATTATATTCTAAACTTCCGGTACGTCTAGGCACTGCATCGTCCTCTTGATATTTTGGTCTCTTGGTTTGGTTCCTTTGTACTGTATTGCACACATAAATTTTTCTTTGGTCCCAGTTCATGGTATTCCAAAACAAATCAAAAATTATTTTCCGATCCTCTTCTTGTACTTCTGAGCAATGTTTCGTATTTGTTTTTCTTACACAATTGCATCTTTCGCCTAGTTTTCGTTCTCCCCTTTCTATTTGTGAAATGTATTCGTTTGATTTGCAGGCTTGGAAAAGCCTAAATAGCTCTTTCCATGCATCCGTCTATTTTTATTTATCTTTCTTTTATTAGCTCGGCTTGCCTTCTTTTTATTGATTTCTGTAAGATTCTCTACAGATTTGGATGTCGCCGCGTCTGGGTTTTCATTTTCTAATCCTAATCCTCGTAACTTTCTGATTCAGATTCATCAGAACCTGGAGTATATTCTGGATCTAAGTTATTTTCTTCTGCAGATTTAGTCATTAGTTGATTTTTAAGACCATTATTCTCAGTCAACACAGTCTCATAATGGGCAATTGTATCAAGTTGATTGTCATTGGAATCATTATTTAGAAAAACAATATCAGCTTCTTCTATTACTGGATTCCAATCTCTCGGATTTTCACTCGAGACAGCAGCTGCTGTTGTTGTTTTTTTTGTCTGAGAATTATCAAAATTTTTTAAATCTTCTTCATTTGACGCAAATTGCTTCAAAGCGGCTAATAATATTTTTGAAGTTCGGTTAGACATTATTAATAATTCTGGAACAAAGCAGTACCTTGTAACTATCATACCGAACAACCTAACTAGTAAATGCAGTACCTCGTAACTAAACTTCTAAAATGATATTATATGAATAGGAGTTAATTTCTTATATTTTGAAGTTTCAATTATTCAACATCAAAGTTAAGTTATTTAGTTGTATAAGAAATTCAGTTACGGGTAATAATTTTTTCTCCAAACGTCACGAAAGTCAGCTGTTTCATTATCAATTTTAAACACGGAAGTCAAACTTTTCCTTAGCGACATACATAAAACCACGTGGCGTAAAGATTTTTTCGAAAGTAAACCTTCGGCGACAGTAAAAAAAATAACTAGAAATGTGACATTATTTTAATAAAATTGAGTAATTTTGGTATCTACCTTTTCTAAAAATTATTTTAAATTTATTTACCATTTCAAATATAAAATTTTAGAGCGTAATTTAAAAATATATAGATATAAACTTTGACTTTGACATTTAAATCCTTAAATATACCAACTTAAAATTTTATTTTTAACTAAATAAATAAACATTTTGTTCTTTTAACCTAAAATGTTAATAAATGTCACAATTGAAGTTGACAGTTGCGAATTCAATTTAAAAATTACCAACATAAATTGAAAATAGTTGACAGATTAAATCAAAATGTCACCTTACTTTTGTTTATTTTTATTACAATTTGATTAAATTAAAACTGGTTGAACGATTAAAATTATCTACCTTTCGAATTTTTTGCGCGCGATCGATCTGAATTTTTGCATATGCCTTCCTACCAATAATTCACGAGGGGTGTGTAATAAGCGAGGGGGGAGAATTTTTTGTTCAGTTTTTTTATATCTAGCGCCGTTCCCGAGTTATTGCTAATTTTGAAATTTATTTTTGAATTTTGTTGGTTTGGAGAAAAAGTAACATGTTTTATTCGGATGGAAAGGTAACTTTTCCTGCCACGCAAGTTTTCCATTCGCTCGGCTCGTTCCACTCACCTCGCAAATGAAAAAACTCGCTGGGCAGGAAAAGTTAATCTTTCCATCCTAATAAAACAATATACTATTTAATTTAAAAAGATATCGGGATATATGGAACGCAATCAAACTCATAAAGTTGTCAGGTCGACGTTTCGGAGGACTTTATTCGCTCCATCTTCGGGACTAAAATAAAAATTGAATATGGAAAAATATAGTAGGTAGTAAATATTACCTAAACAACCAGGATGTATATTGTTGTATATTGACAACTTTATGAGTTTGATTGCGTTCCATATATCCCGATATCTTTTTAAATTACATTTATCGCATTGGACGAGATTAGGTTTATTTATCAATATACTATTACTTACTTCGTGAAATATTTATCATAAAAATTGAGCTTACCTAACTAAACGCTGCAAATATATCAAATTGATTGCCACTTACGAGGTACTGCTTTACATTTTCCTATAATACCGATGTTTTTACCACTATCCCACTAATTTGAAAAACTTCCATAGATGGAGAAACCTATTCTTTAAACGTTAATATAATAAAATTAAAATTCAGAAAATGTGAGTTACGAGGTACTGCGTTGCAGCCATCGATATGCAAAATTTCAGATCAATAGCGTGCAATAATGGCGTGGAAAGAATTAATAATCCGTTGATATGCTTTCATTCTATTAATCGGTCTTTGCTACACTCAAAAAAATGTTGATCATAATATCGATGAAACTAGGTTCATTGAGCAAGTTCATTGAATTTTTGCAAATTTAATTTTGCAATTAACTTAATTTAATAAAAAAAAACATGACAATATATATAAAAGAGACGTGTTTGCTTGTAAGGGTTAATCTCCAAAACTACTGGATTTTTAACGAATATAAAAAAAATTGAGAAGAGATCGAATTCGCATAAAAAATAATTAATTTTAAGTACTGTGTTGGGTAGAGGGCGACACTTAAATATGTCACCCATTATGTTAGGTGCACTACACAGATAAATCCATTCACAAAATCAAGTTCAAGTTCAAAGACAGTTTGTTGGACATTGGTAGTCGGTAAGCCGCATCTACACTCAAAAAAATGTTGATCATAATATCAATGAAACTAGGTTGATTGAGCAAGTTCATTGAATTTTTGCAATAAAAATTATAACATTTTCATTATAATAAAAATGCCATTCATAAATATCATGAACTGCAGTTCATTGATTGCTTAGCAAGATTATTTCATGGTATCTATGATTCACTTCATAATATCTATGAACATCCTTCATTGCATACAATGAAAAAGTTCATAAATACTATGAAATGCAGTTCATTGACTGCTTATCGCGATTTATTCATGGTATCTATGATTTACTTCATAGTATCTATGATTCACTTCATAATATCTATGAAAACCGTTTATTGCATAAAATGAAGCAATTTATAAATACTAAAAGTGCAATTCATTGACTGTCGAGTAAAATTTATTCATGATATTTATGGTATACTTCATAATATGTACGAATACCGTTCATAAAAAATTAGAAGTGTTCATTAACTGTTTCGCTGATTTATCTCTCTATATATAAAAGAGACGTGTTTGTTTGTAAGAGTTAATCTCCAGAACCACTGAATTTTAAACAAATATAAAAAAAAATTGAGAGGAGATCGAATTCGCATCAAAAATAATTAATTGTAAACGACACTTAAATATGTCACCCATCATCCCAAGTAACATTTTGTGCTAAATATCAACTGCAAGCACGCTGTGTCAGCACAAAATTCAGCTATTGAGCTGAGTCAGCTGCTGATATTTAGTAACGTCAGAAGCTGAATTGCTACTGATTTGCTAATTTGGCGGCTGAAAACCAGCTGAAACTGCGCTGCGTTAGCTGTTCAAAATGCTGACTCAGCTGATATTCAGCGCTGAAAGTCAGCTGACTCAGCGCTGAACACCAGCTGATTCAGCGCTGAATATCAGCTGAGTCAGCATTTTGAACAAATTAGCAAATCAGTAGCAATTCAGCTTCTGAATCAGCTGATATTCAGCTTTCACTTTATGGAGTAACAAACTTAAAAAAAAGTTTAATTATTTTAAATTGATATTAGATTTATAAATAAAAAAACTAAATCACAAAATTTTAAGCTTATTTAATCTATTACCCATTTTCTTGGTTTTTTAATTTTTTCTATACAATCATCAATTATTACATTAAATATTCTTTTAGTATACTTTAATTACATCATTAATTATAATCTCTCGCAATATTATATCGTTAACAATTTCGCAGAGTTGAATCTGAAATATTATAGTAATTTTCAAATTATTTTGGTATAATACTTAAATTTTTGTTACCGTCGCGGCCCCGAGTGGGATTCGAACCTGTGGTACCTCCGTTGGAATTTGAGCGCCTAACTGTCTAAGCTATGAAGGTATAAGGAACTTTTTTGATTTTTTTAAAATATGTTCAGTATATTTTTTGTGGCGTATTCGACCGTCAATAATTATCGAAAGATAATTAAATACATACCACATACTTAATGTTTTTCAAAATTTTCAAATAAGAAAAATATTCTTAAGCCACCCCTTAGTAATATCTGGTAATATTAAAAATAAATAATATTTTTATTTTTGGGTACTGAATTTATTTATCCATTAATGTTGTTAATATGAATTTAACCAAATTTTATTTGTTTTGAAATATTTGTTTCTATCTAAACGCCACTTAAAATGCAGCTAATTTGCTGACGTTGAAAAACAGCTAAATTTTAAGCTAAAGCAGCGAAGTATCAGCTCAAAATTCAGCTAATATGCTGACGCTGAAAAACAGCTGAATTTTAAGCTAAAGCAGCTTAAAGTATCAAGCTCAAAATTCAGCTAATTTGCTGACGCTGAAAAACAGCTGAATTTTAAACTGAATCAGCGAAGCGTCAGCTCAAAATTCAGCCAATTTGCTGCCGCTGAAAAACAGCTGAATTTTAAGCTGACGCAGCGAAGTGTCAGCTTGAACTTTGCTGACGCTGATAAGCAGCTGAATCTTAAGCTGACAGACCGCAGTGGCAGCAAATAATTTGCTGACAAATTTTTTCAGCATAAAATGTTACTTGGGATGTTAGGTGCAACTGTACAGATAAATTCATGCACAAAATCAAGTTCAAGTTCAAAGACTTTGTCCAACAGTTTGTTGGACATTGGTAATCGGTAAGTCGCATGTGTGTGGTCATGTGGTCTTAGATTTTCCGACCGATTTGAATAAATTTTTTTTGTTCTCCTTGAAACTGATAGGTACTAGTATTAATAATTAATACTATAAATAAATAAAATAAAATAAAAAAAATATATAATAATTAATATATTAATAAAAACGAAGAACGTAGTAAATATTACGAATATATGTACATGAAATATTGAACTATATATGAACTATTTTCATAGGTACGATAAACTGTTTTCATAGATATCATGAATTATTTTCATAGATATCATTAACTATTTTCATAATCGCAATTAACTGAATTCTAAGATATAGTGACATAACATAATGATAACCGCATTGGTAGAGAATTAATGAAGTTGTTCATTAATACTATGATAATTTGTATTCAATGTATTATCGTTTTATTTTGTATTTTGTATCATTACATTAATGAACGTGAGTTCATAGCTACAATGAACTTTATCATTGGTTGAGAATTAATGAAAAAGTTCATTAATACTATGATAATTTTCATTAAATTTATTATCGCTTTAGTTTTTATTGTGTATCATTACATTCATAGCTACAATGAACTTTATCATTGGTTGAGAATTAATGACAAAAAGTTCATTAATACTATAAAATTTTTCATTATATTTATGACGGTTTTTGGTTCAGTGTACATATAATAGTTTAAAAGTAATATCATATTATATATCAGACTTCCTCAGACTTCTTCAGATTTCCCAGACTTCCCCGGACTTCCCAGACTTTCCCAGACTTTCTCAGACTTCCCCTGACTTCCCCTGACTTCCTCGGACTTCCCCGGACTTTCCCAGACTTCCCCAGACTTCTCAGACTTCCGCGGACTTTCTCAGAGTTCCCCAGACTTCCTCAGACTTCCCCGGACTTCCCCAGAATTCCCGGGACTTCCTACAAGCTGTATCCCAGACTTCCCGGGAGATTTACCCCTCGCTTCACACTAAATCGTTCTATCTTTTCTTTGATTGTAGGTAAAGGTATGTCGTGTTGTATGATACAGTTAGGCATATATTGAGAATCCCATCTTGCCCGAACAGTATTGATGCTTTTTTCTTGCTAATGTTCCAATATGTTTTGTAACGATTCAGAATTGGTGGATCAATTAATGGGGCAAATGTGGCGCGGGGGTGCGTTATCGCAGCTCCCGAGTCCGTTGCTTTGTTATTGGTTTACCAGGATTTTGCTTTCTTGAAATACAAAAATAAGATTTCCTTGTTTTGATTTGGTTGGTGGATTTTGAGAAATATGAAATTATGTTGGAGGTCCTGTTTCTGATATCTTTATCAAAACACATTTTTCGTGTTAAAATTTTCAAGTTGACCAATTTTTAATTTTGGTCTTTTGGAAAAGAATTTGAATTGGCAAGTGCTACGAAAATGGGTTTATGTTTTGTGTTAGCCCTCCGATTTATTCGGATTTATTCGCTGCACTTAGCATTCAAGATTTTTATCGATTTGAAGATATTTAATCTTATCTCCTTTGGAGGATTTAGTATTCAGATTTCTTTTGTAATTACAAATTTTTCATTTCGAAATACAAACTATGTTTGTAATTTTTATTTTAGTCATCTTTACAACTTCTTGAAAATACGAAAATTACTTTAAGGAAAATTGACCCTCAACAACATCTGCGAGGTAATTTTGGGAATTCTCTAATATTTTTTTCTCTTCTCGACGCCAATAATTGTTTTAGGGTCTTTGTTTTACGTTCTACATCTGCGAAGGTCTTTGTTTTACGTCTTACCTTCCGTTAGTAAATTGCTGTCCAAGTTGAACCAAACATCATACCGTTATCATATTGGTGACTGCCATTGCATTGGAAAAATCGCTTTGTTTGAATGTCGATTTTTAGAACATCAATTCACCCTTAACTTAAATATTGGTCCACTAGCGAGAACGTCTACCATTTTAATCCAAGTTAATTCGATTTTACCACCTACCAGGATTCCGTATCAGCTGTTGAGATAAGTGTTATTTGTTATTAATTATTATTATTGATTATTTTTGTTGCGCCGTAATTTTGCTTAGTCGATATTACCATAAGTCACAATATTGTTTTTGCCACCTAATTGGAGTAAATTTTGTATAACTACTGTGAAAACCACATATAGCTATATCGGGTTGGTTACGCTTTTTGCAAGAAAAGCTATTCGCGACTTTTGTTACTATTTGTTTGGTTGGATCAAAACGAAATTTGGCGCTATTCTATTTATTCAATAAAATCACTTACATTCAATTCAAGTGTATATTTTTGTACCACTTTCACTTTTCCTTTTTTTGAGTTTTAGTACGCTACCGTTCGTGGTTCAGGTAGTAGCACGCTTTGGGAGGTTGATTTGAACCACGTGGCGCCTAGGGCAAAACATTCAACCCTCCCAATTATTATTGTCATCAGTTTTAGAACTCATCAACCACCTTTATTTTTATTTTAGTAGCTATCCAGGGCATTGCCAATTTTACCCTGAGATTGGGATTATCACCATCAATCCCTTTGCTCAATTTTGAGCGTTGCAGTTTGACTTGAATTTCTTTTAACTCTTGTCGTTCACGAACGAAATGATGCATTATATCAATATGTTTTGTTCTACATCGATATCTTGCGTTTTTGCTGAGATCGATTGCTCCCTTGTTATCACAAAATATATTGATTGCTTCTTCTTTTTCCTGTAACTCTTGCATAAGGCCTCGAAGAAATACTGCTTCCTGTGATGCAAAACTTAAAGCCAAATATTCCGCTTCGGTAGTTGAGAGAGCTACTGTAACATAGGTTGCTTTTTTGTTGCCCAACTTACAGCTCTCCACTCATTAAAAACACTTAACCTGCAGTAGATTTCTTATCTAAATTTAGCTGCCCAATCGGAATCACAATACCCACATAAGTTTTTATTATTTCTTCTAACAGTTCTTAGTATTCTTAGAGTTTTAAGATATCTAAAAATTCTTTTGACTGCCATCCAATGCATTTTTCCAGGAGTGTTATTGTAACGGCTGAGTTTTCCCACGGCGCCGGCGTAGGCGATATAGCGTCTTGTCCATTGTGCGGCATACATCAAACTTCCAATCGCTTCTTGATACGGAACGTCGAGTGCTTCTTCCATCTTGATATCCATCTTGGTTACTATCATGTCGGAATTACTGTTTTTAACTCCTAAGTTAAATCTTTCTAAACTTTTATACCTTTTATGCTTACTTATACTTATTTTATTTATAAAAACCTTTTTACTTATATAGCAATTAAGTTAACCATTATTATTTCATACACTACATACCTCTCTTCTTAAATTCTAAATGATCTTATTATTAAATTTCTTATCTGTTGGACTTTATAATTTGTCTTTGTTTCAATCAATTTTATTTTCATTTTATCCTTATTCATTTAACCAGTCTTCTTTTGGATTATTCCTATTTCCATTACCTTCATTTTCTTTGTCTTCATATCGATCCTTTCCATTTCGATCATTTTTATTTTGCAGTTCTTCCTTTGAATTGTCTATCTTTTGATCTTCTCCTTTTCGATTTTCTACATTTCGCTCGTTTTTCCCATGATTATATTCGTATCGACAATCTTCTTTTCCAACATCTATATCTCTCTTACTTTCATTTTCATTGCCTTCATATTTATTCTTTCCATCTCGATCATTTTTATCTTAACGTTCTTCTTTTGAATTGTCTACCTTTTGATCTTCTCCCTTTTTTCCCTTGATTATATTCGTATCGACGGTCTTCTTTTCGAACATCTATATCTCCCTTACTTTCATTTTCATTGTCTTCATATCTATTCTTTCCATTTCGATCATTTTTATCTTGATGTCCTTCTTTTGAATCGTCTATCTTTTGATCGCCTTCATTACGATCCTCTTTGTTCCAATACTCTTCCTTTTGTAAGTTTGCATTTCGATTATCTTTTCCTCCATCGTTCTCATTTCGTTCATCTTCCATTCGATGGTCTTTGTTCCGAAAATCATGGTTTTCGACTTCAGGTTCCTCAAATTTATGTCCATCTACCATTTCATTCGTCTTTATAGTTTGTTCTGCTTTTTCTATCTCTTTTTCAAATTTACATTCATTTGTAATTTCTGTGACTTCTCCCTTATTTCTTTCAATTACTGCTGCAACAACAAAATCTTTCAAGATATCTTTATCCACTTCTTCCCATTTTGTTTCATTTTCAGGTTCAGCAACGAAGTCTTTGGGGAGTTGTCTACCAACTTCTTTTGCCTTCTTCATATTCATTTCGTTCTGTAGCTGCTTCTTGTGTAGCTTCGTTAATTGTAACCTTTTCGTTACATCCAGAGCTGAAAGTAATTCAATTAAAAGGCTTGAATAAAGTAATTCAATTACTCAAAAGTAATTCAATTACTTTAATTGAATTACTTTTGAAATGAACCTAAAGTATTTGGTATTTAAATTACTTTAATAAAGTATTTGAGTATTTGGTAATTGGGTTTCAGTAATTGGGTTTGGTAATTGAATTACTTTCTCGGTAATTGAATTACTTTTGAGTAATTGAATTACTTGTGAGTAATTGAATTACTTTCTCAGTAATTGAGTTACTTTTGAGCAATTGAGTTACTTCTTGACTTACATCGGATACAAATTTAGAAAATTTGGTTTTAATAAAAGCTATAATTCCAAAAATGATAATTAACTTTTTAGAATAGTACTTTTTTTAATAATTAAATAATTTTTAATAAATTAATAATATAATAAGTTTTTGATTTTTACCTTAATATAACTTGGATCTTGAAATACTTGAAGTAATTAAATTACTTTTTTGCTAATTGAATTACTTTGAGTAATTGAATTACTTCGAATAATAAATTGAATTACTTCGAGTAATTGAATTACTTTTTTGTTACATTGAGTAATTGAATTACTTTTTGGTTACTTTTTAAATATTTCAATTACTTTTACAAAGTATTTGGTAATTGAATTACTTTTTCTTAGTAGAGTAATTTAGTAATTGACATGTCAATTACTTTTAAGAAAATTTGGTATTTGGTATTTCAAGTACTTTCAACATTAACAAAGTATTTGGTAATTGGTAATTGAATTACTTTTACCGAGTGCTTTGTACAACTCTGGTTACATCCTAGGGTTAGGGATCAAAATGGGACTCCAAAATTTCCCATAATTCGTCCAATTTCCGATCTTCTGGTTCTTCTGGATAGCATAAATCACATAGAATTTCCAAAACCTCATTTTCTAAATGAATTAGTAACATAGCTACATATCAAAAAATGAATTCTACTATATTCATTTTTACGCTAGCTCAAGTGTTTAACAACACTTTATACGTATCCCCACCTAAAAGTGTATTCAATATTACAATATGTATAAATTATATTAAAATATATAATTTGAACTATCTAAATGACGTGCCCTGCTTAAAATGGTTTCCTATGGATTATAAGAAAATTTAAAATGAACCATCATTTTTTTACATTACGTAACATGGCGAATGTTACTTTTGTCGAAAATTTAAAATTTTTAATTTTACATGTTACATTTTTATATTGTCCATTTACCTTTCCAACTTTTAATTTGAAGGTTGGTATTGAAAACCATTTTGAGATTATCTTTATCAGCGGAGATAAAAGAACAAAAATTTTTCAACTAGCGCAGTTAGTTTGTTTAACTGAAATTTCCTTTAATTTGATAGTGTAGGGTTGTTACCGATTTGATCAACATTATCTTTCCTTTTTGTGTGAAGCAGTTAATTTATTTGATCACCATCTGCCGTTGGTGAGGGTTTTTCCACAAACCAACGTTTGAATTTAACAAAACTAATCGTTTACGTAGTAATCATTCACCCTTGAGGAGTGCTGGATTGATTTGTTTATGTTCGTAAAGGCAAATCTTCAACGCAATTTGGACTTTAAAGAAAAATTTTGGATATCTCTCAATTTATACTTTCGGCTCATTTTATGATGCCTAGGACTGCCGTCGAAGTCGATTAAATAATTGATTTTGGTTTTGTGTAAAATTGCGCACAATTTTGGGTGACGCCACTTAATTCAAAATTATCTACTAAGTTTGTAGATAGACGGGTCACGTAAGATCAATTGTGAGGGGGGTTTTGTAACTCAAATTGTAGTTTGTTTTAGAATCAGAACCAAACCTTTTGGAAAAGCCGATAAGCTACGAACCAAGGAAAGCTTTCTGGAAGTCGTGGTGTACTCGAGCTTAATTTGCCTTAACACCTGGTAGTTTTGAAGTGGGGTGAGTAATTACAATTTGTGTTGCATTTATTTCTCTCTCAGGAGACTTACAGTGACTTGTTTGTTTCATTTTTTTTAAACGGTGGTACCGTTACGGTCGTCACTCAAGAGCGAGGCAATTTTCTTTAAAGCTTCTGGCACCTTCAGTGTCAACGCTTCTGTTTTTTGAACTTTTTTATTGTTAAGGTGATGCCATCAGTATCCCTTCCTTTTTCTGTAATTTTTTTGAAACTACATTAATCAAACCCATTTTGTTATTTTTTGTTTTTTTAAAGTTTGACAGTAGTTTCTGGCGCCTGGCAATAATTCTAAGTATCGCTGACTCAAAGGCTTCTCTCCGAACTGATAAGCTAGCCGCTGCTTGCACAAGCAGCTATCAGGGGGTGCAAGGGGTACACTTTGGCGACCAACGTTCGGGCCTCGATACTTTGGCTTACTTTCTGCCATTAGAATTATATTTCTTCCTTCAATTTCATTTTATTTTTGTTTTAAATTTTTAATCACAATCATGACCAACATAAATTATTTGACGGTTGACGAGTTGTCTTGGGAGCTGCGAGTACGCAATGTTGAAAGTTTGAATCGTACTGTAGAAGAACTGAGAAAATTTCTAAGAGCCCTTATGGCAAAAGAAAAAGCAAATCCTATTTTAATTTCTCGTTATACACTATATAATTACGATATTGGAACGGAATTGGGGATAGTAGATGCCAAATTAACAAAGTTGGAATCGGAAATAACAACTTTCGTGGAAAAACCTCTCACCACGGATAGCAAACGGTTGCGCACAAAGATTGAGCATATTATTCGCAGAACGGACTATCTGCTTAAATTGCATCTAGTAGAAGATGAGCGGGTGAAAGTAGACGCATTATCCGGGCGTGCTCTTACACTTTCTGAAACGATCGATGATGTGGAAACAGGTCCACAAATAAGTTTAAATGACATGGTATCGATACTTGAACAAAGTTCTTTGTCGCAGGAATCAGCGCATGTTACAACTACTGTATCTACCGTTACATCAAGAGTGTCGGCAATAAACACTAGAACAAACGATTCGCTAGTTTTTTCTACATCAGGTCCACGAATGTCGTTACGCGAGCAACCTGTTGCTAGTTTAGTAAATCCTGCGTTACATTTTGCAAATTCTAGTCCCATTCGAGCGGCTACTATAGTAGAAAACCAAGCTCATGCACCTGTTTGTCCTCAAAATCAATTTCAAATTCCACGTTCCTCAGGAATGCTGCACAAATGGGGTTTGAAATTTGATGGCAATACTTCTAATATGGGAGTAGGAGCATTTTTAGAACGAGTGAATGAGTTGCGCATTTCAAGGGGGGCGACAGAACAACAGTTGTTGGAAGGAGCGGGAGAACTTTTTGAAGGCCAAGCCAAGATTTGGTTTAAGTCAATAATAGACCATATTACATCTTGGGATGAATTGGTACATCGGTTCAAGTCAGTTTTTCTTCCTTTTGATTATGATAGAGAGTTGAAACAGGAGATACTAGCTCGCAAACAGGGTGCTGAAGAGCCTTGTTTTATTTTTATTGCGGTAATGCAAAACATGATGAGGCGATTATCGGTCATTCCTAACGATGAAACGCAACTTAGTTTTATTATGCCTAACTTGTTGCCTCACTTTACTAATTCGCTGGCACTAGTAGATGTTACGTCAGTGGAACATTTACAAGAGTTATGCCAAAAGTTAGAAAAAGCTAAGTATCGGATAGATAAATTTAATGTAGCAATTCCTACAACGCAACCTCTCGAGCCAGACCTGGCATATAAAGGCCCATCATCTAGCAGTAAATTTTCCCCGATTGCAAATTTATCGGCTTTGGCAACTAAGTTGAAGTCGAGAACAGTTGTAAATCGAGCGAGAGCTAATACTAAATGCTACAATTGTTCGGCTACTGGTCATACTTATCATACATGTGTAGCAGAGCGTCGTATTTTTTGTTATGTATGCGGGACGCCTAATGCCACCTTTAGCACATGTAGCAAATGTCAAAAAAACGAGTAAGGACAGGCTTAAATCTCCGTCGATTTAGCCCTAGTCCTGAACAGTTGGCGGAGCAATCTGTAATGTGGGGTCATTGGTTAGAGAAGGTAAAAACTTTTTGCCGTCCTCTTCACGAAGCCAATGCAATTTTTACACCTGTTCCGGGAGATAATAGGCCATATGTTATTGTTAATATTCATAATGAACGCATATTAGCATTGTTAGATTCTGGAGCAAACCAAACGATAATTGGTTCTCAAGGTTTATCATTGATCACTAAACTTAACCTTAAAATACAAAAACCCATAGATATCCCAAAGCTACAAACAGCTGACGGAACTTTACAACCGGTCTTAGGTTTTGTGACGTTACCTATTACTGTTGACAATGTCACTAAGGAATTGCCTGTCATGATTTCCGACACGATTAACCATGCATTAACTTTAGGTACGGATTTTTGCAATATTTTTCGACTTACGGCAAACTTTGCTAATAATAGTTTTACCATACCTATTTGTTCAATTAATTCTGTTAAAATTATTCAATCTCGTGCAGACTTAGATCTCGAACAAGTACAGAAACTTACTTCTGTGGTCAATCTATTCAAGGAATTAAGTCCCGACATATTAGGACGTACACATCTAGTGGAGCATGTTATAGATACAGGAGACGCTCGTCCGGTAAAACAGAGATATTACCCACTCTCGCCAGCAATGTTAGCCAAGGTTAACTCTGAGGTTGATGAAATGCTTCGCTTAGGGGTTATTAGACCATCTAAAAGCGCCTGGAATAGTCCTATCGTATTAGTTCAAAAGAAAACGGGTGAACTGCGCTGTTGTTTTGATGGGCGTCGAATTAACGAAGTGACTAAGCGCGACGCCTACCCTCTGCCGTATATCAGCCAGATCCTAGACCGTTTAAGGGATGCACGTTATCTGACATCCATAGATTTGCGTAAAGCCTTTTGGCAAATCCCTTTATCGCCTGAATCCTGCGAAAAAACTGCTTTTACCGTTCCGGGTCGTGGTTTGTTTGAATTCACATGTTTGCCTTTTGGTCTCCATAACAGTCCACAGACGTTACAACGTTTAATGGACATACTTTTTGGCCCAGAGTTTGAAAATGTATTTGTTTACATTGATGACTTTATTGTTGCTTCTTCGAACTTTGAGGAACATTTAGCTACCTTAAAGAGAGTTTATGAACGTCTTAAAGAAGCCGGGTTGACTGTTAATTTTAGTAAATGCGAATTTTGTCGTCCGTCTCTGACATATTTAGGTTTCGTAGTTGACGAACAAGGTCTTAGAACCGATCCAAATAAGGTTTCTGCCATAGTTGATTATCCAACTCCAAAGAATTCTACTGAGATTAAGCGATTTTTAGGAATGGCTGGGTGGTACCGTAGATTTATACCGGGATTTTCCACTATCGCTGCACCGATTTTAAACTTAATCAAAGGGAAAACTAAGGGGCAACGTATTGTTTGGTCAGATGATGCTGAGCATTCTTTCAAATCTCTAAAAGATTTGTTGGTCACCGCACCTGTGCTTTGTAGTCCAAATTATGATGAGCCTTTTATAATTCAAACTGATGCGTCTGATGTAGGATTAGGGGCAATTTTAGTTCAAGGTGAGGGTACAGATGAGCGCGTGGTGGCTTACGCTAGTAGATCTCTTACTAAACAGGAAAGAAACTATAGTGCTATAGAGAAAGAGTGTGCCGCAGTATTGTTTGGCGTAGAGAAATATCGAGCTTATGTCGAGGGTTCGCGATTTACTGTAGTAACTGATAATCAGGCATTACTCTGGTTAAGCAAACTTAACAGTCCTGCGGGAAGATTAGCGCGTTGGAGCGTACGATTGTCACAATATGATTTTGGCATAGTTCATAGGAAAGGCAAGTTTAACGTTGTGCCTGATGCGTTGTCTAGAGCACCAATACAAATTCATTCAATCACTCTAATTAAGGAAGATCATGATGCTTGGTACCGAAAAATGTTAGATAAAATTAGTTCTAATCCTGACGATTATCCGTCATGGAAAATAGAAGATGGGGTAATTTTCAAATACGTGCCGAACAAACATAACATCATTTCAAATTTGATTGATTGGAAAATTGTTGTTCCTAGATCGCGACGTCGAGAAATTTTGCAAGACTGCCATGACAGTCCCTTGTCAGGTCATCTAGGTATTTTGAAAACTATGTGTAAGATTGCGGAAATCTATTACTGGCCTCGTATGAGAACAGATATATTACGGTATGTTCGCAAATGCGAAGTTTGTTTGGCGAGCAAGGCTTCGAATTTGCTCCGACCTGGATTAATGGGAGGTGAGAAACGAGTTCAGTTTCCTTTTCAATTATTATCTGTAGATTTAATGGGACCGTTTCCCAGAACTAAGAAGGGTAACTGCTATTTGGCTGTTATCTCTGATTGGTTTACTAAATTTGTTGTAGTCCGCCCATTGAAAAAGGCTACGGCATCTTCGGTAGCTGCGTTCGTTGAAGAAACCTTTTTACTTTTTGGTGTACCACAAATTATAATGTGTGACAATGGCACACAATTTACCAGTTCTGTATTTAAGAATTTAATGTCTCAATATAAGGTTCAAAAAACATGGTATAATGCGAATTATCATCCACAAGTAAATCCGACGGAGCGTGTAAATCGTGTTATAGGTACTTGTTTACGATCATTCGTAAAAGATGATCACAAATCATGGGATACCTATGTTTATCAAATTGCCCATGCTATACGAAATGCTGTACACGAAGCAACTGGTCATGCCCCGACTTTATTAAATTTGGGAAGAATTGTTCCTAGTAGTGGGGATTACTATGGTAAATTGGGGAACTTAAAACCCGAAGAAATCACTTTAGCCAGTAGAGAAAGGGTCATTACCGATAATCACCAATTGGCAGATTTACATAAGAGGGTTGAAAAAAATTTACATCGTGCGCATGAACAACATCGATCACATTATAATTTGCGAAAACGTCAGCTAACTTTCCGGAAAGGAGATACCGTATGGAAGAGAAATTTTGTTCTCTCCAGCGCTCCTGATCATTTTTCTAAAAAACTTGCTCCTAAGTACATAAAGTGTACTGTTACTAAAGTTACAGGTCCTTTGACATATCGGTTGAAAAACGAGTTGGGGAGAGATTTGGGAATTTTCCATATTAAAGATTTAAAAGAGCACCCTGATGATGCGGAAGAGTGAATGTAGAATGAATTTAGTGTGGATGAAGAAATTAAATTTTTTTAACCAATATGTTTTTGGGTTACAAGACTTGATTCAAATTTTTTTCTTGAGTACCAGCTCATTATTTACTTATATTGATGGTGGTTGGTATTTAATCAAACCTTTACATTTCTTTTGTAGCTGAATTTGTCAAGTTGTATATATCTAGTTCAGTAAGTTTTGTAAATAGTTAGTTTAGTATGACGAATTCAGTGTTCTTTTGAAAGATTTCATTTCAAAATTTAATTTAGGCCTAAAGTTTTTATGCCAAAAACTTAACTGATTTGAGGAACTGGAAGTTTCCTAGTAATTTTCTTTTGATTCTCCATTTGGGATTTTACTGTTTTTAAAGCGGTAAGAAATCAAAACTTTACTATTTTATTGCTTCGTTTTAGATGTTCAAAAATAAATTTTTTTTTTACGAAATCGGAAGCATGTTTAGAATCAAGTCTGGATAGAATTCTGCTAAGCTCACACTGGTACGTTTGAGATGTAATTTAGTGGGTTCGTGCCTCAGAATAATGTCTGTCATGTCGTTTTTGTTTTTTTGTTTCTGTTGTTTGGAAAATTCATACTAATCTGCTTCACAATTTAGTTATGTTTCAATTTTTGAGTCCAATTATTAATTGCAGTCACAATTTATTTTCTCCTGCCGACCGCAGTCTTTACGTTTGGGGGGGGAGAGTGTAACATGGCGAATGTTACTTTTGTCGAAAATTTAAAATTTTTAATTTTACATGTTACATTTTTATATTGTCCATTTACCTTTCCAACTTTTAATTTGAAGGTTGGTATTGAAAACCATTTTGAGATTATCTTTATCAGCGGAGATAAAGGAACAAAAATTTTTCAACTAGCGCAGTTAGTTTGTTTAACTGAAATTTCCTTTAATTTGATAGTGTAGGGTTGTTACCGATTTGATCAACATTATCTTTCCTTTTTGTGTGAAGCAGTTAATTTATTTGATCACCATCTGCCGTTGGTGAGGGTTTTTCCACAAACCAACGTTTGAATTTAACAAAACTAATCGTTTACGTAGTAATCATTCACCCTTGAGGAGTGCTGGATTGATTTGTTTATGTTCGTAAAGGCAAATCTTCAACGCAATTTGGACTTTAAAGAAAAATTTTGGATATCTCTCAATTTATACTTTCGGCTCATTTTATGATGCCTAGGACTGCCGTCGAAGTCGATTAAATAATTGATTTTGGTTTTGTGTAAAATTGCGCACAATTTTGGGTGACGCCACTTAATTCAAAATTATCTACTAAGTTTGTAGATAGACGGGTCACGTAAGATCAATTGTGAGGGGGGTTTTGTAACTCAAATTGTAGTTTGTTTTAGAATCAGAACCAAACCTTTTGGAAAAGCCGATAAGCTACGAACCAAGGAAAGCTTTCTGGAAGTCGTGGTGTACTCGAGCTTAATTTGCCTTAACACCTGGTAGTTTTGAAGTGGGGTGAGTATTACAATTTGTGTTGCATTTATTTCTCTCTCAGGAGACTTACAGTGACTTGTTTGTTTCATTTTTTTTAAACGGTGGTACCGTTACGGTCGTCACTCAAGAGCGAGGCAATTTTCTTTAAAGCTTCTGGCACCTTCAGTGTCAACGCTTCTGTTTTTTGAACTTTTTTATTGTTAAGGTGATGCCATCAGTATCCCTTCCTTTTTCTGTAATTTTTTTGAAACTACATTAATCAAACCCATTTTGTTATTTTTTGTTTTTTTAAAGTTTGACAGTAGTTTCTGGCGCCTGGCAATAATTCTAAGTATCGCTGACTCAAAGGCTTCTCTCCGAACTGATAAGCTAGCCGCTGCTTGCACAAGCAGCTATCAGGGGGTGCAAGGGGTACAAGTAGCACGCTTTGGGAGGTTGATTTGAACCACGTGGCGCCTAGGGCAAAACATTCAACCCTCCCAATTATTATTGTCATCAGTTTTAGAACTCATCAACCACCTTTATTTTTATTTTAGTAGCTATCCAGGGCATTGCCAATTTTACCCTGAGATTGGGATTATCACCATCAATCCCTTTGCTCAATTTTGAGCGTTGCAGTTTGACTTGAATTTCTTTTAACTCTTGTCGTTCACGAACGAAATGATGCATTATATCAATATGTTTTGTTCTACATCGATATCTTGCGTTTTTGCTGAGATCGATTGCTCCCTTGTTATCACAAAATATATTGATTGCTTCTTCTTTTTCCTGTAACTCTTGCATAAGGCCTCGAAGAAATACTGCTTCCTGTGATGCAAAACTTAAAGCCAAATATTCCGCTTCGGTAGTTGAGAGAGCTACTGTAGGTTGCTTTTTTGTTGCCCAACTTACAGCTCTCCACTCATTAAAAACACTTAACCTGCAGTAGATTTCTTATCATCTAAATTTAGCTGCCCAATCGGAATCACAATACCCACATAAGTTTTTATTATTTCTTCTAACAGTTCTTAGTATTCTTAGAGTTTTAAGATATCTAAAAATTCTTTTGACTGCCATCCAATGCATTTTTCCAGGAGTGTTATTGTAACGGCTGAGTTTTCCCACGGCGCCGGCGTAGGCGATATAGGGTCTTGTCCATTGTGCGGCATACATCAAACTTCCAATCGCTTCTTGATACGGAACGTCGAGTGCTTCTTCCATCTTGATATCCATCTTGGTTACTATCATGTCGGAATTACTGTTTTTAACTCCTAAGTTTAATCTTTCTAAACTTTTATACCTTTTATGCTTACTTATACTTATTTTATTTATAAAAACCTTTTTACTTATATAGCAATTAAGTTAACCATTATTATTTCATACACTACATACCTCTCTTCTTAAATTCTTAATGATCTTATTATTAAATTTCTTATCTGTTGGACTTTATAATTTGTCTTCGTTTCAATCAATTTTATTTTCATTTTATCCTTATTCATTTAACCAGTCTTCTTTTGGATTATTCCTATTTCCATTACCTTCATTTTCTTTGTCTTCATATCGATCCTTTCCATTTCGATCATTTTTATTTTGCAGTTCTTCCTTTGAATTGTCTATCTTTTGATCTTCTCCTTTTCGATTTTCTACATTTCGCTCGTTTTTCCCATGATTATATTCGTATCGACAATCTTCTTTTCCAACATCTATATCTCTCTTACTTTCATTTTCATTGCCTTCATATTTATTCTTTCCATTTCGATCATTTTTATCTTAACGTTCTTCTTTTGAATTGTCTACCTTTTGATCTTCTCCCTTTTTTCCCTTGATTATATTCGTATCGACGGTCTTCTTTTCGAACATCTATATCTCCCTTACTTTCATTTTCATTGTCTTCATATCTATTCTTTCCATTTCGATCATTTTTATCTTGATGTCCTTCTTTTGAATCGTCTATCTTTTGATCGCCTTCATTACGATCCTCTTTGTTCCAATACTCTTCCTTTTGTAAGTTTGCATTTCGATTATCTTTTCCTCCATCGTTCTCATTTCGTTCATCTTCCATTCGATGGTCTTTGTTCCGAAAATCATGGTTTTCGACTTCAGGTTCCTCAAATTTATGTCCATCTACCATTTCATTCGTCTTTATAGTTTGTTCTGCTTTTTCTATCTCTTTTTCAAATTTACATTCATTTGTAATTTCTGTGACTTCTCCCTTATTTCTTTCAATTACTGCTGCAACAACAAAATCTTTCAAGATATCTTTATCCACTTCTTCCCATTTTGTTTCATTTTCAGGTTCAGCAACGAAGTCTTTGGGGAGTTGTCTACCAACTTCTTTGCCTTCTTCATATTCATTTCGTTCTGTAGCTGCTTCTTGTGTAGCTTCGTTAATTGTAACCTTTTCGTTACATCCAGAGCTGAAAGTAATTCAATTAAAAGGCTTGAATAAAGTAATTCAATTACTCAAAAGTAATTCAATTACTTTAATTGAATTACTTTTGAAATGAACCTAAAGTATTTGGTATTTAAATTACTTTAATAAAGTATTTGAGTATTTGGTAATTGGGTTTCAGTAATTGGGTTTGGTAATTGAATTACTTTCTCGGTAATTGAATTACTTTTGAGTAATTGAATTACTTGTGAGTAATTGAATTACTTTCTCAGTAATTGAGTTACTTTTGAGCAATTGAGTTACTTCTTGACTTACATCGGATACAAATTTAGAAAATTTGGTTTTAATAAAAGCTATAATTCCAAAAATGATAATTAACTTTTTAGAATAGTACTTTTTTTAATAATTAAATAATTTTTAATAAATTAATAATATAATAAGTTTTTGATTTTTACCTTAATATAACTTGGATCTTGAAATACTTGAAGTAATTAAATTACTTTTTTGCTAATTGAATTACTTTGAGTAATTGAATTACTTCGAATAATAAATTGAATTACTTCGAGTAATTGAATTACTTTTTTGTTACATTGAGTAATTGAATTACTTTTTGGTTACTTTTTAAATATTTCAATTACTTTTACAAAGTATTTGGTAATTGAATTACTTTTTCTTAGTAGAGTAATTTAGTAATTGACATGTCAATTACTTTTAAGAAAATTTGGTATTTGGTATTTCAAGTACTTTCAACATTAACAAAGTATTTGGTAATTGGTAATTGAATTACTTTTACCGAGTGCTTTGTACAACTCTGGTTACATCCTAGGGTTAGGGATCAAAATGGGACTCCAAAATTTCCCATAATTCGTCCAATTTCCGATCTTCTGGTTCTTCTGGATAGCATAAATCACATAGAATTTCCAAAACCTCATTTTCTAAATGAATTAGTAACATAGCTACATATCAAAAAATGAATTCTACTATATTCATTTTTACGCTAGCTCAAGTGTTTAACAACACTTTATACGTATCCCCACCTAAAAGTGTATTCAATATTACAATATGTATAAATTATATTAAAATATATAATTTGAACTATCTAAATGACGTGCCCTGCTTAAAATGGTTTCCTATGGATTATAAGAAAATTTAAAATGAACCATCATTTTTTTATCGATTCACAGAATCCAGCACAACCTTATACAAATTACGATTTATTGACAACGCCTCAACAAAACAATCATCATGGAATTTAATATTGAATGATGAAGATTTATTTACGGATGAGTTTAAATTCTAATAAATAAACTTGCATCCGCAATATTGAGTCAAGTTTTAACAGTGTGTATTGTCACATCGATGTTAATCTTGTATTATATCCGATATTATTATTGTAATTATAAAAATAATAATAAGAATAATATATTAACGTGGGAACAAGTTGTAGGTCAAGTCCTGCAAAGTAGACAGTCGGTCTTAGAAGTTGCCCAAGATTTATAAAGAAATGTGGTATGGATTGTTGTAACAAAACTCGCTAAATAATAATAATAATATATTATAGAAGAAATAAAACAGAATTTTAAATTTATATTAGTATATTTATTTCGAATACCAAAAAAGTTACAAATTAGAATTTTTTCTATTCATACAAAGGTAACCAATCCGGAAATCGGATCGTATTCATAAACAGAGTCATGTAAATTCCCCTTGTTTTCGATTTCCAATTTTAAACTCAGCACAAGCTCGTGAATCATATCATTTTGCTTTGAAACATCGAGAACAAATATCGGGCTTTGTCCGAATTGTTTAAAATCCAACAGAGGTTCGCAGAATAGTTTATTTAAAAACTTTTTTTGAAACGATAGATAGTCATTGTATGCCAGTACATATCTACTTTTGGTAAAATCATTATGTCTTTTTTCATACGGACTCCGATTTTGATTAATGAATGCTGTAACATCTGATATTCCACATTGTGAGAAAGTGCTTGCATCAGAAGTCATGTTGTTTCGCTTATTTGTTTGAAATGTAGCAAAAATCCATCGAGATCTTCGTGATCCTACCGAATTTTGAACGGGCCAAATTACCAAGTTGGATGTAGTAGGTAAAGACGGGTATTGATATAAACTTCTTCCATAAAACCCAATTTTAACTGTTTTCTGCTGTTTTAAACGATTATATATCTCCAATTTAGCCATATCGCTAGGCGTAATATGAGGAACACGCCAGTTAACTTTTGAAATTTTTATTGTTACAGCGGTTTCACCTTTATAGCAATCGGTATCAGAATTTGAACGAATTAAGATAAGTTCCTGTCTCATATTTATGATATCTCGCGTGTAATCGCAAGAAAATCCCAACACATGATTTAATGGTATTATAGCACTAAACACTCGCTTAGTTGAATTGAATATTTGCGATTCTTCCTGCAAAATATTCCATCCTGCACTGTGTAATCCTTTTGATTCTCCAGGTGTATAACGACATTGACCGTAAATTGATGCTGATATGCCGGGTGTTCTACAACTATCGATTACAACATCACCAAGTTGATAACGTATTTCCTCAAACAGGAACAAAGGATCGTTGAGTTGAAAAGCTTTAGTAGGATCCGCAGGTGTGATGGTCCCTTCGATGTAAATTTTACTATCATAACTAGCGGTTACCAAATCCCCTTTCTCAATAACAAGTCTGATTTCGTCAGAATTATCAAATCCATTTGCAGTCATAGGATAATACGTCCGCGTGGAATTATCAATTACTAGGTCTGAATAAGCTACGTCGGAAAACATATTTTGAAGTGCCTGCTCTTCCTGCATTATGATTATATTTATTTAATACGCGGTATCCCAAGTTTTCCAAAAATTGAACCTCGATAGGTGTGAGCCCTCCAACGTTCGAAGGTTTAATGCTTTTCAATGGATTGGCAACTTTATTTATATTGATATTTAAACCCATCCTGCTTCAACTCCAAACGTATAGTTAATGATACTTCACCATAATCTTCAGGCTCACCGAGCTGATCGACTAACCTTAGAGTGATGTTATGAATAGTATTTACTGTGACAGGTAAATATATAATGTTTGTAGGCTCCTTACATAACCTATAGCCGGGTTCCACTGAGAGATCAAATTCAAAAATTGTATGTGCTAGAGTGTTGTTACGATATGCACCAGAAGTAATATTGCATTCCACATGGATATTCGTAGCTTTAATAATTTGTACATTTAAATCTGATACATGCTTTACCCCGGGTTTCAGTTTCCTTTTAGAAAAACCTAGCATACGACCTATGTTACCGGGTTTCGTAAAATCAATTTCATATTGTGAAAAAATGTCACATTTTAATGTAATATTATTGGCACTTAAGTTAAATTTTTCTTTCAATATAGATTTCAGATACTCATTCAATTCGTTAATTTCATAAGCACCTGAGGGTATGGTGATGATTTTTTCATTATAATAAAACTTGTTATTGCCAGCATAAATATTTCTTATGGAATTACAACCATAGAAACCTATTAATCCCAAGACATGATCAATTTGGGGATTCAATTGAATTGGTGGAAAGTAATCGACACTAAGCGAATTTCCTACACCTGTTAAAGTGAACGTTTGAGACATTATTGAAACGATTTTTGATGGTGATCAAGTATTTATTCAAGTTTTATACAAAAATTTCAGACATAAATGACCGCATACAAATGTATTAAATTTTTGCTCACGTATATAATTATATTTTATTACACATCCTTCAAAGTATTTAATAACTTCTTTAGGGGGTTTTAGATCACCAAAACTGTCAAAGTATGTGACATTGTCACAATTCTTCTTGTATGCTACCCAATGAGTACCTTTCCCACTCATAACATCTAAATTTATTATTCTAGATTCGAAGAGTCTTGGGGTTTTAGGCAGGGTATCTCTCATAAAAACGCCTCGGAAATTGGGGGATACCGATTGTATATTTTCTTAAATCTACATCGGTTAGAGCTCGTCGAGGCAGCTTGCTTAGTTTTTTGAATACGGTTTTAAAAATAGTGCGCTACCGTTTTTGTACGGTTTCAAATATAATGCGTTGCCTTTTTTACCCATCGCAATTGCTTCCATCATCTTATTATGTCGCCCGTTTTCCTCGAGTTGCTTTTTTGCTTCCTTAGCATTATTGACTGCTTTGGCTATCCCACTCGCACCGCCGGCCAATGCACCTACAGCACTTAAACCGGCAAAAAGTGGTATCAAAAATGGTAGAATACCACCTTGCTTAGGTATAGGGATTATTCTAAGAACCTTAACATTGCTCCTAATTTTTTAATGGAACGCTTAGCAGCAGCTAAAGCTTTTTTAATAATATTGTTTTTGTTATTATATTCAGATTTTTTAAGGTCCCTCGATATATTTTTTAAAAGTCCCTTTCCAAGTGTTACTTTACGCTTGTCACCACATCCCATACCAAACTTTCTTTTAGCTTTCATAGTATTCACCACAGTCCACGCTGCAGCCTTTTCTCCCAGCTTGGCGTCCTTAGACTTCACTCGCTCCCACGCACGTTTTTCCAAAATACGGTCGGCACGATGTCTATTTTCTAAATCTGTATGTTGATTATATGCAATATCGTGCTCTTTACAAGCCGAATCTAAAGGATTAATCCCAGGATCTCCTCTAGCTAAACGCTTTTGCAATTTAGTTCCAGGACCACAATATTGATAGCCAGGAATATGAAGCTCTACCGGTAATTTATTTATTATGGTGTTAACCAACCCTTCGCCGCTGTGGACAAACATTTAATGATAATTACTGCAAACAGTTTCTGTATTTATATAAGGGTGAATATGTATTTAGTTTATTGTACTTCAAGATGAGGTTTATTAAACAACGAGATTCTCTTCCAATTAATAATCATGACTTTAATAAAAAGTTATTCAAAAAAGCATAGCGATTTATTACCCGATTCAATTAGATGTATTATAGCCGGTAGTTCGGGTTGCGGTAAAAAAAATACACTCATCAGTCTTATAGAAGAGCCTAACGGGTTAAAATTTAAAAACGTGTATGTTTTTTCAAAATCTTTACATCAGCCCAAGTATGAATACTTGAAAAAAGTTCTCGAACCGATCAAGGGTTTAGGATATTTCACATTTACTCAGCATGATGATGTTATATCCGTAAGCGACGCAAAACCTCATTCAATCATGGTATTTGACGATGTTGTCACTGATAAAAGTGCTAGTGTTCGCGATTATTTCTGTATGGGAAGGCATAATTTAATTGACTCATTTTATCTTAGTCAAACTTATTCAAAAATACCTAAACAGTTAATACGTGATAATGCAAATTTAATAATACTATTTAAACAAGATGTTTTGAATTTAAAACATGTGTATGACGATCATATCGGAACTGATTTATCTTTTAATCAATTTAAAATAATGTGTGCAGAATGTTGGAAAGAACCTCACGGTTTTATCGTAATCGATACCGAGTCTGATATAAATAATGGTAGATATAGGAAAGGATTTGATTCATATATAAGCCTTGAATGAATCTTTCACATCATTCATAACTTGTTACTTCGTGCTGTGTGTACACGTTACATCATAATTGTAGCAATTTAAGCATTTTTTATATCATACTTATAAGTAAAAAATGGATGTAGACGACATTGAATTAACTAAAAAAATTATTAAATCACGTAAGTCTGTAAAGCGTAAGTACCTCGAACTACAGCGCGGTCAAATAGCTATTCAAAGAACTTCAGAAGAAAAGTATAAACCTATTGTGGACCCCATTAAGGAACTGACATCTTTAAAGAAAAAATCTAAACACATAAAGGTTGAAGTAAATCCTAACATGGCTACAGTTTCGGTGAATTCTGTGCAAACGCCTGTTGTAAAAAGTAATGCAAGTGAACAGGATGAAATCAGAAGTAACGCTAGCCCTCGGGTGGAAAATGATGATGAGAATGATAATGTAAAAAGCGACGACGATGAGGAATATTATAGCGACGCTAGTAATACTAGCATTATTGAGAGTTTGCATAATCGATATACGGATATGGCTATACATGATACTAAGAATTTAATGGATCATCGTTACGGTGTTCATCGTGATCCTGTTACTAAGGCTTGGAAGGTCGGAAACACTGTAATTGAATTTCATCAAGATTCTGATAATTTTAGTATTGGTAATAGGGTATATGACGGTACTGTAGGATTATACGAATTAATATTTAAAAAATACCTAAAAATTATAATAATAGTGACCTACAGCAGTATAAACAAATATTGATACAAACCAACGCTCATAAAAGAGGTTATTATCATGAAAATCAAATACATGGTAGTAGAGATGTCAAGTATAGAAAAGTAATAAAAGATTTATTCGCAAAGAGCGGTGAGGGTTTTGAAGTGATGCATAAGCTTGTTAATACTAATAAAACTGAATTTATTTATTGGGACAGTCCTTCGGAGCTCGTGCAACGGCTTATGCTTTTACATGCATCCAAGCAAGCTGGCAATAACAGTCACGACAATGAAATTATTAGCATTTTGGAAGAGTTGGCGGAAGCTAAAATTATTGTATAAATATAATGTTTTTTCTAATAAAGTATACAGTTTAAAAATGAGCATTGATCTATTCGGAAGAAGTAAAATACGTCCAAAAGAAGGTCGTAAAGGTGATACTGGTATCGGGTTTAAGCTTACTAAAGATAGAAACTATGATATGCAAACTAAAAGATTAACAAACTTATCAAACGGCGTTGATGAATTCGACGCCGTAAATAAACAATATGTTGATACAATACTATTGTTTATTAATTTCTTAAAAACACGGATTGATTCTATTGAAAGCAAATCTGATAAAACTTCCGAGTACGTAAAAAAATTTGATCAGTGGGTGATGGAACACGACATTGCTATAAATTTTATGGAGGGGAGTGAAGGTGTTCTTTTAAAGTATCAAAAGTATATGGAAACGATTGATAAAGTTGAGAGAGATTTAAAGGCATTTAAAAAACAAAAAAAAACACTTGGACTACTTCACTGAATAGTCTTAAAGCTAAAATTGAAAAAAAGAACAAAACATAACTCTTTCAAGAATATCAGTAGTAATGTCAAAGCGTGCAATTGTGAATGAAATCCATAGAAATGCTAGAAAAAACTTCTCTCGTAGAAGTGTAATAATTAGAGGTTTCGACGATTTATGGCAGGCTGATTTGGCCGAATTTATACCTTATTACAAGTATAACAGCGGTTATAAATACATTCTATTAGTTATTGATTGTTATTCTAAGTTTCTCTGGACTCGACCTTAAAAATCTAAAAATGGTGTAGAAGTAACGGCTGCTATGATTTCAATTCTTAAAGAAAATCGTCGACCTAAAAATTTGCAAACTGATGAAGGTAAAGAATTTTATAATAAAAATTTTACAGAAGTTATGAAAAAATACAAAATAAACCATTACTCTACATACAGCGTTAAAAAAGCGTCAATTGTCGAACGTGTCGTACGAACATTAAAGAATATTTTATACAAAGAGTTTAGTTATCGTGGCAAATATAAATGGATTGATATATTAGCTTCTACCACTGATGATTATAATCATCGTAAGCATAGAACAATTATGATGCGTCCTTGTGATGTGAAGTCTTCCACTAAGTTGAACGTCTACAATAAAAAAAAGAAAATTGGAAAAATAAAATTTAAAATTGGTGACTTTGTACGAATTTCCAAGTATAAATCTGTCTTTGACAAAGGGTATAATGCAAATTGGACTGCAGAATTGTTTAAAATTGTGAAAATCAATCTGGGTAGTCCTACGACCTATATGATTGAAGATCTTAGTGGAAACCCAATTAAAGGCATGTTTTATACGGAGGAGCTCCAAATTACGGCCTACCCTGATACTTTTCTAATTGAAAAAGTGTTACGTAAACGTGGGAATCAGCTATATGTAAAATGGCTTGGCTATAACCAGTTTTCATGGATCTCTAAAAATTCAATTCAATGAAATTATCATGTAATAATCTTAAGCAATTAATATAATTATAATAATATTAATATTTACTTTATGCTGTATGAGAAACTAAAGGAATAAAATAAAACAAAACATAAAAATATTTTTATTTATTTATTTAATTTATAATGCCCCCATGCCAGAGTGTTGGAGGTATGAGGTAGTAAACATCGTTTATCGTCATTCGGACTTAAGGCTATTTTTGTTTGAGTTATGCTATGTACAATATGATTTTGTGATCTTATACTATTTTGTTTCTTTACAATAATTTTATTTTCAAGTAAACACTCTAAATAATCATTAAAACAAATGTCTTTCTTAACTATATAATTTTTAACACCTTTCGCTTTTTTAATAACATCCTCGCCCTCGATTCGAACGCTATACATTTTAGATCTAATAAGACCTACGAATTCGGTCATAATTCTACCATTGCTTTCGTCCTTCATTAATCCGAGCACTTTCTTGTTTACAAGAGGAATACCGAATTGATTATCGACCTCGTAATCGCTAGTGTCAAATCGTGAAATATCCCTTTTGATGGTGGCATAAATATCGGGGCAATGAATTTAATAATAATAATAATGGTTTATTAGCTAATGCTATATTACATGTTCATATAACAAATTAAATCAACACTCAAATTCAACTAAAACAAATCATTCCCAAAAATGCACTACAAGTTATTTACAGTTTCTTTAATATATACAGCCAATTCCTTCTTAAAAATCATATAATTATTACATTCCCTTAAAACAACAGGCAAAGCATTGTACAACAGTAAACCCATGCTAAAGAAGGAACTATATGTTCTAGATGATGATGTAACATTTACATAGAAATTGTCTCTCTGTCTCGTATTATACGAGTGCACCTCATTCACACATCTTAACTTTTTTAATAAGTATTTTGGAGCCATACCATTTTTAATTCTATATACAAAATCCAAAACTCTATATCTTATTTGCTGTGACACACTCATTAAATTTAACACATTCAACATATCTCTAATTGGCGTCATTCTATTACATTGAATCACAATTCTCATGGCCTTATTTTGTATTTTCTGAAACTGTTGTGTTTCAGTTTTACTCATAATTAAAAACAAAGTTGAACAAAACTCAAGATGTGGACTTATCAGAGATTTATACAATAGCACCTTTGTGGATGCACACATACTGTCCGAAATACGTCTCAGAAAAAATACCTTGCGCGACATTTTTTTCATTATATAATCAAAATGTTTTTTAAAATTCAAGTTCTCATCTATAATTACTCCTAAATACTTAATTTCGATTACTCTATCCAAAACAATTTTATGAATAAAAATCTGCAACCCCTCAGTTTTTATACCCTTCAAAACATTCTGTTTTCCCAAAATAATGTACTTAGATTTTTTACAATTCACACTTAATTTGTTATTACATAACCATTCAAATACACATTGTAATTCAATATTTAGTATTTCGTACATTAGTTTGATATCCGTACCACATATGTAAATCATAGTGTCATCAGCAAACATTTTCACTTTACACTTTCTAAGGCATGTCACAATATCATTTATATACAAAATAAAAAGTAAAGGACCCAGAATTGTTCCCTGTGGCACCCCATATTCAGTAAAAAGTTCTTCTGAAAAACTGTTTTTAAACTTCACTTTCTGTTTTCGTTTACTTAAATAACATTTAAACCACTTTAATACTGTGCCACTTACACCAATTTTTTTAAGTTTTTCTATAAGTAATCTTCTATCTATCGTTTCGAACGCACGTTTAAAATCTAAAAACACTGCCAAAACAACTTCATTTTTTTCTACACTTCTGGTCCATTCCTCACAACAATCCATTATTACGGATTCACATGAGTGAAACCTCCGAAACCCAGACTGCTCTTGAACCAATATATCGTTTGTTTCACAAAAATATTTTAATTGATCATGCACTTCATATTCTAAAATTTTCTCATGTATGGGAACTATATTTATTGGTCGATATTCTTCACATATATTTGTGTTTGCAATCTTTGGTATAGGCACTATACTGGATGTTTTCCAATTCTCTGGAACAACTCCATTTTTCAGTGACGCATTAAGTACGCATTAAATGTGTTCAAAAAAAACTGGCCTACTACTTCAAAAGAATCCTTAATTACTTTATTACTTTAATTGAACTGATAAAATCCATAAATATTCGTTATTTGTGTAATTCAGTATCACTGTATATTTTATGTTATTACTCACGTATAAAAGAACTCCACCAGTTCTGGAATTTTCTGTCAAACATTTCTCCATTTTATAACCAATGATTTCAAGCTCTCCTTCGTATATGAATTCCGTTACGTGGGTTTCTACTAGACATAACACAATAGGCTTCTTTTTTTTAACCAATAGTAATATTTGATCCCTGTTGTTCAAAAATCCTTGACAATTAAAATAAATGATCTCGTTTTCATTTTCTGTCGATGGCTATATATTATAATTTATTCGGCTATTCTTTTTTTCTATCTCTTTTCTGTAACAGGGACAGTTTAGATCCGTTGCGCAATGATTCACGTCTACTTTAATATTTAACCTTTCCACCGCTTTAATGCAATTTGCACATTTTAAGATCGTAGAGTTACATTTTTCTCTATCGCTGTGTTCTTCAGCACATTTAAAACATATTTTTCTGTTTGTACACTCCTTTGCTATATGGTTAAATCCCGCACAACTGTAACATCTTTTAATATTTACGTGATAATGTACGTTACATATTCTCCATCCCATCTTTAGTTTTTCGCGTTTCATAATTTCGTTGTATGAAATAGGATCAGTTTCCAGTACGATACTACCTATATTCTTCCTAGATTTTTTTATATATTTGGTTACAACCTTGATAGTGTCAAATACAATGCCATTTTGTTCACTTATTGCCGATACAATCTCTTCCTCTTGCAGGTTAATGAAGTCCTCTTCCACTCCTACAACAATGATTCTTGGATTCTTCTCAGCTACTTCTTCCACTCTGTATTTTTCACTTAATACCTCCTGCACTTTACTCTTAATTAATCCCTTTGAATTTGAGTCAGCACAACTAATCATCACACCACCACTTCCTATGTTCTTGATACTATTAACACCCACTGCTAATTTACTCGGATCTATTTGTGTTTTTATGTCCTTCCTTGTAACATCATTACGCTGTTCTACGTTTATTGGTTTAATCATTATCATCTCCTTATTTTTAATTAGCACTTGTGAATAAGATTTCTTCTCAACAGTCTCACCCTCCTCATTCTTGCCGCCTACAGTTCTTTTATCCAGTCTCTCTATAATTTCACTATTAGTAGTTATAATCTTACCTTGCTCATGTAATCTCTCTAAGCATTGTTCTACCAGATTTTTCAATTCATTTATTTGACCACGCATATCAATTTTATTACAAGTCTTGCACGTAAAATTTATATTTTCATTCTCATTTACTACTTTCAGCTCCTGATCGGTAAACTTTGTACATTTTATATGCAATCTCCCATTACAAATCACACATTTAACATTCTTATCGTTTCTTCTAATCTCAATATCACAATCCATACACAAGCTCGCCATATTTGTCGATATCAATGAACTGCACTGATAAGTGCACTTAAATAATTACTTAACCAATATATTAATGAATCCGTGTCACAGTAAAGCACTTTGGATAAAAAGTTTTTCTGCATGTAGTCATAATGAAACTCGTATAATTTGGTTTTTGAAATATCCAATATACTCATGCCTACATATACAGGTTTATTCATCATGATTTCTGTTTTATTTAGTTCAATAACAACTAAATTTTCATCCAAAATAGTTCTACTGTGAAAATTAGGTTTAGCAATCATCACCTTGGCACTGAAACGTCCCTCCCACTTTGATACAAGTTTCACAATTTTTTTTTTCTTACATCTTCCATGGTTTTGCCAAACGCTGAATTATTCATTAATTTAAAAAATGTTTTCTCGAATTCATTTTTTGCATTAGTTCTCATTCGAGTATTTAATTTAATGTACGGTTTTAACCATGCCGATTGTTTAAATTCTAATACTCGGTAAATTTTTAATATTTTCATACCGTAATTGAGAGCCTGTTTGAGTGCGCGATAATGAATAACGTAGCGTTCTTTATTATGAAGGGTTGTGAGGAGCTTCTTTTGTTTGGAGTTGGGTGGAAAGCGATGTTCAGGACATAGCGGTAGATCGTTATGAAGATCGTGTATTGCAGCTGGGTATTCTAAGTCGACTTCCAAAATATAGCCTACACTACTATCGTCGGGGGTTTGTAACACGTTAATATTAAGATTATCATGCCAGACAAATTTTCCATATGGTAAAAATTCACTCATAGCCCAACCGTATACTGAAAAAAGAAATATAAAATTAATTAAAAATTTTTTTTTTTTTTTAATCATAATAAACTTACAATTGTTGATATCATAGTATTGAAGAAAAACGTCCGGTTGTGAACTGTCGTAGCCAGGTGTATAATATTTATTGTTCGATTTACTGCACCGGTGATTACATTGTGAAATACCACCTCTAATTCCACGTTCAATAAACAATAGTATATCCATATCGGTGATCAAATCTAACTCGACCTTAGTTAATTTCAGCATACTATCCCATGAAAGACCGGGGGTCGATACGTAATGTGCGGGGTCTAATCCATATGTATCGAAGCAGGTCTCGCGGAAATTCTCAAAAATATCTGCCAATAGCAAAACATCTGTTTTTAAGTATAAATCTGAATATTCGCTTAAATTTTGAATATTAAATGTTTTCCATACATTTTGGGCATGAATGTAATCATCATTAGATATCGCACTTTCTGTAAGTCGGTTATAAAAATGTATTTGATCGGGTAATTTGGTCTCTTCAAGATTAGCAGCAGACTTTATATAATCGTACGGAAATATTCCTTTACGTTTTAATAAATTAAATTTTTCACTTTGTGGATATTCACTTTGCACGATTTTTAGTTCGTTTAAGTAAGATGCTAATTTATCTAAACTATAAGGTAAAAATCTGAATGAGTCAATAAACTTAAACTTTATTTCACTATTTTTTATGAATTTAGTAAAGGAAATATATTTATCTTTGTTTACTGGAAGTAGCCAAACATTCCCTTCAATTTGTAGAGCTATATCCCGAATCAAAAAATGGCAATCATAATTCGACATGTTGTGACAGACAATTGTTACAGTTTTCGAATTTTGATAATTAATATTACACTCGTTATGTGCTGCTCCTCTGAATCTCGAAGTTATATGATCGTGATCGCGCACTTTAATGTCATTAAGCGTAAACTTTTTTTCACATATATGGCAAACAATTGCTTTTTGGAAATCTTGCTCTTCTTGGAATGTTAAAGTCATAGGCTGTACAACCCAATACACAGGTTCGATATTTTCGCAGATTTCCTGGAGCTCGTGTGCAAACCACTTAGCGCAATCACTTCCGCGATAACTTTTATAATATGATATTGTATTATCGTAATTACACTTAAAATAATATCCTAAACTAAATGCACGATGTTCTTGATATAACTGAGTCTTATCGCCACGTTTCTCATTTACCGGTTTTAAAATGGATTCCATATCCAAATATATAATAAATGGTGATATTTCTTTATTATTAAAACTTGTAAATTTTACTACGTCCCCCTTAGCAGGCATGTGTATTCTACATTCGTTCATGCTAACACAATCAATCCTATGCTTTTCCAGCTGTTCATATGTCTTGAAGTAAATTAGACATCTGTTGCATTTTTTTTTTTAGTTTTATTGCCACTAAGTTGTTTGCCGACCAGTCTGCTGAGATTCTTAATCCAGCAGAAATGATACTTTGCAGGTCGATCAACGGCGTCATAATTACTGGTATCCTCAAGCATAAGCAAGTTAATATGCCGTTCATCTGTTAAAAATGTTTTTGATAGTACAACAGTCACCACTTCATGTTTTTGTTTTATTGCTTTAAGCATGAAAACGTTTATTGAAATATTGTTATTTTTTTCAAATTTTTTAATTTGTCCCAACGTCATCGGTAATATAATTCCTTCTATATTTAGCACATCTGAATAGTGGGGGTATGATGTTACTCTGTCTGAGTGATTTTCCTTGGGATACATTGCCGACACCACAGCCCAAAAGAAGCAAGCCTGATCCTTATTCTTGATATTGATGCATGCTTGCCTGTTAGCGATATCTTTAGGTAAAGGAATATAAGATGATCCTCTGAAGGGCTCGTGACGGTTAAAGAATATGGCGAGGTTAATAATAGAAGATAGAGTCCAACCGCTGTATTTTTCTTGGAAATCGTCCAATTGAACTATAATATTATCTTGAACGTGATTTTCCCACCATTCTTTTAAATTTGTTGTCACATCGATTAGGTTGTTAGGTGTACTAAAGTGTTTAAATTCTTTGACAATTTCTTCACCTGAGACTTTTGAAAATTCGCAAAACATATCTACATTGATTTTAAGAATAGGATGAGATTTTAATAAATTTTTTACTCTGGGTGCGTACGGAAATTGTGAATCTTCAAGAAAGGTTAGAGGGTCGATGTGTTTCAAATTAATAATGAGACCGTTCTTTAAACGAGATTGGAACGGGCTTGCCGTGTATTGAAATTTTATACGATCACTTCGACGATTAGAAGAATTATTTATAGTACCACCTTGTTTATGTAGATTCTTCATACGAATTATATATCCTTGAATAAAAAATAAATATTTTATTAATATAATTATATTAAAAGTAATAAAAAATTTTACCTTTGAGTAATGCTATATGATTTTTCATTTTTCTTTTGCTTCCAACAATTGACTTGCACTTCTTACATGCCGAATTTAGTAAACGTATATTTTTGTAGCATAATTTTATCCATTTTTCTACACCTTCAGGATTTTTCAATAACTGTATGTAAACGTCTTTCATAATTCGCACAATTTCACTTGAGGTTTCGGTGATTGGTGACATTTTTACACTTGTACTTGATGCAAGAGATATAAAAATACTACACTCGCTTGATATGTCTGCCCCCCTTATATTTATATAGTTACGAATTTGGAGGGTGTTACAACTTTCTGTATATTAATTATATTTTAGGGTGAGAAGTATCAAAACACCCCTAAAACATAAAATATATAATCATATCAAACCCCACGTTGTATTTAACCTTAATTGATAAAATATGTAACGGTTAATAAAAATGTTTTGGTAATTGAAAGAAGGTAATTAAATTAAAATGTCCACTCATTCTCTTTTTCAGCCATTGGTTAGTTTGCCCGATGTATGTTAGATGGCAATCCTTACAATCAACTTTGTACACCACGCCCGATTTTTTCTCATGAGGGATCTGGTCTTTGAGTTTCGAGAAGTGAACACCCAGGTTATTCGGACATCTGAAAGTTAATTTGATGTTATGTGGTTTCAAAATAAGTTTAATTTTTTCGCTGAGTTCTTTGACGTAAGGCAGAACAGCGAAACCTGTATTGGATTCCTTGATGGTGGTGTTCCCGTTGTAAAGGATGTTTACTCGGTCCTTAATAATCCTGTTTACCAGTTTTTTAGGGTAGTTGTTTTTTATGAGAGTTTTTCTTGCAACGTCAAGCGTTTCTTTACGATAGTCTCAACTCAATGAACAGGAAGACTGATATAGAGGGCCTGAGCAACATTTATAGCCCACTTCTTATTTAACCTCCTTGCCAATATTGGGATTAAGTTTTTCACCATTGGTTTTTCTTAATCCACGATAACTTATTAGAATTATTAATACACTCGTCTTATTTTGTCATTACCGGAATCTCGTATTATCATTCTGATCAAGTTGTAACAATTTTTTGTTAATTGTTGCGCGATCCCTTGATGACGATTTTTAGTACGTTCAGCGAAGTTTGGATTTACGAAACCGTAAAGCATTGTAATTCAGTTAACATCGGAAACCTTATTTGGGATTTGTACCGTGGCGCCGATCACTCAAACTGCATAAAATTTGACTCACCATAACCCCAAAAATATCAAATCTGCACGTTGTCACATGTAGTAATGAACAATTTAAAATAATTTGAACTAAGAGATTCTTTTACCATTTTGGGTTCTTTTTCTAGTTTTACACTTTACGGTTAAAAACGTGGTAAAATTTTGAATTTTGAATTTTTTCAAAGTTTTTAGAAATCAAATTAAGGGGGCAGTGCTCTCAGATTTCACACAAGCAGTGCTTGGTAAAAGAATCTCTTAGTTCAAATTATTTTAAATTGTTCATTACTACATGTGACAACGTGCAGATTTGATATTTTTGGGGTTATGGTGAGTCAAATTTTATGCTTGTTAATCAATACTCTTTAAATAGTTTTTTCTTTTGATTAGTTCGAATATTTTTCTTATTTAATAAATTTAAACGATTATTTACAACTGAGGATTGGAAATAACCATGAAATAACGTTATATTGTAATATCGTATTTTGAATTTTTCATAATTTCAAATATTTTTAATCCAGACCTGTTCATATGTTAATTTTTGTCTCTTTTGAATTTTTTGAATTTTGATTTTCTACGTATTGTATTATTCTTATATTTTTTTAATTTAACCATAAATACATACTAAAATTCCACAAATTTACTTAAAATTTTTATTTTGGGTTCTTTTTCTATATTATTACTATTAACTTTTATTAACTTATAATATAATAATTAATAGTAGTATAGAGCTTATAGATAGATGAGAGCACAAATTTTTTTTAGTTTTAAACATTGTTTTAAACATGTTTTCCTGTTTAAAACATGTTTTTTTTCTAAAGTAATAAAAAACTGTTTTAAACATAAAAAAAACGTTTGTTTTGTTTTATTTAAAAAAAAATATGTTTTTTTACAACCCTGCGAACTTGTGTCAGTTTCAATTCTAGTCAAGCCCTCTATACACTATAAATCCGGACGAAATCGGTGATGTCAAGTAGCCGCCCCCTGCTTTAAGGGAAGAAATCGGACAGTAGTAAATTAAATTATACCGTTGACTGACAGAGTTATCTAGACACGCAGCCATATGGAAGAATTGCTAATTCTAATATCCCTCTCACTCGAACGTACTCCGCGCACTATGCTGTCCATACGTTCTAACGGAATGAATCACAAGATTAATAATTGTTAATGAGGATTTACATTGAAAAACAGCGCCATCTAGTTATCGCGACAATTTAGTATTGCATTAAAACATATACCTATATGGCTGCGTGTCTTGATAACTCTGTTAGTCAACGATTATACACTGTTCTCGGTCAATTATATTATACATATTTATTTAATGAACTAGTTCCGACTGGTGCCACAGTCTTCTTCAATATATTCTTTGAAACAATCTATAATTAAATAGTTAATTTTAGCTTTAATTTTTGATGAAATATGTTGAAGAAGGCTGACACCAGTCGAAACTAGTCAATTAAATAAATATGTACAGTGAGTAACGAAAATATCCGGACACTCCGGACACATGTTAACAATGTAAATTGGACATTTTGAAGCCGCTTTTTTTTATATAAAAATCGATTTCACAGCAAAACTATTTAAACATTTTTTGTTGAAAATTTAATTGCCTTCAATTTTGTTTATATAAATTTTTTTATTATGTGTCGCCGTTTTTGACTGACAGCGACTTAAACAAGACTCTGTAAAACACAAAAACTATTGTCATATATATCTTGGAAACGGTGCAAAATAATTAAAATATTAATAAGCATTTTTACTTGTAAGTTTTATTTTCTACATTTTTGTTTCTATACATTTTTCTATTTTATAATAGAAATATAGATGTTTCCGAAATATAGATGACAATAGTTTTTGTGTTTTACAGAGTCTTGTTTAAGTCGCTGTCAGTCAAAAACGGCGCGACAAAATAATATATAAACAAAATTGAAGGCAATGAAATTTGAAACAAAAAATGTCTAAAAAGTTTTGCTGTAAAATCGAGTTTTATATAAAAAAAAGCGGCTTCAAAATGTCCAATTTACATTGCTAACTAACATAGGAGTGTCCGGATATTTTCGTTACTCTTTGTATAATAAAATTGATTGAGAAAAGTGTATAATTTAATTTACTAAGAAAAGTTTTGATCGTTCTACCGTAAATAGCTGCAAAAAGTGCCTACCCGCTCCTAGCAATATTTTGTAAATACGGTAATACCACGCATTAATTGGGAATAAAGTGGCATTAATGGCAATAATCAGGAAATAAATGGAATTAAGGGTAATTAAGACAAGAATAGTAATATCGTATTTTATTGCCGACAATTAGCAATATTGTACGCAATATTCTACCCCTCGGTAGAAAATCAAAATTCAAAAAATTTAAAAAGAGACAATTAACACATAACAGGTTTGAATATTTGAAATTATGAAAAATTCGTAATACGATAGTACAATATAACGTTATTTCATGGTTATTTCCAATCTTCAGTTGTACATAATCGTTTAAATTGGAAAATAAAAAAAATTTCGAACTAAACAAAAATATAGATTAATAACGTGTACAAAATTGACTTACCATAACCTCCAAAAATTTTTGAATTTTGACTTTCTACGTATTGTATTATTCTTATATTTTTTTGAATTTAACCATAAATATATACTAAAAATCACAAATTTACTTAAAATTTTTTATTTTGAGTTCTTTTTTTAATAGTTTTTGTGTTTTACAGAGTCTTATATAAGTCGCTGTTAGTCAAAAACGGCGAGACAAAATAAAAAAATTCATATAAACAAAATGTCTAATTTACATTGTTAACATTAGGAGTGTTACTCACTGTATGTATTGTCATGTTCCAAAATCCACTATTATAATTTTGTGTGTGTAATTTTAAAACTTTTTATTATTTTTGTAAAAATTCTATTTCTTTTTAAAGTTTGTAAATAGTTTTGAATTTACTGGTTTTCCCGCCAATGAGTTGTTGTGGCAGCAATGGGCGGTGAAAACCGGGCTTTTGCCGATAAAGGCCGCCATGAGCGGTTGAGGATAGTTTTGTGTAATAAATTTGATTAAAATTTGTTTAAAGTTTTATAATTTTACAAATAAATCTGTTGATTTTGAATTGAAGAGATATTAAAAATATTGGAAAATATAAATAATTATTTCGTAAAAATTGTGATGTTGAAGTTAAATTGAAGGCAGCGAGGTGTAGATTTGATAGTGGCGCCACCTGGGTCGCTTTATGAATTGTAATTGGCGATCCCATTATTTTAACATTGAGAAGTTTATTTAAAATTTTATATCTTAATTTGGATTTACTTAGTTTGTACAGTCGTTATTTCGTAAAAGCGTTCATATTCTAATAAAACTAATAAAGTTTGTTGTCTCTTTTTACTAAATATCTAAAATTATAGTCAAAAAACTACATTAAAAACAAAACATGTATTGATTGTTTTTAATGTAGTTTTTTGACTTTAATTTTAGATATTTAGTAAAAAGAGACAACAAACTTTATTAGTTTTATTAGAATAATTTGGATTTGCTAAATGAAATTAAATAATTTAAAATTGTTTTGAAAATAACATGACAGTATATATTGGGTTAAAGGTAGCCTAGCGAGGATTATTTATAATAAAAGAAAACTTTAACTTTGAATACTTTTTAATTAGTAATAATACATCCACACACTTATGTAGTTCAGGACGGTATGTTGCAAAAGATTGTCCCTTCTTGCAGTTTTAAGTTCAAGTTGCAAGTCGGGATGGTGTGATTGACATATATAAGAATTTATGATTTCCGTCCCAAGCAAGGACCGAGGAGGGTGTGTTTTGTTCTACATTCTCAGCTTTAAGATAGTGACCGATGTCACTTGCTAGATTAATTGTTTTGCATACTTTTCCTATATACAAAACTAACAGTATATGTACAAGAAATTTATGACAATTTTATGTAATGTTCGGATATTTCTGTTACTACCTGTACATAATTCATGCTTATTTACATTGGATATACGTACTTATAACTAAAATAAAAATTGTAAAACTAAAAACCGAAAAAACAACCAATTATTGATACAATATACTGAATCGCAGATTTTTGCATGCAATATCATTTTGCCGCTGCTCTTTCCCTACTTTCCCAAACTACTCAGAATCATGTGCAGACAAGGTGGGATAATAATGAAAGCTTGGCGCCGCGCCGCCGTTCATTGGCCTGCCTGGTTAGTTACATATAGCAACCAAACGTTATTAAAACGTTACGATATTCAATTGTGTAAAAGGGCACGTGCTTTTTTTTTGTTTTTGTTTTAAAAACTTTCATGCAGTTCAATAATCCATTTGTTTTGTTTATTTTTTAATTAAGAGTTTATTATAATTAATATGATTTTATTTGTGTTCTTTCTTATTCGTTTATTGACTTGTTGCCATTAGACTAATTTCTATTATTTGTAAATATAATGTGGCTACATACATATTATTTTTTAGTGAAATTTTGTTTTTATTTAATAAAAATTGACAGTTATTGGTAGTTTACTACCTCATGTAGTATGATTAAAGCGTGTGTTGTGCGAGAAGTGCTATAATTGTAGATAATTTATCCTACTCAATAGAAATGGGACGTGTTGTCGATATACTATTTTTAATTTACATCATGGCATATCTGTCGGGAATTACTCATGGTAAGTATTATCGATTTAACAAGGTTAAATGCGCGCTGTCCGATTGCACGAGTTTAACAACTGCTCGCCAGAGTCGGATTAAGCAGTTCTATGGATCGATCGAAGCGAATTTCATTATGATTATGAGACATCACAGCTGTTACTAAGATTTATTCCTTCGAAATTTATAACGAATTATAAAACAATACACGATATAGACTTTCAAATTACTTTTTACCCCTGATAGTTTTTATTTCAACAAAAAAACACAAGGTACAAAATAGTATAGGCCAAGACGCGTAGGCTATAATGGTCTTCACAACCGTGGTTTATATACGATTTTTTCCACTACTAGATTTATTGCCATTTTTAAAAAATTCTTATTGATAAAAAAAATTTCAAATTTAAAATATTTATTTCCAATGACAGTTTTGTTTTGTCGATTTGACAGTTGTTGACAAATTTAGTTTTCCAAAGTCGTTCACCGAATTATTACTGTTTTAAATAATGGATAGAAATCTCCGAAGTTATTCAAAAGCATTGTTTTGCATTTATTCGTCTTAAAATACTGAAATTATTCAATAAACTTGTAATTTTGTGGTTTCTCAAATTAATAAGAGCTGGCGCTCCTGTCATAATTAATTCGACTTTTTTTTAGAAATGTTTAAAATGAAATTAATCAATTAAAAAACCGTTTTGAATAGTTTAAGTGTAATTAAATAGCATCTCTCGGTTATACAAAATCGTGTTTTAACAAAATTTGCCTTATAAATAGTCGCTAAACTGTAGAAAAATATCAATATGTTCATTATTTACCAGTAGTCAATAATGAAAAAATTATTTACCACTTGTCTAAAATGCATCACTTCACGTGCGACTTGACTAAGTTATAATGATTGCCTATATGACTAGTAGTGGAAAAACATATGTTGTGGTTTATGTGCAGAATATTTGTTTATTTTATACTACATACAGGGTGACCAGTCGACCATCTGAACATAGGAAATTGATTTTTCCTTAATGCCTGCTTCCCATCAGAATGGATAAGAATGAAATTTAAAAAAATTTTTATTCCGTTTTTAAAGATACCTAACACTTGATATTTTGTTTTATAGTTACTGGTAAAAACTCACTAATAAAATGCAAAAAAGAGATATAAAAAATAATTTTAGTTGCTTTGATTGAATTTTATTGCAATTGTTTTTGTTTGAAAACCAATAATTTCTTTTCCTTTAGCAGAACAAGTGTTGCATTCAAAGTTAACGCAAAAAATACGTAAATTTATTGTAATCTGTCAAAGTAACTTGTTGGAAATTATTGGTTTTCAAACAAACACCATTGCAATAAAATTCAATCAAGACAAATAAAATTATTTTTTTAAATCTCTTTTTTGCACTTGATTAATGAGTTTTGAAACTTTTATATTTATAAATTAATTTTTATTCGATGCTCCTATTGCTAATGCGCGAAACAAAAATATTGTTGTGTACATAGGTTTGTTGGTGCTAGCTACACTTTTTACACTTTAGTGTAAAGTGTACACTTTTCTGTTCGTGCTAGCAGAGCGCTCTGTTCGTGCTAGAAAGTGTAACTACACTTTCTTACACTTTTCTACACTTTCTAAACTTTTTATACTTAATTTTAATTGGCTGTTAGATTTTCATAAATGAAATTTAAAAATACAAACTTAAAGAAATAAAAACAAGAGTTACTAAAAATAAAATGTTATAAATTTCTTATGTCGTACCTTGTCGTTAATATTTTATTTATTATTAATTATTAACAATTGACGATTTTTTTTAAATTAAAAATTTTAAATAAAATTATTTTAAATTTAATTTCGAATATAAAATACTAATAAATACTAATAACTTTCCTTAACATCTTAATGGAAAATGGGGTACAATAAGCTTAGAGCTTCAGTACAAAGTGGGCATTGAACCACTACCCGTGCATCTAATTTGGAGTTACTTATTATATAATTATATACTAGCACGAACAAACCTCATATTACTGTTAAAATTGGTGTTGGACTGCTTTCTTACTAACACTTTTGTGCGTAAAGATCGGTCTTAAAAGCAAGGAAAGCGCCGTAAGCTACAAATTCGAACCACAGAACATATTATTTAACTTACGTCTAGTTACGATATAAAAATCCTATTAAAGATGAAGTTGATACAACTTAGAAAAATTTGTTTATGTTGACCCACAACATAGTATAGCATAACTTAACATAGCACTACAAAACAAAATGGTATCGTTTTATTTGACTTAATTAACTTAACTAATCATATACTTAACTAATCATATATATAAAGCTGCTTGGCTTCACTCACTCACTCACTCACTCACTCATTCATCACAAAAATGTTTGACCCCTTCTAGATGTCGTGGAAAGCTGAAATTTTGCAAACCTGTAGGGTTACTTGCACAACCACCCAGAAAAATCGAAAAAGTTGAATAAGTCACCCCCGAACCCTTCTACGAGGGTTTAAAGGGTTTTGCTAAATGCTGTTACATCGCCGTTATTTGGCGTCGGATTTTGATTATCTAAAAAGTTTTGAAATCGTCGTGACGGTGGCTTTCGATTTGTTGTTTCAAAATTTCAAAAATTTTGACCTCGGAGGAACTCGGACGATTCAAATGCACGTGTGATGTTGTGCGTTACAATAGAAATACAAAAAACAATTACCAGTTTACTTATTAATAAATTATTAATCTGAAAAATATTATATTTTCATCCAGTAACATTATCTACATAATATGAACAAATATTTCGGGGTTGCAAAACTGCATATTTGTAATAATAATAGCGATCGCCCAATAGAAGTCATAATTTGACATGAGGAATTACGAATACCTATCGAATTTAAATTCACGTTTAAAATAATGTTACAAAATAGAACGAAATATGACTTTCAAGTTAGTATAATATTTACTATCGTTATTAAAATATGTTAAAATAATTAGTTTGGAATAAATAAATTGTCGACCGGTGACAGTTCCATAAAATGAACATGTTAAGATTGAAATATCATTATTAGAACATTTAAAGTAATGTAGTCGGTAGTGTAGGGGTAGAAGTGAGGACTCCCGAACGTAAAATCGACGTTGGAATCCAGTTGGAAGCAAGTTTTTTTTTATTTTTTAAATTTAAGGATCGCTAGAATATATTTATATTATATTTTATATTTGCGTTATATTTTCGCAAGCGAAAATTAGTTAAAATAAAAATCTGTCAATATAATTAAATTTCTTTAAATAATGCTGTACACAAAATCAAAATGATTATTATTCTTATTATCTAAAATAATATTTTTTTAGCATAAAATAGTTATCCACCGTTTTCTAACATGACGGTGATTGCAAAATTTAAAAATCTGCATACGTATCAGCATCTATATATAATAAAGAATTTTCTGAATTAAAAATAGGAATTAATAAAAATTCATATCAAACCACGGCTGCTAAAAGGCTGAAATGTTACCTAATACTCCGAGCCACAATTTCATAGCCAAACTTCTAAACATTAAACTAAACGTTATTTCCAGCGGACACACGCACCGCCGACAGAATGAAATCATTTTACTTACTGATGGGGAAAATTTAAACTTCAAAACCGATTATATCTGTAATTACAGGAAAAATTTAGGTAGATCCATAGTGTATAATCGCTTCATTTTATTGAAATCTTTATCAATCTTAAGCTTTTGTCCTTTTTCTAGGATTCTAAGCAAAATAAATTTAAAAATTAAAAAAAAAAATTAGAAAATTTTTCTGAAAAAAAAACAAGGCGATGATGCCTTCAGATTTATTTAAAATAATTGAATTCGCATTTTACGGGTTTACTGTTGAATATGCGAAAAAAGTCAACCATATCAATATTATAGGTAATTGCCATGCGCTTACTTACTTTTTTGGATATCGAAAATCGGCTGATAAATAAGGTCGCTACGGCCGAATTAAAAATATTTCAAATTTTGACTTTCTTACGCCCGTAGAGCTTTAACTGTTGAAATTTTCGAAAATGTTTTGAGACCATCTTGAGGTCCTTGCGGATGCCTAAAATTTTGTACCTCACGAATTTTTTCAAAAACGTTTCCTTACACCGACTAAGCAACGAAATCTCGAATGACAAAGAATTTCTTTTCAAATCCTTGCAATTTTTGCTAAATCCAAAAGTGTGAGTTTTAACAGCGAAGGGGCGTTTTTTTCGAAAAATGTCTAATCTGCTTTTCTTGAATTGAAATTTTGAAATTGAAATTTTGAAATTTAAGAAAAACCAAAACGGTTGCACGCCTTGAGAAGAAGGAAGTAATTGTCAATGGCCGAGAAAGATGCGCGCAATTGTCGATAACATTTTAACGTCTAAAATTTTAACTTAGTCCTTCGTGAGGGTGGGACCCAAATAAAGCTAAAATTTGTGTATATTTTTTAAAATTTGAATCTTCGAAGACAAATTTTTCGGCCAATTCAAAATAAATTTATAAAAAAATTTTGAACCAAAATCCTTCCAAGTATCGAGTCCATTCGTTTATGTCGTTAAATTTGCAAATTTTCGAAAAAAAAATTTTCAGAAGAGAAACCAAGACTATAAAATTATTTTTTGAAATTTTGATTTGGTTTTACGGCCTTACCGCTATAGATGGGAAAAAATAGTAATATATCAATATTGTGGCAATCCAAATTACCCACTATATCCCGCTTTGAAATTGAAAATCGGTTAACAAATAAAGCCGCAACGGCGGAAATAAGAAAATTGCAAATATTGACTTTGTTACGCCGATTGGACGTAAACTGTCGAAATATTTGAAAATGTTTTGCGACTACCGATTGAACCTTACTAATGGCTTTACTTTTTTTCCTCACGAATTTTTTTAAAAACGCATTCTTACATCTGCCAAACGACAAAATGTCTAATCACGAAAATTTTCCTCTCAAATCTTGGCCTTTTTTGGAGTAAACCAAAACCGCCAAGTTTAACAGTGAAGGAACGGTTTTTTCGGAAAAGGCCAAATGAACTTTTCGTTTTGTTTTCCCGAATATTATTGATGTGAAAATTAAAAAATTTAAATTTTTAAAATTTAAGAAAAAGAATTTAGAAACTCAGAATAAATAGGACAAAAATATTAACAAATATTTTTATAAAAATTATATCTGAAAGCCGGTTAAAATAAAAACAATAAAAATCTAAATATTTGGTAACGTCAAACGGTTCTCTTACGGACACCCATCCAAGTAGTAACCGTGCCCGATATTGTTTAACTGATCGGATCGGATGAGAACAAATTTGGAATTAAAATTAAATAACTTTATTCAAATTTTATTTTCCCCATTTGTTTGGTCACGGACGAGAACGGGTACTACTAATAATGTAAATTTTAAATATCTTGACAATAGACACTTGATAGAAAATTTAAGCATATTAATGCTTAAAATATTATTCTATATTAATTTCGAATCAACATAAAACCGAACATTTAATTTATGCCACATAAATTAAAACGGACTCATTTTATATTGCATATCACTTTTGCAATTTTCAACAAATTTTTACCATTTTCAGCTGGCCTCCAAGCCCATGCTCACAGGTCCAAAAAAGTAATCTTTTACTACGACTACGCCTGCAAAAAAGTACAAATCGAAACACTCGGATCGTCCGACACTCCACGCCTTTCTCATCACCTTCTTTCCCCCCTCCCCTTGCCCCATTCGCCCCCCCTCTCCGGCCACCGCTACCAAACTACATCCGGGACCAAACTTAACGAGGCCGCAGGCCACGTGCCTCGCAGAGATAGCCAAAGAAATCGGCCGTTTAATTTAAATTAAATTAAATCTTTTAAATTATTTGATTTATTATCGACACTTTTAATGTTTAAATATAATAATCAAGTGGCTAATGTTTCGCCGGCTCGGTTCGGTACGATCGCTCCTCGTGCACCACTAGAGGATTACCAACTACAGATTTGCGGCCGCAGGCCGCTAAGCGGCCGTAGACCGCCATGAGCCCGATAGGGCGAACTAGCCGAAAAAAATCGGCCGTTAGGCCGATTTTTATTGGCTAGTTATATAATAAAATTACTTTGCGATAATTTATTATACTAATTGTAGTACAACACAAATTATTATTACTTTCTGACGTTTACTTTCAATTTCTACCAGCGCCTTCCTATTAATTCGTTGGCATAATAGGTAAATTCATAATAGACCTAAAATCGTTAAGCTATGTTATGTTAAATCATATCAATATTTTAGAAAACCCAAAAAATGCACTAAACACTTTTCAGAACAAAAATGTTTTTAAGTTAACACATGTAAAATACACTTTTCACTACACTTTAAAATACACAATTCGCAAACGTTTTCACCATACTATGGCATTATCAGGCGATGAATTAGAAAAAAAAATTAAGAGAGAATCCTTTAAATATTGTTCGGGTTGGTGGTGGCAAGTACTTTGAAAAAAGAAGGGGATATTTGAAGTAATAACAAAAAAAAGGGGGGGGGCGTTAGTAAAAACGCAGTCCAACACCATAAGCGCTCGAATAGGTTTAAATAAGGGGGGGGGCGATTATTTATTAAAAATGTTTAATAATGGTGAATTGTTTAAATCTGATTGACTATTTAATAACAAAGATGAAAATTTTAATTTATTGATCTTTAAAGCTTTTAAAAATTCCAATTTTTTATCCCCCTTGTTTACGGTTAGTGTCTAATAAATGTTTCGCGAAAGTAGATTTTCCATCTTTAAGTCTGTGAGATCGCGAGTGTTCGTTAAATCTTGTTCGGAAAGATCTACCTGTATGACCGATATATTTTTGAGAGCATTCACAAGTGAGCTCATAAACCCCTGATTTGGTTAAAGCGTTTCCATTTAAGACACCGTAAACATAATCCGAGAACTTTTAGTTAATAACAAAACCAACCCCATTATTATTCAAGAAATTTTAATCGCCTTAGATGTTTGCCTTAAGCAAAATTATTTTAAATTTATAACAAATTTTACTTCCAAAAAACTGGTTTAAATTCGCAAACGTTTAAATTGGCAATGATAATTCCCCAACTGATTTTTATGTCCAAAAACCTCAAGTTTTCCAAATAAATTTGGTTTTTCGTCTCTCATCTTCGCCAACACCTTTCTTTTTGATTTAAAATAATCTCATCTCGTAGAGTTTTTGAATCCGCTTCTTTTCATGTAAATTTTCTCATCCGAAATGCTTTCGATTGGATCCCAGCTTCAATCTATAAGTTCTTTTGGTCCAAACCCGGGTGGAAACTGCTCTTTCTTCCACAATTTTCTCTCTAAGTTCCTGGAATTTTTCCACCTTGTTGAGAATTTTCAGGCCTATCCAATGATATATGGGTTTTTTATTTGGATATAAACTACTCCGTCCAAACTACTTTCTCCAAAATTATGATGCACAACATCTATCTGCATTCCAATTTGCCACAAAAGTCTAATTTATTTCAGAAATCAAGAACCCATGCGAAACTAATCGTCCTTATGTTGCACAAATCAAAATATTTTGGTCAATACAATCGTCTCAAAATCACTCCTGAAACCTAACCTTAAAATTAACACATCTTACAAGTTATGTATTATTCCACTTCCACATATTAATAATTTGCATTATTATACACTTCTACAGCACAACGATTTCTAGTAATGGAAACAATCCAACCTTGCAATATTGGAAAGTCCAAATTGACTTTATCCTAACCAATTTTGTACTACAAAAGCTCGAGTGAAATCTATACGAAATAAATTCACGTACCCCCAACTTCAACTGAGATTATACTGAAACAAATCTTAAGCTTAACCGATCGATTAAACACAAAAAATTTAACAAACCTAATTCTAAATTAAACACAAAAAATGTAATTAAACGAATACTTATTTAAAAGTACAATTATTAAAAATGCAATTATTAAGGTAGTAGTCTGGTAATTTTCTGTGGGAAAATAAAATTCAGTCGTTTTGTTTTTTAGTATGTTATCATTGACATCTAAAGGATACAACAAAAAATTTTTTGACTTAATTTTACAACGTTTTATTATTATTATTATTGGTCTAAGTAAAAAAATGATGCGTAACTGGCCCGGGTGATTTCGGCTCTTGGGGACATCGGAAATAAAAAAATTAAAAAAGATTATTAATCTATAGACTTGTCGTTATCGCTGGAACTATACCTTTTCCAGTATGATTTGGAACAAATGAAAACAGATTTGCAGCAAACGAAATCAGACATGAAGCAAATGAAAACAGATTTGGTGCAAATGAAATCAAACTCGATGCAAACGAAAACAGATTTGGAGCAAACGAATACAGATTCAGAGCAAACGAAAACAGATTCGGAGCAAACGAAAACAGATTTGGAGCAATTGAAAACAGACCTGGAACCAATGAAAACAGACTTGGAGCAAATGAAAACAGATCTGAAACAAGTGAAAAGATATTTGGAATATTTGGAACAAAATGAAAACAGATTTGGTGCAAATGAAAACACACTCGATGCAAACGAAAACAGATTTGGAGCAAATTAAAACAGACCTGAAGCAAACGAAAACAGATTCTGAGCAAACGAAAACAAACTTGGAGCAAACGAAAATAGACCTGGAACGAATGAAAACAGACTTGGAGCAAATGAAAACAGATCTGAAACAAGTGAAGAACATTTGGAACAAAAGGAAAACAGATTTGAAAACAGGAAAACAGATTTGGAGTAAATGAAAACCAATTTTTTACAAATGAAAATTTTTTGTTATGACTTAATATGACTTAAATACATATTTATTTTTATGAAATTTTAATATCTTCCTGACGTAATACTACACCATAATACCGTTCCACATGGTTTGTATATTTAAGAAGATGTTCCTGTGGCAGCCCTTGAAATGCAATATTGCAGATGTTTTCCAAAATACGCATTCTAAATTCTGAAATGGTTAGTTCTTGATTGTTATTACGTACGTAATTCAATACTTCAGGCATTTTATCTTGCAAATGACGTTTTACTGAAGATTTAAAGGAACTCCATAGCAATTCGATAGGATTTAATAGGTAGGAGTAAGGAGCCAGCCGCACAATTTCAATATCTTCTTCTGGTGTAACCACACTTTCAAGATTCGAATGCACAGGGGCGTTATCAATAATGAAAGTGGGCTTTTGAATTCCTTCAGTAGCACATATTTCGATTAAACGCCGCAACCACATTTTGCAATCCTCCGCTCTGTAAGAACCACGACGGTGCTCGAATGCTAAAATTTGGGTAGCACTCATTGCTCCAATGCAATGCAAATTACTTCCTTTACAAGATGGCATGATTATTCTTGCTCTTTCGCCAATTTTTGACCTACCTTCCTTTCGGCGACAATAAAGATTAAAATTCGTTTCATCAATCCAAATTAATGTGCGACCGCTTGATTTACTTAATAAAATTTTGTCGACATATTCGTTTCGCTTTCTCTTGTTTTTGTCGTTATTCATATTTGCAATATGTGGTCGAAGAGCTTTAACCGAAAATAATTGTCCATCCAACCAATTTTTTATAGTGTTACAGCAAACACGTACTTGGAAATCGTTAACAACACGATCGCATATTGTTTTCAATGTTAACGTGCTATCTTCCTCAATCCACCTTACCAATGCCTTTTCTATTTCAGGAGTTTTTTTTGTAGATGCATTACCACCCTTTTGCTTAGGGCAATGTTGTTTTCTTTGTAACCACTTGTATGCTGTGCTTATGTTCACATTTAAAGCTTTCGCCGTTGCTCTCCAATCTTGGTCTTCCTGATATGCCTTAAAAATCCTGCCTCTGTCGTTAAGCGAAATTTTATTATATTTACCGCGAGCCATGTTAGAACACTAATATGAAAATTAATTACAATATTTTGATTGACAAAGTTTTACCTCTATAGACAAGTTAAGTAGATAATCCAAATCATCTTTCATTTGATCCAAATCTGTTTTCATCAAATTAACATGTTTAATCTGATGAAAACAGATTTGGATCAAATGAAAGATGATTTGGATTATCTACTTAACTTGTCTATATATAAAGGTAAAACTTTATCAATCAAAATATTGTGATTAATTTACAAATGCGGAGGATTACAAAATGTGGTTGCAGCGTTTAATCGAAATATGTGCCACTGAAGAAATGCAATAACCCCACATTTATTATTGATAAATGATAACGCCCCTGTGCATTCGAATCTATTAGAAAATGTGGTTACACCAGAAGAAGACATTGAAATCGTGCGTATGGCTCCTTACTCCTACCTATTAAATCTTATCGACTTGCTATGGAGTTCCTTTAAATCTTCGGTAAAACGTCATTTGCAAGATAAAATACCTGGAAGTAATGCTTATTTTGGAAAACATCTGCAATATTGCATTTCAAGGGTTGCCACATGAACATCTTAAATATGCAAACCATGTGAAACGGCATTAAGGTGCAAAATTACGTCAGAAAGATATTATTGAAATTTTATAAAAATAAATATGTATTTAAGTCATATTAAGTCATAACAAAAAATTTTCATTTGTAAATAATTGGTTTTCATTTACTCCAAATCTGTTTTCCTGTTTTCAAATCTGTTTTCCTTTTGTTCCAAATGTTCTTCACTTGTTTCAGATCTGTTTTCAATTGCTCCAAATCTGTTTTCGTTTGCTCCGAATCTGTTTTCGTTTGCTCTGAATCTGTATTCGTTTGCTCCAAATCTGTTTTCGTTTGCATCGAGTTTGATTTCATTTGCACCAAATCTGTTTTCATTTGCTTCATGTCTGATTTCGTTTGCTGCAAATCTGTTTTCATTTGTTCCAAATCATACTGGAAAAGGTATAGAATTTTTTTTTCCATCTCTAACTTTCCATTTTACAGTCCGATTTATGCCTGAAAAAAAACAACTTAATTTTGGAAGTCGGCCATTTTGTTATTTTTTGATAAAATTTAATAATCCTAGTTCCGGCGATAACGACAAGTCTATCCTAATACATAAAATCCTAGCACGCTGCTGCTTCAGCGTGTCATTATTTGGTGAAAAGAGAAACTTTGTGGTTGGTCGATTTTTTTTTACCAACCGAAAATCCTAATCCATAAAATCCCAGCACGCGCTGCTGCTCCAGCGTGTCATTTTTTGGTGAAAAAAGAAACACTCTGATCAGTCTATTTTTTTACCAACCGAAAAATATATTAAACTAAGATTAGGACTAAAAATATTTGAAAAATAAAATAATGAATACTTCCGCTATAAGAAAAAACAACTAAAATTTAGTAATCATGTAATAACCCTCCTTCGGCAATCGGGTAAAAATCCTGAACGCTGCTACTACAGCGTGTCATATTTTTGGTTGGAAAAATACGAAAACGCAAACGTGATTAACGAGAAGAAAAGCAAAGAAAAGAAGTGGAAAAACAAAGAGAAAGAGAAAGTAACAGCAATTAGTGAAGACATTGCCAGTCAAAGATATAAGATGAAGATAAAGATAATTGATGAGAAAGAAAAGCGACGAAAAGAAATATAAAAAGAGAAATAGGAAGTAAGAGCAGTTAGTGAAGAGGCACCGCCAGTCGAAGATATAAGATGAACCCATGATTAATGAGAAGAAAAACGAGGAGAACAATTGGAAAAAGAACAAGTAACAAAAATTAGTGAAGAATCAAAGATATAAGAAAATAGCAAAAAGAGAAGAGAACAAAATAAAGAAATTAAATAAGATAATAGAAATAGGGATAACTTCTTCAACAAACTACAGTTTTGTACATAAATAAATCCATTAACTACACATGCTACCATAAATAGGTTAACAACGTTGTTTTTTGCCTTATGATGCAATTTACTCTTATATTTTTATTAATTTAAGAAAAACAAAATTGTGGGAGTCATATAGTAATATAGAGAAGACATTTCCATTAAATTAAAAAAAAAATTAAAAAACGTAAAGAGCCTCAAATATCAATATAATGAAATTATTACTAAAATTCATCTACCAAAAGTAGGTTAAAAAAATTAAAAAAATATAAATTAATAGCCACAATTTGCTCCGTTTTTTTTTTCAACATTGCGTGTGATTCTGGTACCCCGTTACACAGTGGGTCGAACGCTCGGAAAAGTGGCAGTTATATTGTAAGCACTTTATATTTTATTTTATAAAAACACAAGTATGTAATAAGAATATTGTAATTAAAATCCAGAATGTATTAGATTCTTGTAAAGTTGACAAATTCATTGTGTTTAAATACCAAATTTGCAATTATCAATTAATAATATTCTACTTATATAAATGATGTACACGTCTAAAAGAATTCATAAAGACATTTTTTGAAAATTTATTTTATCTATAACACATTATAAATGTAATTCCAAAGAATTGTACAATTCAAATCAGGCGGGAATAATTTGAGATTAAATTAATCATTTATAGTTCAGTCATTATCACAGAGATGGGTATGCTGTGTTGTGTACAATTTAAAGCAAATTTACAGTTGCCTATTTTTTACAGTCGCCCAAACAAATAGAAATAATAATTTGTAACTCATATATATTTTGAGTTACTACAATGCATAAAATAATTTAAAAATAAAACTTTCTCCCGTGCAGCTTATAAACACAATAATATTTTATGGTGGGTATTTGCACTTCGTTTCAAATCTACATCATGCCGTGGCAATGTTTTTATATTTTTTAATTTTTCAGATGAATACAAAAACATTTTATTAAATAAATAAGTAATATAATTCGCATAATGTTAATTCGTTTAAAAAAGCATACAATATACATAAGTGTGGGTAAAAAATGAATATAATGTTCTACAATGAAAACAAAATAAATATAATATTATTATAAATATATTCGAATTTATAATAATATTTTCTTCCGTATTGAATTATATTTTGCTAACAGAGGAGTAAAACCAGTGCCGTATTATTGCAAAAACCCATCAAGCCCGGACTTGTGGCGCAAAATTTCAGGGGCGCAAAATTTGAAATGACGCAAAATTTAAATTCCGGATGTAAGATTCATGGTCAGCGAAATATTTGTCAAATATTATATAATGTAGTAACGCCTTTGAGTAAAACCCTTCAGTACACTTCTGAACAATCGCATCTTTCTGTTCCGAAAAAGACTGCAGCATTAGACCTCACGCCCACGGCTGCTTAAACTAGATTGTGGCGGTTAGTTACAACAAATTATTTTTGTATGTAAACTTGAAATAAAATTGTGCTTTCAGCAGTAATTCAAATTATAATTTTGTAAATCTATTTCAAATTTTTCATTTCAAATTAGTAGACAATTTGAATGCACTTGGGATATTGTATATGAAAATTTAAAAAAATTTCCTGCGGCGCTGTATGCCAGGCGACTCGCTTTGATTGAGTTTTAAATGTTGTGATTTTACTCTTCTATTTCAGCCCCCCTCCCTACACGTAATTGTTAAATACGCCACTGAGTCTATTATTTTTATTTTTAATATTTAAGTGGCTCAATAAATTATTCGTACACCTTAGAAATTTTTATAGAATTTACAATTATGTAATAGTGACTCGTTAATTATTTTTTATTTCACTTTTATTATAAGCAGTGTGTTACGCCTATGTTTTTACGAGGTTGAAAATTAAATTATTTTTAATTCATGCTTAATAAGCACCGTCCCGATGGCGTGAGATCTGCACCATCAGCTAATACATCAACACAAATTGTTATGCTTACCAGCTTCCGTCGCGTGAAAAATCCAACATTCAGCGTTTGATAAATATTATCATGCTTTCTCAACTCCGCCGTAACCGTGGGATTATTTACGATTCAGCGTCTGGATTTACAGACAGTAGGCGAACCCAGCGTTGAAGGGGGTAATAGAAAAATACATAAAGGACAGACACGTTGAAGAACGGGCAGTACCGAACCGATCACCATACAAAATGGTAACAAGCCCGCGTAATTCAATTTAAATTTGAGATTGTTTTAAGCTAGTGCTGAGTTAATCCGTTTGGTTTCGATTCGGTATTCACGATTATAGTAGTAACTATCAATAATTGTAACGCGATTAAGTAATCAATTCAAAATTTATACAAGAAAGCTCACTATTATTAAGATGATACGAATCAACGTTCAGCATTATTTGGGAAGCACGCATTAGCAACTTAAGGATTAAATTTTGGGTTAACGTTAGACTTGGAACACAAGATGAAATGAAAACTGCTCAAATATCCATGGTGGCTCGAATATCCGAAAGTGTAAAATAAAACTTGTATGTTACCTCTATTATGGAACAATATCCGAAAATGGCTTGGATCAATTGGGAAACTGATTTGTGGTTTTGTGTGGCGGTAATTGTCCGCTTTGGATTGGGCCAATTTAAGTGCGAATAGTTAGTTCGAAACTTTGGTTTGTTTGTAGTTCGAAATAGAAGAAAATTTGTATGATTAAGTAAGATTTTTGTATTTGTGGATTTTGATTTAGAATTTTAGTAAGCTGGATGCTCGATTTATATTTTTTGTGCAAGTTTTAACTGTTTCGCTGATTTATCTCTATATACAGGGTGACCCAGACCACCCGTATCAGTACTTTTTTTCAAAAACGGTAAGTCGTAGAGAGTTGGGCTAAAAAAATTTATTACAAAAGCCCTAATGACGAATCTAATGGTGATATTATTATTTCCGGAAAAAGTCGGCATCCAGAGTAGTTTGCTCCAGAAAGTCCAGAAATCCAGAATTTTAAATGGCACCATATGTCGAAAGTGGTATCGTTGGAAAGCTCATTAAAAAATAAGCAAGTTTTGTAGGAAAAATTTTTTTATTACTTCCACCCCTTTTAAGTTACATTCGACTTAAGTTTTAAGTTATTATTTTGATTATTTTGACTTTATTTTAAAAATTGGCATTCAAAATCTAACTATCGGGTTAGACCATAATTAGACAATAAACCAGAAGAGCTCAACAGTGTTTAGAAGTAAATGGAAGACATTTTGAACACTTGTGATATTGCTGTAACGCCGTAGCTGGATTTCAAGTGCTGACTTCGTTCGTTATATTCACTTGAAATTATTAAATTTCAATTTCTTATAACGAACTAAACTTTAAAAGTCAGCACTTGAAATCCAGCTACCGCGTTAGAGCAATGTCACAAGTGTTCAAAATGTCTTCCATTTACTTCTTAACACTGTTGAGCTTTTCTGGTTTATTGTCTAATTATTGTCTAACCCGATAGTTAGATTTTGAATGCCAATTTTTAAAATAAAGTCAAAATAATCAAAATAATAACTTAATAACTTAGGTCGAATATAACTTAAAAGGGGTGGGAGTAATAAAAAAAATTTTCCTACAAAACTTGCTTATTTTTTAATGAGCTTTCCAACGATACCACTTTCGACATATGGTGCCATTTAAAATTCTGGATTTCTGGACTTTCTGGAGCAAACTACTCTGGATGCCGACTTTTTCCGGAAATAATAATATCACCATTAGATTCGTCATTAGGGCTTTTGTAATAAATTTTTTTAGCCCAACTCTCTACGACTTACCGTTTTTGAAAAAAAGTACTGATACGGGTGGTCTGGGTCACCCTGTATATAGAGATAAATCAGCGAAACAGTTAATGAACACTTCTAATTTTTTATGAACGGTATTCGTACATTATACAAAGTATACCATAAACATCATGAATAAATTTTAATCGACAGTCAATGAATTGCACTTTTAGTATTTATAAATTGCTTCATTGTATGCAATAAACGGTTTTCATAGATATTATGAAGTGAATCATAGATACTATGAAGTAAATCATAGATACCATGAATAAATCGTGATAAGCAGTCAATGAACTGCATTTTATAGTATTTATGAACTTTTTCATTGTATGCAATGAAGGATGTGCATAGATATCATAAAGTGAATCATAGATACCATGAAGTAATCTTGCTAAGCAATCAATGAACTGCAGTTCATGATATTTATGAATGGCATTTTTATTATAATGAAAATGTTATAATTTTTATTGCAAAAATTCAATGAACTTGCTCAATGAACCTAGTTTCACTGATATTATGATCAACATTTTTTTAGTGTACGAATAATTTATTGACGCAATTTAGTCTTACTACTTTGTGTTTCTTGGTTTTACAATTACATATCAAGTATTTTTTCTTTCTTGCTGTTGTCAATTTTAATGTATCACTGCTTATAATAAAAGTGAAATAAAAAATAATTAACGAGTCACTATTACATAATTGTAAATTCTATAAAAATTTCTAAGGTGTACGAATAATTTATTGAGCCACTTAAATATTAAAAATAAAAATAATAGACTCAGTGGCGTATTTAACAATTACGTGTAGGGAGGGGGGCTGAAATAGAAGAGTAAAATCACAACATTTAAAACTCAATCAAAGCGAGTCGCCTGGCATACAGCGCCGCAGGAAATTTTTTTAAATTTTCATATACAATATCCCAAGTGCATTCAAATTGTCTACTAATTTGAAATGAAAAATTTGAAATAGATTTACAAAATTATAATTTGAATTACTGCTGAAAGCACAATTTTATTTCAAGTTTACATACAAAAATAATTTGTTGTAACTAACCGCCACAATCTAGTTTAAGCAGCCGTGGGCGTGAGGTCTAATGCTGCAGTCTTTTTCGGAACAGAAAGATGCGATTGTTCAGAAGTGTACTGAAGGGTTTTACTCAAAGGCGTTACTACATTATATAATATTTGACAAATATTTCGCTGACCATGAATCTTACATCCGGAATTTAAATTTTGCGTCATTTCAAATTTTGCGCCCCTGAAATTTTGCGCCACAAGTCCGGGCTTGATGGGTTTTTGCAATAATACGGCACTGGTTTTACTCCTCTGTTAGCAAAATATAATTCAATACGGAAGAAAATATTATTATAAATTCGAATATTTTTATAATAATATTATATTTATTTTGTTTTCATTGTAGAACATTATATTCATTTTTTACCCACACTTATGTATATTGTATGCTTTTTTAAACGAATTAACATTATGCGAATTATATTACTTATTTATTTAATAAAATGTTTTTGTATTCAACATTGCCACGGCATGATGTAGATTTGAAACGAAGTGCAAATACCCACCATAAAATATTATTGTGTTTATAAGCTGCACGGGAGAAAGTTTTATTTTTAAATTATTTTAAAAATGCATGTAGTAACTCAAAATATATATGAGTTACAAATTATTATTTCTATTTGTTTGGGCGACTGTAAAAAATAGGCAACTGTAAATTTGCTTTAAATTGTACACAACACAGCATACCCATCTCTGTAATAATGACTGAACTATAAATGATTAATTTAATCTCAAATTATTCCCGCCTGATTTGAATTGTACAATTCTTTGGAATTACATTTATAATGTGTTATAGATAAAATAAATTTTCAAAAAATGTCTTTATGAATTCTTTTAGACGTGTACATTATTTATATAAGTAGAATATTATTAATTGATAATTGCAAATTTGGTATTTAAACACAATGAATTCTAAATTACACAAATTGCAAAAAAAAATTGTTTGATGGCAGTCCTTAATTTATGGTTAATATTATTTCCAAATTTGAAGAAAATCAAATCAGCCGTTTTAGAATGCAATCTGTATATACAATTTTTTTGACACCCGGCCAATTTTTTTTTATTTTTTATTGATAATTCTTTGTTAGTAATTATTTTCTCTAATTTTAATTTTCGTTAAAAAAATTGCAAATATGGTATTTAAACACAATGAATTCTAAATTACACAAATTTCAAAAAAAAATTGTTTGATGACAGACCTTATTTTATCGTTAATATTATTTCGAAATTTGAAGAAAATCTATTCAGCCGTTTTTGAATGCAACTTGTATATACAAGAGCGCATCGCAAAATCCTAGCCTTAATCTCCAGAACCACTGAATTTTAAACAAATAAAAAAAAAATTGAGAGGAGATCGAATTCGCATCAAAAATAATTAATTGTAAGTACTGTGTTGGGTAGAGGGCAACACTTAAATATGTCACCTATCATGTTAGGTGCAACTGCATAGATAAATCCAAGCACAAAATCAAGTTCAAGGAAACCCACCCAGACCGTTGTGGTCCGTCCACATCAAGCGTAATAATCTATTCTCAATGCCAAAACTTCAATCGCCAGATGAAGAAGATTAAAGTGCCTCCGGCACTCCATGCTTCGCAAGCCATCATGCTACGCTACGCTACAAGTTCAAGGACTTTGTCCAACAGTTTGTTGGACATTGGTAATCGGTAAGTCGCATGTGTTATAAACATGTGGTCTTAGATTTTCCGACCGATTTGAATAAATTTTTTTGTTCGCCTTGAAACTGATAGGTACTAGTATTAATAATTAATACTATAAATAAATAAAATAAAAAATATATATAATAATTAATATATTAATAAAAACGAAGAACGTAGTAAATATTACGAATATACATGAAATATTGAACTATATATGAACTATTTTCATAGATATCATAAACTATTTTCCTAGATACGATAAACTGTTTTCATAAATACGACGAAATATTTTCCTAGATATGATGAACTGTTTTCATAGATATCATAAACTATTTTCCTAGATACGATAAACTGTTTTCATAAATACGACGAAATATTTTCCTAGATATGATGAACTGTTTTCATAGATATCATAAACTATTTTAATAATCGCAATGAACTCAATTCTTAGATATAGTGACATAACATAATGATAACAGCATTGGTAGAGAATTAATGAAGTTGTTCATTAATACTATGATAATTTTTATTCAATGTATTATCGTTTTATTTTGTATTTTGTATCATTACATTAATGAACGTGAGTTCTTAGCTACAATGAACTTTAATCATTGGTTGAGAATTAATGAAAAAGTTCATTAATACTATGATAATTTTCATTAAATTTATTATCGCTTTAGTTTTTATTGTGTATCATTACATTAATGAACGTGAGTTCATAGCTACAATAAACTTTATCATTGGTTGAGAATTAATGAAAAAGTTCATTAATACTATAAAATTTTTCATTATATTTATGACGGTTTTTGGTTCAGTGCGTATTCAATGAAGCAAGCAGAAAGGTGAAACTAATATAAAGCATTTAAAAATAGAAATTTTGACACGGAAAAAAATAAAGTAACAAACCATTCTAATCGAACCAGCGCTGTATCTCTTATGACAAAAGCTGGAGTTCAACACCAACAACTTATAAAACTCACGGGGCACTCGAATATCAGTTCGTTGAAACCGTATCTCCAGTTTGATCAGGACCATCATGAAAGAATTGTTAAAAAATTAAGAAGAGATGATACCAACATAAATAATAGAAACCCCGCTAATAGTTGTGTCGAAACAAATCAAGCTCTCAGTAAAGATACAAAAATTGTCAATTATTATACCTGCAATTTATAATTGTTGTTACCTTCTGTTGAAGTTCGGAATGCTTTGAAACTAGCGAACAGAAGAGATTTTTCCCATGTCCAAAAAGTGCAGAAGTGGTATCGCATCCACTGAAAGCGTGGAGGAACATCAAGATATTGGTAAAGCTATATGGCAAAATGAATCTGCTGAGTAAAAAGCATCAGCTGCTTTACCTCTTACACACTTTTAGAAGATCACATTGTTTTTGTAAGGCGATGGTAATGCACTGAGAAGTACGAGAAGGTCTTTGTCCTCGCCAACTATGAATACAGTGTTGTATTCAGATACTAAATTCTCTTCTTCGAGTAATTAACTTAAAGAATAGAAGTTATTACTTTAAAGTTCTGTACTTTAAGTTAATAACTAAATTCTTTTCTTCAAGTAAATAACTTAAAGAATAGAAGTTATACGTTTAAAGCTCTGTATTTTAAGTTAATAACTAAATTCTCTTCTTCGAGTAAATAACTCAAAAAATAGAAATAGCAGTGTTGACGATTAATATATCTGCGTCTTCAACTGCCTGATTCACATGTATGGCAGCTTTTTTGAATTCTTTTTTGTGCATATCAATCAAGTGCCTCTTGTTGTTGTCATTGGTTAGAAATAGTTCTTGTGAACATTGCAATACGGTGGTTTGGTCAAAGATGATGTCAGGAGCAGAACGGGTAGCCATGCGTCGTTGGCAATTTTTGGTGCTTTTTTGATCAGCATCAGCAGGTAACCGTCAAAAATTACTGCTACTCTTGTGCTGTAGTGGACCTCCAAATAATTTTTGTAGTTGCATATTTTTATCGTGAGAGTTGTAATTTATAAGATGCGGGATAAAAAGTGGCTGAAATTTCCCAATTTTGAGAAATGTTGCAGATTTTTGTAAAGCTGTAACTCAGAAACTACTGGAGCTAGAAAACTGTTTTTAGTCTCAAATAGCATAAAATTTAATGTACTTTAAATACGAATTTCATATATTTTCTGTCGGACGCTTACTTTGACCGCTATATGGTAAAAACTAAAAAAAAATAAAAAAAATTTGCGGTTTTTTGAAAATGGCGGCGCGAGCGGCTAAAATTTTTGTTGGGAAATTACTGAAAATTGATCCAGGTATTAACCCGTACAACATATAAAAAACTTAGCTCTACCGGAATTAATGCATCTATTCGGATTTTTTGTTTCTAATTTGACTGGACTATTGTACCATATATTTTTTAGTTCTCACCTTGCTCTACAATATGGCCTAGATGGAATAGTCCATCGGATTTGCATCTGGCGAATATGAAAGCCATTGTGCGGACGAAATGAAGTGTGGAACATGGTTTTTTTAACCATTCTTGGTTCACACGAGCTTTATGAGACGGTGCCGAGTCTTGTTGGAACGTCCATGGTGTACGACCGAAACGAAATGTTTGCGTGCCCACGGCTTTAGCAGCTTCCAAATCATTTTCCCGATAATAAGTCGCATTGACTTTGACACCAGGCTCGATAGAAACGATTGGACACCGTCCATCGGCGGTCACAGCTGCCCATACCATTACTTGAGATGGAAAATTACTTCGGATGGCCGTTCGTAGGCTCCAATTTTCGTTAGTGCGTTCAGTTATATAAACACGATCATTTTGAGAGTTTATAAACTGCTCAATAGGGAAATTTTTCTCATCAGAGAACACAATGTTTGGAAATTCGCCACGTTCGTGCAAGTGTAGCAATTCCTTTGCTCTTTCGAGTCTAACTTTTTTTTGCTAACTTAAACACAAATGCTTATGGTAGCTTGTAAACAATATAAACAGCTGTCATTGGTATTAATTTGACATAGTTGACATAATCGCGTTAACAGTTCAATTGCCTAACCCTGTATATCCGCTGTTTCGTTGATGAAACTAGTATTTTGTTCTATCTCCATTTTTGTCTAAATTTGTTTATTTATTTTTGTAAACACCTGACCTTATTTAGTCAAACAAAAATGATTAATGTGTAAACACCCGACTAATAAATATGTTTTTAATAAACTGGATATATAAAGGTATCACATGAGGAATAAAATAGAACAATTTCAACATTCAAAGTACGTTTTCTCAGTTTCTAGTTTTGTGGACATAGAACAGTATAATTCCTGGCCGACGCAATGTATCTTGGAAATCTTGCAATGTTGTAAAATGCTTGACGAGTTTCCGCTACTTCTTCTTCGGACCTTTTAATATATTGTCGAACCAGAGAAGCAATAGCTTTGCTAACTCTATGTACAACCCTGGCTATTTTGTTGCTGCTAATACTTATTTATATCGTATAAATCCATGTTGCTAACTTTTAACAATAACTTTCGCATCTTTTTCTACAATTATTATAGGTAAAATACCGTTATGTAAAGTTACAAGGTGTATTATTATGTATGTTTATTCCGAATTACAAATTTATAAAAAAAAAAATTTACAGTTGACAGTTAACCTCGTATTAACCCAAGGAACTTCTCTGAGTTAAAGATACCAGCACTTAACCTAAGGTTTCCCATCAGACCAGCGATTATGAAACACTTTTTATAGGTTAAGTTATGGTTAGCACTAAATTACAGGTTAACCAGACATTGTGAAACCGGTCGTAATAGTTGCTTTAGTTTCGTCCACCGAAAATCACATGTGATGACGATATTTTTAAAATTTTGATTAGGTATAGTGGTTATTAAAAAGTAAATTTATTTTAATGTTATTATTTAAAGGATACAAAAATCTAAAATTCCATAATAATAGAACTTGGTTTTTTATTTGATTTTAAAGCCATTTTGAGTATAATAATTGTTATTGATAAATCTAGTTGCTTTAGTTTTGGCCACTGTTGTAGTATATTGCGTTGATTTTTAAATTTTCGTAAAAAGATTTAACTTTTTTGTTTTAATTTAGGTCAATTTCGTTCACCTCGAATAACAGAACATCCGTCTGATATTATCGTTGCCAAAAACGAACCTGTGACTTTAAACTGCAAAGCGGAAGGACGTCCTGAACCAACAATTGAATGGTTTAAAGACGGAGAATTAGTCCTCACTTCACCGATCGACAACAAATCTCATCGAGTACTTCTACCATCTGGTTCTTTATTTTTTCTTCGAACTATTAACAGTAAAAAGGAACACGATGGTGGGGTTTACTGGTGTGTAGCTAAAAATGTGGCTGGTTCAGCAGCAAGTCATAATGCTTCTTTACAAATTGCAGGTATATACGAGTATTATATTATAATTATTTTCACATTCTAAACCATATCATATAACTTATGTTATTTTTTTAATTATGTTTTTTTTTTACTAAATACAATAATTGTATTACATGTTTGAAAAATTAATAATTGAAAAATCTTACTATTTTTTATCGATAAACTAGGCAAATACATGAATTAGTTTGCTACACATAAGCCCTAGGTGTTTCGAATTTCAGATTCTCATCAGACAAAGCTGGAATAATATTATTAACGCCAACAGTATTCAATTCAATAAAAAAAATAAAAATTCAAAGTTATTTGACATTTCTTTAAAATAAAATTTTTAGCTAACTTTACCTAAGATTTTTTCAATTATTAACTTTTCTAACATATAATACAATAAAGTATTGTATTTATTAAAATATTTAAATATGTTAATAACTACGCCATAAGATAATTATGTAAATATAGATATAAATCTTTTTCTCCAAACGTCACGAAAGTCAGCTGTTTCATTATCAATTTTAAACACGAATGTCAAACTTTTCCTTAGCGACATACATAAAACCACGTGGCGTAAAGATTTTTTCGAAAGTAAACCCTCAGCGGCAGGAAAAAAAATAACTAGAAATGTGACATTATTTTAATAAAATTGAGTAATTTTGGTATCTACCTCTTCTAAAAATTATTTTAAGTTTATTTACCATTTCAAATATAAAATTTTAGAGCGTAATTTAAAAAAAAATAGATATAAACTTTGACTTTGACATTTAAATCCTTAAATATACCAACTTAAAATTTTATTTTTAACCAAATAAATAAACATTTTGATCTTTTAACCTAAAAATTTTAATGAATGTCACAATTGAAGTTGACAGTTGCGAATTCAATTTAAAAATTACCAACATAAATTGAAAATAGTTGGCAGATTAAATCAAAATGTCACCTTACTTTTGTTTATTTTTATTACAATTTGATTAATAATTGAAATATAATATAATATAATAATTGAAAAATAATTGGTTGGCCAATTAAAATTATCTACCTTTCGAATTTTTTGCGCGCGATCGATCTGAATTTTTGCATATGCTTTCCTACCAATAATTTACGGGGGTGTGTACTAAGCGAGGGGGGAGAAGTTTTTGCTCAGTTTTTTGATATCTAGCGCCGTTCTCGAGTTATTACTAATTCAAAAATTTTCATAGTAGGTATCGGCAGGAAGATTGAATTTTTTTGCGCGCGATCGATCTGAATTTTTGCATATGCCTTCCTACCGATAATTTACGTGGTTTTGTATTAAGCGAGGGGGAAGAATTTTTTGCTCAGTTTTTTTATATCTAGCGCCGTTCCCGAGTTATTGCTAATTTTGAAATATATTTTTGAATTTTGTTCGGTTGGAGAAAAAGTAACATGTTTTATTCGGATGGAAAGGTAACTTTTCCTGCCACGCAAGTTTTCCATTCGCTCGGCTCGTTCCACTCACCTCGCAAATGAAAAAACTCGCTTGGCAGGAAAAGTTAATCTTTCCATCCTAATAAAACAATATACTATTGCTTAATTTTTTTTTTTGACAATTTTTTTGCGTAGAAGGAAAGGTAATAGAATAATAACATTTGAGGTATAAGTATTGTCGTGAAATATAAAAAGGATCGTTTCTTCTTTTACTGCATAGTACGCGGTCAGTAATTTGTTTAATGTTTGCAAATAGGTATCAATATTTAAGAACAAATCTAAGACCTCTAATTATTACTTTTAACACCTTATTACACAATTATTTATTTGTTTATTATGTAAAGTATCTTCCTATAATACATCAGTGTTCGTTTGTGCTACGATTTCGTAAAATTAAAAGTGATAAAAAGTTTGTTACGCTCTGTATATTTTGATAAACTTACGAATTTCGTTTTCTGTGCTTGATTTTTGGTTTTCTGGGGTTGGCGAACTCTCTCCACTCTCCAGGTGTGCTGGACAAGGCGAGCACGTCGTAGATTTTAGCTGCTGAGATTTTTGTGAATATTTTCACTTTATTATAAAGTGAATTATTATAAAGTTATTATAAGAAGCTGATTGTATTATCGGAAAATTGGAGTTTTTGTTCTTAAAAAGTGGGATTGGATGATCATGATCCATCTAAAGAAGTTTTGGTCAGCACATGTTGGACGCGAAGAAACGTTATACCGCCATTTTGTACTTGAAGATTTTTTGATGAAATTTGTTTATTTTTACCTGCAATCCTTTAGTTCACGTTGTGCGAACATATCCGCTTTTACGAAGCCCGACAACGTTAATAAGTTCGATAAATATTTGAAGCCCAGCTCAGTTGAAAGGTCGAGATACCTTAATTAAGATCAACGGATCATTTTCGAGGCTTGGTCAGTAATCTACTTTTTTGAGGTAAGATAATCGAAAAAATTTCAAATTTTTCACCGTGTTCAGAAACGTCAAGATTTGCAAAAAATGAAAAAAAATTTCTGTGTCGGTCTGTCTGTCGGTCGGTCGTCAAATTTTGTCTCTCACTTTAATCCTAAACTTGGTATGGTAGTAGGGCTCACGGTAGAAAAGGTGAAAATATGGTTTTCGTCGCAATCTGTCAATCAGGAGTGCCACTGCAAGAAAATAACACAAGATTTTTTAAAACGATGTTGTCTTGCCATAGGTTATTTTAAAGACCTTGGAAAGCTTTATCTAGAATAGGTAAAATTAACTTTCTATCTGTTGTAACGTTACATTTGTCGTTACATAAAATTTCCATGTATTCAGAAATGAATAATTACGACGCACCTTGTACAAAGGTAATCAACCGAGCGCTCGCCCCTGATAAGAGGCTTTTTGATAAAATAGAACGAACGTGGTTAGACGTTTTAAACGAAAAAGAAGAAATATTTTTGTAAAATTTGAATATATTATATAATTTTGGATAGTATTGGATATTAGATTGGAATAGCGCCAAAGTAGCGATCATTTTGGAGTTTGGAAATAAAATTTGAATGCTGGTTGGTAGCAAATAGAACCATTAATAATTATTGAAAGTGGATAGCATTGCAAGGTCAGGAAGTAATCAGCCGATAAGAGGATTTTGTAGTTTACGATACCTAATTGGAATTGTTTTGAATATTTTCCCATACAATCTGTTGGGTTCAATTAGGAGGAAATCCGTATTCGTAGTGGTCCATCAGTGGAGGATTGGCTTTGGAGTTTTTTTTTTGAAACGTCGTTACCCTTTCAATTAAATTGTAACCTTGGTAACTGCTGCTGATAAAACCTTTTTTTAACATACAATTAGGTATTCTCTTTTCCGTGGGTCTGCTTGTGCTGAGTTGATCAGATTAGAGAGCTTGAGTTGGATAATTTGTATTTTGTGGATTGCTTGTGTGAATAGTATTTATCTGTTTTAGTAGTTTTAGCTCATTGACACAGATCCGGATCCAGAAAAGAGCTCTTGGAAGGAACCCGGACCCGATAACATCTTTGTTTCTCTGCTATTACTCAATAGCAGATCTAGAAGGAGTAAGACTGGGTAAGTGCTGTTCATTTGGTATATTTACAATCACTTTTTGTCTAACGTCACATCAAGCCTTGCACCAATCTATTTGATTAGCTTGGCAGGAGTGGGTGCTGTTGGAACTTGGAGTATCGGTTTCGTGTTTATTGACGACCATCAGTCAATCAGCAGCAGCATTATTATTTGCACGCCTTCAGCGTTCTCTGTTTGTGGACCTAGAGTCCAGCTATCTTGTATAGTTACTGTAAATCTGTGTGTGTTACGCAACCCGTTACCTATTTTCTCATCTTTAATACCGAATAAATCCCCTTCTTTCTATTTGTTGTGTTTTATTTCGATATTTGGCGCCCTTAGAGCATTTCCTTTCGAAGTTGATAGTATCGCCGACATCACATGTGAGAATCAACGTTTCGAAGCAACCATAACCGAACCTGCGAGTGGGGGACCTCCCTACCCTTAGCTCGAAGAACTGTGGGTTAAATCCCAATAGCTGGCCAACCGTATACAACATCAACGGTTACACAAGTGGCATCTTGAAAGCACGCGTTATAGGCTACACTGTCACCTGTCAAAAATTACAAGCTGTCAAAGTTTGAACTTCAAGAGTGAATAACTCATCAAGTACTGAAAGGATCTCAACCAAATTTTGTATGTAGTAACATTGATCTCCTAGGATTTGGCAGCATATAAAACTATTTGCTAAAAGTCAGGAATTCAACATAAGAAAAAAAAGATTACGATTTCTTGCAAAATCTTGACAAAAGACCTTGTTCCTCGATTTTCTTCGACATTTCTGCATCGATAGCAATCAAACTTTTTGTACTTATGTCTGGTGGGCTCTAGTGGTGAAAATAAAGTTTTGGCAGATAAATCTTTGCCAGGGCTACCACAATAAAATAAAAGACCCCGCACAAAGTATATGGAAATTGGGTTTCGGTTAAATTGGCTGATTTTTTTATATCTTGCAGTTCATATCATTCTGAACAAAAGTTGTCATGGGCACAAACAATTTCTATGCACCGTTTTCATTTGGAAAATTGTTAAATGTTTAGATCAATTCTATGGGATTTCCCTACTATCGACGCGAATTAATGTGCGATATAAAGTTTCTACGTAATCCAAAAGACTTTGTATTTTAAATTATTAATTAGCAATATATATATATATATATATATAAATCTCGTGTCGGCGGTCGACCGATTTTTATGAAATTTTTTGTGTATATTAGGTAAGCATGAGAATAGGTTTTAGTGCAAAAAATATTGTAAAATTCGCGAAAACGCGGAATCCACGAACGATTAACGGTAACGTTCCTTTGATTGGTCGACTTTTAGTCATATAATCCGGTAAAAAAGGTACACCGCATAGGTGTACCTGGACAGGTACAGGTAAATCCACCAAAAACAACACTCACCGAATTTTTCGAATTGTGTAATCGTGCAGATACTTGCGGCGCTTTTGCACGAACATTACTCTATTCCGAAGTACCACGGTATTTCACGTGGAATCAAACAAAAAAATGGATGCCCCGCAAAATATAAAACACTCCTCCGAAACGGCTCGACCGGTTTTTATGAAATTTTTTGTGTATATTAGGTAGGTATGTGAACAGGTTTTAGTGAAGAAAAAATTTTAAAATTCGCGAAAACGCGGAATCCACAAACGATTAACGGTAACGTTGCTCTGATTGGTCCGGTGAAAAAGGTACACGTACAGGGTGAACACATAGTTGGGTCTAAAATTTGGGCTGATAGATGGCGCGAAGGTAAAGAGAAGGGTTGCAGCTAAACGCATAAGAAAAAGGAAACGAGAGGAAGAATCACTTGTCAAAAAAAGATGAGTTATCGACATCACCGACGTCAGCTATATTATAGGCCAAGGTTGTGAAGACAGCCATTCGCCATTATAGCGAGTAGGCTATAATGGTCTTCACAACCGTGGTTTATATACGATTTTTTCCACTACTAGATTTATTGCCATTTTTTTAAAATTCTTATTAATAAAAAAAATTTCAAATTTAAAATATTTATTTCAAATGACAGTTTTGTTTTGTCGATTTGACAGTTGTTGACAAATTTAGTTTTCCAAAGTCGTTCACCGAGTTTTTACTGTTTTAAATAATGGATAGAAATCACCGAAGTTATTCAAAAGCATTGTTTTGCATTTATTCGTCTTAAAATACTGAAATTATTCAATAAACTTGTAATATTTTGGTTTCTGAAATTAATAAGAGGTGGCGTTAGCGCTCCTGTCATAATTAATTCGACTTTTTTTAGAAATGTTTAAAATGAAATTAATCAATTAAAAAACCGTTTTGAATAGTTTAAGTGTATTTAAATAGCATCTCTCGGTTATACAAAATCGTTTTTTAACAAAATTTTCCTTATAAATAGTCGCTAAACTGTAGAAAAATATCAATATGTTCATTATTTACCTGTGGTAAATAATGAAAAAATTATTTACTACTTGTCTAAAATGCATCACTTCACGTGCGACTTGACTAAGTTATAATGATAGCCTATATGACTAGTAGTGGAAAAAATTACTTTTTCATGAAAATGCACCTTTAATGAATTTGACAAATTTATTTATCGTTCGGGATTTCACGTCGGAACTCGGACGATTCAAATGCACTTGTGATGTGCGTTACAATAGAAATACAAAAAACAATTACCAGTTTACTTATTAATAAATTATTAATCTCAAAAATATTATATTTTCATCCAGTAACATTATCTACATAATATGAACAAATATTTTGGGGTTGCAAAACCGTGCATATTATTTGTAATAATGAAAGTGTTCGCCCAATGGAAGTCATAATTTGACATTAGGAATTACCAGCTACCTTCCGAAACTAAATTCACGTTTAAACTAATGTTACAAAACAGAACTAAATATGATTTTCAAGTTAGTACATTTATTTATTATATTAATTAAGTGTATTTTATTTTTATTTATTATTGTTGATTTGTTTGGAAATTTGGAATAAATAAATTGTCGTTCAGTAACAAACATTTATATACAATGAACAAAATGTTAAGTTTGAAATACCATTATTAGATCATCTAATGTAATGTACACCCCGTGGCCGATGGGATAGAATTGAGGACTCGCGTGCGTAAAATCAACGTTCGATTCCTGTCCTTTCCAAGTTTTTTTTTTTTTTAGAATCTTTGAAATATTCGAAGCCGTTGTATTATTCCAGGATTTGCTTTTGGAAGTTTTGTACCCTTTAAAAAAAATAACCCTTGAAAATAATTACTACCTACCAAAGAAAGAATTACTTGAAGCTTTTTTAATATAATCCGGGTAAAAAACCTCGCTGGATTAGCTCGGTTACTCATTTGACTATCGAAGATGTTGGGTCAATATCAAAAATAAACTTACAAGTAAAGACCGATGATTATTTTTGATTACCTAAAATTTTGTGCGAGAAAAGCCAAATTAAATTACAAAAAATTTGGTTTTATAATTTTGCAGGTTTAACTGTAAACCAAAGTGTAATTTTTAAACGTAAAGAAATATGTTTTCGAATAAAGTTATCTTAAGCTTTTGTCCTTTTTCTAGGATTCTAAGCAAAATAAATTTAAAAATTAAAAAAAAAATTCGAAAATTTTTCTGAAAAAAAAACCAAGGCAGATGCCTTCAGATGTATTTAAAATAATTGCATTCTCATTTTACGGCTTTGCTATTTAATATACGAAAAAAGTCAACCATATCAATATTATAGGAAATTGCCATGAGCTTACTTTAGTGATGGACACGAGACGAGACGAGGCGAGACTTGAACTGGTCTCGTCTGGTCTCGAAGGTGTCAAGTTGGATCTCGTCTCGAAGTCTCGTCTCGTCTCGAAAAGTCTCGTCTCGTTTGAGAAAGTCTCGTCTCGTCTCGAAAAGTCTCGTTGGTCTCGTCTGATTAAAATTGATTAAGGGCTAAACGAATTTTAACAATATAAACATATAGAAATTTTGAGATTTATTTTTATTTTCAGTTCAAGCCATTTTAAATCATTTTGGAATATAAATAAATAATAACGAACCCTAGGTGATACTAAAAACATTTATTAAAATAAAATTAAGAGTATTCCACACAGGCCCGTAGCCAGGATTTCATTTCAACAATGATTTTTATTATTACAAATTTTCAATTTTTTTAAATTATTTTTGTAAAATTAACTCATAAATTTATTATTTAATTTATTTTTATTTAAAACAAACATTAAAATTTGTCTTTTCTTTTAATTACATAAAAAAAGTTATTCGTTCTCTACATTTTTTTATAATTTAAACTGTAAGCGGCGGCGGCACCATAGCTGTCCAACTAGCGTATTCGCAAAATTATTATAAGGTCGGTATCAATATTTATATGCCTATGAATATTGAATATTCATGAGCGCTAGACCTTTTAGCCAAATAATTAGTACAAAAATTGTGGGAAATTCCATAAATAAATTATAAATAAAGTTTAAGCCTTATTCTTAACAGCTGTTATGTTTACCGTTACATGGTTTCTATATTACATCAATTCCATGGCTTCCAAGTAAAAAGGGATAAGTAGGGTCGACATATAAGCCGACAAGGTAAATAACAATAAATTAGGGAAAGTATAAATTTGGAAAAAAAATTTTTTCACTTTAAAACAAATCTATTTACCTTTTTATTTTCGAAATTCAAATTTACTTAAAATTTTTTTTTCTTTTGAAAATTTCGGGGGTGCACGTGCCCCCAGGTGCCCCTGATTACGGGCCCGATTCCACATAATCTTTATAAATAAATAATAAAATTAGTAATAATAAATAATTATGAAGAATTAGTATACAATTTTCGTTAGAGATTAGTTACCCAACTATTTCGGCATATTAAACTACGTGCTGATTCGTTGTTTAAACGATTTCGATGTTTTCTAATTGTTAGGGCTGCTTTAGAAAATAATCTTTCAAAAGGAACAGAAATTGCCGGTGTACTGCACAGATCTCGAACCATTTTTGGTAAAATTGGGAACTTCTGTTCATTTTCTTTCTCCCATGATGATTTAAATTAATTATTTCTTTATTTTTTAAATTTTTTTATGATAACGAAATTTTGAGGCCCTCCGCGGCTGAGTACTACGCGCACCGGTAAATCCTCTTCTAATAAAGAAGTAGGTATTTAGTTAAAATTAATATTTTTGTTAGTTTTTAGTAAAACAACGTCCCATTGTACAAAATTAAAAAAATAATGTCCCATTATTCGAGACGAGACGAGACTTTTTTTTATCAGTCTCGTCTCGTCTCGGACTTTTCATGGTCTCGTCTCGAGTCTCGTCTCGCTTTTAAAAAGTGGTCTCGTCTCGTGTCCATCACTAGCTTATTTACTTTATTTGATATCGAAAATCGGCTGATAAATAAGGTCGCTACGGCCGAATTAAAAATATTTCAAATTTTGACTTTCTTACGCCCGTAGAGCTTAAACTGTTGAAATTTTTGAAAATATTTTGAGACCATCGCGAGGTCCTTACGGATGGCTAAAATTTTGTTCCTTACGAATTTTTTCAAACACGATTTCTTACACCAACTAAGCGACAAAATGTCGAATGACGAAGAATTTCGTTTCAAATCCTTGCAATTTTTGCAAAAACCAAAAGTGTGAGCGTTAACAGTGAAAAGGTGGTTTTTTCGAAAAATGTCGAATCTGCTTTTCGATTTATTTTCACGTATATTATCGACGTGAAAATAAAAAAAATTGAATTTTTAAAATTTAAGAAAAATCGTTTGACACCAAAACGGATGCACGCCTCGAGAAGAACTTGGCGGTAATTGTCAATGGCCGAGAAAGATGCGCGCAGTTGACGATAACAATTTAACGTCTAAAATTTTAACTTAGGGTCGTATTCTCTAACTTTTAAGGGATCTTAACGGAGAGGATCTCTTAACTAATGACAAAACCTATTCTGTAATAATAAAAGATTCTTTAGTTAGATACCTCTCTTCAAGATCGATCTTTACCTGGCAGAGTGGTGAGGGATCTCTTCAGGTATAAGGATTTGCGCATTCTGTAACTCGAAGGGATCCATAATCAGCGTCAAAATACACCAAGTTGATCCCTTAACTGAGAGATGGCCAGTAGGTGTCATTAAGAAAATTGAAGGGTTATTTCTATTAGTGAATGTGAACTTGAATCTTGAAAAGTGAATTTATTTTCAAAATAAATATTCAATTAAATAATATTCTTGATAAATTACGCAAAAGGTATATTTTAAACGCATAATAATATACCTACGCAAAAATTATAGAAACGTTCTTATGTAACGATTTCCTAACATGTCTTTTTTTAAATTAAAAATTAATAAATTGATTATAATTATTTAGTAATGAATTACCACCCCACATTAATAACTAAAATTATTTATGCCTGCAGAATACTGCATAACATCAAGCAATTGTATAATCTGGAAGTAGTTATTGTTAAAAATTTGATAATTGTTGCAAAATAATAATTACTATAAATTGTAAAATTTTAGATGATGATTTGAAAGAAATTGAAGAAGAATTGAATAACGAAGAAATAAATAATAATTTATTAGGATTATTAGGAAGACGCGCTCGTAATAATATTATTCTTTTGTTTAATGAATTTTTATTTCAACTAACTATGGTTTTTGTTAAATAGCATGTGAAAATATTTAACAAATTATTATTATTTACATGTTAGGTAAATTTATAAATTATTCAACTAATTTGCATATTGTTATCCTAAAAACAATAGTTTTTTCAATTATTAATTTTTAAAAATTTTGTTAAATATTTTAAATTACCGTAATTTAAATTTTGACTATAAAACTTAATTTATTTTGTTAAACAAATTTTTATTTTAAAATTTTGTTCAATTATAAATTGTCGTTTATTGTTTCTTGACGTTAAACGTCAATTATTTTATAGGTTATTTTTTTAAATCAACCAATGAGAACACATTACTCTTATACACCACGTGTACTATTACGATTAAAAACATTAGCCTCGTCATTAGTTAACGACAACTGCCAGGTACAAAAATTTACCTGAAGGATGAATTAGAGAATGGGTTTTTTAATGGATCCCTTCAAGTACCCTGTCCTTAACTAAGAGATCCTTAACTAAGGGATAATTTAGTGAATACGACCCTTAGTCCTTCTTCGTGAGTGTGGGACCGAAATAAAGCTAAAATGTGTGTATATTTTTTGACCCTTTCAGTCACCAATTATCAATTAACTATAAGGTGCCCAAAAGGGTTAAATTTAATTATTTTTTATTTTTTAGTACGTCATAAAAGCGTGTTTTTTGTTTTTTTAAAACTATAATATTTTATTTATACTTTTCAGTCTTAAACAAAGTCTGATAAATCATAAATCTTAAGTAGTTAAGTAGATTATCCGATTATCTAATTAAATCACACATAAGTTTTGTAGTCTAAACTAAAAGTGTAAGATTTTACATTTCGCAGGTAGTTACAAGTGAAGCTAAAAATGTGTTTTTGAATAGAACCATAAAAATTTAATTTTTTTACTTTTTTTTCAGAAAATTTGAAATTTTTTTTTTGCTAAGTGTATTGTCATCGGGGACGAATCTATGTGGAAAATTTCAGCTCAATCGGAAAACTGAAAGTGGGTCAAATTAAGTTTCCAAGATTTTCTTACATAGTTAGTTAGTTAGTTACAAGTGAACCTAATAATAAAAGCGTTTTAAAAGTGGTCAAAGTGGTCAGACCGCATTTTTGTGGAACGCTGCGAGTCAGCGCACTATATAAGTTGTCACCGGAACGATGCCAATACAAAAGCTTAGTAAAGACTGAAAATTATCTAAAGTGTGACAAATTTGGTTCAGATTTTTATTAATTGTAGGCAGACGGAAGAAGCTAGAGGATTCAAAATTTTTCCACATACATTTGGGACAGAGAGGGACATAATTGTAAAATTTCGTCAAGATCGGTGCAGTTTTTGAGGATGGAAGGTTTCATAGCAAGTGTCGATTGTTAAAAAAAAATTGAAAATGCATAAAAGGAGGTGGCAATTTCAATGTAAATCAGTATTGTTTTGGTAGTTGACTAGGAAATATGTGCGTGTCTTAACCAAACTTTTGATTTTTAACCAAAACCGGTCCTGGAGATTTTACTAAACAAATTATAAGTTATTCTTGAAAAGTTAGTCAACCTAAAAAGTAAACGTTAAAAGTTTTTTTGAACAATTTTAAATCGAAGTGACCCTCTTGTAATTTATTTGTGAAAGTGAAATTGAACATTTGATATTAATAAAATTTGAAAATTTTAAAAAACAAATTAAATGAACTGTGATACATACTGCAGCCCTGAAGAAGATACTGGAAGTGTCTTCGTGCATCGTCACAGCCGGAAGTTTATATCGCCTGTTTATACCAAACCCTTGCAAAGTAAAATTATATTTATTTGGCCAAATTTAACACAGATCTGTTTATATTCTATAAGCTTGTTGTATACCTTAAAACATAAAACGCAATTACAAACATATTCATGCAAATTTTTCATTATCTTTGTAAATATTTCAAACTTACTTGTAATAGCTCTAATACAATTTGGTTCTTATCAAGTCTTTATATTTTGTGTGTAAAGTTTAACTAAATATTTACCGTCATCATTTTAAAGATAGTTACTTGCTCAGTACAAGTCGTTTGTGTGACTCATGCGTCGTACGCAGTTAGTAAGTACGATTCACATAATAAGTCCGGTCAACACTCAGCGTTTCATCGCATATAAATTTGACACCCAACTCGAAATATCATCGCATATAAATTGGGCACCCAACGTCGAGGCTCAGCATTTCATCGCAATACACAAAAAAATTCATAAAAATCGGTCGAGCCGTTTCGGGCATTCATTTTTTTGTTTGATTCCACGTGAAATACCGTGGTACTTCGGAATAGAGTAGTGTTCGTGCAAAGGCGCCGCAAGTATCCGCACGATTACACAATTCGAAAAATTCTGTAAGTGTTGTTTTTCGTGGATTTACCTGTACCTGTCCAGGTACACCTATACGGTGTACCTTTTTCACCTGTTCCGGTACCGGAACGTTACCGTTAATCGTTCGTGGATTCCGCGTTTTCGCCAATTTTACAATTTTTTTTTGCACTAAAACCTATTCTCATACCTACCTAATAAACACAAAAAATTTCATAAAAATCGGTCGTACCGTTTCGGAGGAATTCGGTAACAAACATCGTGACACGAGATTTTTATATATATATTGTCGTGTTCAAAAAAATAATTAAATAGGGGTTGATAATAATAATTGGTTAATTTTTGTATATAAATTTTGTGTTGTAAAAAAAATTTTAATCATCCTGTATATTTTAAATTGTTGAGAATGTTAAGTTGGTAGTGTTTTAGTTTAAGTTTGTAAATTGTAAAATGTGATGATAAGCTTTTTGATGGCCGATAGCCAAGACAGCGGACGTGAGTTCGTCCGCTCCGATTTAATTTAAATAAAGTTTTTTGATTTTAAGTTTTAAAAAGTGTTTTATTTAGTTAAAATTAGAAAACTAACAATTTTACAAAATTACACCGCCTTTAAATGGTGCAGAAACGAGGAATTCTGCAATTACACCGCAATATATAGATTACAAGTATGCTAATTGAATTTTATTAACGAAAGTGCTTAGTGTAATTTTATGTAAATGAAATTTGAAATTAAAACGTATGAAAAATATAAAATCTTGACAGAAATAAAAGTTTATCATTTACCCCTATTGAAAACTCGTTGAAACGTCTATGATGTAAGAAATCTTCCCGGTATGCAACATACGACGATGATCAGTTTAGTTGCTGAAAAGCAGTCGGCTCGGTCACGTTATTACGATTGGCGGCCTCCACTTGATAATTTAATATTGGTTTTGTTAAATGTGCGTTATCTAAAAAATAAATCGTTTAAAAGAAAACAAGTAAACCAGAAACACTTCGGATGATTGACATTCCAGCAAAAGCAACAAACGCATTCGTGAGCTCAAAACAATTGTCGACAATTTGAATGCATTTGGGATATTGTATATGACAATTTCGGATATACTATAGGCAAACATGACATTTTCTGAATAAGATGATCATTCTCCTTTTTTTTTAGATTTTTCTGATAGTAAATTTAAAATTACATTCTTCGTAACTTCTATGAATGATGTGTGGCGGAGTAAATCTATTTTGTTTTCATCATTACTATCCATAGTTTTGATAAATTTTATTATCTTTATAAATTCACGTTTTTACTTTTTACACAATATTTATTGATAAAACAAAATGGAACGCAAAATTTCCTTAGGAACGAAACGGTGTAACAAGGCTAATGTGATAGAAATCGAAATAATTTACTACAGAGATTGAATGAAAATCTTTATCTAATTTTTGATCATTTTTGAAGAAGCGGGTGAAGAAAAAATAGTATGCATGCTTCAAGCGTAAAGGGCCTTTCGTGCTCGGAGACGATTGCAGCGCTCGCCTGCGACTCGCGTTTCAAATTACGCCTCCGAGCATAAAAGGCTCACTTTCCGCTTTAAATATACAATATACTATTTAATTTTTTTTCGATTACCTCACCTACAAAAAAAAATTTTTTTGATTGGAAATAAAAATATATAAAATATATAAAACAAGCGATTGCTGTCACAATGAAAAATGCCAAAGCCCCAGGTCAAGATAAAATAATAGCTAAAATGATGAAGAATGCTGGGCCGGAAGGAATAACATTCTTTTGGAAAATATGTAACAAAACTTGGAAAGAGGAAGAGGTACCGGAAAATTGGAGAATAGGGCTTATACTATTACCTATACATAAGAAAGTAGATAGAAAGGACTGTAACAACTATAGAGGTATAACACTACTAAGTACAAAGATAATAATAATTCTCGCAAATTGTGCATGAATTAAACTAAAATCAATTAACACAATTAAGGTAAAGAGCGATAGACACGTGTACTGCTTCTTCACCTTCCTAGCCATGACACGTGGTTCTGACTTGTTAGTTGTCATCAGTATCGCATACTTGTTGTAGTCACTTAATTGTGTGCACAATTTTGTGGACGATGTTTTTACGTCACTACAAAAAACCAAGATTTTTGGACCAGTAGCCGTAAAGTGCACACAATTAAGTGATTACAACAAGTATGCGATACTAATGACGACTAACAAGTCAGAAACACATGTCATGGTGTGATGGCTAGGAAAGTCGAAGAAGCAGTACTTGTGTCTATCGCTCTTTACTTTAATTGTTTTAATTTATTTTAGACTACTAAGTACAGCTGTGAAAGTATATGAAAAGATACTAGAAAAAAGACTAAGAGTATATGTGGAACCTACCCTAGGAGAGGCACAAAGTGGATTTAGAAAAGGTAGAAGTGTACAAGATCCATGCATGTATTCAGTCTAAAACAGATCATACAGAAGACATTGAAAAATGGGACAAGTACGTATTTTGCATTCATAGATTTGGAGAAGGCTTTCGATCGTATACAAAAGCATAGAGTATGGAGCACACTTTAGGTTGTTAAGAAGGAAAATGAAAATAATGAGAAGTTCTTGAAATTTTTACAGTACATTATTTGCGTAATAAAAAAAATTCTGGCAAAGTTTGAACTTAATCTTGTTCTTAGTTATCGAGATAAAAAATGTTAAAGTTCACATTAATTTAAAGGTCATTAAATCGACAATCAGAAATGCCAGCATTTCCAAAAATTGCCCAAATATTTATGAAAGTCTTATAAATAAGTATACCAAATTTCAAAAAAGTCATGGTTTTAGTTTCTGAGAAAATTAAATTATTATTCTAAAAAGTAGTTCAAAAGCTATCAAGATTTTCGATAAATATACATTAAAAACAAAAATATTGGTGGGAAAATGAATTGGTTACGAAATCAGATGTTGCCATGATTTACTCAATCTTAATAAAATTTTTTGAAAAAGTATCTAACCAAGCAAAAAAAATTTTTAATTTTAATTTATTTTGGAATCAAGTTAGGTAGAATTTTGCTATTATTTTTGTAATGTCAAATAATTTTGAATTTTTATATTTTTTCTATCATATTGAATTGAATACTGTACGCGTTAATTATATTTTCTAGGTTTGCCTGATGAGAATCAGAAATTCGAAACAACTAGGGCCCATTTGTCGCAGACTATTTCACATAATTTGCATATTTTTTCGTATCAATGAACAGTAAGCACTTTCAATCATAAATATATTTTTTTACAATTTTAAACGTATAGGATTGCGAAATCCATACAATAAGATTTAAATGTATCTTGTAGCTCGTTATTGATAATCATATTTATTGTATTTTCAAGAGCTAATAATTTTAATTAATATAACTCCTATATACTCTATAAACTTTGATCCGTTGATCCACCGATCCGTTGATACGCTACGGCTAATCGTGTCTACGGCTAATTAGATGACCGAATAATCGACGCAATGAATAACGAATATTACGTAATGAATTCAAAGTGAAAAAATAATTTGTCATACGTTATTCTTTTTATTGGAAAGCTTTTGGGTATACAATATTTAAACTATTTGCTTCCCCTCTCTTACTCCCGTATTTTGCGTCAATGTATCATCTGATCAACGTATCGACGGATAATTATATAATACTAGCTGACCCGGCAGACGTTGTCCTGCCCAAATTTATTTAATTTTTTTTACAACTTTATTATTCAAGTGCTTTAGGGTATACAATATTTTGTATTTTCCCGTCTTCAGCAAAAACAAATAAATTTTGTGGCTGTCCGACTCGTGAGCATCCAACATACAACTGTCCATGTGAAAAACATGGATTTTCTAGGTTCAATCCGCATACTTGCAGTGATTGACCCTGTGCCTTGTTGACGGTCATCGAGAATGCAAGTCGAATGGGGAATTGCAGTCGCTTGAAATCAAAAGGCATGTCTGTGGGAATAATGGGAATGCGTGGAATGAGCACATCTTCTCCATTTGACTTTCCGTTAAGAATAGTAGCTTCGATGACATTCGGCATCAGTTTTTTTACAGCGAGTCTTGTTCCATTACACAATCGGGGTGGATTAATGTTCCGCAAAAGAATAATTGGCACTCCGATTTTAAGTGACAATTTGTGCGGTGGCACACCAGGAAGATCCAACGAATTTAAAAACTCGATTGGATAGTTTACAATTTCGTCCGCGTTCATGACGCTGTCAATCGATTTGTAGGTAACAGAATCGCCTGTAATTTTTTTTTGAATTGCATGGTTGATTGCATTGACGTCCTTGTTTTTTGGTGCTAAAATAGCACGTTCGCAAAGCCATTTATGATTTTTATAATTGGTGACAATTTGCGGAAAAACTTTGTGAATAAGCTGTTCGATGGATGGCACAATGACGCAAAAGTTTAACAGAAATGAAATGCATTTTGTGGTAGCATCAACTGGTACTTTTCCTTCGCCAATGTTCAATAGCTGGTTTGAGAATGTATCCGCCGACGCATCGTGCTGCAAATGTAGGCGCATATTGGTTTTTAATGTGAGTTTTTGCACATGTTTCCAAAGATGCGATGCTTTGAGGCAAGCATTGAGCTCATCAGCTGGTGTTGATTTAGGAATAACTGGAAGAGTTTGTCGTAAGTCGCCAGATAACAGAATTAGAGCGCCTCCGAACGGTTGTGCATTTGATCGTAAATCTTTAAGAGTTCGATCAAGTGCTTCAAGCGATTTCTTATGAGCCATGGTGCATTCGTCCCAGATAATGATCTTACAAATCCGCAGAACTTTAGCCATACCAGATCCTTTCGAAATGTTACATATTGGAGCTTCCGAGAAATTCATATCCAATGGTAATTTGAGCGCCGAATGCGCAGTTCTTCCACCATCTAATAATGTAGCCGCAATACCTGATGAAGCAAGAGCCAAAGCAAAAGAGAAGGAGAGTTGTAAGTTGGAACCTGATTGGTTAAATCTTTTAATAAAATAATACACAAATATATCATAAATGTTAAGTGAGTAATTATTGTGATTTAATATAACATAAACAAAAGGTTTAGAAAATTAGTTATATGGACATTATTCGTGCATATGGATCAGGGTATCAAATCACTTAACATTTATGATATATTTGTGTATTATTTTATTAAAAGATTTAACCAATCAGGTTCCAACTTACAACTCTCCTTCTCTCACCCCTTCGGCTTCCTTGGGAGGCATATTCTAATTTCGAATATTTATAACGACTAATTTCTAAGAAAAAGTAAAACGAATCTTGCCTAACTTTGATTGTTTTCTCGATTTACGATTGCTACTCGCTGTTGCTTCACTTGAACTTGTGTTTGTCTTGTTGACTGATTCCTTTTTGTTTATATAATAAACTATTTAGGAATAGTCTGTTGGTAATAGTCTCCACCTGAGATACAGGGATTATCCCTTCTTTAGGATTTTCTTCCTCCAGGGGAGTCTCGGCCTCCTCAGGGGGGGGGGGCGATTTTTTTTCTGGCCGGTTTCTTTTTGTTTTGTCCCCTGGTTGGTCGGATCCTCTTGGGTATTTGATGATATGATATTACCAGGTTGGCTTGGCTGACTTCTACTGAAGTTGAGTGAGTAGAGACGTTGGCTTGGCTGACCGGGGTCGTGGCTGGTCGTGGCGATAATGATCTTACAAATCCGCAGAACTTTAGCCATACCAGATCCTTTCGAAATGTTACATATTGGAGCTTCCGAGAAATTCATATCCAATGGTAATTTGAGCGCCGAATGCGCAGTTCTTCCACCATCTAATAATGTAGCCGCAATACCTGATGAAGCAAGAGCCAAAGCAATTCCAAATTGAGATCGAATGTGAGCCAATAGTAAACTGATAACAAACGTTTTTCCAGTGCCTCCAGGCGCATCAAGAAAAAACAGACCACCTCTGCCATTCGACACAGCATTTGTAAGTGTATCGTAGGCCAATCTTTGTTCTGCAAACAAAAGTTGTTCGTTTGCTTCAACAACTGCACGCAAATCATTAGTATTGTACTGCCGTTCTCTTACTAAATCGCGATCAGAAAGATCCAATAATACTGAACGTTGTGGCGCAATCATGCCAAGTTGAATGAGTGCTTTGTTGTTGATGGTTAAGCATACGTCTTCTATTTCGATCAGAGCTTGATTAAAAATATTGTCCGAAAACACAATGGAATTGTCATTACTGACGGTACGAACACGATGTAAAATGTCTTCGCTCAAATCTTCTCTGAATTTTTCCCACAAATCTTTCGGATTGGATGGCGAACATGTGGTCAAAATGATGGCGAATAATGTTCGAATTTTTCGCGGATGACAGTTGGCACATGCATCCGTCAATGTTGTTTCCCAGTGTTGGTCGCTTTCGAGCAAATGAAGCTTTTGGCAAGCTTCTCTGTACGTTTGGCATTCTACGCCATCGACCGTTCTCAAATTTGAAAAATCTGATGTGGACACCACATAACTTCCTTGTAATTTTTATAATAATTGGACAGGAATCTCGTTAATCTATTCATGCGCGTCATTAATTACAACTTTTGGGACGGACAATCGCAACCAAAAATAGGAGGTGCACAACTAGATGCTATAAGTGTCTCACATCCAAAATTTCAACTTTCTACGACCTACCGTATTTGAGTTATGCGACATACAGACGTCCGTACATACGTACGTACGTACGTACGTACAGACGTCACAACGAAAATAGTCAAAATGGATTCAGGGAAGGTCAAAACGGATATTTCCGTCAAAATCTGGAAATCGAAAAAAATCGGTATCACAATACTTCCTTGGTTTACAAGGAAGTAAAAAGACGTAGGGCCTATGACATTAACTAACAGCATTCTCAAATAGTAACACTCGGCATTATTTGGATGTACTGTATAAATACGGCCCAATGCGTCTGACGAATACAGATCTCGATAGCCTTCAATACGCATGCCTTGCTTACGTCGTTGGAATTTCTTAGATGCAGCATTCCATGTATAGTACTTCGGAACATCTGCGTACAATAATGTTTTGGCAAATACATCTTCTTCACAAAGCGCAAAAAATGCTGTGAGTGTTGTGTGCGCTGGTCCAGCAACAACGTTTCGTGCAGTGTCTGCCGTGAAATAGACTCTTTGTCCATTTTCAAGATGAACACTGAGATGAACAACAGTGGGATAGCGACTGTGAATTTGAAAACTTAGAATACGCCAAACAGCTTCGTTACTGCTAATATATCGACCTGTTTGAAATTGACTAACATCATCGTTGCGCGCATCATGTCCATCAATGCTCAGTAATGCCATATCGCTGCCTTTGTTGACGTATTTGCAGATATACTTAATGGATTTGACGGAATGACAATATTCAACGTTGATATGAGCTTTGAACGTTTTCGATAATAAAAGAGAATATGGTACAATCCATCTGTTGTCGATTTGAACGTCATCATTTCTCATTCTGATTGTTGTTGTATGACCTCCATCTTCTGGTTTTCGGCGTCTGTATTGAGGATATCCGTCATCACCAGTGCGTGTTTCATGAAGTAAGTTTCTGGGAAACTTTTTCGTGCATTTGTTTTCTTTCATGCAAGGAGATTGTGGATTCATTGCTCCACATGGTCCATGCACCATGTTTTTCGTTACAATATGGAACAGTAGTGGATCTTCTTCGGGATTAGGAATTTCTGCAGAAATGATATCATCAATTTGAGGTGCGTGTATTTTCGTTTTGAGCCAAATGAGAATGTGAGCATGTGGAAGTCCTCTCTTCTGCCATTCAATCGCATACATCCAGCAGCGAGTTTCACCATAAATGTGATACTTCACAATTAAGTCCATCAATTTAGTTAGTTTTTGCTTGAATATTCGTGCAGTCAAATCGTGTCGATCCGATGGTAGCTGACCGGGCAATAGAAGATCCTGTATCTCATCCCATGCTGGATTGCACGTAAATGTAACGAATAAGTCGGGGCGGCCATATGAACGCACATATGTCATGGCATCCTGTGCATATTCATGCATATGCCGTGGGCTGCCATTGAACGTTGCTGGAAGTATGACCATTTTGCCAAGGTCTGAAACATTTCCATCGTTTACAATTGCATCGCGCAAATAAATGTATTCTTCTGAACGCAACGATTTTTGATTTAAGCGAATGAATAACAAACGTTCGGATTCAATTTTGGCATACATGTCTACCATATATTGATGGAATAGTTGACGGCATTGCAGAATATGATCTGTTCCATTCTGAGGTATCATTATTTGGTAAATTTTGCAATATCTCTGTCAAAGATTGTGTAAGAACATTGGTGTATTCTAATTTAACTTGCCAATCTTCATATTTAGCAAATGACATAGCCTTCGCTAAAGTTTCTTGTATAACCATTCGAAATTGTGGTGACGACATTTTCTGATTTCTAAAAAAAGGTAGTAAAATGATTCTTGCCTGGCCTTGATTGTTTTCTTTGCTGTTTTCTCGATTTACGATTGCTACTCACTGTCGTTTCACTTGAACTTGTGTTTGTCTTGTTGACTGATTCCTTTTTGTTTATATAAAAACTATTTAGGAATAGTCTGTTGGTAATAGTCTGCACCTGAGGTACAGGGATTATCCCTTCTTTAGGATTTTCTTCCTCCAGGGGGGTCTCGGCCTCCTCGGGGGGGGGGGCGAATTTTTTTCTGGCCGGTTTCTTTTTGTTTTGTCCCCTGGTTGGTCGGATCCTCTTGGGTATTTTCTTCCGTTACCAGGTTGGTTTTGTCCCCTGGTTGGTCGGATCCTTTTGGGTATTTTCTTTCGTTACCAGGTTGGCTTGGCTGACTTCATTGGCGGGAATTGAGTTTTGTAGAACACGTGGATTCGGATCCAAACTCGATTTCGTTTTCACGGTTTCGAATTTGAATTCGAATCTGTTTGGCCAGGGTAGACCACCCCTGATCGCGGGTAGTTTGCCCTGTCCGGCGTACAATAATGTACTTACCCTTTATTAATATCGCACTTGCGATGTTACACCACCACGTGTTTACTCCACCGCTGTCAAACTCCGAACTCGAACAACTCAAATCAACTGTGAACATACGAACAAACATACGGACATTCATTTTTATATCTAAGGAGATGAAAGGATTAACGACCCTGTATAAAATAATCCGATGACGTCATTGGTCGTCACCTTGAAGGTCGGATTTTTACGCGAAAATGAATGCTAATGCATACTATACTATGCCTATAACCTTCCCGCAAGTGTTAGCAATAAGTTGGCCAAGTTTCATCGCAATCGGATCAACGGTACGGCAGTGCATAACATACGAACAAACAAACATTCATTTTTAAATATAAGATATTATATTATAATGAAATATAAAACGGCTTATAATAAAAATAAAGCCCAAATAATTTAATCTATCAAAAAAGTAGATGTATAGAAGCCTAATAACTGTCGCAAAAGCGAGTTCCACCTTGTTTTTAAAATAATGTCACATTTCTAGTTATTTTTTGCCTGCCGCCGAAGGTTAACTTTCGAAAAAAACTTTACGCCACGTGGTTTTATGTACATATGTCGCTAAGGAAAAGTTTGACTTTCGTGTTTAAAATCGATAATGAAACAGCTGACTTTAGTGACGTGTGGAGAAAAAAGAATATTTTCAAAAATTGGATATTTACACGATTATTGATTAATACTTTTTCAATATATTATTATAGAGAAGAATTTAATAAAAAAATAAAATTTAAAGAAAAGGAAAAAAATTATTTTTTTAATTTACAAATTTTTTTTTTGAGTTTTCGTGTACCGATTTTAACCAAAATCTAATCAGTTGTAAGTCTCAATATATATATATGTGCTAAATACGAAATTTTGTTAAAAAATTTCTATTACTTTTTGAGGTAGAGCGCACACAAAATTTGACCACATACACACACATACATACAGACATTTCTTGGAAATGATGATTTTCCGCTTCTGGGACCCCAATGCGCTTAAATTCATCAAAATCTCAATTTTACTTCAGCACGATAACAATACTTTTTCATACTTATGATAATAGCTATTTATTATACAAGTGTTTTATAAGGCAAATCAGTTACGTAAGAAATGTTTAGCCACGAGAGCTTGCTCGAGTGGCTAATTTTCTTGAGTAACTTATTTGCTGTTAAGACACGTGCGTAATACAAAGGTTTTCCCAACACTTCCATCTGTAACAGTTCTTAAAACATCATCAATTACCTAAAAATGTTATAGCTACAAAGCTGAGTAGTCTATGATTTCGTTGCCATGTTTGCGACAAATTGTTTGTTTATTTGTAAAGCATTTTGGAAAAAAGCTGCTTCGGAATTTGTAATATTGATCGAAATGGAAAGAAAAAGGTATCTTCCTGAAAAAATTACTGAAGATGTTTGCTACCCAAGAAATCCAGAGATGCTTATTACAAGGAATTAAATGTGCGTGAAGTTAGCCCCGCCAGTTTTGAAAATTTAAAAACTGAATATTGTGCCGGATGTGTGCTACGATGTGCCGTATTTTTTTTTTTTTTACTTTTTTTTTGTTGATTTTATAGAGATTGCTTATTTTGGGGTAGAAGTTAGCCCCGCCATTTTCGATGATTCTAAAAATCAAAATTGTATTGGATTGTACTTGACTTGTGCCGTTGTGTGCCGTAAATTATAAAATTTTATTTTGATAAATAAAATTTTTTTGGGCCAAAAACTATTTTATCGATAGAAGTTAGCCCCGCCATTTTCGATAATTCTAAAAATTAAAATTGTATTGGATTCTATTCGACTTGTGCCGTTTTGTGCCGTTAATCATAAAATTTTATTTTGACAAATAAAATTTTTTTGGGCCAAAAACTGTTTTATCGGTAGAAGTTAGCCTCGCCATTTTTGATAATTCTAAAAATTTAAATTGTATTGTATTCTACTTGACTTGTGCCGTTGTGTGGCGTTGTTTCTTCTTCCAATGCAATATGATTTTTGCAAGTTTCATACAAACCAACGGCCCATGTAAAAATATTTGTTTTTGATAAATCAACGCCATCATCAGCTTCACCAACTTCATCAACTTTATCAACTTCTCCAACTTCATCATTTATATTGATTTCCGGATCTTTCATATTTATACCCCTAACTGCCATTGTTAAAAAAGATCGAGCGTTATCGGTAGAACTTCCAGGACCTTCGTTACTATTTAACGCCATGTTAAAAATAGCTCTAGCATGTTTCTCGATTCCTTCTAGAGTTGTCTGATTTCTTAAAACGGCGATACTATTAATGTAGAATATTTTAACTCTCGAGGGGTGTTCATGCCAGAATTTCCATTTTGCTATCATGTTGGTGAAGTGGCAAATATCCAAACGTACAAAACATCGTGGAGTTTCAAAGTTTCTATTTTGAATTAAATTAAAACATAAAGACAGATAATCAGCCAGAGAATATTGTTTTGCAAATGCTCTTACTACTGCGCCCATTAATGCACGGTCAAAATCTGTTATTACTTCTTTAGGAAAAGGAAAAGTAGACTTGTGGAAGGACCCTATTCGTAGAAATTCCATTAACCACATAGTAATGAAATTTGTATTCTGAGCTGATGAAATCATTTGAAACACAGGACCAGTTTTTTCTCCAATCTTCGCTACGGCTTGATATTAATAAATATGCGAACTGCGTTCTCAATTTGGTAATTTCACAGAGTTCATCAATGACCCAGTTGCATCAATGTATAATACTTCATGATATTTCTGATAAATTGCAATTTGTTGATTAGTCCAATAATGAGCATATAAAGGATCTAATCCTATATTTCTAATAGCTCCCTCAATTTGTGGACTGTACTTTAATAAATGTAAGCTTTCATATATATTACTCTTTAAACCCATTACTTTCTGTTGGCGTTCTTGTTTCGCTTTTCTTAAAGTGTTTAAAGAAAACAAATGAGGTGGCTCTGGGTCGTACATATCAGCAAGTTCATTCATTTTTGTACGTCTCCATACCACAGGTAGAGTTTTACCTTCAATCATTTCTTTTGCCACTTCAATTCTTTTCGCTCCTTTCAATTGACGTTTTTTCTTGTGCAAAAATAATGCATCGTAATTCATAACAGAACATTCCATATACACAGGATCGATATCGTTGGTTGGTTCATTTATTACATTTCCCATAAACTGAGCATCACATTCAGGACAAAAACCAGGAACGGTAACTGCGTATCCGGAGACGGACGTCGTTGATCTTTTAAATGCTATAGGACATTGGATTTTGGTGGTCTTAAAAATCATATCAAAAAGCAAATTAGTCCATGATTTTCGAGTTAGAGTACCTACAGTTCGAGAACGATATTTGAAATTATACTGTACATCTTCAATTTTGATGTCTTCCCAAATGGATCTAATGTCGATCGTAAACTTAATAACATCTTCGTTATTATCAGATTCGGATAAGATCGGTTCATATTTGAGTGGAGGATTATAAAGGATATCATATAACTTTAAGAGATCGGTATGCATATTATAGCGGTTCAATTTTAAAATAGTGTATATATTTTTTGGTAACAAACGGTTTGTTTCATCCATAGCGTTAGATAATTCAATGAATACCTGAGAAGACGGCACTGTTACCGAACCATCATCAAGCATAACAGCTCTATACTTTCTCAATTTTAATAATTCTCGCAATTGTCGTATGGAAGATCGTTCACTCATTTTTAACTATTCGTATTTATTTCGCGTTGTAAATTTTGTTGTTTATTGAATTGCAATTTTTTACTTATATAGTTTATTATTATTAAAATATAAGCGGATTAAAGGATTAAATAATATTCAAAGACATTAAAAATTACCATTGCATAAAAGGGACTATATACAGGGTGTCGAGCGGGGCGGGGCTAAGTCCTATCGATAAAACAGTTTTTGGCCCAAAAAAGTTTTATTTGTCAAAATAATGAAAAAAATAATTTTATGATTAATGGCACAAAACGGCACAAGTCGAATAGAATCCAATACAATTTTAATTTTTAGAATTATCGAAAATGGCGAGGCTAACTTCTATCGATAAAATAGTTTTTGGCCCAAAAAAATTTTATTTATCAAAATAAAATTTTATAATTTACGGCACACAACGGCACAAGTCAAGTACAATCCAATACAATTTTAATTTTTAGAATCATCGAAAATGGCGGGGCTAACTTCTACCCCAAAATAAGCAATCTCTATAAAATCAACAAGAAAAAAGTAAAAAAAAAAAAAATACGGCGCAACGTAGCACACATCGGGCACAACCCGGCACAATATTCAGTTTTTAAATTTTCGAAAATGGCGGGGCTAACTTCACGCACATAGGAATTAAACGGTTTCAATAACTGGAACTGGAAAATAATGGTTTTGGGGTAAGTGAAGACATACTGTTGGGTTACTTCTTTAACCTCAATAAAAGAGTTGCGGCCTCTTCAATGTGGACTAAATATAGCATGTTAAGATCGACATTAAAGCTTCAAGAAAATACAGATATTTCAAAATATGGCAGGTTAATCGCTTTTTTGAAGAACAAATCAAAAAATTACAAGTCTAAAAAACCAGAAGTGCTTGAAAGCGAACGTATTCAACAGTTTCTAGCAGAAGCACTCAATAAAAAATATTTGATGATGAAGGTATGTTGATTTTGTTATTTGAGAATGAAATTACAAATTTTACATTACAGGTTGCATTAATTTTGGGTGTATCTGGTCGCTGCCGATGTAACGAATTAGTGAACATGTCAATCGATAACTTAAAGGATAAAGGATCCTATATGTTGGTATCTGTACCAGATACAAAACATATGTTTCACGCAGCTTTACGATTATGGAAGAAGGATTTTCTATTAATGTGTTGGATATATGTAGAAAATATATGTCTCTACGACCTAAGAATATTTCTCACAACAGGCTGTTTTTGTGCTACAGAAATGAGAAATGTACAGTACAGCCAGTCGGAATAAATAGTCTGTCAAAAATACCATCACTACTAGCTGATTTTTTGAAATTACCGAATCGGAGTCGTACACAGGACACAGTATGAGACGTACATCAGCATCTTTATTGTCTAATGCTGGAGGCGATCTTGGTATGGTTCAACATCATGGCCGATGGAAATCGACTACAGTGGCACAAGGCTATGTTGAAGAGTCAATTTCGAGCGAAATGGACACTGCTAAGAAAATCTTGGGTGAAAATTCGGGAACAGACGGCAATGTTAATGTGGTTACTGAGAATAAAAAATCGATTGAATGTGGAAACAACATTGAAGTGACAAATAAGAATTTCTTAGCTCAGCCCTCTGGTGAACATCAAACTGTGAATCGAAATACTAACAACTTTCCTTAACATCTAAATGGAAAACGGGGTACAATAAGCCTAGAGCTTCAGTACAAAGTGGGTATTGAACCACTACCCGTGCAGCTAATTTGGAATTTGGACAAATAACGAAATAAATAAAGTTATAACGTTTGCTATAAATGTTAACCTAAACCTCAACAAGTAATTCATGTTTACTCGTTTTAACTTTTGTTTTTTGTTTTACTTGTTCAATAAACTGTTCAATTCTCTCTAAATTGTTCAATTATAAAAACAGTTTAATTATGAATTCATAAGTCCACTAGTGTTTTATAGACCCCATAAGATATGTAAAATCGGCATTATTATGCCTTCATAAGACAGAGGTGTTGGACAAAGTAATTAAGACACATTACATTATTATGTTGTTATGTTAAATAGTTCTATGCTAAAATTAATGATCAAGCAAATTATCCATTGTGTGAAAAAATCCTCGGCCAAATGGCCACTTCTTGAATGACCACTAATACAATACACATCAAACAAATCTGTGGAAATCTTTAACAGATTCCGATAAAATTTGGTGTACGTGCGTATATTTCGTATATTGCGTGACGTTATTTTTGTTTTTTGTTTTTATCTTTTTATAATCAATTTAATATACCCCAATACTTTTAATAAATCTAACGCAAAATTTAACGCTGTTACCTTTCTCGGAAGAAAGTCAGAAAAAATTGTCAAATATTTGAATCATCATAATTTTAATATCGCTTTTAGAACAGATAATAAACTTAAAAAATTTATTAATAACGCCAAATCAAAGTCAGATATTTTAACCAAATCAGGGGTTTATAAGCTCACTTGTGAATGCTTTTAAAAATATATCGGTCATACAGAGATAGATCTTTCCGAATAAGATTTAACGAACACTCGCGAACCCAAAAGTAAAAAATTTGAATTTTTAGAAGCTTTAGAGATCAATATATTAAAATTTTCACCTTTGTTATTAAATAGTGAATCAGATTTAAACAATTCACCATTATTAAACATTTTTAACAAATAATCACCCCCCCCCCTTTATTTAAACCTATTCGAGCCCTTTTTTGTTATCACTTCAAATATCCCCTTCTTTTTTCAAAGTACTTGCCACCACCACCCCGAACAATATTTAAAGGATTCTCTCTTAATTTTCTTTCTAATTCATCGCCTGTTGATGCCATAGTATGGTGAAAACGTTTGCGAATTTATACTTACAGTGTGGACTAACAGGTGTTAACTTAAAAACATTTTAGTTCTGAAAAGTGTTTAGTGCATTTTTTGGGTTTTCTAAAATATTGATATGATTTATATTTTTAGTACGTCGTAAAGCCTACGCCGGCATACTCGTAAGCGGGTAACCGCGGTTCAAATCCTGTTCGCGTCGAATACGCTGACTTCTGCGATTTATAGCTCAAAATATACCTGTGGGCTATGGGGAAGGCAACGGGAATCCACCATATTAATTAAATTCCCTAGTACGTCATATTTGCTTTAACCAAATGATCGCCTACGCACTACATAGTGGTGGCATTTGAAGAAGAGAATCCTTATGGTGGGAAGAGCTTCGAGATAAATTTTAAATAAAAGTTTCAAATATAATGGTTTTTTAATTCATATTAAACTTGAAAAAGGAAAAGTCATTTTCCGAAAGCTCGTTTAAAAATGTGTTTTATTTGTGTATTGTAGCTCACCATTGATAATAATCTTAATTTTTATAATGGTTATACTTATGACAGTTTTTATATATTATTTATTTATTCATGTTACAGTTCTCAAAGATGATTTTCATATCGTACCAATTGATACAAGAATTGCATCGGGAGAAACTGCAATACTGCAATGTGGTCCTCCCAGAGGTCATCCAGAACCTAGCATTCTTTGGAAGAAAGATAACCGAGAAGTGGATGTTGATGGTATACGGATAAATATTCTAGATGGTGGGAATCTGATGATATCCGATGTTCGAAAAGATGATGAAGGAAGATATTATTGTATAGCTCATAATATAGTGGGTTTTAAAGAAACGCCCTCGGCTTTGCTGACTGTTCATGGTAAATAATTATTATACTTAAATCAGGGATTTATGAAAGGGTAGATTTATATACAATCAAAATGTTAGAAATTTTCTATTTAATATACAATGATAATAAAATTTTTCGGTTTGTTTGGCACTTAAGGATGTATAGGCGACAAAAAATAAAACTGAAAAATATAAGATATAGATGAAAATTGGTACACATGTCATCATCATTCAAGAGTTCTTGAAATTTTAATTTGATGTTAACTTTAATATGTGTTAACAAAATACTTGTCTTAATAAAAATCTAAAGCAAAATCTTAAGAAATCTTAATCTTTATGTTACTAGTAATGGAAAGAAAAATATTTCATTACTAGGCGATAAATTTTAACATTTCTACGTGTATCATACAAAATTTTTCCTAATAGAATATTTTACGTCAAGCGAAATATGTTTTTTTCTCATTTTCCTCATTGCGGTTCAAATAAAATAATAAAAATTTAATTTCGTAATTTAACTATGCGTATGCACTAGAAGGCGTGTGCAAATGTAAGTGCTTGTTCACAATGTACGTAAGACATAAGACGTACATAAACATGAGATAAGCATAAAACGTAATGTTTACATAAGCCGCAAAAGTGTTCACAATGAACATAAGAAATTTATTCAACTGCGCATGCGTATAACAAAAAAAGAAACTTTAAAATTTTTAATTCAAACAATTGAAAATAAAATCTCAATCAAATTAATTATTTTGACACTAGTCAAATTATAAAGTTATGTCAGGTTATGTTAATGTCAATTTATTTTAACTAATAACTAAACACTACCAACTTCAAATCACAAATTTCACTAAAGGTAACATAAGAATTACGTAAGAAATACATAAAATCGAAATCATTTCAATCTTATGTACGAACGTAATCCGAACATAAGAACTACGTAAACCTAGGAATTACGTAGGCACACTGAACGCTTACGTTGATATGCTACTAGTTCAACTTTACGTTTTATGTATGTCTTATGTTCATCTTATGTCTTACGTACATTGTAAACAAGCACTAATTTTAAATTAAAAGCGTTGCTAAGTTGCACAGTTGTTTAATAGTTATTTATTCACAATCGGTTAGTAATCGATACATTCCTGACTTTTAATAAGTTGGGAAGCAGTTTATTATTTAGTTTCACTGCCAACCAATCAAAAAGCTATTTTGTGTTACTTTCCAACCTACCCCAGGTTGGGAAGTGGCCACTTCCCGACCTGCAATGTCGCATGGATGGCAAGAAAAGAAACTAACAAAAAATATGCGTCAAATTATTTAGTTAAGGTTATTTCAAGTATCAAGTACAATTTATATACAAATTTAGTACAAGCTAAATTATAATCTAATTTTATTTTAGTTATTTTATACGTTTAAGTTTAGCCCGAATAATTAAAAATTATTTAAGCAGTAATATTAAAAACACTAAACAAATCTGTAAATTTGTTACTAATATAATATTTGCCAGTCAACACAAATTTTTTGTTTGACATAAACAGCAATTTGTTTTTAATATTTCATACTAACTTGATAAACAATTTTTATTTTCAAAAATGAAATCAAATGAAAAGCAGTGTATAATTTAATTCAATTTTTAATTATTTCTTGTTTACAAACTGATTGTGAATAAAATAGTATACATACCTCGGTGTCAAGCTTCATTCCAGCGTCGCGCTTATAGTTGACTTCGGCTCTTCGCGCCTCAGTCAACTAACTTAGCGCTCGGCTGTAATGAAGCATTTTCCACCTCGGCACGTAATATACTATTACCTAAAAGTCAGGATAATGATACATTACTGACGAGGAGCAATGTTGAAATACGAGGCACTCTGTGCCGAGTATTTTAAAGCTCCGAGTAAAGTGAGACATTTTCCTAACAAGTATGGTATTAAATTTTACCGAAAATCGTAAAAAATCGAAATTTTAAAACATTATTGAACAACATTTTTAAAATGAGCAAAATTCAAGTTTGTTAATTTGTTGACTACATAGTTACCATAGATAGTTACTGTCAAACAATAATAACTAATACGTAATAACGTAAAGAACGACGTCTCTTTAATTTTGTTACAATTACTAATTATTACTAATTAATGAAAATAGCATTTTAAACTCGATGTATTTTTACTTTTCACTCACTAGTGCGGGGAAAATTATTTTTACATATTACCTACTATGAAACTGCGAGTTTCATTGCTTGTTGAGATAGTCGAAACACGACAATTGCAGATCAACGCGACTGCTGGTCAGAAACCAATTGGTTTCTTCCCTAGGACAGCAACCGTCAAGTTTCTTCCCACCTACTCAGTTTTAAATCTATCGTTTTAACCGTCAATTTATCTAACAGTGACAGTTTTTATATTTTATGAAGGTTAGATTAGTTAATGAAACTTTCAGATTCATTGCAGGTAATATGTAAAATAGTGTATATGGCACGCTATGAAACACGATTTCAGACCAGGGTGTTGCCAGCCCTCGCTGTCGCTCGGGCAAGCAATCCTCACCCTGGTCTGAAATCGTTTTGTTTCATCCCTAGCCAAACAATATACTATTCATCCCGTGCCATACACACTATTTTACATATTACCTGCAATGAATCTGAGAGTTTCATTAACTAATCTAACCTTCATAAAATATAAAAACTGTCACTGTCAGATAAATTGACGGTTAAAACCATAGATGAGAGAGATAATATAGATGGTCAACTCCCCACCAATTTTAGGAACCAAGTAATAATTCATACCACCGTCACTAACAGCGCTGCTAATCGTCCGATAAAATCAGCGGGAATTCAAACATTGCATATTACATACTTATGTATTTGAGATTTAGAAATTTTTCTTGATTGTTAGTGAAAATTTTTCTAGAATAATTATTTTTACATAATTATAACCAGGAAAATTTCCACTAATATTTATAATACAATTTACAATATATAATACTAGAAAAACTAAAAAAATACAATATTGATTGTTCATATTTTTTTTATTTTTTAACATCATTACACTAATAAATTTTAATCATTTTAATCAAGTTAAGTTATAAAGTTATGAAGGAATATACTAAATGTTAGTAAAAATTATAAAAAGAAGACAAATACTTCTTGTTAAGAACACTTACCGCAGTTATTTCTAATTTATACATTTATATTTTTTTAAATTTACCATCAGTAACAAAAAAAATTTAATTTAAAAACACGTATAAGATGACACAGAGAAGGTGCACATTCTATGTATATATAAATAAAACATAATTCACTAGTTTCACTTTGCTTGTTGTGTATTTTTAAATTAAATTTTAAATGTTACTTTACTTTTGACGTTAGTTGACAAAATTAATAATTTGTTTTTTCATATAAAATAGTGATATCTTTGATATTTATCTATCAGCGCCATCCCTGGATGGTGGTAAAAACTATCCCCCCCGCACGGATGGTGGTATGACACCCCTCGCCTGGAGTTGAACATCTATACTATCTTTATCATCTATGGTTAAAACGATAGATTTAAAACTGAGTAGGTGGGAAGAAACTTGACGGTTTCTGTCCTAGGGAAGAAACTTGACGGTTTCTGTCCTAAGGAAGAAACCAATTGGTTTCTGACCAGCAGTTGCGTTGATCTGCAATTGTCGTGTTTCGACTGTCTCAACAAGCAATGAAACTCGCAGTTTCATAGTAGATAATATGTAAAAATAATTTTCCCCGCACTAGTGCGTGAAAAGTAAAAATACATCGAGTTTAAAATGCTATTTATTGATGGTTAAATTAACGACATTTTTTAAATTATGAAAATAAACCTGAGACGGCTTCGGCAGTTTTTGATGTTAAAGGTTACGGTTGAACAGTGACTCCCTGCATGACTGCAGGTTGACCTAAAATCTTCTCAGCCACGTCTAGCTTCTTGGTCTCGCAGTCTTCAATGTAACCTTTAGCGACAGCATCGCACTTCCATCCTGCATGTCGCTTAAGTGTAATTATATCGGCGCCAGCATTAGTCAACAAAGTGGCCGATGTTCGCCGAAAACAGTGACCAGTGTAGCTGGCGGGATCCTCCAATTGCAGGTAATTCGCGATCTTGCGAGGAATTCCTCCGACGGTGTTGATTCCAACGCATTGCTTCGTGCACTTCCCTTGCTGGTAGTTCACAAAGAAGCGGTCATGCCCGGTGTCCGTCGGCCGCAGAGCGATATATCTGTTGATAATATCAAGGAGATCGATACCTCCAAACTGCCCAGACGTAATCTTGAAATTCCTAACGACATTGTTTTTGGTGTTAGGAATGTTAATAGTAATGAACATATCTCCCACCTTGATATTTTCAACTTTCAGGAACGTCAATTCATTTCTTCGGCATGCACCGCTTATTCCAATTATTAACACAACCTGCAGCGAATAAAAACGCATTAAATTTTGTCATCAAATGAAGATTTAAATGTATTACCTTCATCGACAAAAACTCCTCGCCAGCCACCTTCAGGAATTGCTCCACGTTTTTGTTGGTAAAAACTGCACACTTCTTTGGGCGATTGCACTTGCGATTTTGCGATTTTAAAAATGCAATTAAAATCGGTAACTTGCTGATATCCACGTTCTCATTGACATTCAATGTGGACCTCAACATCGAATATATACTTCACGTCGTGGAGCTTTTGATGACTGCTTTGTTGCTGAAAGCATGCGAGCAAAGTGTTTTCTTTTATATGTAGATTTTACGCGATTATCCGAGCACCACGATTTAAATTTGACGTAAGTTTTGTTATAACGTGCTTTACTTTTTTCCGGAATTTGCTGTTGGACAGCTAACGCGGCAGATTCAGACATGTTAAAAATCTAAGAAATGCAAAATTATAACTAAAATTCGTTAAATAATTAATATAAAAACTTACAAAACAGTTCACGCAATGAAACTTTTTAGTGCAACTATGTACATCATTTTTTGTTTTTTATCTAATAAACTAATTTGTACTAAATCAAGGAGCTCAATTTAAATTTAAATTTCAGATTCTCATTAAATTATTATATGAAAATATTTGACTAAATTGACTTGAAAAAGTAATCAATCGAAGTCGTTTGTTCTTTTCCGAATGTCGTCAAATGAAAAATATATTTCTATACACGTGGGAAACTATTATTTTGCAGCTCTCGATACGGTTTCCGATCACGCCTTCGGCTCGCCCGAAAACAACCGATCTCGCGCTGCAAAATCATTGTTTCCTTAACTTGTATTGAAAATTACTATTTCCTGCAGGGAAGTGTTGTTTTGATGACGATTTTCGGTAAAACAAATTTCGGTAGTTACATTTTTGTTAAGCACGAATACATTAATAGTTGTAAACTTAAATAGCTATATTATTATGGAAATGTATTGTCATGTTATTATGCTAGGGTACAAGCAAGGATTAAGACGAGGGACACAAGTATCAAAATACTAACTTCAGTAAATGCGCATGAGGCTACGTTTAACTAAATCATTGATATGCTGGTTTAAATTTTACCATGTAACTTAAAATGCAACACACGGTCTTGTAAAATGGTGATGTACAATGGATAAGTCAATTTTCTTCTGGTATTGTATTGCTAAAAATGTCCTGCGTGACATAATTATGACGATTTGAGGGTACCATACGATTTGAGATCTAAAATAAATAATTTGTTGTTATAAATGAATAATTTTAAGAAATGTGTGAAGACATTATGTTAAACTTACGTTAGGTGAACATTGTGTGTAGAGAATTCTTGTTTTCGGGACGATTTAGTGCTTCGACGATACAAAATTTGACATGGAGGCAGATAAACGCCATGGTGGTTAATATGACGAGCTGACTATGGAAATTACATAAAATGGATGAGGAATAGGTCCTAGAGAGAAATTAAGGCAAGATGGGCATCTCAAAAGCAAATTTAAATAGAATATTTCAAATTATGGTAAATGACAGGCAGCTGTCAGATGGAAAATTTGGTAAAATCAAGATTATTCTGTAAGTATTAAAGATACAGAAGCATACTATACGGCAAAAGGAAGAGAATAAAGAGCTCGAATTTTCGAGATCAAAAAGTATGTGAAAATTCAAAAATTAAAAAATTGGAAAAATTTCCAAAAATATCAAAGATATAAAAATTTCGGCTTAGATTTTTATTAATTGTGGAAAGACGGAACGAGCTAGAGGATTCAAAATTTTTCCACATATATTTGAGATAGAGATGGACAGAATTGTAAAATTTCATCAAGATCGGTGCAGTTTTTGAGGATAGTGCTTTCATGGCTATCTTATTTTTGGAAAACAATTTCGAAAAGTATAAAAGGAGGTCCAATTTTCAATGTTATTCATTATTGTTTTAGTGGTTGACCAAGAAAGACGTGCCAGTCTTAACCTAACTTTTGTTTTTAACCAAAACCGGTCCTGGAAGTGTTTCCGACACAAATTATAAGTCTCTCTCGGAATGTTAGTTAACCTAAAATTAAAATATTAAAACTTTTTCAACAAATTTAAATCAAAGTGACTCTTGTATGAAGTATATAGTGAAGGTGAAATTAAACGTTGCGGTTAATAAAAATAAATTTTTTTTATAAGAAGATTAAATGAACTGTTACTTACGACGATGCTGGAATAATTATTGGAAGAATTTTTGTGCATCGCAGCTTCAAAGTTTATGTCGCCGGTTTGTACCAAACCCTTGCAAGGTAAATTTCTTTTTATTTGTCCAAATATTATACAGATCTGTTTCTACCACACAAATATTATTGTATAACCTAGAAAAATTACACACATTTAAATATGTAACGCACTTTCATGTTATGTTCTAAATTGTTTTACAAACTTGTATATTTACCTATTTTGATCACAAATATAATTTGGTTCACTACAAATCTTCATTATTTTCATTTAAACATTAAATATTCTTTGAACATCACTAATTTGTATACCATCTTAACCTTGCTAAGTTATTTCGTTAATGTGTCATGCGCATATAGCTACACGTTCACGTTAACATCACAGTATGTACCACAACAGTTTTATTTTATTAAGGTAAGCAGTAATTATTATAAACTATTTATATTAGTCTTAATTTATAGGGGCATAATATTAATAATTTTATATGTTTTAGATCTCTGTGACAAAATGAGTGATTTATCAGAAGGTTTCAATATCGTTTGCTTCCAATCTTTGCCACCCAGCAAAATCAAAAGAAAAGTATGAAAGTGCGTATAACCAATTGCAGGAATGGTGTACAGAAAAAAGAGTTTTAAAGCTATAAACCAATTAGTTTTACCACTTAAGAAAGAAAATTTTTGAAAGAAATAGACGATACGACCCATCTGATCTTCATGAAGGTTGTTTTAGGTAGCTTTGCTTGTGGTAATCAGTTTTGCATGTCGAAGAGAAAAGTTGACTTCTGTTCTGCTCGGAAATGTTTGAGACCAGAACTCGTACAATGTAATGAACATATTGCACTCAAAAACCATATAGGAAAAAAAATGTATAAATTAACGTATTATTTTGATTATTGTGTATGATTGCATTTTAGTTGTCTGTGAAAGTAAATTTCCTAATCCTGGACTGCTACTTTTCCGGTCTTAAAAAAGGAACTTTTCGTCACTAAAATAACTATCAAAATGTACGATCTTACCTACCGCAATGAGGAAAAAATAATTTTTTACGCCTCTGTCAGGCAAGTGTTCAATTGCATATTTCAAATAAAGTTGCAGAAAAAGCATAAAAGCAGAAAAGTTGTTTTTCTCGCCTAGTTGGTATTCTGGGTTATATTTTGTACGGTCTACAAAGTTTTGGCGCAGCCGATTCGGTGCGACCGATTCGGCGCAGCCGGTACGGCCCAAAGGCTTTTCGACGCGAGAATAAAATATTTAAAAAAAAAGAAAAAGAAAAATAATTTGGAAAAATTTAAACATGAATAGATAAATAATATAAATTTATAAAATTTATAAACATGTAAAAAAAATTCGAATTTCGAAATTCATACGACAATTCTCGCAGATTTTTTGATTTTTCGCTCACTAGTGAGTTTTGTTTATTTTATTTTATTTATTTTATTAAAACTCAACGAAAAGTCTAAAGTGTCAAATTGATTACTGCCACAAGCAAGCAATATAATGCAAAACAAAATTATATAATGTAATTTCAAATTTTATTTGATTTCGAAATTTTAATTTTACTTGCAGGTTTTGGATAAAATGTTATATGCGACTCTTGAGTAAAGATATTTGTATCCACTTACGGAAGATAGCACACGAGGCAACGCTAAAAAAACTAAAAAAAAAAAACTTTCCGTTCGTGGATAAAATGTATCTTTACTCACTGGTCCCATAAATTACTATGAAAATTTAGTGAAATAACCGAAATAATTGTGATACGAATCTAAAGCATGTTCACTAACATAAAGCTACGTTCTTTCCCGTCAATTCTATGTAATATTTATTATCCGATACCTGCCTAAACGTAAGTAAAAACTAAAATTAAAAATCCAAGAAAGGACCCCGCAGGAAATCATAGGAAAATGGCTCTCAGTCGAATGTCTTGAAATTGGGGCAAGTGGTAGTTCATATCATGTAGATCAAAAGTGTCAATAGGCCCAAAGTCCTAAGATGGATAGTTTTTGAGTTACAGCCATCTTGAAAAATTGTCAGTTTCAAATGTCAAATGTCAAATTGTCAGTTTCAAATGGCTGTAACTCAAAAACTATCCATCTTAGGACTTTGGGCTTATTGACACTTTTGATCTACATGATATGAACTACCACTTGCCCCAATTTCAAGACATTCGACTGAGAGCCATTTTCCTATGATTTCCTGCGAGGTCCTTTAATCCGTTAATCCTGGGAGTAAATTAAAATCAATTAAATGAAGATTAAATGTTTTATGGAGGAGGAATATAATAAAAATAATAAAAGAATTAACAAAATTAAAAATTTGGATACATAATACTAGGATTTACAGATTAAATTAAAGTAAGTAAAAATGAAATTAAAAATCCAAGAAATTTAATCCTTAAATCCAAGGATTATGTATCCTAATCTTTAGTTTTATTAATTTTTTAATTTTTTTATTATTTGTATTAATTAACCTCCTCCATAAAACGTTAATTAGTTTCCATTGTAGATACCAACAAGCTTTTAGCTTCTTCATTTCATTGATTTTTACGTTACTCCTAGGATTAACGGATTAAATTTCTAAGATTTTTAATTTCAGTTTTTACTTACCTTTAGGCAGGTTTCGAATTATAAATATTACATAGAAATGACGCGAAAGAGTGTAGCTATATGTTAGTGAACATTTCGTATAACAATTATTTAGGTTATTTCACTAATTTTTCAATTTTTTTTAATGGTATCACACAATCCATTTTGAAATATTGACTTTTTATCTTGGAACTGAAGTCTTTCTTGACGTTACTAAAAAAAAAAATCAGAAATTTTCACCTACTTTTACGACCGTAATTGAATTTTGACGCATTTTTTCGATTTTGCCACACTGTGAGTCGGTACAAAATGTGAGAGATACCACCATTCTAGCATACAGAACGAAATTGGAATCTGTATTGTTAGTCCTGCTTAAGTTTAAGTTACTTAGTTGTTTTTTCATATTTTTTATCAAAAATAAATTTATTATTTATATTACTTATCTATTAATGTTTAAATTTTTCCAAATATTTTTCTTTCTTTCAAATATTTTATTCTCACACCGAAAACTCTTTGCGCCGAACCGTCTTCGCGCCGAACCGGCTGCGCCGAATTGGTCGCGCCGAAACGGGCCATCCCGTATTTCTTACGTCATATTGAATTAAATTAAGTAAGTATTACAAATTTTTCGTATAAAAGGCACTTTTTAATGCAATTATAATAGAGCTAACTTATTATTTTATAATTGTAATGTGTGCTTTAATGTAATGTAATGTATCCATTATTACAAATATTATCACAGTCTTAATTTTATAACAATACTGGCCAATAGTTCTAGAAAATAGGGCTAGTTCGCCCTATCGGCCGCCAGTTGGTAATTTGTGAGAAGCGATCGTACCGAACCGAGCCGGCGAAACACTTATACCACTTTATTATTATATTTAAACATTAAAAGTGTCGATAATAAATCAAATAATTTTAAAGATTTAAATTTAATTTAAATTACTTAAACGGCCGATTTTTGTGGCTATCTCTGCGAGGCACGAGGCCTGCGGCCTGGTTAAGTTTGGTCCCGCTTGTAGTTTGGTAGCGGTGGCCGGAGAGGGGGCGACAAAATGGGCAAGGGTGGGGGAGGGAAGAAGGTGATGGGAGAAGCGTGGAGTGTCGGGCGATCCGAGTGTTTCCAGTCGTACTTATTTGCAGGCGTAGGCGTAGTTAAAGATTGCTTTTTTGGACCTGTGAGGATGGTCAGACTTGCGATTGCATATTTCAAAAACCTATTCCATAGGTATTAACTCATGTATAAGGGAAGGTATTGTAATGGACTCCAAAACACATCAGTGTGCGTGGTTGGGGCATGAAAATAAATAATATCAATCGCACAGGTTCAACCACGCAACGAAATGTCTTGAAGTGTAGAATAAACATACAGCATAACTGAACTTGGAGGCCAGCTGAAAATGGTAAAAATTTGTTGAAAATTTCGGAAATGATAAGCAATATAAAATAAGTTCAAATGTCAGTATTATTTTTGACCCATCCATTTTTAGTGATTTATTCAATTTATTCGGTTTTATGTTGATTTGAAATTAATATAGAATAATATTTTGAGCATTAAAAATGTTTAAATTTTCTATAAAATATCTATTGTCAAGATATTTAAAATTTACATTAATAGTAGTATCCGTTCTTGTCCGTAAAATGAATTAAATATGTAGGACTGAACGGCAGTGTTCGTTAGCACCAAATGACCAAAAAATTTTGAAAATAAAATTTGAATAAATTTATTTAATTTTAATTCTAAATTCGTTTTCATCCTATCAGTCAGACAATGTCGGGCGCGGTTACTACTTCGATGGGTCCTGCAAGAGAACCGCAGGAAAACCGCTTTGCGTTACCAAATTTTTTGCTTCTTATTGTTTTTATTTGAATCTGCTTCCAGATAACGTTTATAAAAATAATTGTTAATATTTTTGCTATATTTATTCTGAGTTTTTTAAACGATTTTTCTTAAATTTTAGAAATTTAATTTTTTCAATTTTCACCTCAATAATATTCGCGAAAATAAAACAAGAAGTTTATTTGGCCTTATTCGGAAAAACCGTCCTTCAACTGTTAAAACGGACACTTTTTGTTTACTGCAGAGCCCAAAGGCCAGGATTTGAATCGAAAATTTTTGTGTCTAGACATTTTGTCGTTTGGCAAATGTAAAAAAACTTGTCATGTGCTGGAATCGAACTTGGAACGTACGTTCAAGAGACCGCACGCCTGCCCATTGCACTATACGGACTATATTACTATTGTTGTTCTAACAATGGTATTTCAAACTTAAGAGATTGTTTATTTTATGTACTTAGATGTTTACTACTCGACGAAGATTTATTTATTCCAAGCTAATTATTACTGTAATCAAACAATAATACGTATATGTATTAACCTCAAAATCATCGTTTGTTCTCATTGTGTAACATTTCAATGTAAACTTTCCGAATGTAATGCGTGTCTTTTCGAATGACGTCGACCCACAATTATTTTGTCGTATATCCGAAAAATCGAGTTTTGGAAAATTGATGTTAAAGATTGAAAAAAAAATATAAAAAAAATTGACGCGAAAAACTTGGTTCTATTTTGTGGTCACTTGTAATTCATTTCATTGCGTTTCTTTTGGTACTAAGATATGAAGCTTTTTATAAATAAACTTCGGATTTTAAGGCACTTTTGTTCAAAAGTATCTTACCGTATACGCCACTTTTGACGAAATTATATTTGTCAAAATAATGGTTAATAATATGCATAATTAGTATGAGAAACCTAAAAATAATGAAAATATGAAAATTATTTTATCCAACACCTCTGTCTTATGAAGGCATAATAATGCCGATTTTACGTATCTTATGGGGTCTATAAAACACTAGTGACTATATGTAAATTATGAGTACACCTACTACTTATTAATTTTCATAATTTAAATTTGACATTTTAAAACGTCAAATGTCAAAACTTTTAGTTACATTTTAAACTATTATTAAGGGAAAGGCTTGCAGGTTGCCACCCCATAGCTTTTTTGGTCATAACTCGTCATACAATCAACGTATTGTTGATATAATAACATATACAGGAAAGGAGAAGTATAAAGCCACGATCCTGCGCAAAAAATCATTTTAATTCTCAAAAACTAAAAATTTACAGCAAATTTTCAAAAGTATCTAAAATCGACACTTTGAAATTTCGGCTTGCAGGTTGCCACCCCTTGAAAAATTGTTGAAAATGTAGAAAAACTCAAGTAAAAACATATGATTTATATTAATTACACTGTGAACAAAAAAAAACTGAGAGTAAATTGACAAGAAAAAAAAAGTTAAAATTGAAAAAAAAAATAATTTTTTTTTTCATTTAAATCTAAAAATATATAAAAAATGCTCAGACTAAATATACCTAGACAGAACATATACAAACGTAACTTGAAGCAAATTTTTCTATTTGTTTACATATCTGGTGTTTACCGAGTCCCGAGTTGTAATTGGTCAAAAATGCGCACCACTTGTTGTGGTTAAAATACGAAATATTTTTTTAAACATAGTGAATTAATTATTTTAGTTATTGAGTCGTGTGTGGAATTTATAATTTAAAAAATGGGCAAGCAATGCATTGTGTGTGGTGGAGTGTATCAAAAATCTTTAAAACATAAGTAAGTAAAATTTAACCTATAAAAATTCATAGGCGTAACCACTGGACGTTGTTTAATAACAAGTAATGTTTACCAACAGTGATGCTTAAAATTTGCTTCAAAACAAACCTGTGTGTTAGCATAGCTATGCTCTGTCTAGTAAATAGTTAGTCTGAGAAAAAATGCATCAATTATTAGTAAATAATTATTTATATTAATTTTTGAAATATTTAAGAAGCGTTTACGTCAATAGGTACATAAAATATGCAATGGGGGGGGGGGGTTAAACCTACCCCCCCTTTGCGCGGAAACCTGTCCTAGGCCGATTTAGGGGCTTATGTTGCCACTGTCCCTAAACAGTCACTGTAGTATACGTCACAATGTAAAATACGAGGGGTGGCAACCTGCAAGCCCAAAAAGGTGGCAACTTGCATTTTTACACCACTTTAGAATATACAGAAAAAAAAACTTCCAACTCATGATATGTTTAGAATTATTTAAGAATAATAAAAATTGAATGAAAAAGCAACAAAGCAAAAATATTTCCCTTAAATTTTCGTTGAAAATGTTCAATTTATGGGCACAAAAGAAAAACACAATTTGAATTTTTCATTTTTTTACAACTAAAATTTCACATTTTGTTTACCAAACACCCTGTTATTGTGTTTGGGTGCATCACAATTTCATTAAAAGCGACAACTACTCGTTTGTATTCGATGTCCGTCGAAATTTAGGGGATGACAATGTTAGAATGTCAAAATCCGGCAGGGGTGGCAACCTGCAAGCCTCCTCTCCCCTACGAGATATTGGATAAAGCTTTGTATTACACACGTGTCTTAACAGCAATATGTTACGAAAGAAATGTTTAGCAACGAGAGCTTGCTCGATTGGCTAATTTTTCTTGATTTGCCTTATAAGCCACTTATATAATAAATAGCTATTAAAAATATCATTTTAGTAAATTCGATCTTTAAAAATTCAGTCTCCATGTAATAAATAATACTTCAAATCTTATTAGTTAAATTAAAGTTCTATTATATTTTAACATATGTAAATAAAATATATTCTGTATTTAAAAAAATCGGATGTGGCCATCACATAACTTTCCGAATATTATTTATATATAGAATAGAAAAAATAAATAAAAAATAAAAAAAAATAAAAAAAAATAAAAATAAATAAAAAAAAAATAAAAAAAAATTTTTAGAAAAAATTTTATAACACAAAAGTTGTAGGTAATTTGATATGGATAATTTTTGTCTTAATAAACTTTTACCTATTTCATTGCGTTTCGGAGTTATAATGGATTATGTTTTATCGCTTCAAGTAAACCCCCCGTTCCCCCCATACGATTTTATCCATTTTCAATAGGCTTCGTGCCACAACAGATAAAAACTTAAATTTAAAATTTGGAGTGATTTTGTTATTTCGTTTGGTTGCTATCGTGTTCACAGACATACATACACACACACACACACACATACATGTCCATGCATCTTTGTGGCAGCCCGACCTATACACCCAATTGTGGCGATTTTGTTGTTGGTCACTGTGCGCATAGCACATAAAATTACAATTTATTTGCGCTAGGAGGCGCTCGTTTACTCTCCGTATTTTCTAAAATAAAAATACAGACTATAAGCAAGCATGTGGCATCCGTTGCCACATCAAATGCATTTATCTGAAAATGTGTATAGGGTTCCACAAGCAATGTATTTGCTGTGTACAGTGTGTGTTTAGGATGCCACATTTAGTTTCCCGTTTCTCTCAGCAGGGAGCGCGCCATTAGAAGCGTATATAATATATACAACCAACGATACAAAGTTTCTGAGCTCAATACACATGTACTGAATTTTGTAACATCGCTTCAGTAACTTTATATCATTAAGGTTATTTATAAAATGAATTAGCCGGAATTAGCTGAGATGTTTTATTAAATAAAATTATAATAGCAATCTTTTGCATTTTTGATTTAAAACTTTAAATTGAATTAAAATTTTAGAATCATTTAATAAGTTACATGCAATACTATTTCCATCAGTCTGAAACCAATCAAATTCTTTTTTGCAACAAATTTTACTAGGAGGTGAGGACACCTAATATTTGAATTTAAAATTTTCAATTCAAAAAATAATAACACCCGAATAAAACTTATTGTGAATTTATTTTAGTGGAAGTCTTTTTTAGTGAAAAATATTCGAGCTTTCATAATCATTTATGTGTATTCTGCCAATTTTTAAAATTGACTGAATGTTTATTAAAATTAACATTGAACAAAGCAAACTTTTGAAATTTTCATTTAGCTCCGAGCCACATACGTTCTGAATATTTCGTCGGCATACAAGCAAAAGTGACCAACTGCATAAATGGCGAAAATAAGATGCTTGACTAATTGAGTTGAATAACGATATAATAATAAAAAAATAATTAAAATTTTAATATAATAAACTATATTAATTGTATTATGACTAAAATTATTGAAATTTGGCATTAATTGTCTGATTTTATAAGCGATATTCAACCTAAAAGTTGCTCTCCTGTAAAACTTGAGTTTTGCAGTTGGTCACTTTTGCTTGTATGCCGATGATTAATTAGAAAAAAGATCTTTTAAATTTTTCTTTTAGCTCCGAGCCACATACGTTTGGTGCCGCTGTTTAAATTTGATTTTAATATTCAATTAGATCACCAGATGATAAAAAAAATTAGCGATGTGTAAAGGCATTAAAAGTTTATCTAATCGTTGAAACATGAAAACCAATGCTGTTGAAAAATTTAATTTAAACTTAAATAAAATAAAAAACACAATCAATGTTAAGCAATTCACTTCACGCTAAAGTTTATTCATAAACTTTTATTTTTCAAAACTGACATCCAATGATTTTTTTTCACCTTTCGATTAAATCTATAATTATCTTATAAATTTAAAAAATTGTATCCTTGACTAATTATGATAAGCTTTGTGGTAACTACTATAAAATTTGAGAGAGAAATGACTCTCTCACTCGCACTCGCAGACGATTTGAAATCGTACGTACAATCGTTGTACTATCCGGTGCATTTTTCCTTTTCTATTTTTAGACATGATATTAGAAAAATTGGAAAATTGTTTTACAAAAATAAAAATTGTAAGCTTAAAAATACTATACCTACCTACCATTTATACCTACAATTTCTATTGAAACATGTAAACAAATGCTTAAAAATTGAAATAATTGTTATAAATAAATGTGTATTTTCAAAATTGACGTCCAAGGATTTTTTTCAGTTACCACGCTGTCCGATTTCAATGATTCTTTTTTTGTTAAAAAATGGATAACACAGGGGTTGTCCGATATAAATTTGGTCACGATCAAAAACAAAAATTATCAAATTTGATTAAACGCATAGGCTGCAGAATATTCATTTACATGATATTACTTTATAAATAGGTACCATTACCATGCATCGCATGCTAGATGTAATTTGAGCTGTTTTACAATAAACAAGTTTGATAAAAAGTGAATACTTTAGGTCAGATAATAAAAAATTTGTTTCCGATCCCCATCAGAAACTCCGGGTCCAGATGAAATTTCCATCGACTCTCGCCCCCCATCATCGGACCTGTCTATAGTTCAACGACTAACATCAATAAGTTAAAAGTTAAAAAAATAGTCAAAATGGATTCAAGGAAAGTCAAAACGGATATTTCCGTGAAAATCTGGAAACAAAAAAAATCGGTATTACGGCCCTCGGTGTTATGGTTAACGGCTTAAGAATTATTTAAGTCAATTACGTATTTGAGTAGCTTGTCACTCATGTTTATAGAAAATGAAGTGCAATTGTTTAGATTATGAATCTATTATTATTGCAGTTCGCAAGAATGAAGGCAAGAAAAGTTCCACTTTAAACGAGCACTAACGCAGAATTTAACTGTGAATTGATTACATGAGAATTTTAGTGAACCATCCCATTCTTGTTGGGGTCATAGGGGGGGGGGCTCCAAATCAGGCTGCACCTGGGGCCTCACATTTAAATAAAACTCCTATAAGAGCCTTCTTTTCTGCTTCTCAATATTCATATTGCAATATTCGAAGTTTCAATAAATTGATAATATCCCAGTTTTTTCAAATCTACATCACCGTGAGTCGTCGTGGTTACGCAAAAATTATTTAATATTATGTATTAAAATTAAGTAATACTAGGGTTACAAATATTATCCAGTTCCGCAGTCGTCACCTTCAATTGTTTCTTAAAAACATGCAAAAAAGCTTAAAAGAAAGCTCGTCATTTATATGGGGTTCCATAAAATGAAAAAGAAACAAATTTTTATTATCTGACCTAAAGTATTCACTTATTATCAAACTTGTTTATTGTAAAACAGCTCACATTACATCTAGCATGAGATGCGTGGTAATGGTACCTATTTATAAAGTATTATCATGTAAATGAATATTCTGCAGCCTATGCGTTTAATCAAATTTGCTAATTTTTGTTTTTGATCGTGACCAAATTTATATGGGACAACCCCTGTGTTACCCATTTTTTAACAAAAAAAGAATCATTGAAATCGGACAACGTGTAACGAATTATCGCTGAACATACATCCAAATTTTCAGACGAATTGAAAATCTCCTCCTTATTTTGTAGTCGGTTAATAAAAAAATAGAAAAGCACACAATGCACTGGAAAGTTTTGAATTCGGGTTACGTTAGCTTATAATAATTTATTAGTCAAGGTTACAATTTTTTAAATTTATAAGATAAAAATTATACTTAGAATTATCGAAGGGTGAAAAAAAATCCTTGGACGTCAATTTTGAAAATACACATTTATTTATAACAATTGTTTCAATTTTTAAGCATTTATTTTCATGTTTCAATAGAAATTGTAGGTATAAATGGTAGGTAGGTATAGTATTTTTAAGCTTACAATTTTTATTTTTGTAAAACAATTTTCCAATTTTTCTAATATCATGTCTAAAAATAGAAAAGGAAAAATGCACCGGATAGTACAACGATTGTACGTACGATTTCAAATCGTCTGCGAGTGCGAGTGAGAGAGTCATTTCTCTCTCAAATTTTATAGTAGTTACCACAAAGCTTATCATAATTAGTCAAGGATACAATTTTTTAAATTTATAAGATAATTATAGATTTAATCGAAAGGTGAAAAAAAATCATTGGATGTCAGTTTTGAAAAATAAAAGTTTATGAATAAACTTTAGCGTGAAGTGAATTGCTTAACATTGATTCTGTTTTTTATTTTATTTAAGTTTAAATTAAATTTTTCAACAGCATTGGTTTTCATGTTTCAACGATTAGATAAACTTTTAATGCCTTTACACATCGTTAATTTTTTTTATCATCTGGTGATCTAATTGAATATTAAAATCAAATTTAAACAGCGGCACCAAACGTATGTGGCTCGGAGCTAAAAGAAAAATTTAAAAGATCTTTTTTCTAATTAATCATCGACATACAAGCAAAAGTGACCAACTGCAAAACTCAAGTTTTACAGGAGAGCAACTTTTAGGTTGAATATCGCTTATAAAATCAGACAATTAATGCCAAATTTCAATAATTTTAGTCATAATACAATTAATATAGTTTATTATATTAAAATTTTAATTATTTTTTTATTATTATATCGTTATTCAACTCAATTAGTCAAGCATCTTATTTTCGCCATTTATGCAGTTGGTCACTTTTGCTTGAATGCCGACGAAATATTCAGAACGTATGTGGCTCGGAGCTAAATGAAAAATTCAAAAGCTTTATTCAATGTTAATTTTCATAAACATTCAGTTAATTTTAAAAATTGGCAGAATACATACTATAAATTATGATTATGAAAGCTCGAATATTTTCTACTAAAAAAACTACCACTAAAATAAATTCACAATAAGTTTTATTCGGGTGTTATTTTTGAATTGAAAATTTTGAATTCAAATATTAGGTAACTATTTTAGGTATCCTCCTCCTAGTAAAATTTGTTGCAAAAAAGAATTTGATAGATTTCAGACTGATGGAATGCATGTAACTTATTAAATGATTCTAAAATTTTAATTCAATTTAAAGTTTTAAATCAAACATGCATAAGAATGATATTATACTTCTATAAAACTTGTTATCTAATTCATTTTATAAATAACCGAGCTCAGAAACGTTGTATCGTTGGTTGTATAATATATTATATACGCTTCTAATGGCGCGCTCTCTGCCGAGAAAAACGACGAATTATATGTGACATCTTAAACACACACTGTACACAGCAAATACATTGCTTGTGGAACCCTAAGCCCATTTTTCGGTTATTTCGGGTCTGTATAAGCGGTTGAACAAAGCTAAATATATATTTATAACATGATTCATATCAGCTATTAAAATACTTCCCATAGCTGTGGCATTCAAGACACTATTATTTTTCATAACAAATTCCAAAACTAAATAGTGTGTGTGACCAGAGGGCGCCACCATACCGAGTGACAAATGTAGTTCAATCTGGTTAAAAGCATCTAAGATACAGACCCAATTGTGGCGTACCACACACAGATTCAATTCCCGCCATATCTTTAACGGTAACGCCTCCTTTTAACTGGTATTTTGCGACTTATTCTCATAGAAGCGGCAAGTTCAAATCGGAACACATTAAACACCTATAATAGCCGAGTTATGACGGATTTGGCTGTGGCATCCGAATGTATGTTGCCACAACTAAAGCGTACGCCATAATTGAGTTTAATGCACACACAGGTAGCCACAGTTAATGCCACACAAACACACACATACACGTCCCGCAATGCTTACATGGACGTCTGAAATAGACTCATTTGTGTGGACTTGCATTCCATCACTACTGTGACATTCAGTTTCCAGCGATGTTAATGCCACTATGACGGGCTTTTCAATACACACCAAATTCTGTATAGAATATTAAAAAAACGATTCTGGGGACGGTCCCCATTAATAGGTTATATAAAAACGCTCAATTATGTGGACGGTCCCCATTAATAAGTTAAATAAAAACGCACAATTATGTGGACAGTCCCCATTATTAGGTAAAGTGACTCATAATGAAATCCGGACACTCCAATGTTAACAATGTGAATTGCGCGTTTTCAAGTAATTTTTTGTTATATAAAAATCACTTTTACCACAATAGTCATTCAACATTTTTTGATCACCTCATGTAATTAATGAACACCCCCTTTCGAGTTACAGTGATTAGACTTTGTAAAATGCAAAAAATATTTTCGTCTGTATCTCAGAAACGGTACAACGAAAGAGAAAAATTAATAAACAATTTTTCTTACAAATATCATTTCCTAAGTTACAGATGGTAATATTTTAGAGAGTCTGTTTTAAGTCACTGTAAATCGGAAACGGTGAAACGGAATAGAAAAATGTATATAAACAAAAATAAAGGTAATGAAATTTTCAAAAAAAATGTTCAATAAGTTTTGCTGTAAAACCGACTTTTATATGACAAGAAAACGTCTTGAAAACGTGCAATTTACATTGTTAACATAGGGGTGTCCGGACTTTTTTTGTTATTATTGAACTTTAATGAGACATAACATAATGAAAAAATAACAACGAAATAATAATAAAAACACGTGCTTTTATCTTCAATTCTTGATTTACTAATGTATAATAAGCTGCAATTCAATAGTATTCACATTGTTTATCTAAAGTCTAAAAGCTGGTTTACACTATGAGATTTTTCATGTGACTTATCGTACGACTTGTCATATTAAAAATATTTTTACGTTCACACTATACAATTTTTGGTATTTATTAGTAACATAAGAACAAAATAAAGCAATGCGCATTGCTTACGATTTTAGATAGGATTTTTCATACGATAAAGTCACGTGAGAAGTTGCATAGTGTGAAGTCAAAAACGTAAGTTTGATCTTTTTTCACTTAAAATATCTCATTAAAAGTTCGATAATAAAATATATACTAATTATTAACCACGAAATAAATAATAGGTATTAATATAAAGCTTTTTAAAAGGAACGGTTTAAATGAACAATGAAAAAGATTATTTTTAATTTTAAGTTTATTTTTAACAAACATCTGAAGGGAACAACTTATACTACCAAACTACCGTTGCTGGAAGCTTTTATTCGAAAATATTTAACCCATTCCTCTTTTAAGAGAAAATTTTATATTAATAATAAAATACAATTTCAAATATTAATAATGGATAATAAATAATAATACTCATATAATAAGAACATTAATTATGTGGACGGTCCCCATTATTAGGTACATCTAATAAGAACATATAATTGTGTGGACGGTCCCCATTATTAGGTTCATGGTACATATGATAAGAGCACCGAATTGTGTGGACGGTCCCCATTATTAGGTACACATAATAAGAACATCGAATTGTGTGGACGGTCCCCATTATTAGGTACACAGATGAGATGGGGGAGTTTCCTTAAAAATAATTTTTTGAAATGTAACATATACTATAGTATATACTATATGTTAGGTCAATGATGACAATTTGGCCATTGACGTCAATGACCATGCATTTTGGGTGATATTAACATTTAAAATTTCATGTGTGGTTTTTACATCATTGTCCGGGCAATGACGTCAATGCTCAGTATACGGTGGGCAATGATGAAATTACAATTCTATAGATTCCAACTGAAAGTAATATATTAAATGTGTCTTTGCAATTAATACTAGTTATATACTGAAAAGTTAATTTTGTTAGAAAATATTAGTGATACGTCCAAAGAAAATGAGATTACTCTTAGAAAAGCAGCAGTTGAAAGCAATATTTTAGGAGGCATCGGTTACAAACATTTTTATTGCAAAGGTGGATGTAAAAATAATACATTTTTTATTATTTTAAGTGCCATGGGCCAATCCCGTGCCAGAATAAAAATGATTAATTTAAAAAAATTTATTTCATTATTTTTTAATTTTTATTATTTTTGTTAATAAATGATTATATTATATTATTATACAATAAATACAACATATTTACGTAAATATCACTTGCCAGTTGGCTGTTTTTTGGCAAAATTGCCATTTTGCTGTTCTTTATAATAGTTATTCTATAATATCATCATTTGTCCAATCCATTTTGGCCATTAACGTCATTGACCGGCCAAAGACGTAAATATTACAACCAAATGAAAATATTTACATCATTGCCCACCGTTAACGGGCGTTGACGTCAATGCCCAATTTACGTCATTGCCCGTAACATATATGTATATATGAGACGGTCATTAGCCTGGTATGTTAGCTGATTAACTGCTGACACTAAGGTACCCGGTTCGAATCTGGAAAGAATCTAAAATTTCTTATGATCGTCTCTGATGTGTTTCGGAGGGCACGTAAAGCCGGCGGTCCCCTGGGTTGATGATTTGCTCTCATCAACAGAAAATCCAGGGTTACGGGCACATCTGAGACGAGTCCAGCAAGCTGCCTCAGATGTAAAGCAATGAATATGCTCACAGACTTGGGACTTCGGCTCTGCTGTCTTTGATAGAAGACAGCCCGAGGTCAAGGCAAACAGGATTTATCCTAGCCTAAAAGTGGAAGAAGGAGGGAAGATATAAACTATAATAAAAATGGTGCATGTTTATATAATTTGTTGAGCTTAAAACTCTCAAAATTTTTAATTTTAAAAGAATATTTAAGCTGCCCACAGTTGACCAATCAGAATTAAACATGGTTGTGCGCTATTGGTAGTCAGGCAACTTAGTCGACTTTTTTTTAAATATTATTGGTTTATCCATTCCAAGAAACCAATTCTTGTTCCAATCTAATTTATAACTAAATTTTTTTCTAATATTTATAGTTTAAACGTTGATTGACGGTTTAATGCTGTGTAAAAAACGATAAATTTGATTAAAAAAAAAACTACGAAAATTGTCTCGTTAATTTGAGAGTGTACCAATAACTACGTCTGTACCCTATACTCAGGCCCTGCCCTGAGTCCCTAAAAGTGAGGGCGGAGAGTGCTCTTCGGCGCCGGCGCAACGCAGCCAAGGGATCTTGGAAAAATGAAGATAATGAAATTTCAACAAAAAATGTCTAATAAATTTTGTCATAAAAGCGATTTTTATATTAGAAAATATGTCTTCAAAAGGTACGATTTACATTGCTAACATTATGACTTACGCTTATTTTTGTGAGCCACTGTATATATTTTTGAATTGTAAATCACTGTGGGTGGGGAGGAGGACGTCGCATAAGAGTGACTTGCCCGCGGGTCCCAGAAGGGCTTGGCGCGGCCCTGCCAATATTCCCATAAATTATAATTACCATTATCGTAACGTAAGCCATATAAAGTAAATTTTACAGGAAGCGCAAAAGAATTTTTTGAACAGCAAATCCTGAAATTTTCTAGCACATTTTTTATGTAAAAATGTATTATTAAAATATATATTATTAAATTATTATCTATTACAATATTATAATTTAATTAATTGCAAAAATAGATGTGATTTTTTTCATGAGCTTCCTATTTGCACACTAAAAAATTATGTACGTCTGCATCGTTTAATAAAATCAACGGTAACAACGAGGTAACAACAACACTGTGGACTGCTGGTATTTATTACGATTGCTATTCAGCAAATTTTTGTAGTGCATTTGTACAGGAGAGGTGACGCACTTTAGTTAGGCGTCGGATATTTTATATTTCCAAGTCTCAAAATAATTATATTATAATTTTATAATATATTATATTTGTAAAATAATTAAAATGTTCATTTCTTTTTACTTATGGCTTATACTGTGAAATAAGTTTTAGGCCCCTAATTAAAATTTTTAAAAAGAATTACAAAATTATTTCAAAGTAAAAGTGACTTTCTGGTTCGAACTCCGAACTAGAAACATTCGTTACACTAGAAGTCTCATTTTCACAAAGTGATTATCATCATCATCACAATTAAATTAACAAATAAGAAAAAAAAACAAAGCAAATTCTTGCATAGTAGATCAAGATGTACTATAATTAAAGTAACCATATTTTAAAATCATGAAATCGGGATATATAGTACATAGGATTGGATATTTGATTTATGGAGGGGAGAATAAAAATTAAAAAAAAGCGCCGCAGACGAAATTTGTTTTCATTTTTTTCAAAGGTCATCAGTGCTTAAATCAAAAGATAAATTGCCAATATTGTTTTTAAATGGGTAGTTTTTTCAATACCTTATTATGTTTCCACATTTTAACATTTCATTCCACTCTCCTATCACCTATTAAAAATTTGTTTAAGTAGTCAAATAACAAAATGTACAAGATGTAGACAGATCAAGTTGCGTCTAGTTGCAAGCTACGGACATGGGCGAGCGCGAGTCACATGCTAGAAGTGCGAAATTGTAAATTAAATAGTTGGATATTTTCAGTTTTTAGAAATTCTGATATATAATCAGAATAAGTCTGATAATAACTAGATACTAATATACAAACAAATTAGAAACAATAATATATTATAATCAGTGACGGATCAAGCTATTTTTCATAATCGTTATACGATATTATGAATTATGATCATATCAAGATAATCGATTCTTCCAAAAACAACGTAAGACGTAAAAGCCATGAAAAAATCTTACTAATGTTACATTATTACAATTTACAATAAACAAAATGATAAAGGATTAAAATTAAATGCAATAGTTTTTCTGTTAATTTATTGTTCTTTTCAGTTTAGGGTTGTCCTTAAATCCTTAATTAGGCGCACTAAGAAAATCACACAATTTGTCTCGTGGAGTCAAAAGTGAGTGTTTTTTTTTCAATTTTAAATTGTCTTGACCCCCACATGCGCCTAATTAAGAGTTAATTATGTTATTACCATCGTGATGTTAATGCACCCCCCCCCCCTGTTAGAACCTCAAGTGATTAAAAGACAACCGGGTTCATCCATAAACCACGTGGTTCCCCCCTCTGAATGGAACATAGTTGTTTTTTTTTATTATTTTGTGCTTTCTGTGAACAAAATTATTTGGATAAAATAAACATGAGCAATATTTAGTTTAAAAAAATATTTTAAACTTTTTGAAAAAAGAAATTACCTATACATTGTTTTTAAAAGAAATAAAAAATTACGTAGCTTGACTCTAACTTTTGTAACCTTATATTTGTTGAGGGGTTCCAGAAAATGTGACGCAGGGTGACGAAGGGAAGGTCCGAAAAAGCGAAATTTTGCATGACGTATTTTAGGAACGGCCCCAAAATAAAAATGGTTTTATTATGCGAATTTCTAGCTTGCGCTCCGAGCTAGTAGCGCTTTGAGAATAAAATTACTCGCTAGATGCTAGATGCGGATCGCAAAGACTAAAATTATTTTAAACATTTACGTATCTAATGGCTTACAATTAAATATTATTAAATTAAAAAAATTATTAATTAAATTAAAATTTGTAACTTTTAAAACGATCAATTAAGTAAAAATGGTATTTATTATAATTAGATATAATTATAAAATAAGACTTCCTTCGAACTTCGAGCTAGAAACTGAGAAGTTGTTACTGTTCTCTAGGTCCGTAACGCAAAGATCTATTTTAACTTTAAATATAAATAATTTTTAAAACACCGTGTTACATAATTTTGTAACAATGAAACAATTTTCCGTTATTAAAAATCGTGTGCATTTCGGTTAGGATTGCTGAATATTGTTCTTTGAAATAACGTGTTTAATCAACAAACGAGGTACTCTGAAGATTCCCTCTCTCATTTATCTATGTTTAGGCGCGTAAATTTAGTTCAGCTGTCGGCATAGTCTTCACATAAGCGATATAAACGTCCTTGATAATACTATAATTTAACAAGAGCTGTCAATAAATTAAAACTTCAAATTTTATAGACTCCGTGTCGCTTGTTATTAAAAGTTTTCTTTTTCATTTTTTAAGGCATGTCCGACGAGAGGGGGGTCGCAGGTAATTTTCCCAGGGCCCGGAGTTTCTAAGGAGTTCCGGAAACAAAGTTTTTATTATTTGGCACGAAGTTATCACTGAGGGGGAGGTGCATACACTTAAATTTAAAAATCGAGCTAACGCCCTAGTCTCGTTTTTAACTCAATCTAACTAAGGTGGGCGCCAACTTGAAATTTTCATATTGCGTTTTAGGCGGTTTTAGATTTGTTGAATATAATTTGTGTTAACAAAAAATAAGTTCATACTGTAAATAACTCTTTAAAATTTAAAAAATTTAATTTTTAAATTTAAATAATTGCTCACAACGATGCCATATTATATAAAGTGCATCATGTAAATGAATATTTTGCTACCTATGCGTTTAATATAATTTGCATTTTTTTATTTTATGATCGTAACCAAATTTATATGAGATCACCCCTGAGGTTGGGGAATTTCTAACAAAAAAAGAATCATTAAAATCGGACAACGTGGTAAAAAATTATCGCTGAACATTATAAAAATTTTCCGACGAATTGATATACCTCCACTGCATATTCGCGCCGTAGATTACCTGCTACGTCATAATAAAAAGTAGATAGCGGTAGGTCACGTATTAAAATCTGATACTTCCTAGTAAAACAAAATATACAGAGTACATTTTAATTTCTAAACAAAACATCTTTTTTATTACAAAACAAAGCATTTGGTAATTTATCTCAAAAATTGTTGGAATAATAAAAAACTATTCTGAACTCGTTGTAGGATGGCAACTATCCGGCAAATACCAGAATCACCGTTGAATTCTTTGTAAAGAATTGTAAAAAATTATGTTTTCTGAGTTTTCCATGGATAGGTGATTTAAAAAAAAACAAAGTGAAACAAGTGGTCTGCTTCACTCGTAGCGGTTTGCTCTTGCTCCGAGCAACGTACATAACCGCTTTATCCTCAAAATCATTGACGAACAGGAACCAAAATTTAATTTGTTTGACAAATTGAACTAAGTTGAATTCTTAGAATCTATTTACAAGAAGTAGTGTACTATATAATTTATTGTATCTACAAATACTACCAAAAAATTATTTATTCCTATGGTGTGGTTAAATTCTACTTTATTAATGTATTATTATTACTGATACCTGTTTAATCAAATAAATTAGAATTTTAAGAAACTGTGGGTGGTTTAAAAAAATTTATTGATTTTCATTGGATTTTTCTATGATTTTAATATACCGCGGGTGTTTATTTTCAAAAGCAGCCAGTCGAAATAACTACTTGTCTTTGAGTAAATTTGAGTAAATATTGATTAGGAGGTTGTTCAAAACCAATCCTATTAGAATTTTAAGTTCAACTCCTTCTCCATAAGATATCCCTACAAACCATCCAAATTAAGGTATGTATGACCATTCGTACTGGTTTTGAAACCTTCGTCCTTGTTAGTCAAGGCAATTAACCAGGACAGGAAAATTTACTGATGTGACTATTGTTCTATTGTTGTATACCTGTTGTACGAAAGAAAGGTGAAAACCTAAAAAAAAGGTCCTTACTCAAGAACAAAAGTTATTTCCACTGCCTACTTTTGAAATGAACACAAGTACATATTATCATTATAATATTATGTAGTTCATTATGCAGTTCAAATTAAATTAATATTTATTATTTTTATAAAAATTAAATATTTGCATTCATTTTATAAGATCGGGTATTCCAACGATACTAATAAAGCGTCGACTCGGTAACATGATACCTATTTCAACTGATAGGTAAGCGCCTTTGTTACTATTTATAACGCATACTGCAACATTTTCTACATATCGTCGTTAAAGAAGTGAAACCGTGTAGTATCTCCACATTATTTTGGCAAAAATACATAACTTTATGAATGAAAAATATGAAAAAAATTGGTACTATCTGTCTGGTGACATCCTGTATCTGAGAAAACTTAAATTTTTCGACTATTTTATGTAGTAGGTGGACATACTAAATTATATAATATAATACATATTATGATTATGTAATTTTGCATTTTGGTTCTATTCTTTCTTATCTGTTTTAAAATGCATATTTTGCATAATTTTCGCGCCTTTGGATTTGTACTATAAACTTATTTTATAACCAATACAAAATTACATAATTTAGTATGTCCACTACATATGAGTATAAAATAGTCGAAAAATTTAAGTTTTCTCAGATTCGGAATGTCATCAGACGCAGATAGAACAAATATTTCTTCGCCCCGATGGATAATGTAGCAAACCTATACGCGTACCAGAGGTGACACGTATGAAAAATTTCGAGAGATTCTGAAATTACCACTAATGAAAAATTCAAAAATACATAAATCAACCCGTTCCTTACTAAAAAGTGATATATGTCGCGTTGTATCTTGAATGATATGGAACCATGAACCATAAACAGTTCTTTGCGAACATAGGCGCAACCAGGTATAATATTTTGGGTGGGCTAAAACGAGAATTTACGTCGATTATGCTTTTTATATCAATAGAAATATCCATATTTTTATCGTAGTCAATTTATTTGGGGGGGGGGGGGGCTAAGCCCTTAGGGGGGACTAAGATAAACAATAATAAGTTGGCATTAAAATGCCAAAAAAAAATTAACAAATTTTTATTTTGACATTTAACAAATCGTTTTTCAGTTAATAATAATTATTATTATTAACTTCAAAAATTATAAAATACACCTTCAAAAAAATTCGGTTACCTTTGAAATTCGGCGCTATAGCATTTGAATCAATTATGCGCAATAATTATTCGATGTATGTATAATTTATACAATAATCGTTTAAAATACATAGAGGTCCGCACAACAATGCGAAAGCAAACACAGTTCCTCTAAACACTCTTACTCTTACACAGTATTTGTGTTAGATTAGTACAACTAGTCGCCGTAGAGGGCAGCACTAACATACCGTCAATCAAGTCCACATAATTATAGGAAAAATTTGTTATGTTCACACACCAGAATCATAGCGAGGTTGTGGGGACATATAGAAATTTCAATTTTTCTGTGGTAGGGAGACCCTAGAAAACGGTTTAAACATGAAAATAAATTGTGGGGACCGGTGTATGTCCCCACAAATGGTGAAGTCCACACAAAGTGGGTTTCATTCCGTAGGAAGTCCACATAATTATAGCAAGACCTACGCACACACACACACACACACACACATACACACATACAGACATTTTTCAAAAATTGTAGAAATGGTTTAAGGGAACCTCAAAACATAAAAATTTTATGAAAAAATTGGGGGTCAATTTTTTTTTTCAATTTCAGATTACAATACTTTCCTTACTAAGGAGTTCGGAAAGTAAGAAGTAATAAAATTAGCATTCTGGTAATAAAACAATAGATTGTAATTTAAAAAACAATATTATAATAAACTAAAATACAGTGGAATCCGCTTAATGTGATCACATCGGGACTTGAGGTTTTTGATAACAATAACCGATTGATAACATAAAAGGGAAAACATTGTTATTGATTATTTATTAGTATAATAAATAATGAAGTAATAAGAAAAAATCAAATTAAAAAATCTCATCTGGAGTTTTTGGCCTCCGCTGTACGAGGAGTAAATTATTTATAAAAAGTTCGTACTGGTAATGATTGGAAAATCTGATGACCTCATCTGCACACCACAACGTAAAACTTTCTTGCTAACACCTGACTTAAAAGTCGCGTAATGAATATGTGATATATATAATATGTGGGTGGCTTGTGCACAATAAAGAAAAAAAATTCTTGTAAGTGAAAACCAACTCCTTGCTCGTGTGAAAAAATAATCTTAAGAATAATTTGATAATATAAACCGAATTTATGATTACTATAAGCGATGATGAAGAATGATAACATTAACCGTGATTCTAATAAGCGGACTCCACTGTAATAAGAACATAATTAATATTAATGCCGGTGTGTATGTGTTTGCACTTATTTGTTTCAGATTAATAAATTATTGCAATAAACTGTTGTAATATTCAACATCAATTTTATATATATAAATATAGGATTTACTTCTTGTCAAATTCAAAATCTGGATCACAAATTGAATCATAAGTTACATGAAAAATGCACCAAAAACCACAAATTCCATGCACGTAAGATAATACGAGCATAATACTTCACTTGTATTCCTATTATAGTGCCGTATATAACACTAAATATTGTTGTGTTCTGATAAAGAAATGGAAAGTGAGTTGCGTAATTTAGAAATAAAGAACTGACTTTGCAACCTGAGGAACAATAAAGGCAGGACTCTTGTTCGTTTTCAAAATTGTTTTTATTAGTGTTAAGTTTTGTTCGTTAGTTAAGTTACATTGTTTAATTTAAGTTTGTTGCAGTAATTTCGTTTGTTTTATCTAAATTTTAATGTTTGTATTTTTAATTTTAATACACAAACAAATAGCACAAGCAGCAGGAAACAAAATTCTAATCTTGATTTAAAAAAAAAAAGAAAATAATAAAAAATCCAAGGAAATGGAGGATATAAATAAAAAAAAGAATAGTCAGTCGTTATTTGAGAGCCCGAGAGGCTAGTCGAATAAAAGTCGTTATTTGAGAGCCCGAGAGGCAAGTCGTGATTTAAAAGCCCGAGAGGCTAGTAATAGTAGCAGTCAGAATTTGAGAGTCCGAGTGGCAAGCTGGTGCTAAAGAAAGCCCAGTGGCAAGCTGGTGTTAAAGAGTTGTAAGTTGAGAGCCCAAAAGTTGGTGTGGAGGTGGAATTTAGCCGAGGAATTTGTGGATAGAGTGTAGAAGGAAGAATCCGAATTACGTGCTGCTCGGCGAATTTTGTGTGAGTCCTGATTTTCTAAAATTTGTTTCTGGTGTTCAGGTTGCAAATAAATTGTTCTGTTATTCGTCAGTTTTTTTATTGTCTTACATGTAACCATTTTTCGAAAATCAACGACCCATTTTAAGAAGAGATCGGAGAGAGAGCACAACAATATGAACACATACGTCAAAATAATTGAGGATAATTTTCTTATACAATTTTGCAGTGATTTTTGTCGTATATCCAAAAATTTGGCGTATACGGTAATATAATAGTGAAGCTACGGTATTTTGTGGCATGAATGGAAAATTCATACCCAATATCTCGAAAACTATTCAAAATTGAAACATTCTGAAAACACACATCGATAGAGAAAAAAATTTTATACAAAATGGCTATCTTAACTAATTTTTTTCGATTTTGTGATGTACGACAGTATAATTGCGGGTCGACGAAATATTACGATTCCTCACGTTGACGACAACTTATTTTCTTAATTTCAATACGCATACGTTATTTCAACCCCAAAATGTTTTTTCATATTATGTACATCATATTGTTACTCGAGGTAAATAAATACTTTTCAGATTAATTGTTTTAATAATAAAGGTTTTAATTTTAAAATCATTCTTCGTTGCATTTGTGACACATTTAGTAACAGGTGAATTTATTGCCGATCTAGTTCGTGCATCTTCGAACGTCAAAATAATTGCAAATTGCATTTTAATTAAAAATCAATTTTACATTTCCTCGTAAACTATCAAATTTACGCAAAAATGAAAGACATCTTTTTTATTCAGTTTTCCTTTCCAACAGTTTTTTCCAATTTTCGGTCCGATACTGATTAGCTGCGGCGCGGTTAAAAAAAGTTTTAAAACATTCGAAGCAAAAAAGATAGTTCAAAGGTCAAAAAATTTAAACTTTTTTTTCAACAAACGGAAAGCCACCGCCACGACGATTCCAAAACTGTTTAGAAAATCAAAAAAAAATTTTGTCAGTTTGAATTATCGTTGCAGTATTGCGATTAGTATTAGGTTTGTTCCAAAAACGAGTTATCTTCAGTAATATTACTACAACGCAAGCGCATTAATGAAATGTCGTTCCAACAGACACAAGTTATCAGTTCGGAATCCTAGATTACTAACAAACCGCTGCGCTGCACAGTGGAACGAAATTTAAATTAATTTACATTAAGATGTAAATAAATAAAAATAGATTTTCCTTATACAGTAGAATCCGCTTAATGTGATCTCGGATAATGTTATCAGTCGGTTATTGTGATCATTTTTTTGGAAACTGGACACTTTTTCTTTCTTTTTTTTTCTTCTATTTTGTTCTAATCCATGTCTTCTAAAATTTACCTTTTTCTAAATTTCGCTAATTGTTATCAATTATCAGTTATCAGTTAATATTATTAAAATGTCGTTGGCCCGAAGTGATCACATTAAGCGGATTCTACTGTATAATACTTTTTGTTTACTGTTGGTAAATTAAAAAAAATTTTTTTTCTGAAAAATGGTTAAAAATCAATGTTATACTAGTTTCTTTTACGTATAACTTTATATTTCTGGCACATCACTATTTTTAAGAGGTTTATACTAAAGAAAATACATGAAATCCTGATTTGTAAATTAATCTTTATGTGTACTTTTCTCGAGCTATTTCACAGCGTCCTTGGTGAAATTTGCTGCGCGTAATCTTTAACCACATATCTATGTCCTATAAAAATTTCTCTCCCAAATGTTTTGCTACCTTGCGAGATATTAACATGTAAAAAAATTACATTCAAAAAATTATACGGAGTGTATTAAAGGGGATACCAAATATTTAAACATTCTATTGTGTACATAGTAGGTGCGCATACATACGTACCTATATATTTTTTAAATAATACCTATGTTTATTCTGCAAGATTTATTAATATGAATAATTGGCTGATAGGATTCAACGTTTGAGTGAAAAAACTAACTATTCATATAAAAAACTAAATAAAAGAAAAGTTTAATGATTATTTCTTACAAATTATAATATAAGAAGAACAACAATAATTCAAGATGGAAAATTTAAAAACAAATTATGATTTATATTCGTTACTTAGAAACGCTTCCGGCAAGAAACTGAACAATTCTAAGCACCTTGTTAAACTAGTTATATCTAAACTAAATTGTAATATTTCTGAATTACCAGTAATGAATGATTTAGAAAACTGTTTAAGAACGTTTTGTAGTCATTTATTTTCTAGATGGAAAGCGTCACATCGTATGCAGAACGATTTTTGCAAAGGAACCAGTCATGGCTAGATTTACAGTTTGCATGGCCGAAATGCATAATTCAAAAAATATTAACTACTTTAGAATTGCAAATGTTAGAAAATGCCGAAAATAAACAAAAAGGATTTGCTACTTTATGCCTAAAACGAAACAAAAATAGAACAGAAGTTGTGCAATATAAGGATGAAGACGAGGTTATGCTTCCTACAATCAGAAGTATGTACAATGATGAATCTGAAGATATCGCAAAAATTGTTGAATATTTAAAATCTAATCCTAGCAAAGATGATGTTCAGAAAATAAGAGAAATTGTTGAAAATAGATCCAAAGTCGCTGATAATATGTACTCGAAAGAAAAGGCTTTGTCTATTTATGTATCCATGAATCTCTCAAAGTCGCAATATAATACACTTCGAGACTCAGTTAATCAAAAAGAATTGAAATTATTTCCATCTTATTATATGATTCAAAAAGCCAAAAAAGATTGTTATCCTTCGCAAGACTCCATAACAGTGACAGAATCCGTCGGAAAAATTAATTTGCAGTCTCTTTTAGATCATACCGTAAGCAGAAGTATGTGCAGACAAATAGAAGTGGTCAATTCACTTTAATCAGCAAATGTGGTTTTGATGGAGCTTCAGGCAAAAGTATGTATAAACAAAAATTTACCGCTGAAAATATTGACGATTCAAGTATTTTTATGTCTGCTGTAGTTCCATTAAAACTATATTGCAAAAATCAATCTGATGTGATTTGGAGTAATTAATACTCGGCCATCTTCAACATTCTTTTGTCGCCCATTGAAATTTGAATTCATTAAAGAGAATAAGGAAGTCATAAATAATGAAATGGAATTGTTGCAAAAATAAATTGATTCCTTAATATTAACACAATACAAAGATATTACAGTCAAGCATGTAATTTTATTCACGATGGTAGATGGAAAAGTTTGTCAAATTGTTACAAGAACTACTTCTTCTATGGTGTGCTATATTTGCCAGGCAAAACCAAGTGATATGAACAATTTTGAGAAATTAAAAAATAATGTACCCAATGAAGATAATTATAGATTTGGAATTTCACCTCTACATGCGTGGATTCGAAGTTTTGAATGCATTTTACACATTTCTTACAACCTACAATTTAAGAAATGGTTAGCAAAAACTATAGAGGAAAACGAAATGAAAAAAACCAAGAAGAAACTAGTACAAAATCTGTTTAAAACAAAACTTGGTTTACTAATTGATATAGTAAAACAAGGACATGGAACGACGAATGACGGAAATACAGCAAGAACATTTTTTAAAAACGCAGAAACATCAGCAGAAATTACTGGAGTAGATTTAGGTCTTATCGAAAGATTTAGAATCGTTTTACGCACAATGGCCTCTGGTGAAAAAATTAATTTAAAAAAATTCAAAGCGTTCACCGAAGAAACAGCGAACGTTTACATTTCTTTGTATAAGTGGTATTACATGCCAATTACAGTTCATAAAATTTTATTTCATGGTGCAGACATAATTGAATACGTTTTTCTTCCTATTGGGCAATTGTCAGAGGAAGCTTCTGAAGCACGAAACAAAGATTTTCGGAACTGTAGGGAAACTAAGTCACAAAAATGTTGCAGGAAAGCAACCAACGAAGATATTTTACATTATTTGTTAATTTCTTCAGATCCGTATATTTCGAGTATTCGATCATACAAAAAGAAAAGGAAAAGCATTGTGTTCGATGAAACTTTGGAACTATTAGAAGTGCCAATAAAAATGATTATCAATAACGAGCTACAAGATACATTTAAATCTTAATGTATGGATTTCGCAATCCTATACGTTTAAAATTATAAAAAAAAAAAAAATATGTTTATGATTGAAAGTGCTTACTGTTCATTGATACGAAAAAATATGCAAATTATGTGAAGTAGTCTGCGACAAATGGGCCCTAGTTGTTTCGAATTACTGATTCTCATCAGGCAAACCTAAAAAATATATAATTATCGCGTACAGTATTCAATTCAATATGATAGAAAAAATATAAAAATTCAAAATTATTTGACATTACAAAAATAAAAGCAAAATTCTACCTAACTTGATTTCAAAATGAATAAAAATTAAAATTTTTTTTGAAAAAGTATCTAACCAACCAAAAAGAAAAATATATATTATTGAAAGCAAACCTAATTGTAATTAAAATATCCCAAGTAATGCAAAAGATTCAATAAAAACTCATATCCCATTTTGGGATATTTTAATTACAATTAGGTTTGCTTTCAATAATATATATTTTTCTTTTTGGTTGGTTAGATACTTTTTCAAAAAAAATTTTAATTTTTATTCATTTTGAAATCAAGTTAGGTAGAATTTTGCTTTTATTTTTGTAATGTCAAATAATTTTGAATTTTTATATTTTTTCTATCATATTGAATTAAATACTGTACGCGATAATTATATATTTTTTAGGTTTGCCTGATGAGAATCAGTAATTCGAAACAACTAGGGCCCATTTGTCGCAGACTATTTCACATAATTTGCATATTTTTTCGTATCAATGAACAGTAAGCACTTTCAATCATAAACATATTTTTTTTTAATAATTTTAAACGTATAGGATTGCGAAATCCATACATTAAGATTTAAATGTATCTTGTAGCTCGTTATTGATAATCATTTTTATTGTATTTTCAAGAGCTAATAATTTTATTAATATTAGAAGTGCCTACAGAACATGAGTTAACGAGCCCAACTGAAAGCGACAACAATGAAATACAATTATTATAATATAATATCATAATTTTTTTATTATTCATATTAATAAATCTTGTAGTATAAACATACTAGGTATTATTTAAAAAATATATAAGTACGTATGCGCACCTACTATGTACACACTAGAATGTTTAAATATTTGGTATCCCCTTAATACACCCCGTATAATTTTTTGTATGTATTTTATTTACATGTGAATATCTCGCAAGGTTGCAAACATTTGGGAGAGAAATTTTTATAAGACATAGATATGTGGTTAAAGATTACGCACAGAAAATTTCACCCAGGACGCTCTGATATAGCTCGCGAAAAGTACACATAAACATTAATTTATAAACCAGGATTTTATGTATTTTCTTTAGTATAAACCTCTTAAAAACAGTGATGTGCCTTTAATATATTAATTAAAATTATTAGCTCTTGAAAATACAATAAATATGATTATCAATAATGAGCTAAAAGATACAAATAAATCTTATTATATGGATTTTGCAATCCTATACAATTATAAGTTGTAAAAAAAAAAATTATTGATGATTGAAAGTGCTTACTGTTCATTGATAAAAAAAAATATGCAAATAATGTGAGATAGTCTGCGACAAATGGGCCCTAGTTGTTTCGAATTTCTGATTCTCATCAGGCAAACCTAGAAAATATAATTAACGCGTACAGTATTCAATTTAATATGAAAAAAAATATATAAAAATTCAAAATAAAAAGTAATCACTTTCAATCATCAATAATTTTTTTTTACAACTTTTAATTGTATAGGATTGCAAAATCCATATAATAAGATTTATTTGTATCTTTTAGCTCATTATTGATAATCATATTTATTGCCTTTAAGGCTGTTCAGTAGGTTGAGATTTTGTCAAAAAGAATTGAAATACAGTGTATTTATAAAAATATTCTTGTAGAACTACATATTTTAGCCAATATTTATTTATAAAAATAAATTCTAAAAAAATTTGTTTAGCCGCAATTTGTACTTAAAATATGAATTTAATTATGAAGCTTTTGGCCGATCCTGAAAAGATATCACAATGAAACTTTTACTAAACGCAAGAATATTTAATTTACTTTGACATGAAATAATTTTTATTTTGATTTTTACTTTGAAAAGCAAAAAAAATTTAGAACGAAAAATGTATAATTTGCTTATTAACGTACCATTTTGAATAAGTATTTAAGAATTCATATTATTTAAATCTGGGACTTTATATTATATTGAAATTTATATTAGAGCATAGATTGTAGTTTCAACTTCAATAATATTCAAACAGATTTAAAAAAAACATTTGTGATAGCTAAATAGCTTAAAAAAACGTCTTTAATATGTTAAAATCTTTGTTCTCTATATCGTCTTGCTTTGTTCAATTACCCCCGGTACAGAATACCTATGGTCACGTGTCTAAGGAGGATGTAGGGGTATTAATAACAGGAGAAAGATATAATTCCACTACTAATTGTTACTAGAAAGATTAGTGCGATATTATTCACTTCTTTATTAATCAAAAATGCCAAAAACCAGACTTTTTTTATCACAACCGGCAAAGCAATGAAAATATCATGTCGACGTAGGCGGTAATTTTTTCGAATATTGATTTCCAATTTATTTACAAATCCAAAAAATGTTATGGTCAATTTTATGAAAATTTTTTTTGTTAATTTTGCTTATACAAAGTAGGTACTATTTCTAGTGGGAACTTCAAATTATTGACACATTTTTGAATTCGAGTTTGAATTGAATACCATATTATGAAATCAACCAAAAATAAATAGTTTTCAAATTGATCATCACAGATTTTATTCAAACTTTGGTTAATTATACTCTTTAACATGCTGAATTCAAAATTTTTTTATTTTAACTTATAGTTTTTGAGTTATTTAATTATAAAAATTGCTAAAACAACACTTTTTCGGCTCACGCTTAATTATACAAAATATTATAACTTCAGTTCTATAAGTGCTACGGAGTTGGACAATAGCTCATTTTAAAGAGGATTTAAAGGGCTTTAATTTGATTTTAATCTTGACCACTTTCTAATAAAAATCAAATTTTTTGAAACGCTCAAAAAATGTTTTAAAAAAAATTTTTGAGTTTGTGTTTTTTGAAAATTATAAAAATAATATATGTTTATAATAGTGACTTGGTGAATACTTTATAAAAATTTCAGAGTGGGACCATGATGGGATCAGCAGTTATGATAAAAAATTCAACTCAATGTTTTAGCTCAACTACTTTAATTATACCAGTACCTACTATTAAAAATATACAGTGAGTAACGAAAATATCCAGACACTCCTATGTTAACAATGTAAATTGGACATTTTTAAACCGTTTTTTGACATATAAAAATCGATTTTACAGCAAAACTTTTTAAACATTTTTTGTTGCAAATTTCATTGGCTTTAATTTTGTTTATATGAATTTTTTTATTTTCTCGCGTCGTTTTTGACTGACAGCAACTTAAACAAGACTCTGTAAAATGCAAAAAATATTTTCATCTATATCTCGGAAACGGTACAAAATAATGAAAATATTAATAAGAATTTTTTCTTCTCAGTTTTGTTCTCTACACTTTTGTTCCTATACATTTTTCTATTTTATCGCATCGTTTCCGAGATATCGATGACAATAGTTTTTGTGTTTTACAGAGTCTAGTTTAACTCGCTGTCAGTAAAAAAAAATGAAATTTTCAACAGCGGCTTGAAAATGTCCAATTTACATTGTTAACATAGAAGTGTCCTGATATTTTCGTTACTCACTGTACATGCAGAGTATCCCCGGATAGATTTTACAAAATTTCCGTAGTATAGAGGACACTTTTTAAAAAATAAATATTTAATAAAAATTTTTTTCTAAATTCACACCATCGAGAGATGGGACTCTTTAAAGTATTTTTTTTAATTTTTATCTTCACATGACCATAGCTCCGAAAATATTAATTTTTTGTGAAAATGGTTTAGTTTAGCGTAATTTGCTCAAAATTAAACTACCTCTGCCACTTGCCTAACCGTAGATGGACTTTACGCGTTAGCTAGCTGTGTTATTTAAAACTCAGTTCTCGAGAGCGTGGGTGTTTCGAAAAACATCGTGGGTTCGTAACAAAAAGTTCTTCACTACTCAGATTTTTAATTTCAGCTAAATGAAAAATACGATGTTAAAGTGGACGCCAGCTAATACAAATAAATCTAAAAAGAAAGCAAGAGTCGATTTATTGTATTAACACAGATAGAAAATAAAGATGTCGACAAGTTTAATTAATTCACTAATCAAAACAAAACATAAAACATACACATAAGGATGAAGTAAAGCTAGTACGTAATTGAGGATTACGAACTAGAAAACAAAATAAAAAAATACAAAAGTAAAGAACTGACATCCACCTGAGGGGTAGATTCAGTCAAGAAAAAAAAACAGTTGAGTACCTCTAAAGAGGATAACTCAACAAAAAGAAGTTATGCCCAGCAAAGATTAATTGCACACCGGATTTTATCATCTCGGGATAATTGACTTACAAAATAGATCCTGGCATACTGCATCCTTTAAAACAAGTAAATGCATCTCTATGAGACTTACCCTGAATGCAGTAATACCAACTTCACGACTCGGCAATTGTCTTTCCTTCGTCAGGACCCTTCGAATTCAATAACATTTATTTCATCATTCTATTGGTCTACCATCCAGGAATGAAAGTCTACAAAATAGAGAACACAAAATACTCATTAAAAAATCAACAGCTTGCCAGTTCTAATTCTCATCAACCGAGAAAGTGTGACTGCAAACTCAATTAATCTCTACTAAAACATCTTCATAAAAATCAAATCATCTGCTTGAAGTCGAGGTGTACCATCCCAAATAAAAAAACGTAAATCCACGTCCGGAATTGAACAGGTGTTGAAACGTCAAAAAGACAAAGCCGGGAAGCTTGGTTCTCCAACTTGAAATTCATTTCGATGCATTAGGTACCATGGATTCACAAGGATACATCATCTTGTGAATAAAAAAACCATTGGCATCGAAATTCACAAGGAAAAAAATAACCAATTTTCGTATACTTGATGTTAAATCATGATTGAAACCCTAATCTTCAAAACAGATGATAGATAAACTGCGTCATCGCAAAACCAAAGACAAAATCTTGGAACCATGTGTGGATTAGGAAAGATTTCGAAACATAAACATAAAACGAAACATTTTACAAAAAATCTGATGCCCCATTCCGGGTAGGAAATTTAACGGACTACAACTTTCGTCGAGTAAAATTTTTTGAAAAACCAATCCATTTCACAGAAAATCTGAATATAATAAATAAGGTAGCTATAAAATAAAAATTAAAATTGCAACATTTTTATATTTATTGAAAAATTATTTTATTAACTAAACTTAACCACAAGGAAAAAAATAACCAATTTCCGTATACTTGATGTTAAATCATGATTGAAACCCTAATCTTCAAAACAGATGATAGATAAACTGCGTCATCGCAAAACCAAAGACAAAATCTTGGAACCATGTGTGGATTAGGAAAGATTTCGAAACATAAACATAAAACGAAACATTTTACAAAAAATCTGATGCCCCATTCCGGGTAGGAAATTTAACGGACTACAACTTTCGTCGAGTAAAATTTTTTGAAAAACCAATCCATTTCACAGAAAATCTGAATATAATAAATAAGGTAGCTATAAAATAAAAATTAAAATTGCAACATTTTTATATTTATTGAAAAATTATTTTATTAACTAAACTTAAACCATTAAATTATTTGAGTAAGTGTTCAAAATGGCAGGGTTTTGAAAAAAACTAAAATAAAGAAAGCTTGAACAATTCATTTTTATTAAAAAATGGTCAAGATTAGTATCAAATTGAAGCCCTTTAAATTCTCTTTAAAATGAGTTATTATACAACTCTGTAGCACTTATAGAACTGAAGTTATAACATTTTGTATGATTGAGCGTAAGCCAAGAAAGTGTCGATTTTGCGATTTTTATAATTAAATAACTCAAAAACTATAAGAGTTAGAATTTTTTTGAATCATATTTGAATTCAAGATGTTAAAGAGTATATTTAACCAAAGTTTCAAAGAAATCTGTGATAGTCAATTTGAGTGACTTGTTGGTTTGACATGGAATGACCCACTTATAACATTTTTAAATGCAAAAAAATTTAAATCGCCAAAGTAAAATGTTAAAATGCGGCGCATTATGTGAAACATGCAAGGCTAAGGAACCTCCAACAAAAGTTAGCCCCGGGCTTTACAAATCCTCAATGCGGCTCTGTATGGTAGTCACCTAAACCAACCCCGACAGAAAACCTATCGTGATCGTAACCACAACAAATAAGATTCTTTTTAATTATTGTTTTTAATAAAATTTTAAAATTATTTGTAAAATTATTATGAAAAATTAAGATTCCATGGAGACTATTTAAAAACCAATTAAACCTAACGTTAATGAATATTTTCACACATTTAATTTAATTGCCTAAATGTTTCTGTTCGAACTAATTTAGTACATTTCGATTTGAAAAAATATCACTTTTATAATTCATTATTTAATTTATTAACATTTTATTTAAAAATGATTTGCGAACGTTGCATTTTTATATCTTGAAGTTGAAATAAGAAAATCCCACGCGATGCTTGCAACGCATAGAAAAGATCGAGTAGGATTTGAAGGCATTGGAGGGGAATACATATTATTAAGAATTTACTAGTGGCGCCCTGCTAGCGGAATAGTTATTCATAATTAGGTACTGAATGACCTTAATAAGTCGGGACATAAATTCTGTTACCTGTAAAGAACCGTTAGATTTTACAGCTTAAGATTACAGAGGGTGGAAAACAATTACATATTTAGAAAGCCCTTTCGTTTGGCAACTTGTACAGACTATAGTTAAAATTTTTGAGTTCAACCAGCAACATGGAATGGGGTGTGAAAAAAAATCGGATAGCAGTTATTGCGTTACATAAATGTGGTGTATCAAATAGTGAAATTTTAAAATTGCTAAAGCCGTTAAAAATTTCAAAAATGTTTGTAAGTCGTGCTATAAAACGGTTTACCGATACAAATGCAATAACTGACAGAAAAAGAAGTGGACGTCCTCGTACCATAAGAACTCCACGAGTGATTAAAGCAGTGCGTGAAAGAATACGACGAAATCCTCTGCGAAAACAAAAAATTATTGCTATGGAGATGCAAATTTCAAAAAAAAGCGTGTCGCGTATTGAGGCAGGACCTAAAACTTGGGGCTTTTCGTAGAGCAACAGGACAAAGGTTAACAACAGCTTTAAAAAAAATTAGGCACGAGAGATCGAAAACCCTATTAAGGAGGCACGGTAATAATAATTTTAAAAATATTTTGTTTACCGATGAAAAAATTTTTACCGTCGAAGAAAAATTTAATAAGCAAAACGATCGTGTTTATGCTCACAGCTCTAAAGAAGCGGCAGAAAAAATTCCGAGGATTCAAAGAGGCCATTATCCAGCATCTGTGATGGTTTGGTGGGGTGTATCCTACGAAGGGGTTACTCAACTTCACTTTTGTGAAAAAGGCGTTAAAACATCGGCACCAATTTACCAAGAAATGTTAGAAGACGTGGTAAAGCCTTTTAACGACTCTCTCTTTCAAGGAAACCATTGGGTTTTCCAACAGGACTCTGCACCAGCACACAAAGCTAAGACAACCCAAAGGTGGCTAGCAGAAAATTTACCTGCGTTTATTGCAGCAGAACAATGGCCTTCTGGAAGTCCTGATCTGAATCCTTTGGATTATAAATTGTGGTCAGTTCTTGAAAACATGGCTTGTAGTAAGCCTCATAAAAATATCGAGCTTCTGAAGCGGGATTTGGTGAAAGCAGCAGCATCGATACCGTTACAAGTCGTCCGTGCCGCAATTGATGATTGGCCACGGCGTTTAAAGGCTTGTGTAAAGGCTAAAGGAGGACATTTTGAGTAAATATATTAAAAATGTATTCTTTATATATTAAGTAATAAAGCAGTATATATCATAATTGAATTTATTATTTTGAAACATTAAAAATTTAATTAATACTGTGTAACAGAACTTATGTCCCGACTAGGTATAAGCACGTTTAACAGAAATATGCACTTATACGTAAAAGAAACTAGTATAACATTGATTTTTAACCATTTTTCAGAAAAAAATTTTTTTTTAATTTACCAACCTAAACAAAAAGTATATATGGAAAATCTATTTATATTTATTCACATTAAGTACTTAAAATTTCGTTCCACTGTGCGCTGTTCCAACAAACATGTTGAACGGTTCAACTTAGTTCATTTGCGGTTCAAACGATACTTGCTACGGAGCTAGTATCAATAGTTAGTAACATGAATAGCCATAATAATAATAATATATTATTATTCATTATTATTTTGTTGTGTAATCTGATAATCAATTACCAAATTAAAGCCTCCCCGCCCCCCGCCCCCGACTAGTAAAAATATTATAAATAAGAAAATGTAAAACACAAGACCAAGGCCATAGTTAGAAATTGGTCATGGCGGGGGGGGGGGGGGAAATTAAAATAATGGTTGGCATTGTCCCTATTTTAAATTAATTCTTGTAATGTAGTAATTATTTCGAATTACTTAACTCATGGGGGGGGGGGCAGGTTGAACACCCAAAAACACCTCCTTATATACGGCGCTGCACAATACTACAAACCTACCTTTACCTACAGAATTAAATACAAATGTGGTTTATTTGCTAGATGTGCTTGTGCAGCGTTTTATTTTGTAAAATCAGAATACTTATTGCCCCTTTATATAGTTTATCGAAACCAAGTCAAATTGCGTCATAAATCTAAAGATTTTTGTATAACTTGAATAAAACTCAACTCCCACAACACAACAAAAGCTTAAAAAGGCTCAAAAGATTAACATGTCAGAAAATAGTAACCCAAAAGGGACCGGTGGAACTTACATGTTGGATTAAAAAAGATTTTACCGACCGGTGGAACTTACAATCGCCCGAAAATAGTGCAAAAAACTTTCCTAACGAAAGTAATAATTTCATTATAAATATTATCAAATGTAATAACGACAAGCAAGGCAGAAATTAACATTACAAAAATGGAGTCAGGATTATACATAGAACATCTAGAAAATGCAATCATCGAACGGGGAATATTTCAAATGGAAATGAAATACAGCATTCAAAAACTGACCGAAGACAAAAATTCGATAGAAGAAGTGACACACCAATTTGACCAACTATGTAACACCATAAAAGAAATAGATCCAAGTACAATCTGCCACACAATGAGTCATCATCTACAGGAAGGACAAAACAAAATGAAGTGGATTGAAGAAGAATTCAGAAATAATCAAAAACAAAAAAGAAGAAGAAAAAGGGGATTTTTAGGGGAATTTATGACATCAATCTTTGGAGTAAATGACGAGGTTTACCAAGACATCGATGACATACAAAAGAATCAGCAAGAGTTAATTAAAACAGCAAGTCATCAAACAAAATTTATGCTTTCTGCAATTTCAACATTTAATGACACGGAAAAAAGAATTAACACGCAATTAGAACATTGGAGAACAAAATTAAATCAAGCAATAAAAACTATACAAGAATGGGAACGGTACCAAGGTCAAGAAAAACTCGAAATTCAAAATTTAACATCATTCCAAATCGCTAATAATTACATTATAGAAACATGTAATTATTATGAAAGCCTTCTCCAGCTAAAATTTTGGCGGGGAAACTTACATGACCTGATTTCACCAGTTCATGTAAACAAAATCATTGAAGAGGCACAACAGAAGATTTCAGCATCGTTACAAATCATAAAAATCTGATGTGACAACACATAACTTTCCCATTTATTACTAAATTAATAATAATAATAATTAAAATTAAAATTAAAAAAAAAAAATTTTTAAATAAAAAATAAAAATTTAATAAATAAAAAAATAACGTATGAATTTCAACCAAAATCTAATCAGCTCTCTAGATTGCTGATACAAACCAGTATATGAAATTTGAATAAAATCGGTTCACGCGTTTTGAAAAAATCGTGGACGAAAAAAAGGGCCACACATGCACACACACATCCGGACATCATTGCAAAATTTGTCTTAAACGATTTTTACGGACTTATAGACTATGGAAAAAATGATAGTTCAAAAACAATTTTTTACTCGGTTACAATACTTTCCTTTACTACGTAAATGGGAAAGTAAAAATCCTATCGTTAAAACAAAAGTAATAACTGATGACAAAAACATTCGTGTATTTAGTCAATTTGTACTAGCCGGAAGAAACAAATTCAGCTTGGTGAAGATCAATCAAATATATAACCGACCAAACCCACAGACATGCAAAACTACAGAGAAAAATATCACCAACACAATCTGGAAACAATTGCATACACCAAATGCTTGGTTGGTAATCATCCCATATTCAGTACGAGTTGATGTAATTTGTAAGAATCAACGCCAAGAACACATTTTAAACCAAACAATCATAATTCAAATTTTTCAAGAATGCATCGTCAAAACAAAACAGAACGTTTTGACACCATTAAGAATTCAAGTAGCACCAATATTAGCATCATATCATAAACAACTACAAATAGACAACAATACATTCACCAATCAGAATAAAAACTCAACTCAATTGTTAGAACCAGTCCTGACTAATTCGGAGGATATTCAAGATCTACTAAATATGGAAAAAGACATTTCTCAAGATCTAGCCGAGCATCATTGGACAAAAATCAAGCATCATTCAATCCTGTCAAACATTACCACCGGACTGGTAATATTATTAATAACAGGTTGTTGCATTTTAGGTTACCGTTGTGTCAGAAAACGTTCAAACAAATCGTTAACCATCACCAAAATGAAACAAGGAGACAACCCTACACTACCCGAGTTGATAGAGCTCAATCCATTGTAATCCCAGGCACTTCCCGAGGTGGCAGTATGTTTAACCACGTTAAACATAACAAAAGTTTAGTATTATATTAAATTTAGTATATTATAAAAAACCATACTGTATATGATATGTTTAACTATTTATTAGGTATGCAAAAAGATATCTTGCAACAAATGCAATTACAAAACATTAAGTAGGTAAACTTATCAGCACTTTTTATATAATTAACTTTTAAATGGTAATAATAAATATGAAATGTAAGCAACATTTGCAAATAAAAAGCGGACGATCCACCAAATAAAGATAGTCTAAAACCGAATGTGTTTTATTCTACACCACGGCGACTTTCTGAGAAACCATGCCTAATAATTCGTTGGTGAGGCTGCCAACGCTCAGAAGTCAGCCCAACTCTCAAAATCTCTCTGCTCCGAGATTTTACACTTCTTTCAAAAACAAAAAAATTGTGTGGTATTGGTAAAAAACCTTAAGTACGGAGATATTGGGAATTGTGTGAAAAAAGCCTTCGGCCTCATGGCCACTTCCGTTAAAATTTGTACCCATGATTGGAGGTATTGCGGCATAAGTGAGGACATTTTTGGGTAGTTCTATTGTGTTTTATTTTTTTAAATTGTTTCATTAAACAAAACAAAATAAAATTGATTTTCAATGTTAAACCTATAAATACCCTTCTTTATAAAATAGAAAAATTCCATAACAAAAAATTCAAAAAACACGGGTGAAATAGTATATTATACATCATGGGACTAAGGTGCTGCTTTTCATCCCGCGTGCGAAGGTTTTTGCACGAGGTGTTAGCCGAGTGCAAAAATCGTACACAAATTTACCCCAATTATAATAACCTCTCAGCGATTTGTCGTATGAAGCCATATGCAAAATTGCAGATCAATAGCGCGCAATAATGGCGCGGGAAAAAAAGTATTACTTTAGTCCCGCAAAAGGGTGAAAATAAAAGAAAATTGTGAAAATTTGCGAGGTGAGTGGAACGAGCCGAGCGAATGGAAAACTTGCGTGGCAGGAAAAGTTACCTTTCCATCCGAATAAAACATGTTACTTTTTCTCCAAACGAACAAAATTCAAAAATAAATTTCAAAATTAGAAATAACTCGGGAACGGCGCTAGATATCAAAAAACTGAGAAAAAATTCTCCCCCCTCGCCAAATACACACCCCGTACATTATCGGTAGGAAGGCATATGCAAAAATTCAGATCGATCGCGCGCAAAAAAATTCAATCTTCCTGCCGATACCTACTATGAAAATTTTTGAATTAGCAATAACTCGAGAACGGCGCTAGATATCAAAAAACTGAGCAAAAACTTCTCCCCCCTCGCTTAATACACATCCCCGTAAATTATTGGTAGGAAAGCATATGCAAAAATTCAGATCGATCGCGCGCAAAAAATTCGAAAGGTAGATAATTTTAATCGGTCAACCAGTTTTAATTTAATCAAATTGTAATAAAAATAAACAAAAGTAAGGTGACATTTTGATTTAATCTGTCAACTATTTGCAATTTATGTTGGTAATTTTTAAGTTGAATTTGCAACTGTCAACTTCAATTGTGACATTTATTAAAATTTTTAGGTTAAAAATCAAAATGTTTATTTATTTGGTTAAAAATAAAATTTTAAGTTGGTATATTTAAGGATTTAAATGTCAAAGTCAAAGTTTATATCTATTTATTTTTAAATTACGCTCTAAAATTTTATATTTGAAATGGTTAATAAACTTAAAATAATTTTTAGAAGAGGTAGATACCAAAATTACTCAATTTTATTAAAATAATGTCACATTTCTAGTTTTTTTTTCCTGCCGCTGAGGGTTTACTTTCGATAAAATCTGTACGCCACGTGGTTTTATGTATGTCGTTAAGGAAAAGTTTGACTTTCGTGTTTAAAATTGATAATGAAACAGCTGACTTTCGTGACGTTTGGAGAAAAATACATTTTTCACAATTCCGGGAGTAAAGTGCTCACTTTACTCCCGCTTTTGCGGGACTAAAGTAATACTTTTATTCCCGTGCCATTATTGTGCGCTATTGATCTGAAATTTTGCATATGGCTTCTTACGATAAATCGCTGGGGGTTTATTGTAACGGGGGTAAATTTTTTGCTCAGTTTTCGATATCTAGCGCCGTTTTCAAGTTATTGCAATTGCAAAATCTTAAATTTAGATATTACACAATGTAATTCAGCATTTTCAGCGAAATTGTGAAAAATAGTATATACACCTTGGGACTAAGGTTCTTTTCATCCCGTGTACGATTTTTGCACTCGGCTAACACCTCGTGCGAAAACCTTCGCACGCGGGATGAAAAGCAGTACCTTAGTCCCATGATATATAATATACTATTTCGTTACAACGATGCCGTATGTAGACTTTTTTGTATGACTGTAAGTGACGAAATCGGACATAAATCTTATCACAGCATCAGCAATAATTGTCAAAAACATTCAGAAAATCGAAATAATAAGCAAAAGCAATAATACATTAAAAAAAATTATCACAAATAACTAAAAACTATGTACAAAAAAATTTGCTAAATTTAGAAATTTTATAAAAAAAATTTTTTTTCACAATTCCGGGAGTAAAGTGCTCACTTTATTCCCGCTTTTGCGGGACTAAAGTAATACTTTTATTCCCGTGCCATTATTGTGCGCTATTGATCTGAAATTTTGCATATGGCTTCTTACGATAAATCGCTGGGGGTTTATTGTAACGGGGGTAAATTTTTTGCTCAGTTTTCGATATCTAGCGCCGTTTTCAAGTTATTGCAATTGCAAAATCTTAAATTTAGTTATTACCCAATGTAATTCAGCATTTTCAGCGAAATTGTGAAAAATAGTATATACACCTTGGGACTAAGGTTCTTTTCATCCCGTGTGCGATTTTTGCACTCGGCTAACACCTCGTGCAAGAACCTTCGCACGAGGGATGAAAAGCAGTACCTTAGTACCATGATGAATAATATACTATTTAATTTTTTAAATTTATAAAATTTTTAATTTTTTTTTTTATTTTAGATAAAATTTTATAGGACAAAATTTGTAGGTAATTTAATACGGATAATTTTTGTCATAATAAACGTTTACCAATTTCATTGCGCTTCGGAGTTAAGATGGATTATGTTTTATCGCTTCAAGTTCCCCCGTACGATTTTATCCATTTTCAATAGGCTTTGTGCAACAACAGATATAAACTTCAATTTAAAATTTGGAGTGATTTTGTTATTTCGTTTGGTTGCTATCGTATTCACAATCATACATACGCGCACATAAACACCCACACACCATCATACAGACATTTTTCAAAATTAATAGAAATAGTTTAAGGGCAAGTTATATTTTAAGCACTTTATATTTCATTTTATTAAAACACATGTATGTAATAAGAATATTGTAATTAAAATCTAGAATGTATTAGATTCTTGTAAAGTTGACAAATTGTTGAAAACAACTTGCCAACTGTTAACGTTAGTCTGTATTTTGCATTCTCACAGTAAAGTTTAGGCTCAAAGTAATTTTGTATTTTTTTTTTAAATCGAATTTCAAAGGCCTAAACATATTTGGCATCTCAAAACAAAAATTTTATAAAAAAATTGGGTCAGTTTTTTTTTCAATTTCAGATTACTAGTTATTTACATCACTAGCTGCGTAAGTGCAATTTTTTGGGCAAGGAGGTAGTTAAGGGCCGAGGTGAAGCTTCGTAATCCTCCGAAGCCAAAAAAAACTGTTACTGTCAGGGAATTGACACCACGAATTTCAATTTTTTCTATACACGTACCTGTACGTAAAAGTAAGTACGCACATATTTCATGCGTTTTTCGTCCATCTTATGTACATCCGTTCACGTACCTCGCGTGGACGTACGTATGCTGTACTTTAAAGCACGTACATCGTATGTACACTTATGAACCTGAAGTGGACGTACATATCCGGTACTTTCAACTACGTACCACGTATGTACAAATATCTACTTCAGATGGACTTTGAATTCTCTCAGATAGCACAGTAACATATTTTGGACATATCTAGGACGAATATTTTTATCCAAACGGACGTACCACGTACGTACCGGTATGCAATTGTACGTACTCTTTACGTACCCAGTACATACATTATGTACAGTGTTGTACGAATACGGTACTTCCATTATTCGTACAAATGTGTCCGTACTTTGTGCAAATATTGCACGTACCCAGTACGAACCAGGACATACCACGTTAGTACAAGATTCGTGCATTATTAGCACGAGGTAGTACCTAAAAATTTGTACATCTTCTTACGTATTAGGTACGTACAAATTTGTACAAATAATGGAGGTACTGCATTTGTACATCCTTGTACATAATGTACGTCTCAATCAACATTTTGATGCTGAAAAAAAAGCAAATTGCCAGCTAATTGATTTGGTTTAAATTTTATAAATAAAACAATATTTTTTAAACAATTTAAAATAGTTATTTATGAATCTTGTCCTGAAAGTGCATCTTTTTGGTATGAGCGTGGAAAATTATAGACTGAGGTGTAGCCGAAGTCTATAACCAAAAAGGCACTTTAAGGACAAGGTGCATACACTATTTTATGTGTAATTGGAATAAAATACATACTTTTTTTCAAAAAATGTACGATAATAATTATGTTGTATGGAATAATTTAAAGAAATTCGTATAATGATCAAGTTGGTAAGCAACAAAATAATGAAAATTAAAAATATACATCAATTAAATTTAATAAGTAAATTTTATACTGAATTAATTGATTTGTAAAATGGAAAGCAATGATGTTTGCGTTATCAATAATAATCCACCAGATATCGTCGAAGATGCAAAACAAGCTACGTTAAATCTGTTGCCGGAAAAATCGAGGGTTGTATATCATTAAAATATTTGAAGTTGTCACATGCCTGTACTAAAAAGTAAAATGTCACGTGTCCGTACTAAAAATGGCCACTTTCAGTACTGTTTTGTATATTTGAAAATGTACATTTTAGTACAATTGCATATAATAGTATATTATACATCATGGGACTAAGGTGCTGCTTTTCATCCCGCGTGCGAAAGTTTTTGCACGAGGTGTTAGCAGAGTGCAAAAATCGCACACGGGATGAAAAGAACCTTAGTCCCCAGGTGTATATACTATTTTTCACAATTTCGCTGAAAATGCTGAATTACATGGGTTAATAACTAATTTTGAAATTGTAATAACTCTAAAACGGCGCTAGATATCGAAAAACTGAACAAAAAATGTACCCCCGTTACAGTAATGACCCCCCAGCGATTTGTCGTACGAAGCCATATGCAAAGTTTCAGATCAATAGCGCGCAATAATGGCGCGGGAAGAAAAGTATTACTTTAGTCCCGCAAAGGCGGGAGTAAAGTGAGCACTTTACTCCCGGAATTGTGAAAAATATATTTTATAACGATATTTTTAAATATAATATGTGAATTTAAATTTTTCACACATCAAATTCCAGATAGTAGTTTTTATTTATAAAATATTTAATTCAATTTTGTGAATTAATTTTTTTTGTACAAATTTGTACGTATCTCTAGCAAACATTATACATACCTCGTACAAACATTGTATGTACCTCGTGCAAACAGAGTTCGTATCTAGGACAAATGTTTTCTGACAAAAAGAAGTACCATTTACTACATACCGGTATAGATATATATGTAGTTCTTTGCACGTACCCAGCACCCCAAGTAAAAATATAGTGTTAAATCATATTTACTAGTTGTTAAATCATATTTGCCAGTTTTTGTTATTGTTCATTTTTATTACATTTTAGTATACGCATGCACACATTTTATAGCTTAAAATAGTTAAGTTTCATTTTTTCATAAGTCAACAGTCTGTAAAAATCATTGAAACCAGCAACACATATTAACATTCGTATTAAAGGCGACATTATTTTATTTTATTTAGTGTAATAGAAATAAATCACGATAGTTTTAAAACAATTCGTTTTATTGCGACATTTTTGGTCCTTCGAGCTGGATATAAAATCGAAAAATCGGTAGTGAAAAAACTAAAAATCGTGGAGCAAATTGCAATGCAACAATTGCTGAAGAAGGCATCTTTGTAATTCGTGAATGCAACTACAAGATCCAACAACTCACAATACATTAATGTCCATTGCTGGAACCAGTCGTCCAAAAAGGCACAGTCAATAAGGTGAAGATTCTGAATAAAACACGTGAGTCTCCTTTGTTTCCTTTTACTCCTAATTATAAATCATTGTCTCAATTTTAGCGATTTAATACAATATCTTTTAATATCAACATAGCGTCATTTTAAATTTATTACAGATTCTAAAAAGTTCAAAATTTCGTATTTTTTAAAATTGCAGAAAACTCAGAAAATACAATAACAGAATTAAAACGCCAACGCTGCTGCACATTAAAAGCTCGATTAACTTTCTTTAAAAATTTCATTAATTCAAAATTCACGAAAGTTAATAATGAAAACACGGAAGTCTTTATTCAACTCGAAGATAGACTTAAAAAGATTCAAATTCTGTTTAATGATTTCGAAAATATTCAAGATCAAATTGATCGTAAAACTAAAGCAAAAGAATTAGATAAAGAAATCGAAGAACGTCAATCATTTGAAAATGCATTTTATAATATCACTGCAAAAGCGCAGACTCTTATAAAAAATCGTAATCAAACAACGCGTGTAGAAAACTCAGAAAATGAAAATCGGGGTAGTTCAGCTGACTCAAATCAGCACAATGTCTTAATATCAAATCTAAATTCAAAAATACATTTACCTAAAATCGAATTTCCTAAATTTTCTGGGGACTACCAGACGTGAATTGAATATCGGGATACATTTCAATCTTTAATACACGAAAACACGCAAATCGTTATAAACATTCGTTAGAATTTTCTAGTACAAATTATCAAATTTCATGGGAACTTTTATGTGAACGCTATAACAATAAACGTTTATTAGTTCATAACCACATAAAAGCGATTTATGACATCTCGAATATTAACTACGAATCATCGTCAGAAATACGTAAACTTATGGATACAATGAATAAACATATGCGGGCAATTTATAGTCTTGAACGGAAACTAGATCGAAATTCAATAAAAGAGTGGGAAAAAATAAAGGTGCAAATGAATTGCCATCCTTAAATGATTTTAAGGAATTCATGAAGTCAAGAGCGGATCTCTTAGAGACAATTGAATTTAATCAAAAATCAACTAAAAACAAAGAACACAATCGTTTTCAATCAAAAACAAAATCGTTTGTCACGACTAATTTTATAAAATGCAACATATGCAATGGAGAGCATAGAATATCCGATTGCGAAAATTTTATAAAATTATCGATAAATGATAGAATTTCAAAAATAAAATCTTTACGTCATTGTTTGAATTGTCTAAAAGCAAATCATACTAGTACAAATTGTAACGCGGAAACTAGCCGAAAATGTGGTCTTAAACATAACACTTTATTACACTATCAATTTTATGTTAAAAACGATAATTCTACACAAGAAACAAATACAAGTCAACGAAATGAAACTGTGAATGAATCACAAGCGGCGCCAACAATTTCAATGTCAAATCGATTTACAAAAATTAAAACTCAATATTCGAATGAAATTTTACTATCAACAGCGCTCGTCTTTGTAGAATATTCTTGTGGAAATTTGCAAACGTGTAGAGTATTGCTAGATTCCGCGTCAATGTCCAATTTTATAACGGGATCGTGTTGCGAAAAATTAGATTTAGAAAAAACAAATTTCAATATGTCAGTTATTGGAATTTCGCAAACTTCATCGAGCGTAAAGGAACTTTGTTCTATTCAAATAAAATCAAAACAAAGTAATTATGAAACTTCAATATTTGGTTTTTGTTTGGTTTATCTCCGTAATGCAAGATTTAATATAATTTTAAAAAATATATCTATAAGTTGAGGTATATTCTTGCCAATAAAATATTCAATGTATCGACTAGTTTCGGCTTTATTAATAAACCATCTTCAGGATACTGGGTCAGATCGATAAAACAATTGAAATTCCTGTCCCAAAGCAAATCATGATAACATAAAAAATAAAACACATTATACTTTACATTCACACGTAATTAAACAATTTTTAGCAAATTTGAGAAACCGCGATTTTATTTATTAGTATTCATTAAACGCGAAAAATCACAAGTTTATTGAATAATTTCAGTATTTTCAGACGAATAAATGCAAAACAAGCTTTTGAATAACTTCGGTGATTTCTATCAATTATTTAAAACAGGAAAAACTCAGTGAACGACTTTCAAAATCCAAATTTGTCAACAAATGTCAAATCAACGAAACAAAACAAAACAGTCATTTGAAATAAATATTTTGAACTTGAAATTTTTTTTATTAATAAGAATTAAAAAAAAAGGCATAGTAGTGGAAAAAATCGTATATAAACCACGGTTGCGAAGACCATTATAGCCCTAGCGCCAAGATTATATTCCGAGGTCATATACTATTTTTTATATTAAGTTGTCATAGTTTTTAGGTCACTTTTAGGTCTAGCACAAAAAAAGTTCTTTTAATGCACGTAAAAAAAGTGTTGCTTAGTAATGTACGCATTTTTATATTAGTAACAGAAACGTTAACTTTCATTTGAGGTAATGCTATTAAAAATGTGGTACTGCTTTTAATACGGTTAGAGAAAAAAACCTTTTATTTAAAATAAAAATATGTGCACTAAAAAGTAAAAAATAAAATAATTTTTTAAATAAAAACAAACAAAGCTCCTTGAAAACATCTATATAAAAGCGTGGGGCTATTAAACAACAACAATTTCATAAAATTGTGTACATTGTAATACACTTACAGTTAACACAATATGAAAAGCCCGGTCGCAGAATTTCGATTTATTTGTCGTTTGTTTCGTTATATTCTTATTTTTTAGTTGAAAAAAATTTTTTTTTAAAGTTTAGCGATAGTAGTGTATAAAATTATCAAATTAGATGGTACAAATTGCATGGAAACCATAAAATTAAATTCGCGAAAAAAATTCGCGATTTTTAATATACGATGGTTGTTTATCGGTAGTAATGAATTTTGCATAATTTAATATAAAATAATTTAATATTGTAAAAATAACTTTACAAAAGTAATATCATTGCAATATTAATCCAAAAAAAAATTATTAATACTTTGTATAACCCCCTCTAGCCTTTATTACTAGTTGCAGACGTCTTGGCATTGATTCCGTTAGGTTCTTCAGGTATTCGCACTTTATGTCGTTGTCCCAGACGAAATTTAATGCCTTTTCCAGGTCAACCAAGTTCTTTGGTAACCTATTTACCACATGCCGCTTCATAATGGCCCATAAGTTCTCAATCGGGTTCAGGTCGGGGCTATTTCCAGGCCAATCTATTACGTCAATTCCATTGTCTAAGAAATATTTCGATACCTGCAACATAAAATTTAGGTAAAAATTTAAAATTTTACAATAATTTGTATTAAATATGTATAAGAATCTTGAAATTATAAGTAATTTCTAAAGAAAAAATTTATTTGTAAAAATATTTCATACTTTCTTAGCTGTATGGCATGGAGCATTGTCCTGTTGAAATTTCCAATCTTCATTTTCTGCATATAACTTTCGAATAGATGGTTCCAGACTTGTATTTAAAATTTCAATGTATCTGTCAGCATTAATATTCCCTTTGACAATCTGTAACTTCCCCAATCCGCGTTGAGAATAGCAACCCCATACCATTAAACCGATTCTACCGCGGGATATTTTAATTGTACATTTTGCGGATAATTTTTCATTTTTAAAGCGTCGCACGTACTGCTTTCCATCGGAACCATGTAGCAAAAATTTTGATTCGTCTGAGAATATGACTCGACTCCAATTTTCTTGGGACCAATTTTGGTACTTTTTTGCGAATTCTAAACGTTTTTTCTTCATTATTTTTGTTAAAATCGGTTTTTTAGCCGCGGTATAAGCCCTTAAACCGAATTCTTTCAGGCGGTTTTTAACTGTACCGACACTAACATTAGCATCACTTTGCTCATTTAGATCAACCCTTAGCTGTCGACACGATTTAAAACGATTTTTTAAAGATAAACGACGAAGAACGCGGTCTTGAGCTGGTGTTGTTTTCCTCGGCGGTCTTCCTTTCGGCAGTGCCTTTGTAACGCCAGTTTCATCGAATTTTTTTAAAAAACGACTTACTGATCGCCTATTGCACCCCACTACTTTGCCAATATATGTAAAACTTTTATTTTCATTACGCAAAGTTAAAATTGTTTGTTTATCTAATTCAGTTAAATTACCTCTGTTTGACATTTTCACGTAATTTCTCGACTTTTTGAAGGAGTTTTATCACTTGCAAATACTAAATGAAGTCTAAACTATACCTGAAGATTACCTCAATTTTACAAAAAAATCCCACCCCCCAAATAAACGAATACAAGCAGATTTTACCTGAAAATTACCCCCGAGCTTTTCATATTCTGTTAACTGTACATAGCAAAGATGTCATTAAAAATGTATCCATTTCTGTATGTACCTACTCGCAGTTGCAGTTGGGCTTTTCTGATACTGTTTATGATACTGTTTGTGTATGAAATTCATAGCCCCACGCTTTTATATAGATGTTTTCAAGGAGCTATGTTTGTTTTTATTTAAAAAATTATTTTATTTTTTACTTTTTTGTGCATATTTTATTTTTATATGCTTATTTTATAATTTCATTTACTTTTCTAGCCCCTTTATGTAATTTACGCCTAAAACACAATTATTATATTTCTTTTGAAAGAGAATCTTTCAAGGCGGGGAGGGGCATGTTAAATCATATTTACTAGATGTTAAATCATATTTTCCAGTTTTGGTATACGCATGCACACATTTTATAGCTTAAAATTGGTAAGTTCCATTTTTTCATAAGTCAATTGTAACGGTTCAGAATTGGTGGATCAATTAATGGGGCAAATGTGGCGCGGGGGTGCGTTATCGCAGCTCCCGAGTCCGTTGCTTTGTTATTGGTTCACCAGGATTTTGCTTTCTTGAAATACAACAATAAGATTTCCTTGTTTTGATTTGGTTGGTGGATTTTGAGAAATATAAAAATTAGGTTGGAGGTCCTGTTTTCCTGATATCTTTATCAAAACACATTTTTCGTGTTGAAAATTTTCAAGTGACAAATTTTTAATTTGGTCTTTTAAGAAGAGATTTTTGAATTAGCAAAGTGCTACGAAAGTGGGTTTATGTTTTTTGTATTAGCCCTTCCGATTTATTGGGATTTATTCGCTGCACTTAGCATTGAAGATTTTTATCGATTTGAAGATATTTAATCTTATCTCCTTTGGAGGATTTAGTATTCGGATTTCTTTTGTAAGTACAAATTTTTAATTTTGAACTACAAACTATGTTTGTAATTTTTATTTTAGTCATCCTTACAACTTTTTGAAAACACGAAAATCACTATAAGAAAATTGACCCTCAACGACATCTGCGAGGTAATTTTGGGAACCTTCTAATGTTTTATTTTTTTCTTTACGGCAATAATTATTTTAGGGTCTTTGTTTTACGTCCTACATATGTGAAGGTCTTTCTTTACATCTTACCTTCCCGACAGTAAATTGCTGTCCAAGTTGAACACATCATACCGTTATCATTTTGGTGACCGCCATTGCATTGGAAAAATCGCTTTGTTTGATAGTCGATTTTTTTTTGAACATCAATTCACCCTTAACTTAAATATTGGTCCACAAGCGAGAACGTCTACCATCTTAATTCAAGTTTAACAAAATAATTACCATCTGTCAAGAAGTCACCGTATCAGTTGTTGAGATAAGTGTTCTGTGCCGTCTATGTTATTTGTTATTAATTATTATTATTGATTATTTTTGTTGCGCCGTAATTTTGCTTAGTCTATATTACCACAAGTCATTCGATTGTTTTTGCCTCCTATTGGAGTGTATATTTTGTATAACTACTGTTATAACCACATATAGCTATATCGGGTTAGTTACGCTTTTCGCAAGAAAAGCTATTCGCGACTTTTGTTACTATTTCTTTGATTGGATCAAAACGAAATTTGGCGCTATTTCAATTTCAATATTTTATTTCAATTCAATAAAATCACTTACATTCAATTCAAGTGTATATTCTTGTACCACTTTCATTTTTCCCTTTTTTTTGAGTTTTAGTACGCTACCGTTCGTGGTTCAGGTAGTAGCACGCTTTGGGAGGTTGATTTTTAACCACGTGGCGCCTAGGGCAAAACATTCAACCCTCCCAATTATTATTGTTATCATTTTTTTTAAAACTCATCTACCACCTTTATATTTTTTTTTTATTTAAGTAGCTAGCCAGGGCATTGCCAATTTTACCCTGAGATTGGGATTATCACTATCAATCCTTTTGCTCAATTTTGAGCGTGGCACAATAGTCTGTAAAAATCATTGAAACCAGCAACACATATTAACATTTGTATTAAAGGCGACATTATTGTATTTTATTTAGTGTAATAGTAATAAATCACGATAGTTTTAAAACAATTCGTTTTATTGCAACACATATCAAACATAAAAAGGAGAAATTTTTTAAATATTCAGAGGAAGATGAGAGCGTTAAATAGTGTAAATAGGTCTGCTTTAATATAATACGTTCAGTGGCGAATTTAAGGGAAGGGGTGGTACCCCCCCCCCTAGAGCTAAAGAAATATCAATTTTTACGTCAAAACAATTTTAATTAATTAAAAAGCAAAATATAAATTTATTTTTAAATTACTACTCCTTGTTATTTTTCATATTTAATAATTTCACAGCCTAACAGCATGTCTGTTGGAACAATATTTTACATGATTCTGAGTTAATTTTTGACGCTGATTTCAAATATGTTATTAGTTTTTGTAAAGCGCGGGTCACATTAGGCTTCTTATTAGCGCTGGTAAGAAGCGGCTGGTAAGAAGCACCAGCAAGCAGCGGCGGCCAACTCGGTCAAACAAAATGCGGGTCACATTAGGCTTCTTACCAGCGGCTGGTAAGAAGCCGTCGATCAGCTCAATGTGACCACACAATTCACCGCTGGCGTTTAGAAGCCGGCGAGTATTTATCAGCGCTGGCGAAGTTGGACATGTTCAACTTTGGTAGCTAGAAGCGGCGTCTAAAGATCATGTGGCCGCTGGCTATGCTGCTATTCGCCACTCGCCAGTTTGTTTTTTGGTACCTTTTGTAGTTCTTTGCGGTAGGTATCCCGTATACTTTTATTTTTTTTAATTGAATTAAAGGAACTGGATATTTCTGAAATTGTTAACTGTCGTAATAATTTGTTAATTGACACATGTTTTAAATTTCGGTTTAAGTAATCTTTAGAACTAACGTCCCACAAACACGGATAATTTTGAAAAATGTCTAAAAAAGAAATAATTTCCTTCGCAGTCCACTTTACCTCGGACATTAATACTAATTTAAAAAAAATTTTAATAACCTTTTTACAAAACACTACCTGTAAAAAAGTGCAATCACCATAAAAAAAATTTAACTATAAAAAAACCACAAACTTTGGAATTTTCTTTTATATGATTTTCTACTGTAATTGAATGATGAAGTATTACTCTGAATACTCCAACAAAAATCGGCCATCATTGTGCATTCCAGCGACGCTGGAATCGTTCCTCCATAGTCCAAATATCTTGGTAAAATCATTCGCCCTGTTCTTCACTCAAGTCACCTAGATTTTCAGGAAAACAAGTTAAATGGCTGTGCAGGTAGTGTACTTTGATGCTCATGTTGCATCCAAGCCGCTAAAAGTCAGACAATATCTCTTCAACGTGCTCGACGTAATCATCATGCTTTTTATTGTATAAGAAATATTGAATAACCCAAATAAATTAATCCCATGCATTCTTCTCAATTTCTGACATTGAACTGGTGAAATCAGGATCGTTCACCAATTTGCGAAATTGTGGGCCGTCAAATATGCCTCCTTTAAGCTTTTCTGAACTCAGTTTCGGAAAGAGTTATCGTGATGATTTAAAGGTTCACGCCGGAACCGGAACTTGACTTGACCGGAACTTGAAAGAGGCTCCCTTCTTAGTAGACCATAAACGTAATTCCTCAACACAGATCTTACATACAACATTGGGTACCCAGTACTTGTTTTTTGTTTCCAATGTAAAATTAAAACACTCCAATAAGCTTGATTTACTAAATCTAAGACACTCAAACGAAATTTCTTAAAAATATATTCGCCACATATATTACAAAAACTATTTGGATCGTTAATGCAGATCCTTCTTGATGAAGGCATGGTAGAAATTACAAAGACTTATCTAAAATGCCACCGTAATAGACATCAGTTGATGTAAACTAACTCATATGAAAGAAGTAGCTGTATCTAAAACACTAGAGCTGCTGGAAGGAAATTGTGGGTAGATTCGAGCTTAGCCACCTCGAATTAGTAAACAACCGTTAAAATATTTCATGCAACAGAAAAAAAGTTTGATTTTGTTGTGCTGTGATTTTTTATTTTGTGACTCTCCCCCTTATGGTAATTGTCTGGATACGCTACTGAATAAGTGACGAAAATTCAAAATGAAAAAAATGTAAGAAAATTACTATCAAACAGATTGATATATTGCTGGTAATTAGGTAGAACTATTTTATAGTTCAGATATGATCAGGTAAAAAGAAACTAAAATAAACCGAAAGTTTGCTACGTGTTTCTGTCATAATTGTTTATAATCGATTATAAAATTTCATACACACGAAACTAAAAAACAGAAAATAGTTTTTTTTTAAATCGATTGACACGTGTTTTAAGTAGTGTAACTTCACCATATCAATATTTTAGAAAACCCAAAAAACACACCAGAACTAAAATGTTAATTTATCACAAATTGTGATACTTTTTTACATGTGATAACTTTAAAACATTTTAATTAATTGTACCTATTAGTACTCAAATTAGTTTTTTTTAGTTTTTCCTCACTGTTTCCTCACTGTTATAATTACGCTCCTGTTTTTAGATTATTGTTAAATTTTTTAACTTGTTTATATGTTTAATTGCAGTCTTTGTTAAATCTTATAATTTTTGGTCTCATTCACTTATAGTTTATGTTTTACCTTGAGTATATTCTATTTATATTTAACTCTTTTGGTTTTAGGGGATGATTCAAGACTAGTTACTGTATTTTGATTTGATTTATTTCAAAAAGTTTTTTGTTATTTGATTTTGTCATTTGTCACAATTTAAAATTTATTTATTAATCGTCATTTAATTATTTTTAATTGATTTTATTATTTCATTTTATAAATTTATATTTATTTAATATTATTTACGTTAACTGTTTCTTTATAGTCGCCACATATTTTATTTATTTACGCAAAACATTTTCCATCCTACTATTAGGTGAGTGTGAAATCAAAACTATTATGTTATCATTTGTATTTACCAATATGTTATTATATTAAAGTCTTTGAAGTTGGCTTCAGTAAATGCGCCGAAACGTTGACATATAGTTAATTTGTTTTTACCTCCAATCAAAAAAAAATAATTTTTTTTGGAGGTAAGGTAATCGAAAAAAAATTTCAAAAATATTTTTTTACATTTTCGAGATCACCTTTTTCAGAAACGTAAAGATTTGCAAAAAAATAAAAAAAAATTTCTGTGTCGGTCTGTCTGTCGGTCGTCAAATTTTATCTCTCGCTTTATTCCTGAACTTTTCAACCAATGACGACCAAATTTAATATGGTAGTAAGGTTCACGGTAGAAAAGTGAAAATAAGGTTTCCGTCGCGATCTGTCAATCAGGAGTGCCACTACAAGAAAATAACACAAGATTTTTAAAACGATTTTGTCTGGCGATAGGTTATTTTAAAGTCCTTGAAAAGCTTTATCCAGAATAGGTAAAATTAACTTTCTATCTGTCATCTGTCAAAAATTACAAGCTGTCAAAGTTGAAACTTCAAGAGTGAATAACTCATCAAGTACTGAAGGGATCTCAACCAAATTTTGTATGAAGAAACATTGACCCCCTAGGACTTGCCAACATATAAAACTATTTGATAAAAATCAGGAATTCAACATGAAAAAAAAAGATTACGGTTTTTTGCGAAATCTTGAAAAAAGTTCTTGTTCCTCGATTTTCTTCGGCATTTTTGCGTCGATAGCAATCAAACTTTTTCGACGTACAGTGAGTAACAAAAATATCCGGACACCATAATATTTTTCAATTAACCATGAGTATTTTAACTATTTTTACTTTCCCCATACGTATACGTATGTATAAGGGAAAGTATTGTAATCCACTCAAAAATCAAAAATCGAAATTTTTGCATTAAAATGTTCCTTATCATGTCCTGATAAGTTTTTGATGAATTTTAGTTGGATGTTCGTCTGTATGTCTGTATGTCTGTCTGTATGTGGTTACGAGATCATGAAATGAAATAGTATCAATTGCACAGGTTAAACGACGCAACCAAATGTTAAAAAATTTGGCATAAATGTACATCATAGTTAAACTTAGAGGCCAGCTGAAAATGGTGAAAATTTGTTGAAAATTGCGGAAATGATAAAGAAAATAAAAAAAGTTCAAGTGTCAATTACTTTTGGACCACCATTTGTTATATCCAAATTATTGGAAATTAATTCAAGTTTGACGTTTATGAAATTTTGACATGTTTTAGGGTTTTACGCTCCGTGTCCCGCGTAGCGCGATTTTTGAGCCCCGCAGATGCGACCTGTCGCTTCATTGAGGTCTTCCACGTTGAACGGTACATTGCAAGAAGATGGCGAACGAAAATTTACTCCAATTATGTGTGCAAAGAAGTAAATCTGCACTTTTAATTTAACAGGTTTTCAAATTTTTCAACTTTTCGACTTTTTGATGCGAACTTTAGCTTCCTCGCGGTCTTTCTCGTCGAATGGTTCCCGAAAAGAGGAGGTTGAAAGATAATTTTTATACCCAAATTGAATGGGGAAAGTTATGCAATGTTTACATAGCCAATTTTTTAAATAATTTTTTCGAAAAAATTATATCTTATTAACATACCTATTCACTTACCATTCGGTATATCAAAAAAAAAATTTATTTAAGTAGTATGGAAATAGTAATAAGCCATTTTGTATGCACTATCAGTCAATTTTAATGCAACAATAATATCCGGACACTTGCAAAAAAATCATTTTCTGAAGAACAAATTTAAGTTTTTAATATTTTGTTGAATAACCATTGCTTCCTAAAACACACTGCAACCGTTTAGGCATATTACCAATAATTTTTGATAGGTAATCTTTACCTATCAGACTCCATTCTTCTTGTAATCTTTATTTTAATGCCAATTTAGATTTTATGGGGCTTAATCGAATTTTTCTGTCAAATTCGGCTGATAAATTTATTTAATTTAAGTCTGGTGATTGGGGTGGAAGATGTAGCTCCTTAGGACACTTATATAACATATATTTTTGTACAATCCGTTATTTATGTTTAGGGTCATTGTCCTGATAAAATTTAAACGTGTCTTTTATACCCATACGTTCGGCACATTGCGATAGATTTTCTTGTAAAATGTTTAAATACTTATACTTGTCCATAATCCCATCGATAAATACCAAATTACCAACCCCCGCAGCCGAGATGCACCCCTAAACTAAAACACTGCCACCGCCGTGCTTCACAGTCCCACACAAATGTTTACTTTCCAATTCTGTGTTGGGTTTTCTCCACACCATTATTCTTCCATCTGAATTTGTGATGTTGTATTTACTTTCATAGACGAAAATAACATCATTCCACCAATCAGAATCTTTGCATTGAAATATTATAGCATACATTAAGCGTTTTCTTCTATTAATTTCATTTATAAAAGGTTTATTTCTAGCCACTCTTCCGTGATATCCATATTTTTTTAAAATTCTGCGGATAGTCTGTGGATGTACATTTTTACCAATTTCTTGTAAAAGACCGGTTGCAATTTTTGGTGCGCTATGTCTGGGATTTCTTCTTATTTTTCTAATTAGTTGGACTTCTTCTCGTTTACTTAATATTCTAGGACGGCCTGATTGAGGGATAGAATCAATTCTGTCTTCACTTTTATAACGTTTAATAATGTCTGCTATCGTACTTTTGGGTAGGTTTAATAATTTTCCGATTTCCCGGTATGACTTCTGTTTTTCTCTATGAAATATCACTAATTGCCGAATATTGAAACTTATATTACTTTTAACGCCCATTTTATTCAAGTTGATTAATACTTTATAAACTATTGATATGAAATGTACCTTACTAATATATTAATAATGCGCGTATAAAAATTGCATTTAAGCTTTTCATAAAATGCATATTGAGCAAATTTGCAGGTGTCCGGATATTATTGTTAAATTGAAATTGCGTGGTATTACAGACAAATAGGATTATTTTCATTTCTATATTATCGAGAGAAAATTTTGTTGTTGTATTGAATCGTAAGTAAATACATTGTTTGATTTCATTTTTTCAAATTTTTAATTTAAAAAATGATTAAGATACGACCGTTTTATGTCAAAATATAGTGGTGTCCGGATATTTTTGTTACTCATTGTATGTCTGGTGGGCTCAAGTGGTGAAAATAAGGTTTTGACAGAGAAATCTTTGTCAGGGCTACCACAATAAAATAAATTTAAAAACATGAAAATGTCACCGCATCTCCGGAAATGTGCAAACGATTTTTTTCAAATTTTTTTTCAAAATAAACCTTTTAAAGTAAAGTGAGAAGATAATTGAGCTAAATGTAAAAGTATGAAAATTACATAAATTATTAACCGAAATCTTAATTTATCTATTTTTTGTGAAAATTTGTTAGATGACTTGTAAAATATGACATAATTCAAAAATTTTAATAATTATTAGGTATATGACATGACATTCATTTCGCAAGTTTGACAATAGATTTGTTTAATATACATTAAATAAGAATTTAGTTTTATCGGGCGGCACTTTGAACCTTTTTTGTGAAGGTAAGAACGAAGAACTCTTTTTTATAAAAAAGAATTGTGTGGTATTGGTGAAAAACCGTAAGTACGGAAACATTGGGAATTGTGTTGAAAAAGCCATCGGGCATTAAAATTTGGTGTACTGATGATTGGAGGTATTGCGGCATAAGTGACGATATTTTTATTTTGCGTTCCTAATCCCAAGATTTCTATCTAATATAGCATTGGACGATATTTACTTAATATTATTAGACATATACATTTACGACCGTTCCCTTTGATAGTTTATAACATGAACTATGAACTTGGCTATTAAATGTCGATATTATCGATGGCTCTCTACAATTGTAAATGACAGTTGGTAACAATTACTTTATCGCAGGTCAATTGACTTTGACCACCGTCATGCTTAACGACGAATTAAACAATTACCACCTAACCTATATTTTGTATTTATTTTGTGTTAACTATTTATTGTTTCAGCCGAATTGTAAGGACGGAGCTATATCGACTGGTCTCTCGTGATTAAGTTTTTCGGTCAGATACACGCGTTCCGTTATTATGCGTGGGTCCCGTTTATCGCGACTTGATTAATTACGGTGGCGCCATTTCTGAACATTATTTTTGAACTCGACACTATTTTAAGTACCTCTGACGATTTGGTTCGTCCTGCGAACCTGCGGGGGGTGCGGATTGCCAACTTAACCCCTTCATGCACAATCTTTTTTTGTGAAAACTTTTGATTTTTTAGGACGATACCATTTGCTTTTCTTTTCTTTTCTTTTCTTTTCTTTTCTTTTCTTTTCTTTTCTTTTCTTTTCAAGAAAGCAATTAAATTTGTAAATTTGCTGATATCCACGTTATGTTTCATCGAAATTGTCGTCCTCAGCATTGAATACGTACTCCACAAAGTGGAAGGTTTGTGAACCTTTGCTTTGTTCACAAAATAAGCAAGAAGTGCCTTTTTTACGACTGTTTTGACGTTTTTCGAATCACACCATATTTTGAAACGTTGATATGCAAATTCGTATACTTGCTTAGATTTGTTTGGTAATAAAGTTGAAATTGCTGCATTGGCATCGTTTTCGATATCAGAATCTTCAGAACTACTCATTGCTTCTTTAAGAACTCACTAACCTCGTGCAATTATTATACCCGAAATAAAAATTGCTTGTTGTTTACACATATTGTTATAGCAACTGATGTTTGAAAACTTCTAGATTAATATAATTTGGCTGTCAACGTAAACTAGATAATATAATTTGTAAGGAAAAACCATTTTTAAACAGAATTAGAAAAAATCTTGTATGAAACATCAGGTAAAAGTTTCTTTTTATAACACGACCGCACGTATTTGAGTATTTGAGCTTAAAAGCTGGCATCAAATTAAATACAATGGCAAAGAATCTGAAAAAAATATAAAGCATCTCTTACTATATCTTTAAGAGAATTCAAAAAAAATATATATAAAAAAACCCACTGGAAAGTGACAGTTTTCATTAAAAGATCCTTTTTTAATAGAGGAAAATGTCACCAATAGATGGCGCGATGTTGTTTTCCCATTGACACGCCATCTAGTGGCCTAGATGTTACTATTTTATAAATTGTTTCAGAATGAAAAACATGAAGATTGATGTAATATTAAATAATAAACTTATTAAAATTCATCCCCAAAACCTTGAAAATAGTTATCCTTAAAAAGATTTTTAAAAAATAATAAAATTTTATTTTTTAATCCATTAATCAAATTTTTTTGTTTCACCCTATATGAAGTGCTTCAGAAAATACCAAATTGCATTTATTGAGAAGTTGGACAAATTTCGGCAAACTTTCTCAAGCGCAACTGATGCCTTGTATCAATACCTATTAGATAAAAAAAATTCCAAAGTTTGATCTGCTCTGGAACATAATTAAAAAGCTCAAAAACTGAAGCACCAAAAAGAAATTTACGATTAGCATGAATACAGTAATTGTAACACACATTTTTTTAAATTAATTATTACAGAGGTTATATAACATATCAGAACTAGTTGGTTCCAGAAAAAAAAGTCAGAATTTTAGACAATTTTTAGCAAAATTATGCTTTTAAAAATAAGGGTAATTTTACACATTATCACATTTGTGCATCTATTTTATGATGTGGAGAAGAATTAAAACGAGTAATTTCAAAACTTTTTCACATATATGGTACCCAAAATAGTGTAGTTTACTAATATCGTAATAGAAAATAAGTAAGTAGCATTTGATTTTTTGCATTTCGGCCAGCTGTTAAGGCCAAATACCCCACTGTGCGGCGCGTTGACCATCTCGGCTGCGCCTTGATGGACAATTTTCACGCCTGGTTATAAAAAGTTTCAATTTTACCTCAAGTTTCATAAATAGCTATTTATATGACAAAACTTGCGTTTATAACTTATAATTTAAATTGCTGACATAGGACTGTACGATATAAATAATACTGTGAGCCACTGTATTATTATAAAATATGCGTACTTCCTTGATTTCTAATTTATTTCATGAATTAATAATTGCATCGATTAAAATTAAAATAAAAAACTTGAGCAGCTTACCGGAATATAAAATTAATAAAAATCCTTATTTAAATTACATTAAATTAAAATTATATAAAACATGTTAGAAAACCAATTTTTGTCTGAGGCATTTCGTAGTTGCTCACATAAATAACTATTTTAACGATAATTTATTAAATTTTTTACTCATTTGTATTTGTTTTAGTAAAACCAGTTTTTTATAAAGAGCCTCAAGATCAAGTGAGTTGGCTTGGAGAAAAAATTGTATTTCATTGTGGTGTAAATGGTGAGCCTACACCGAATATTCTCTGGAGTAAAGAATATGGTAAAATACCGATAGGTAGGGCTCATATACAAGATGATAAATCTCTAGTGATTCAAAATTTACAAATTGAAGATGAAGGCTTGTATGTATGTGATGCTGAAAATTTGGTTGGCAGAATATCTACAAAAGCATCGTTAGTTGTACATTGTAAGTATTTTTAAAAATTAGAAATATTCGTGGTTCTATAATACAAGAACCATATTGAGAAAACTCAAAATGTACACACGCTCTTTAAAACTAAAATCTTTTTAAGTTATCAGAAGTATCCCAACTAGCACCAAAGTAGCAGCAACTGAGACGGGAACCTTTATTGAGTAACTATTACGTAACCGCTACTAAATGTACAACTTTGATGTATAAATTACTTAATTGGAGAAATTTTTAGTCGCTGCTACGTAATTGTTACCAATGGTGATTACTTTGAAGTTACATTACTTCGAAGTAACTTTACTGGTAGTGGGGACGTCGTAATTACCTACTCGACGACCTTAAAGTTTTCGCAACTTAATGGTGGCAAATGGTAGTAACGGTGACTAACTTAGATTACTAAACAGCGACTTCAAAGTTACCACCACTTTTAAGTAGCATTGGTAGTCGCCGCGACATCCTGGGGACTTTGACCAATACTTTGAAGTCGTGGAACTTGTAAGTAATATTTATTAATGTTAATGGCATTCCCGCTACCTATGAACGGCTACTACTTGGTGAATATTACCTTCTAAAATTCACCAATAGGTAAATTTTACTAATTAGTGCCGACTGGTCCCGGTTTATACCAATCATAAAAATTATATTATTTTCAGTATAAAAGTAGGTAAACCATATAACCATAACACCACGCGTAAGATAAGATAGATAAAGTAGTTTTCGTTTTCTTTTTTATTAATTTAATTAATAATTAATTTTTTGACCTAAATTAATTCATTAATTCAATCAGAATCTAAAAATCGATCAGGACTTTTAAATATTTAAATAAATAATTGTCAAATATAACTTTACATTATATGTATTTTTACACCCCCCCTTCTAGTACCAATTTGTATTTCAAGTTTTAGAAAAATTATATTTTTTAATATTTGGGGGGGGGGGGCATTCATACGATAATTCTCAGTAGGACTCGAAGACCTGAATCATCTCGTATTTGGTGCCTATAAAATAATATATAATTTACAATAATATACCCCCCTGTTTTTGTTGTCACCTTTTATCTCACAACTTATATCGCTATCAAATATAGCTTTAGATTATATTATAACATGGTGGGTATGTGCCCACTCTGGTCCACCCCTGGCGCCGTCACTGTCCCGTATTATTCGATGTCTATAAAATAATATTTAATAATTAAAATAATAAAATAAACATATAATAATGTTTTTGAAATTGGTTCTAATCATATTTAAATTAATATGAAATATTTTCTTTTAAATAAATAAATCAATTTGCAATGCAACCGCGCAGTTTCAACAGAAACTTTTGTACAGTTATATCGGTATAGTAGGGTTTTGTTTGCGTTGTAAAGCTTACCCCGCCATCATAATGACGGTTACTTTAAAGTCGCTTTCAAGACTTTGCAGTAACAATAACTTTAAAGTTATAATTTTGCAGTGCGGCGACCACCTCGTCACTAGAGTCAAGGTAGTCACTACTTTAAAGTCACAGTTTTGGGTGATGACGACCACCTCGTCACTAGAGTCAAGGTAGTCGCTACTTTAAGGTCACAGTTTTGGGTGATGACGACTTTAAAGTTATTTTTTCAATTACACGCCATTTTTATATATTATTGATGGCAGCCATTATTGTAAAATATGAACCTTGAATCAGAATAACGAACAAAAATACTAATTTAACATAATTTTTGCATTAAATATAATTGCAAAAATATAAATTAAGGTCGTTCAGTACCTAATTATGAATAACTATTCCGCTAGCAGGCCGCCACTAGTAAATTCTTAATAATATGTATTCCCCTCCAATGCCTTCAAATCCTACTCGATCTTTTCTATGCGTTGCAAGCATCGCGTGGGATTTTCTTGTTTCAACTTCAAGATATAAAAATGCAACGTTCGCAAATTATTTTTAAATAAAATGTTAATAAATTAAATAAGGAATTATAAAAGTGATATTTTTTCAATTCAAAATGTACTAAATTAGTTCGAACAGAAACTTTTAGGCAATTAAATTAAATGTGTGAAAAAATTCATTAACGTTAGGTTTAATTGGTTTTTTAAATAGTCTTCATGGAATCTTAATGTTTTATAATAATTTAAAAATTTTATTAAAAACAATAATTAAAATGAATCTTATTTGTTGTGGTTACGATTACGACAGGTTTTCTGTGGGGGTTGGTTTAGGTGACTACCATACAGAGCCGCATTAAGGATTTGTGTGGCATGGGGCTAACTTTTGTTGGAGGTCCCTTGGCCTTGCATGTTTAACATAATGCGCCGCATTTTAACATTTTACTTTGGCGATTTAAATTTTTTTTCATTTAAAAATGTTATAAGTGGGTCATTTCATGTCAAACCAACAAGTCACTCAAATTGACTATCACAGATTTCTTTGAAACTTTGGTTAAATATACTCTTTAACATCTTGAATTCAAATATGATTCAAAAACAATTCTAACTCTTATAGTTTTTGAGTTATTTAATTATAAAAATCGCAAAATCGACACTTTCTTGGCTCACGCTCAATCATACAAAAAGTTATAACTTCAGTTCTATAAGTACTACAAAGTTGTATGATAACTCATTTTAAAGATAATTTAAAGGGCTTTAATTTGATACTAATCTTCACCACTTTTTAATAAAAATGAATTGTTTAAGCTTTTTTTATTTTAGTTTTTTTCAAAACCCTGCCATTTTGAACACTTACTCAAATAATTTAATGGTTTAAGTTTAGTTAATAAAATAATTTTTCAATAAATATAAAAATGTTGCGATTTTAATTTTTATTTTATAGTTACCTTATTTATTATATTCAGATTTTCTGTGAAATGGATTGGTTTTTCAAAAACTTTTATTCGACGAAAGTTGTAGTCCGTTAAATTTCCTATCCGGAATGAGGCATCAGATTTTTTGTAAAATGTTTTATTTAAAAGATACTGGGTTTTGAAAAAAAAACAAAATGAAAAAAGCTCAAATTTTTTTACATTTTTGTACTTACTTTAATTCATAACTCGAAAGCCATTGATTTTAGACAATAAAAGATATGAATCTTCTTTGTAGATTATTTCACGCTCTTTAAAAAAGTACTAAACCAGTTTTACTCAAAAATTAATATTTTCGGAGCTATGGCCATGTGAAGATAAAAATTTAAAAAAATACTTTAAAGAGTCCCATCTCTCGAGGGTGTGAATTTAGAAAAAAAATTTTATTAAATATTTATTTTTTAAAAAGTGTCCTCTACACTACGGAAATTTTGTAAAATCTATCCGGGGCACTCTGCATGTACAGTGAGTAACGAAAATATCCGAACACTCCTATGTTAACAATGTAAATTGGACATTTTCAAGCCGCTGTTTTTTATATAAAAGTCGATTTTACAGCAAAAATTTTTAGACATTTTTTGTTGAAAATTTCATTGAATTTAATTTTGTTTATTTGAATTTTTTTATTTTGTCGCGCCGTCTTTGACTGACAGCGAGTTAAACAAGACTCTGTAAAACACAAAAACTATTGTCATCAATATCTCGGAAACAATGCAATCAAATAGAAAAATGTATAGGAACAAAAATGTAGAGAACAAAACTGAGAAGAAAAAATTCTTATTAATATTTTCATTATTTTGCACCGTTTCCGAGATATAGATGAAAATATTTTTTGCATTTTACAGAGTCTTGTTTAAGTTGCTGTCAATCAAAAACGACGCGAGAAAATAAAAAACTTCATATGAACAAAATTATAGCCAATGAATTTTCCAACAAAAAATGTTTAAAAAGTTTTGCTGTAAAATCGATTTTTATATGTCAATAAACGGTTTAAAAATGTTCAATTTACATTGTTAATATAGGAGTGTCTGGATATTTTTGTTACTCACTATATATTTTTAATAAATAATTAAACTATAAATAACAAGTTAAATTCAATAATATAATCAAATATATCTAATATATATAATATTAAGATATATTTGATTATATTATTGAATTTAACTTGTTATTTATAGTTTAATTATTTATTTTCTCACAAGTTAAGATTTATATATTTATATATTTTTAATAGTAGGTACTGATATAATAAAAGTAGTTGAGCTAAAACATTTAGTTGAATTTTTTATCATAACTGCTGATCCCATCATGGTCCCACTCTGAAATTTTTATAAAGTATTCACCAAGTCACTATTATAAACATATATTATTTTTATAATTTTCAAAAAACACAAACTCAAAAATTTTTTTTAAAAACATTTTTTGAGCTTTTCAAAAAAATTCATTTTTATTAGAAAGTGGTCAAGATTAGAATAAAATTAAAGCCCCTTAAATCCTCTTTAAAATGAGCTATTGTCCAACTCCGTAGGACTTATAGAACTGAAGTTATAATAGTTTGTATAATTAAACGTGAGCCGAAAAAGTGTTGTTTTGGTGATTTTTATAACTAAATAACTCAAAAACTATAAGTTAAAATAAAAAAAATTTGAATTCAGGATGTTAAAGAGTATAATTAACCAAAGTTTGAATAAAATCTGTGATGGTCAATTTGAAAACTATTTATTTTTGGTTGAAAAATAAATTTTCATAAAATTGACCATAACATTTTTTGGATTTGTAAATAAATTGGAAATCAAAATTTAAAAAAATTACCGCCTACGTCAACATATTTTTATTGCTTCGCCGGTTGTGATAAAAAAAAGTCTGGTTTTTGGCATTTTTGATTAATAAAGAAGTGAATAATAACTAATCTTTCTAGTAACAATTAGTAGTGTAATTATATCTTTCTCCTGTTATCAATACCCCTACATCCTCCTTAGACACGTGACCATAGGTATTCTGTACCGGGGGTAATTGAACAAAGCAAGACGATATAGAGAACAAAGATTTTAACATATTCAAGACGTATTTTGAAGCTATTTAGCTATTACAAATGTTTTTTTTAAATCTGTTTAAAGATTATTGAAGTTGAAACTGCAATCTATGCTCTAATATAAATTTCAATATAATATAAAGTCCCAGATTTAAATAATATGAATTCTCAAATACTTATTCAAAATGGTACATTAATAAGCAAATTATACATTTTTCGTTCTAAAATTTTTTTGCTTTTCAAAGTAAAAATCAAAATAAAAATTATTTCATGTCAAAGTAAATTAAATATTCTTGCGTTTAGTAAAAGTTTCATTGTGATATCTTTTCAGGATTGGCCAAAAGCTTCATAATTAAATTCATATTTTAAGTACAAATTACGGCTAAACTAATTTTTTTAGAATTTATTTTTATAAACAAATATTGCCTAAAATATGTAGTTCTACAAGAATATTATTATAAATACACTGTATTTCAATTTTTTTTGACAAAATCTCAACCTACTGAACAGCCTTAATGCATAAAAAGTAGATTTAAGACCCAAAGAATAATAATCAAATTGTTACTATGTATACCGGTGTCAGATTGTTAATTGACAAATATTTGAAATAAAATAATTTAATTAAAAAAATACGAATTTCAATGGCGCACGGTCAAATTTCGATGTACAATTAATATATTTCACAATAAGCTTGCATTCGTTTCAATTTTATCACCCTAACCATGAAAAAATAATGTAATTTTATATTCTCTTATAGTATTTCCATACGTAGTATAATATTTAGGTACTTCTAAATATTCCATCTTGTTTATCTGTTAAAGAAATAGACAAGGATCATGAAGGTAAGAAATATAATTTTTACAAAAGAAGTTTTACGACAATGAAAAAAGCAGGTACAAAACCAAAACCCTAAATAAAATGTGTAGTTCCCAATCAAGTCGTAGTTACCACCCCGGGTGGTCCTCGCGACGTAACGGTGACGTTATTGGAACGTAGCGGTAGAAGTCGCCGGAACGACCCCGGGACGTTATGGTTACCACAAAAGTGTTCCCCATTTTGGTAGCAGGCACGTAATAGGCACGTGCCTATTACGTGCCCATCTCCAGTAGCGACGACTTCGCGGTTCCCTATAGTAGTCACCGCTACGTTCCGGCGACTAATTGTGCTAGTTGGGATATATGCTGGTGTCGCTGATAACTAGACCAAATAACTATTTAGAACTTTTAAAATTTTTAAAATTTAAATTGAAAAAATTAAAGTTGCAAAATTTATAAAAATTTAAAATCATCAGTCAGTTTGGAATGTAGTGAGTTCGAAACAAAAAAATATTTTAATATTAAAATCAGTGAGGAAAACCACACGGAAAACCACCTTAGCTACTTGTTTTACCCAGTATATACAGGGCTCCTCAAAATACAACTTCCACAGCTTTATAGAAGATTTATTAAACGACCACTTCCACCTTCCAATATTTGAACTTATGTATACATTAATTGCTTATTTAATTAAAATTATTAGCTCTTGAAAATACAATAAATATGATTATCAATAACGAGCTACAAGATACATTTAAATGTTAATGTATGGATTTCGCAATCCTATACGTTTAAAATTATAGAAAATATATTTATGATTGAAAGTGCTTACTGTTCATTGATAAGAAAAAATATGCAAATTATGTGAAATAGTTTGCGACAAATGGGCCCTAGTTGTTTCGAATTACTGATTCTCATCAGGCAAACCTAAAAAATATATAATTATCGCGTACAGTATTCAATTCAATATGATAGAAAAAATATAAAAAATTCAAAATTATTTGACATTACAAAAATAAAAGCAAAATTCATATAATCCATAATAATCCATACATTAAGATTTAAATGTATCTTGTAGCTCGTTATTGATAATCATATTTATTTTAATTGCTTATGTACTATATTTATTTAATTTAGCAAAAATTTACATCAAATTATATTATTCAATTAGATTATTGATAATATAGATAATAGAAATAATTTAATAAAATACCTGGCGGCGACACTGTATTATAATTTTGGGATAAATAGTGTGCTACCTATTTTAACAATTTTTTTTCTGAATACACCACTGATAAATTCATAGCGTTTTCCACGTAGACCTATTTCGACCTGTTCATACTTATTTCATGATCTAGATTAGAAGATTTAACTACTTACGTTGGTATCGCAAAGTTGGTAATTATATAGTATATATTAGTGAGTGGGAACAACAGAAGATAATTGAATAGTATTTAACATCATCATTAACAATAAAAAATGGAGTTTATTAGAAGTGAAAAAGGTAAGGATAAATTATTAATCGAAGGGTATTTGTTTATTCAAGATAGAGCGGTTGAAAATAAAATTTATTGGAAATGTGAAGAATCTAAAAAATTAAAGTGTTCTGCTCGTGCGATAACAATGGACGACAATTTCACAAAAATTAATAATGTGCACAATCATATAGCTGACGCCGCAAGTGTAGCCGCTGCTAGAGTATACAACAACATAAAAGAAAACGCAAAATCAACTAGAGATACGCCACAGTTTCTCCTATCTACTGCATCAAGTAATGTTGGTCCAGCAGTAGCAGCAAGACTTCCTTCAGTAGGATCCATGAAAAGAACAATAAGAAATATTAGATCTAGTGAAAATTCGGGTCCCGCAGTTCCACACCGTAGGCAAGACATTTATTTTCCAGCGGAGTTTACGGTTACTGCAAGTGGTGAAGATTTTTTATTGCATGATAAAGGTCAAGTAGAAGATCGCATTGTTATTTTTTCTACGACAAGGAATTTACGTCTGCTGGAATCATCAGCACATTGGTACGTTGATGGAACTTTCAAAACGGCTCCACTTCTTTTTGGGCAATTGTATACAGTACATTGTCTACAAGGCAATAGTGCTGTGCCACTAATTTACGCACTTCTACCAAATAAAACCGAGGTCATTTACTCTGAAGTTTTTCGCAAAGTTAAAGAATTTATACCTAATGGAAATCCACAAACAATAATGTCTGATTATGAAACTGCAATAATTAATGTCGTGCATGATGTGTATCCCCAAACCAGACATAGGGGATGCTTTTTCCATTTCTGCCAGGCAATTTTCCGACATATTCAAGCAAATGGTATGAAAGCCAGATATGAATTAGAACCCGAATTTGCACTAAAAATGAAAATGCTTCCTGCGCTAACTTTTGTACCCGAAGAAGACGTAATTGAATATTTTGAGGTATTGTGCGACGAAAATGTATTCCCTGAAGAAGCGCAACCCATAATCGATTATTTTGAGGACACCTGAATTGGTCGCCTAAATCGAACCTAGCTTTCCTTTAAGTTTGTGGAATTGTTACCAAGGTATTCTTGAAGGTGAACCAAAAACCAACAACAGTGATGAAGGTTGGCATAGAGGCTTCCAGGAGTTACTTTCGGCGGATCACCCTAGCATTTGGAAATTTGTAGATACTATTAAACGGCAACAAAGCCTTACAGAATTAAATATGAAACAATTTTTGTCTGGCGTTGAACCTCCAGTTGGTAGCCGTAAATATCGCGATTGTACGGCAAGAATTCTTCGCATAGTGCAAAATTTCGAATACAATGTAGATGTTACAGGCAGAGCCGTAACTAGGGGGTGGCGAGTGGGGCCCCCGCCAAGGGCGCAACTACCAAGGGGGCGCAAAACTGACCATATTTTTAATTGAAAATTTTGTTAAGAAGATAAATTCCACGTAATTGGAAAAAATTAAAAAAGAATTATTTTTAAGACAACTTTCAGCATTCGACGTTGAAATTAGATTTTGAAACTGTTCAAAATCTTTCAGGTTTTTCTGAAAAAAGCATTTATGAAGACATTTAATTTATTTAATTGTCGGCCATAAATAGTAAAGGTTTCTATGGGAAACTAGTAACAACAAAATAATAAAAACTACCCTTAAATCGGCTTATTTCTTATACTTTGTCGGTATACGTAAACATATGTCTTCTTCTTGGACAAAGTAGTTTTTCTGGAAAAAATTAGGTAAATCACATCTGGACATTTTATTATATGATTTGAATTTATTTTAAGTATATTTTGAAGTATATTAGGTATAATGGATAATTTTGAAATTTTATTTTACACAAAAGTTTACTTTCGATTGCTACAGACCTTTAACTTGTTCGTGAGAAAATTTTGGAAAGTGAATTAGTGAACTATTTAAGAATAAATTAATTTAGTACAACCAACGGCGGCACCTATTTATAAACTAATCAGGTAATTAATACATATTTAATTTTTTTCTATTTCGATTTAACCCTAGATTACTAGACTTATTTTGGCAAAAATAAATACTGGACTATCGTAAATATTACTACTATCAACAAAGTTGCTGATTTTCTATAAGAGCTTTATTCAAAAAAAAACTACAAAAATTATTATAAAGTTTTCAAACATTTAGTAATACAAAAATATTATAATATTAAAAATAATTTATTATATTATACTAATTTGAAATACAGTAGAAGCCGCTTAATGTGATCACTTTGGGCCAACATCATATTGATAACATTAACCGACTGATAACAATAAGCAAATTTTAGAAGAAAACGAGTTTCAGAAGAATTAGGTAAATTTAGCAAGAATAAACTAAACTAAAATTAAAATGCATAAAGCAAAATGCACATTTAGCAAAATAAAAATAGAATTAGTTTTTGTATAGAAATTAATTCGAGTGACCTGTTTTGTAAAGATATATAAAATTTCAATGACAAATCAGAAAAAGATACTTAGAAAAAGAGATGAATGTGTAGGAAATTCCTTGAAAGTGATAATAATAAGCGGCTTTTTGATCACATTATCCGGTGGTTTTTGTATGTAAACCAATTAAAGCGGCCGGTTCCCAGTCAAAATGATCACAATAACCGACTGATAACATTATCCGTGATCACATTAAGCGGATTCTACTGTACATACAGTGCACATATTACTGCGATGTTCAGTGCAAATTGCGTGAAAAATGAATCGAGCATCGTAAAATTTACGACTATCTAGTAATCTAGAGTTAAACAATTTTTAGTTTTAATTCGTGGTTTTTAATAAAGAATTTTAACGTACTTAATTCGTTGATATAAAAAATTCGTTTTTACAATAATTATCGTTTTTGTAATTTACAAAATCATTTGCACCAAAAGTGTGACAAAGAATTTTTATCGATTTTCATTAGGCATTAATTTGCGTTAATTATATTTTCGAGTAGGTATCAGAATGAAAAATAAATTAAGCAACATTAGCAGTGCTGCAAAAAATAGAAAATTAAAACAAATCCAAGCCAAAATGGTATTAATTTTGTTCACATTAAGTTGTCTTTTAAATTTTAATGCCCTTTTAACTTTTATTACGAAATATATTATAAACAATTCGCCACTCTATAATATTTTTGATATTTACAGTAAAAATAAACTTATCGCATTTCATGTTTTTTACGTTTTAATACATGATTTAATTTTGTCCCGGGTCTCTCATACGATTTATCGGGACGGTTTGAATGTTTTTTTGAATGAATGAATGAATGAATGAATTTGTGATTGTGGTTAGAGTATTAGTATCGGTGGCTATTCCAGAAAGCACTCGACTACGGCTGCATCAGTTACATGTTCTTTTACGCACTGTATGGTTTCAGAAATGGGTCCAAAAAAACCTTCTGGAAGTGCATTTAAAAAAGTTAAAAAACGAAAAGAAGAAGATAACAAAAAATTAGCATCGGCGCTTGGAAGTTGGCTGCGAAATGACGAAAAAGAGGTACATGATGGTGATAGACTTGGCAATAGCAATGTACTTCAAGAAGAAGGAAAATACGACGAAGAAAAAAAGAAAATAGAAAATGATAAAGAACATAGCGAGACTGATACGGTTTCAGAAGACAATCACAGCCAGATAACTCCAATGGAAATAGATATAAGCATGATTGATGATTTTGAAGAAGGAAGTGATCTTGAGCAACGTTTTCCCGCAATACACTGTCATCCTGCTGATCTTGAAAATCCTAGAACATCTTATACACATGATGAAAATGATGCATTGAATGCTAATGATGTGGGAATAGAAATAATCTACGAGGATCCCAAAAAATTTTCGATCAGACAAGATTCGTTGCAAACTAGTAGAACGAGGCCCTCAAACAATTGACTTAGATAGCTACAAATTTCCTTGTGCAGATGATGATGGCCGACACTTTTCTCAGAAATGGTGTTATAAAATTCTACCAAACGGGGAAAAGGTAAAAAGGCAGTGGTTGTTATACAGCCAGTCTAAGGACGCCTTGTTTTGTTTCCCTTGTATTTTGTTTTCAAAGTATGACAAAAAGGAAAAATCAGCTTTCAGTAACATGGAAGAGGGGTTTAGTGATTGGAAACATTTAAATCCGCATATTGTCAATCACGAAAGATCGATACCTCACCGAAATTGTTATGTCGCGTGGAAAAAACTAGAAATTAGGCTGAAAACCTGTAGTTCTGTTGATGCAGAACATCAAAAATTGATACAAGCTGAAGCGGAAAAGTGGCGTAGTATTCTCAGATGTATTGTGGATGTAATTCTCCATTGTGCAAGGAATAACTTACCTTTAAGAGGAGGTTCCGATTCTATCAGTGACAACAACTGTGGGGTATTTCTAAGTACGTTAGAGCTTATTAGTCACTACAATCCACAACTGTCGAAGCACATAGAAAATGTCAAAAGCGGAAAACATATCACTAGCTATTTTTCACCTCTAATTCAAAATGAGATCATAGACCTAATGGGACAGAAAGTTCGGTCTAAAATACTAAAGAATATAAGAAATGCCAAGTATTTTTCTATTTTGTTTGACTGTACCCCAGACACGGCACATTTAGAGCAGATGAGTGAAATAATCAGGTATGTTACCATTAATGATGGGAAATGCTCAGTTGAAGAAAGTTTTGTGGACTTCATCGTAAGTCACCAGAAAAGTGGAAGAGGATTATCAGAAGAAATATTGAAAAAGCTTGAAACTGATGAATTGGATATTCAGAACTGTCGTGGTCAAGGATTTGACAACGGCTCAAATATGGCAGGAAAATATGAAGGCGTTCAAGCTCACATATTCCAAAAAAACGACCTTGCTAAATTTGTGCCTTGTGCAGCGCACAGTCTCAACCCTGTTGGCGTGCACGCTGCAGAAGTTTCAGTTCTAATGATAAACTTTTTTGGAAAAGTATTAGAGTTTTTCAACTTCTTCAGCAGCTCCACCTTAAGATGGGAGGCTCTGCTGGAATCTCTGAAAACCACCCTTAAAAGACATTGTGATACTAGATGGTCTTCAAGGCGTCAAGCCATGACAGCTCTAAAGAATAATTTAACATCTGTACACAAAATTTTACAGAATATGGCTGATAGAAATAACGATTGGAACACGGACACAGTTTCTGGTGCAATGAAACTTCTTAAGCAAATTGACTACAAATTCGTGTGTCTTCTAGAGATGTGGTCGGATGTGTTGGTCAGCTTGGATTGCACCAACAAGTCACTTCAAGGAAAGTCGATCACTCTTGACGTTGCATCAAATTTGCTTTCAGGTTTAGCTAGGAAAATTGAAAATCTACGTAAAGAAGGAACTAAAAAGTACATGGAAAAAGCTAAAGTAGTGTGTGAAACCATGCAAATCTTAAGTTCTTTTGCAGCTAAGAGGCTGAAAAAAGTTAAGAGAATGGCTGGGGAGACAGCTGAAGACGAGGCAAACTTGATAAGTCCAGAGAAGTCTTGAAAGAGAGTGCTTTGTTGTGTTTGACCGAATTTTAAGCGAAATAGACAAGAGAGCGCACATATATCATAAAATTTCATCTGACTTTAATTTTTTGTCAGGAAAGTCTTTAAGTGAAAGTTCTGTTTCGTTTCTTGAAAAGTGTGCAGCTGACCTTGGTGAGATGTATAGCAGGGATATTGATAAACTTGAGCTTGTCAGCGAAGTAGCTGCTTTCAAATTCCACGCCAAAGAACTAATAAAGAACATCGATAAGGCCTTTCATTTTGATATTCTAAAAGTAATTTCAAAATATGGACTAAAAGACGCTTATTCTAACATTGAAATTGCATTGAGGATATTTTTAACAATGCCCGTTAGTGTGGCATCTTGTGAGCGTTCCTTCAGCAAACTTAAGATAATAAAAAACTATTTGCGGTCAAGTATGAGCCAGAACAGGTTAACCAACTTAGCTATTTTGTACATTGAATACGACCATGTTGCTTCAATATTTAAATTTGACGACATTATCGATGAGTTTGCATTGATGAAAGCAAGAAAAGTGCAGTTTTAACGTAAATATTTGTACAGTGGATTCTCTCTAATCCGACATAAACGGGACCCAATTCCTGTCCTATACTGAATGTGTCTAATAATAAAAGACTGAAATAAATATCAAAACATGTAACTTGATAGTCATAATCTCATAAGCATCTGTACATTAAGAAATTCTCAGAATTGTCCAATTAGAGGGAGTCGAATTATGGGGATTCTACTGTATTTGTAAATCTTTGTGAAATATTATTTTTCTAATTTGTAAAAATTACATACATATTATGTTTACTGAAGAAATTAAATCTGATATTATTTTCATCAATTGTTTAATTAATTTTTCCGGGGAGACACCGGGACCATCCCTGTCGGCCCATTACCACGGAGTTTGGGGAGGGGGGCGCAACTTTACAAGTTTGCCAAGGGCGCAGCCTTACCTAGTTACGGCCCTGGTTACAGGATATATTCGCAGTCTTGCTCACAACATTGGATATTAAATGTATAAATGTATTTTTTCTAAATAAAGTTTCTAACTTTCTTTTTTAAAATCGAGGAATTTTCCTTCGAGCAATTGTTATTCGAGCAATTGTTATTCGAGCAATTGCTATTCGAGCAATTAATTTTTCGAGGAATTGTTCATTCGAGGAACTTTTTTTCAAGCAATTGCTTTTGAGCAATTTTCCTTCGAGCAATTGTTTTCGAGCAATTTTCACCAAACCGTTTATTTATGTTGTTCAATTGAGAATTAGAAATCCATCTTCATCACAAGAAAAGATCAATATGGAGAGAAAACATGTGTTATAGACGTCGTGATTCAAGTCTGTTCCCACAATTACAATAGTAGACATCTTTTTGCAACCTAATAAACAGATAATATTTCAGTGTCTTTATATTTTTATATACTTTAAACAAAATGGCGGTAATAGTATGGGCCCCACCATATACTGGTTTGTCCCCACAAACCAGATTCTCGTTCATGCATTCGTGCGCGTCAGTGATAAAGATTCAACTGAAAGTTCCAAAAATCACAAAAAATGCAAAACAATACAAGCTATATTAATTAAAATTATTAGCTCTTGAAAATACAATAAATATGATTATCAATAACGAGCTCAAGATACATTTAAATCTTATTGTATGGATTTCGCATTAGGTTTGCCTTCAATAATATATATTTTTCTTTTTGCTTGGTTAGATACTTTTTCAAAAAATTTTTAATTTTTATTCATTTTGGAATCAAGTTAGGTAGAATTTTGCTTTTATTTTTGTAATGTCAAATAATTTTGAATTTTTATATTTTTTTCTATCATATTGAATTGAATACTGTACGCGTTAATTATATTTTCTAGGTTTGCCTGATGAGAATCAGAAATTCGAAACAACTAGGGCCCATTTGTCGCAGACTATTTCAAATAATTTGCATATTTTTTCGTATCAATGAACAGTAAGCACTTTCAATCATAAATATATTTTTTTACAATTTTAAACGTATAGGATTGCGAAATCCATACAATAAGATTTAAATGTATCTTGTAGCTCGTTATTGATAATTAATACAAGCTATAGGTATACCGGGTGACCGGTCGACCATCTGAACATGGGCAATTAACATAGGAAATTAAAATTTTCTTTAATTCCTGCTTCCCATCACAACGGATAAGAATGAAAATTGGTATCAATTTAAAGAGATTTTTATTCCGCTTCTAAAGATACCTAACACTTGATATTTTGTTTTTCAATTACTGGTAAAAACTCATTAATAAAATGCAAAAGAGGGATTTAAAAAATAATTTTAGTTGCCTTGATTTAATTTTATTGCAATTGTTTTTGTTTAAAAACCAATAATTTCCAACAAGTTACTTTGACAGATTACAATAAATTTGGTTAACAATGATTGCAAACACTTATTCTGCGGAAGAAAAAGTTTTTATAATAAAATTATGTTACAGTGGTAGTTGTATTACAAAAACAATTGCAATAAAATTCAATCAAGGCAACAAAAATTATTTTTAAAAATAAAATAAAAACATAAATTTCACTTTGCCTTTATAATAAATTTTAATTTGTAGTTTTCTATATTCTAATAATTTCAATGATCCAAAATTTAAATATCCAGTATCCAAATCAATCAACATTCAATCAATCCAAATCATCAATTATCAATATCCAAATTTTCCGCAATTTGGACAAATTGTAGAAACAAAATAATAAAAATTCTCACAAAAATAATTCAATTGATTTACTTAAATAAATCAATTCACACAATTTCAAATTAATTTAGCAAAACATGCTAACAAAACAAAAATCTCGGGAGAGCAACGGAACACATCCACCCTCGATACGCACCTCGGCAAAAAGCCCTTTCCCTTCAAAAGTTTCTACGAACTTTAAAATAATTCCCGCGTTATTGCAAAAATTCAAACAATTATTTACAAATTCAATAAATTTACAAAAATTAACAAAAATGAACAAACTCATCGCAATCCAATAAAATAAATTCAAAAAAATTAAAATTGATGTTTGAAACACCACATCTTATTGGGGGCTCGGCCGGGATTGAATTTGTAAATAATTTTTTGAATTTTCGCAATAACGCGGGAAATATTTTAAAGTTGGTAGGAACTTTTAAAGGGAGGGGGCTTTTTGCCGACGTTGATATCGAGAGCGGACGTGTTCCGCCGCGCTCTCGTGATTTTTGAGTATTTTGGCCAGTTTTTGTCATGTTTTGCTAAATTAATTTGAAATTGTGTGAATTGATTTATTTAAGTAAATTAAGTAAATGAGAATTATTTATGGTCCGAAAATGTATTATTTCGATTTGAGTGTTTGATTTTGAGATTGGATCCGTTAATCCTTGATGAGGAAATTTGATAATTTGGATGTTAAGAAAGTGTTGGAGATTGGAATCATTATTATAATTTAGAAAATTTGTAAATTGAAGTTTATTATAAAGGCAGAGTGAAATTTGTATGAGGCAGGCACATGCATCGATAAGCGGACACTTGTTTGTCGTTCCATTTATTAATTTGAAATTTATTTATAATAAATAATTAAAAAAAAAAAATTTCAAACCTGCTATAATATTAAATAAACTATTTGATCAAGATGGGCAATATTCAAAATTCGATATCGAATATCAATAATTCAAAAACTATCGATAACTTCGATTAATCGATATTTGTCGATAATTTTCGGAGTATTGAAATATCGATAATTATTATCGAAGTATTGATATACCGATATAATAAGAGTATCTATACTTCGATAATTATATAATTATCAGAGTATCGATACTCTGATAATTATATAATTATCGAAGTATCGATATATCGATACTCTTATAATTTCCGAATTATCGAAATAATAAACCCCAACTTTTTTTTCTCGAATAAAGAAACCGATCGAACCAAAATTGACCAATAGGAAGTCCAGAAAACATAAGACAATAAACCTAAATTTAAAATATCCAAACTATTGTAATATCGATAACTATCGAAATATCGATAACTATCGGAATTTATCAAATAGTTTATTTAATATTACAAGCAGGCCTGAAATTTTTGATAAATTGAATGTTGTTTCCATGTTGCAGCAATAGTTTATTATTTGTCACACGGGAGATTTTAATCAAAAATTCTCAAGCCTGCTGCAATATTAAATAAAATATTTGATAGATAATATTTTAGTTGTGATTGAAGAAGACAGTGATCAGAATTAATCAGAATTTTTGCTTTTTTCTTTTCTTTATTGTTTATTTATGGAAAATTGACTTAATAATTTATTGACATTAATAAGTACCTATATTTATAACGATTAGTTATTTTTAACTATTAATTAAAATTATTAGCTCTTCTTTTTGAAAAAGAAAAAGACATTTTTCGAAAGCTCGTTTAAACATGTGTTTTATTTTGTGTCATGTAGCTCAAAATTGATAATTCTATTTATGTTATTTTTAACTGTTTCAATTTTTTAATTTGACGAAAAAATTATTGTTGTTTTAAAAATAAAAAATTATTTATAATAGTTAGAAATCATCTATATGCATAAAAATAATTAAATAAATGCATTATTTGAGCCAAAAAATGGTTTTTATTTTTTTCTACTGTGGCGTACCCATTTTAAAAATCTGAAAAATTGACGAAGTTAAAGGGTAATATATGAGGCTTGAAAAAAGAATAGTTTCATAATCTTACAAAAATTATACCATGGTAAAAAAATTAAATTAAAGTAAAAACATTTGTTTTTCAAGGATCTTATAAAACCAAATAAGTGTTAATTTTTTTCTTAAGAGCCCCTACTATCCCCCAAATCATTTTAAATTTTTAGATCAATCGATTCAGCCATTCCGGAGAAAAAAAATTATTTCCATTTTTTACATATTTTGCTTTTTCTCGAAAACCAATTGAGTTAGCGATCTGAAACTTTCAGGATCTTATTATTTTATTAGTACCAAGATATCCTCTGAATATCGTTTAAATATCTTTCCGGGGCCGAATCACCATGCTTATACCCCTAGGGCCTTTACAAAAATTAACAAAAATGAACAATCTCATCGCAATCCAATAAAATAAATTCAAAAAAATTAAAATTGATGTTTGAAACACCACAATACATACATACGATATAGTACACAGTATTATATTGAAAAATTTTGACGTTTAATAATTAAACGTCAAAGTTTAAATTAATTTTTAATTCAAATCGAATCGCAATAAAATTTTAGTTATTGTCATGTCTTTAGTGACACTCGCAGGTTTAAGACGAATCAATTGAAAAACAGATCATCAAAATCGGTCCACGCGTTTCGGCTCTAGAGTGCCACAAAGGAACAAACATACATACTTGTATAGACTGATAAACACATACCAACCCTTCTTTGCGTCGCGCAGTCGGCTAAAAAATTACTAAAAGTCATTTTTTCGAGGTGGGGGTGCTGATTTGACGTCAAATCAGGGTGTTGAATCTTAGTGGGAGAAAGTGAAATAGTATAATTTATTAGACGACCACACGGATAGATGGCGTTATTCTGAAATCTAATTTAAAACACGCCTACTGGAAATCAAAATAACCTATAAATTTATAAGTTGTTTTTTTTTTATTGGTATCCTATAATGCTTATTTAAAGTATGCTTCAGCGTGTTTAAATCCAACTTTCAAAAACGCGCGTGTTTTAAAGTTACCATGGCAACTTAAGTTAAAAAATGTCAACTTTTTAATTATTATTTAATATTCAAATATTAATCTGTTAATCTTGTGACAGATTGTAAAATTAATTTTTGTTTTTCTTACTTTACAGTGGTATACTGATGTCACATCAGAAATTTGACCATTTCACTTACTGTTAGATATTATTTCCATTTTTTGTAGTATCAATGCCAATATTAATGATTTCAAAGTGTACCAATAAAAAAAAATTATGTAAAGTATTCGTGGATACATGATCTTTAAAACACTTGCTCTATTTCGAGCACTCCGGCTGCGCCGTCGTGATCGCAAAATCGCGCGTGTTTTAAAGATCGTATTATCCACTTATACTTTAATATACTATTTTCTGTCTATAGGTGGTGAATGTGTTTAAGTAAATAATTATAATTAGTGGACATAAGAAAATCATGAAAAATTTGATCGTCGTTTCTTTAACAAAAATGTTATTATTTTTGAACATTGAATACTTCAAATCATTTTGTCTTGGGAAAAACAATACAATGTAAAAGTTAAATTAATGTAAGCAATAAAATTATATTAAATTTTTATATATTTTTTTAAGATTTTTATTTAAATATTGTTAGTTTGTAATTATTAATGTTTTGTGGATTCATTATTGTATGAATTCGTAAAACATTAGTGGTTATAAAATAATAACTTGAAATTAAATTAATTTATTAAGCCATTTTGGTATTCTGATTCTATAGAATGCCATCTATTATTGGTTTCTGAACTATTTTACTTGGCGACCATGCGGTGTGGCAGCGCTGAAAGCTGATTTTCAATTTTAACACATAGATGTCTATATTAACATGTATGTTTTAACATGGGAGTTTCCCTTCTATTGTAAATAATATGTTCTGTGCGTCAAATCAGCACCGCCCACCAAAGATTTATGTTTTATCGCAAAACCTTTGGTGTCCGAAATTCGCGATTACCTACTGTCCAAAATGAGTCCATAATATTCTAGTCCAGGCGTTTTAGACTTTTGCTGCCAAATTAGTGCCCCACAAAATTTTTTTAGTTTATTGTGTTTATTTGGACGTCTTGAATAACACTTGGTAGTTACGCCACGATACACCTGGAGGATTTCGTGAAAACCTCTTCGGAAGGTCACGGAAATCGCGGATTTGCGATTAACTCAGTTTTTATGGCCCAAAGGGGAATATAATCTATTATAAAAGTTGTACATATGGAAATTCTCTACCTCAAAGGTCTTATACATTTTTTTTGTACTCCTAACCGTTTTAGAGATACGATGCAATATATGTGCAAAATGCATTTAGTTCCGCCAAACCTCTTTCGCACCATAATTTCGCAATTATCTTGCTTTTAATGTCTCGGAATGAAAATTACACGTTGGTGTTATTGGGCTCGGTAATCTTTACTCTCTATCAGAATGTTTTATACATTTTATTTACATTTATTTACAATGCATAAGTCAAAAAATGCATTCATTTCCGGTACCTCACAGGTAGAATACTTTACGCGCTTTTGTTTATATGATTTCTCCAGGAAGCTAAATCCAAACCGGATCTTAAATTAGTCAAAATTTGCGACTTCTTCGGTATGTGAAACGTAATCGTCCAATGAGAAATCGTTGCCAATGCTTTTATTCTGAAAAGATTCTGCATCGCCCACTTTGTCATTCCTAGCAATTATAGGTGCCGAATTACAGCAGGAGTGACCGTGGCATAGGCAACAAACTGTTGAAGAATTCAATCCTACTCTTCTAGAGTTACATTTTTCCAAACGGAACTAAAAGCATTTTTTACTTAGTCCGCGTTGTATCTCTAAAACAGTTAGGCGTACAGAAAATATGTATAAGACCATTAAGATAGAGAGTTTACAGACGTACAACTTTTGTAATAGCTGTTGTTTCCATTTGGGTCATAAAAACTGAGATAATCCCGATTCTGCAGTTTTTGCGATCTTCCGACGCGATTTTCACAAATTCCTCCAGGTGTATCGTGGCGTAGTTACCAAGTGTTATTCAAGACGTCCAAATAAACACAATAAAAAAAAAATTTTTCGTAGGGCACGAATTTAGCATAGAGGTCAATTTTATAGCTAAAACGCCTGTATTATTATGGTTAATTTCATTTAAAAAAGTCATTTTTTCGAGGTAGTGACGTACGAGACGTAAGAACAACAATTGGAGGGATTGTTGTTCTTACGTCTCGTCATGATAAAAGGATATAGTTTTGTTGGGTTTTCCTTTTTAACAATCTAATGACAATATTTTCTTCAACAAATATCAATATATTTTAATTTGTACTTGTTTACATTTTTTTTAAATTTACAATCTCAGTAAATTTTAAATTTTCATGGTTGGAAACAACATAGTAATTTTTAAAAAAATTTCCGGAAATGCAGATAAGGGCGAATTTCTAAAAAAAAAGAGACACGTTGATTTTGGTAGAGGCGTGATTTTCTTCTCCTACGATAGTTAATTCGGATAGAATTCGTTTAAGAGTTGGAAGTTATTATATTCTATACCAGTTTTTGGGATCATCTTTTACGTGTTCAAGTTGGAGCTGTATTATATTTTGTACGATACCGTCCATAACCTCTAGTAGGGATCTGATATCTGGTTACATCTGTAGTACGGAGGAAGTTACGATCAATCACTGCGAAAGTTACAATAGTCTTACTGGTTTTAATCACTCGCGGATGATCAATATTACAACACCAATAAAAGTTCATCTTAGTCTGGAAATTAATTTAGAAAGTTATCATATCAGTAATACATCGTTAACCTCAAATTATTTTATAATAATTACCTTATTTGAAAATTCAACCGTTTTGGAAGAGTGTAGTTTCCCTTGGTTTCACTTTCATTCTGTGGGTTGGATAAACGTTTGTTGGAAGATATATTTTGGTTTAACAAGAATAATCGGTAGCAGTTGTCTTGGAATATCTTAGTTTTTTTATGGTAGAAGTAATAGATGTCAAACGTTTTGTTTTGGTGAACAGCAGCGTAGGCGCGAAACAAGCAGTGCCGTAGATTTGAGGATAAACAAGATAAGTTACTTATTCTTTTTATTTGTTATATTTTTGTTTTATTTACCACTCCTGTTTTGGTATGGAATTATTTTGATAAAAAAAAACTGTTAATCGTGTCGTGGAATATTGCTATAACAGAAGATTTTTTTTCCCATCCTAAATATTGTTTCTTGTTTGCGAATAAATGCGGCAACTTTGACCGTATTTGTAAATTTTTATGTGAACGCCTACAGATCTGTTCCGCGCACGATAAGTATCATTTATTATCTTGTTCTCTTTTTTTTTTGATTGATTATAGTATATAGGTGGAAATTAGTGATTTGGTTGTTATATCTTTTTATGTAATTTTGATTAATATAGAATATCTCAGTTTTATTAATATAAAGAATTATTTCACTTTCACGATTATATTTTATTATAACAGCAAGAGTTTTAGAGCGGAAAAAAAATCGTGTGGCGCCTGGCAATCATTATTTTTTTTATAGAGAACTCCCTGAAAACTGAGTTAGCCGAAGCACCGCTCTCATATTATAAAGCTGTTGATGATCACTTATTTTTTTTTCAAATGATAACCGCGAAAATCGCGAAATAAGATTTTGCGCCAGCTCCCCTTTTTTTGAAATTAAAATTTTTTTTTCTTGTTTTCGATTGTTCTTGATTTGTTTTCAATTGTTTTGTAAAAATAAAATTTTTAAATCAAATGATAACCGCGAAAATCGCGAAAAATATTTTTATATTTTAAACTACATAGGTTAGGCAATTTACAAGTATATTAACAAATTTTATTGATACAAAGTTTCCTCTTTTTATTTAGTTTTAATTTTAATACAAATTTATATGTACACATTATAACCCCAAGTACGAACCTGAGAAGTGTATATTGGAAACCACCCTGTATAGAAAATAGTTTAAAGCTTGTGGAGATTAAGAAAGATAATATAGGATTATCTACTTAACAAGGTGATCGGATTAGACTTAAATAAAATAGTATAAAAGAACAAGAATGACAACCAGAGTCGAATAAGGACTAGAAGAAGAATAACGAGGAATAAGAGCAATAATAAGGAAGAATAGTGAAAAATAACTAAGAAGAACAAGAATCGGTAATAATTGGACATAAAAGAAGAACGTTCTAACATATAGAAATAATCATTTGATTAAGTAATAAATAATTGAAACAAAAGCGACTAACAATGGCCAAACATGTGGAACCCCTTCTAGATATAATTCTTTCTAGTGAATTTAGTAATATTATAAATGATGATGGAAAAGTGGTTGGTCCTGAATCAGAAGTTTACAAAACGATAAGTAACCGAATGAATGGTACTATTAAATATACATATATCTATACCATTATAAAAAATAACCGTTATAATATACTGGATACAATTTTAAAATTTTTTGGAATGGAAGTGAAACATTGTGCAACAAATCACAGTTTTTCTGAAGATAGCGTTTCTGAAGATGAGGTTTATAATGGATTCAGAATTGACCTTTCGTATGATATTTGGACGAAGATATCACCAGAAGAGTTTATTACAACGATAATAAGATGTACAAAAGTTTAAAGCGCAAAGTTTGGACAGATGAAATTTATCAAGTCCTTTATGATAAAACTAAACTACCATGCGCCTTAGCTTTCGAAGGGTCTCGAATTTCGAAAACAGGCATATACGTTACTGTAACAGGAACCTGTGAAGAATGTGGTTGTAAATTTACTGGCACAATTATTAACAAACCTGAAACGCAATCTTCTGTTGTTATGGAATGCACTTTGGAAAATTTTGACTTCAGAATACAACATGTCAAGAAACGACAATTAAGAGGACAGAGAAGAGCTGAGATTTGTAAATCTCTAGTAGAACGCAATAAGAAACCGTGTGTTCTGCGACGAGATTTAGCGGATAAACTGATGGAATTTGGCGATGCGGAACCGCCCCATTTACCAAAAATTAACACCCTGAGAAAAGCTAAACAACTTAGCAAAGACCAATCTTTGGGCGTTATACCAGGAATAGACCCACTTACAAGAATTTTGCAAATGAAAGGAACGTTGTATGCCGGATCGATTCACGGAGTTGGAGCCGATCCATTTTTTGTGCACTATTGGACGCTTGAACAAATGGCTACGTATGTACTATATCCCAATGTTATTTATATAGATGCTACCGGATCAGCAGTGACAAAAATTAAGAAAACTAATGGCCAGTTATCACCACATATATACTTATATCAGATTGTATGCAAAACCCCATCGGCCAAAATGCCAGTGTTTCAAATGTTGAGTGCCGTACAAAATACAAATGCGATACAATATTGGTTATTTGAAATAATGAGAATAGGAAGTTTAAAGAAAAGTAACTTTCCCCTACCCCAAGAAGTTATTAGTGATTTTGATAAAGCTTTAATGGGGGCTGTTGCACGAGCATTTGGTCAATGTACGAATCTTAGAGATTATCTATCCAAATGTTAATTGGCAATAAATCAAGATTCGAGTTCGCATCTTCCTCGTTGTTTTTTAAGATTAGATATATCCCACTATGTAGCTCTTGTGGCACGTTGGAAATTATTTAGATCCGTAAATCCTATTGTTAAAAAATTTTATATAAGAGTAATGTGTTTGTTTACCAAAACAACCACCTTGAAGACATTTAAGAAATTAGTAAAATCGGCACTTATTCTTTCTTACAGTGAAACATGTGGAAAAACCGAAAACGGGACAGATAGTTTAGCCGAAGAAGCTCGAATTTTTATTTCAGAATGTATCAAAGGTGTTGAAAGTTTCAGCGATACTCATGATGAGATTACTGAAGACAGTTTGTTTTCAGAAGAAGAATTAAACGATGATGATGATGACGATGATGGGCAAAATACTGTTGATTCTTGGGCAAATCTATTTTTTGAAGAATGCATGAACGAAGCACGTGAAGCAACAATTGGAAATGATGCAAATGCGTACTACTGCCCAGAAATGTCAAGAAAAATTAAATATATGTTACCATATTTTCCACTCTATACTGGAGTTATGGTTTCCATATTTGGATATGGAGCTATTAATGCCAGTTCCTCTGCAGTAGAAAGCGAATTCCACGATATAAAGCGGCGGGTTTTTGGAAGCGAATATACATTACCATTGCGTGCAGACAAATTTTTAACTATTCACTTGCGTTCATTTTCAGGTAAGGCAAAATTAGCTGTGGCTACTTCTAGGAACAACTCAACAAATGAGACAGAAAAAGTTGATTATATCAAATTTAAAAACAATTTGAAAGTTGATCAAAGTGTCAATGAATTAGCTGATGATCCTGCTGAAGATGAGGTACTAAATGTCGAGATGGAGAAACATGAAGAGATACTAAACGAAAACTCTGAAAGTTCTGAATTGGTTGCTGAGCAGAATTGGCGAAATAAAAATCCAACGAAGAAAATCAAACGATCGTACTTAGATCCACTTCCTGATTGGGATATAATACAAAATACAAAAAGCGGTCACAAGATTGACCTATTGCTTAATGGGAATATTTGTGAATTAATTGTAGAAAGAAGGTGTCAATTTGTTGTAACAAATACATGCGGTTTCGATAGTATCATGCAGATATTAGCTGCTGCATGCAGACATAAAAAATTCGAAAACTTAGTTACCTCCACAAAAACCCCTACGTTTTCTTTCCTTAGGTTGTTTCTGGAAAATGGTTCTTCGGTTAAAGTTTATAAAACAAGAGCAAATATTTTGAAAGAAATTAAATATTTCGTCAATACCGATAGTGATGTGCCGGGAAAAATTAGCATTGATGCTAGTTCTAATATTAGCAATTTGTGTGAATATGTATTTCATCGCGATTGGAGTGTTATGGAAAAATTTATTTGTGATATATGTAAAAAGAAAAAAATTTTCACAAAAGTTTTAGCTCCAATTAATATTGACGTAATAAACCAACACACTTTCAAACATTTAGAAGATGCATTACAAAAAGGTGGACTGTCAACCAGAAGGTGTTGTGGAAAATCATTTGAAGTAGTTATAACCTATGGTTCGCATATTTTCATCGAATGTGAAGTGAACAGAAGTATATCTGTTGAAGAATTTCCACATTACATACAATTATTAGAGAGAAGATACGCGTTACCAGGGCTTGTGATGTACAAGAATGACAGCTAGAATTCTTATAATGCCATTAATTCGCTAGGACATTACACAGCCTGGGTAAAGAGAGGCAACGATTGGGTAGAATTTGATGATTTGATTAATAAGTCTCCACTCTCAATTAAGTTTCTTAATACAAAAACACCACGTTTATGTGTATATGTAGAAATATAATTTTAGAAATACTGTTTGTATAATTGATATTTTAATAAACATTAATTATTATTATTATTTTTTAATAGTTTTTATTATTTTTTAAATATACTGTTAACCTATTGTGTACCTGTTGGACCATTGACGGTATATACCGTTTTGAAATGAAACCCGAAATGAAAAACGATCCACAACAACAAAGAAAGAAAATTATAATTAAAAAAATAGAGATTGACTGTAAATCTTATTTCGCGATTTTCGCGGTTATCATTTGATTTAAAAATTTTATTTTTACAAAACAATTGAAAACAAATTAAGAACAATCGAAAACAAGAAAAAAAATTTTTAATTTCGAAAAAAGGGGAGCTGGCGCAAAATCTTATTTCGCGATTTTCGCGGTTATCATTTGATTTAAAAAATTTATTTTTACAAAACAATTGAAAACAAATCAACAACAATCGAAAACAAGAAAAAAAATTTTTAATTTCGAAAAAAGGGGAGCTGGAGCAAAATCTTATTTCGCGATTTTCGCGGTTATCATTTGATTTAAAAAATTAATTTTTACAAAACAATTGAAAACAAATCAACAACAATCAAAAACAAGAAAAAAAAATTTTAATTTCGAAAAAAGGGGAGCTGGCAGAAAAAAAAGTTTTTTGAGATTTTCTTCATTTTTTTTTGCAAAATCAAAAAAAAAAATATCAAAACAATTGAAAACAAATGGAAAACAATCCAAAACAACAAAAAAAATTAATATTTTTAAAAAAGGGGAGCTAAGTTCACGCACGTATAGTATCATCAGAAACGCTGCAAGGTGATTCATTATCATCATGCAGAATCTTTTCTGCAAATTGATTTTTGTTCTGAAGAGAATCTTCTACATAACTTTCAGCCACAGTCGAAGATTTCCATCAATTCAAATTTTTTACCTACTTCATAAATAGCTACAAATGCCAATGCACTTTAGATTTGACTTAAAAAAAATTAATTATTTTTTATATTCATTTCGATCGTGCAAAAAATGTTATAACCATCACGAACGGTATGCAATTTACCGGTTTCCGAAAATATTGGAGACTTCGCTCCGCTACGCGTCGCTCAGTCTCCAAACATTGTCGTCAACCGGTAAATTGTACATACTGTTCTAGATACTTAATATACTATCTCGGACTCATTTTGCGGCCTGGAAAGTAGCAGTCCAGGATCAGGAAATTTACTTTCACAGATAACTAAAATACAATCATACACAATAATCAACATAATTCGTTCATTTATTAATAATATTGTTATCGCATTACAATTGTGGAAATTGATACCTTGTGAAGTCGATAGAAGATCAGGTTGGTTTTCTAACACTTTGTTTTTTGTTTGTTGCTCCACCTGTCTTGAAGAAGCAAATATTGCAGCAGATTCACTAGTAGTAAATGCAGTAACCACCTGTGCAGCTACTTCAACCGTTGAACCTAATATTTTGGAAGCCACTTGCAGTTTGTTCTCGAGTGAGTTTTCAATATAACCTTCTGCAACATTGGTTGACTTCCACCCACCATGTCGCTTGAGCGTCGTTATATCTGCTCCAGAGTCAGCCAACATAGTGGCCGATGTTCTTCGAAAACAATGCCCTGTGTATGTATTAGAATTTGTCAGTTGCAGAAAATTTGCAATTTTTTGAGGGACGTTTCCAATTGTATGTATACCAACCGGTTGTTTAGTACATTTACCATTACGATAGCAAACAAAAAATCTACCATGTGGTACTAAAGTTGGACGCAGAGAAGAATATTTTTTAAAAACTGCCAACAGATCTAAACTTTCAAAATTTCCTTTACTTATAGTAAATTCTCTTCTAACATTATTTTTTGTGTGGGGGATGTCGATTAAAATGTACGAGCTGGTCTTTAACATTTTCAAGCAGAAGAGAAGTCAATTCTTCTCTTCGACAGGCACCGCTGATTCCCACTATCAGAACTACCTAAAACAATAATATTTCAATTAAAATAATTTTTTGATCAATATAAGTTTGCAATTTATTACCTTCATGAAGAGATGCGTCGTATCATCTGCTTTCTTTAAAAATTTTGCAATTTCTCTCTTTGTAAGAACACTGGACTTCTTTGTTATTTGTCCCGTCGACTTCTTTTTAAGCAGGGCAACTAAAGATGTGAACTTTTTGATGTCAATATTTTTTTTAAGTTGAATTGTAGCCCTCAACATAGAATAAAGAGTCCAGAGCGTAAAGCTTTTATAAGTCTTTGATTTGAGTTCAAAATGCGCCATTAAAACTGATTCGCTTATAGTTTTAACTAGTTTTTCGGTACACCACTTCTCGAATTGGTTGTACGCACCTTCATATTTTTCTTTTGATTTTGCCAGTAGCAGAGATTGGGCAGCTAACGAAGCCAATTCTTCGATATCGGAATCTTCTGATAAATCGCTCATTTTGTCACAGAGATCTAAAACATAAAATTATAAATATTATATAAATTAATATTACTTAATATAAATAGTAGTTTATAATTTCTGCTTACCTTAATCAAATAAAACTGTTATTGTGGTTACAGTATAGATATTTAAATGTATTGTATTTTAATTTATTGTATTTTCAAGAGCTAATAATTTTAATTAATATTTAAATAATATTAGCTATCGAAAGTTTACAATTATTAACGTATTCGTGCTTGACAAAAATGTAACTATCGAAAATTATTGTTTTAAACAACTGTGCACTCTACAACTTAGCAACGCTTTTAATTTAAAATTACAGTTGCACACGCCTTCTAGTACAAAAGCATAGTTAAATTATAATTAAATTTTTAGTATCTTATTCGAAACGCAATGAGGAGAAATCTTGTATGATACACGTAGGATACACATAAATAGCTATTTCGCAAAAGCAGTCGGTTATGTTATTGGTTTCAAATTTAACATAATAATATTACCGCCATCTACCGTAATGTGAAAGTATTCTCATTTGTAACCAGAAATGGCACTAGACCGCGTCAAACGCATTCGAACATTAATTTTTGCATAAACCAATATTTTGATGCTGCGTTTGGTGCAGTGCGTGCGTTGCGTGCGTCGACGTTTTGCATAAACCAACCTTTAGTGTAAGGAATCGTTCTTCAAAAAATTCGTGAGGAACACAATTTGAACCATCCGCAAGGACCTCACGATGGTCGCAAAACATTTTCGAATATTTCAACAGTTTACGCGTTGCGGGCGTAAGAAAGTCAAAATTTGACTTTTTTGATTTCAGCCGTTGACGCCTTATTTATCAGCCGATTTTATGTTTTAAAAAAAGCAAGTAAGCGCATGGCAATTTTCTATAATATTAATATGGTTTACTTTTTTCGTATATTAAACAGCAAAATCGTAAGTTGCAAAGTAAAGTATTTGAAATAAATCAGAAGTCATCTTGCCTTGGATTTCTTTCAAAAAAATTTTCTAACTTTCTTTGTAATTTTTCAATTTATTTTAAAATTAATAAAATTAATTTCAAAATATTTTATTTCAACTAAACCAATTTTCCGAGGGGTCTCTCACTGGGCAGAAATGTGTAAAGGTGGTTCAAATTAGAATGTTCTTATGGGGAATTCGGTAACCATAAGAGATATGGAAAAATGGATGGCGCATCCTCGATCTCTTTTTTTAAGAAAAGCTTAATGGTGAAAACCAGAATTCGATATCTTTTTTCGTTTTCGAGTTATGGCCAAATGTACGCTTTTTCGACTTTTCGTTAAATGTCGATATCTCGGTTGTTTGCAAAGTTATAGAAAAAATATTTACACCTTTTTCAGACACTTTTTCAAGGAGAATAAACTGGGATAAAGGAATTTTAAATACCTTCATGCTTTTCCGAGTTATAATATAAACTTCTGTTTTTTTAAATAGAAACCATAGTTGGCTATGACATAGTTAAGTAGAGTTTTTTTATGCTCTTTTCAATTATATATAACATGTGGGGTCTATTATTTCAGTTTCTACCCTTAATACAAAAAATGTTAAATAAAAACAAAAGATGATTGGAAAATTAAATGTTGGCTGTGTAAAAACAAAACACTATACAAAATCATTATTGACATCTAAAACATTTGTTTCCAGTTGTTTTGAGTAGTGTTTTTTAGTATCTGTTATTTCTTAAAAGTGTAAAATGGCTTATGAAAACTATGAAAAATATGATATGTTACAATGTTTCATTCAAAGTAACAATAGTGCTGTTCTTGCATCTGAAACTTATTTCAATTGTTATCCTGAAAGAAGACAACCCGATAATCGAATTTTTAATAAATTAAAAGCAAATCTTATTAATCATGGATCTTTTAACAAACCTAAAACGGAAAATTATGTTATGCAAGATGCTGAAGAAACAACCATTAACGTATTAGGAGCTGTAGCTGCTGATCCTTCAATTTACAAATTTTAATTCAGTTCATATTTTTATATTTTAACAATTTATCTGTGACCAATTGTGACTCTCCTTTTTTAACATCTAATTTTATACAGTCAAACAGCTCGACATCCATTCTTTACTAGGTATAATTATTGCGTTTTAATGTTTTTATTTATTGTAACGTTGCTTCTCTTCTAGTCTTGAAGATGAAGACATAAAGTCTTCGAAACGTCGACTTCGTAAAAACTGAGTTTGATTTTAGTCCACTAAGCTCAATAATTAATTTTATATTATAGTATATTATTAAACAACAGGTTTAAATGGTTTATTAAAGGCGAGGTGGATCGGATGTCACGAGGCGCAGCCGAGTGATATACAATCCACACGAGCGTTTCATAAGCAGTTTAAACGAGTTTTAATATACTATTTCATTCGCACCTGTAGACGTAATAAGCAAATTAACAAATTAATAGGCAATAACAACAAAATTCGTGGCATAAAATAACAGTTGAAATATAATTTATTGCTCGTAGGTAAGCTTTGCGAATAACTAGGTAATTCAATGATATACACTTATGCTTACTTATGCAGTATAAGCAAAAAGACTGACTTGAGAATAATATAGACATAAGACGTACGGACACGGCATAACAATGCTATAATAGAGGTAACGTTTAATGTAGTTGAAATGCGTGGGCAAATTATATCTTAAAGTAGGTAACTTTATATTTTATCAGGGTCGTGTTTAATTGTCAACTTATAGAGTATGCTTATAACGTTTTAATTTGCTTATTACGTATGCAGGTGCGAATAAAATAATTTAAATAGTTTCTGAGAAAACTAAATTATTATTCCAAAAAGTGTACAAAAGCTGTCAAGATTTAGTAAATCATGGCAACACCTGATTTCGTAACCCATTAATTTTCCACCAATATTTTTGTTTTTAAAAGCTTTTATTGAACTTGGCGTGACCTTTGTCCATCGCCCATCGTCCGTGTGCATGGACTTTCTTAAAGACATTTTTTAACAAACTTCTTTACATTCTAGAGAGCTGAAATTTGATACACAGCTTTCACTTGCAGCGAATTTTTATATTTTAATTTCGTTTTTCAAAAATTCCGGCAAATAAGCGAAAAATCGGAAAAAAACTAAAAATGAAATCTATCAAGTACTCTCCAGTCTCCTTTAAAATTTTGTAAATGTCAGTTAATAGTACGTCTGCTATAATTTTTAAAGTGACATTCGATTGTAAGTTTTCAAAATAATTTTTGAGTTATGAGAAAATTAAATCTATCAGTGCTCTCCTCTAAAATTTTGTAAATGGTAGTTAGGTTAGTTCTACACTTGCATGACGATATAAGTATTAAATACAACATTATGCTTACTTAATTAAATTATTAATTTAATTAATTAAAACATCAAGATTTCAAAGAGGATTTATTGAATTTAGATTAACTAAAACAGAATAGAAAAAGAACTCAAAATAAAAAATTTTAAGTAAATTTGTGGTTTTTAGTATGTATTTATGGTTAAATTCAAAAAAATATAAGAATAATACAATACGTAGAAAATCAAAATTCAAAAAATTTAAAAAGGAGACAATTAACACATAACAGGTCTGGATTAAGAAAATTTGAAAAAAAATGAAAATTTCGTAATACGAAGTACAATATAACGTTTTTCTTCTTATTTCACAATGTAATCGTAATCGATGCGTGCAACTGAAGAATGGCAATAACCATGAAATAACGTTATATTGTACTTCGTATTACGAAATTTTCATTTTTTTCAAATTTTCTTAATCCAGACCTGTTATGTGTTAATTGTCTCCTTTTTAAATTTTTTGAATTTTGATTTTCTACGTATTGTATTATTCTTATATTTTTTTGAATTTAACCATAAATACATACTAAAAACCACAAATTTACTTAAAATTTTTTATTTTGAGTTCTTTTTCTAGTTTTACGCCTCACGGTTAAAAAACGTGGTAAATTTTTGAATTTTGAATTTTTTCAAAGTTTTTAGAAATCATATTAAGAGGGCAGTGCCTTCGGATTTCAAACTAGCAGTGCTAGGTAAACGAATTTCTTAGTTCAAATCATTTTTAAATTATTCATACTTCATGTAACAAGTTCAGTTTTGATAATCTTTGGAGGTTATGGTAAGTCAATTTTGTACAATTTAGTCGATAATTTTGTTTAGTTTGAAAATTTTTTCTTCTTATTTCACAATGTAATCGTAATCGATGCGTGCAACTGAAGAATGGCAATAACCATGAAATAACGTTATATTGTACTTCGTATTACGAAATTTTCATTTTTTTTCAAATTTTCTTAATCCAGACCTGTTATGTGTTAATTGTCTCCTTTTTAAATTTTTTGAATTTTGATTTTCTACGTATTGTATTATTCTTATATTTTTTTGAATTTAAAACAGAATAGTACATTATCTTATTCGGATTAAAAGTTAAACTTTGTTTGACAAGCAATTTTTGTATTTGCGAGGCGGAGCGCCAGCGGAGCCGAGCGAATGCCATAATTGTACGTCAAACAAAGACGCTTTTAATCCAAATGAGACATATTACTTTTTCGCCAACCAAAAATTTAAATTACATCAAACATTTCGTTTGAATATTCGTGTAGTGAAAATCCAGTAACTTGAATTTTTGTTTTTTTATATTAAGTTGTCATAGTTTTTAGGTCACTTTTAGGTCTAGCACAAAAATAGTATATTATACACGTAGGTTGAGAAGTGAGCCATTGTTTACCGAGCACGTTTATATTCTGAGGCGCGTAGCGCCGAAGGATATAATGTGTGAGGTGTATAATGGCCTTCTCAACCGAAATATATATATTAATTTTTTTTACTACTAAAACTGATATATTACTATATTTGATTAGATTAGATTTTGATAAATATAGCTTTAGTTGCTTCCTATTTATTTTTCAGATATTTCGAAATATCAAGTAGTGTGGGTGTTACCTACTCGTAGTTGGGCTTTTCTGATACTGTTTATGATACTGTTTGTGTATGAAATTCATAGCCCCACGCATTTATATAGACGTTTTCAAGGAGCTTTGTTTGTTTTTATTTAAAAAATTATTTTATTTTTTACTTTTTAGTGCACATATTTTTATTTTAAATAAAAGGTTTTTTTTTAAAATTTTTAATTTTTTATACAATTTTTAATGTATATTTATCAAAAATCTTGATAGCTTTTGAACCACTTTTTAGAATAATAATTTAATTTTCTCAAAAACTAAAAACATGACTTTTTTAAAGTTTGGTATACTTATGTATAAGACTTTCATAAATATTTTGGCAATTTTTGGAAATGCTGACATTTCTGATTGTCGATTTAATGACCCTTAAATCGATGGAAACTGTAACATTTTTTATCTCAAAAACTAAGAACAAGATTAACTTCAAACTTTGCCAGAATTTTTTTTATTACGCAAATAATGTACTGTAAAAATTTCAAGAACTTCTCATTAATTTCATTTTCCTTCTTAGTAACCTTAAGTCTGTAATTAGTAAAGTTATATTTTAATTTCGAGGAACCTTCGGTATTACAGTCTGACAAATGGACGATAATTTGTAAATAGCATTATAGAAGAACTAAAATGTATGTAACACATCGCTCAATAAGTCCGTAGGATGACATATAGATGGCAACACAAATACAGAATACTTATGATTTTTAGAAAGTGGCAACCTTCAAACGATAACCTGTCAAAATTTCATGACATTCGGACTATTATTTACCAAGTTACAGTGTGAACAATTAAATCAACTTTTGTGAATTGAAAAAAATGGAAAAATCTGAATTTCGTGTGCTCATTAAGCATTGCTTTTTGATGGAAAAAAATACGGTGCAAACTAAACAGTGGCTTGACAAATGTTATCCGGACTCTGCTCCATCGAGGCAAATGGTTGAGAAGTGGTTTGGTGACTTTAAACGTGGTCGTACGAGCACCGATGATGCTGAACGTTCCGGTCGCCCAAATTCGGCAGTTACTGAAGAAAACATACAAAAAGTCCACAAAATCGTCTTATCCGACCGCAAATTGAAATTGAAGGAGATTGCTGAGGCCGTAAAGATATCTGAAGGCAGTGTGTTTACCATTTTGCATGAACATTTGGGTATGCGGAAGCTTTGTTCGAAATGGGTGCCGCGTTTGCTAACACCGGACCAAAAACAACAACGAATCGATGATTCTGAGGCATGTTTGGCCCTATTTAACCGTGATAAAAAGGATTTTTTGCGTCGCTATGTCACAATGGACGAAACATGGATCCACCACTTCAATCCTGAGTCAAGTCGGCAGTCGGCTGAGTGGACATCAGCCGGTGAAAGCCGCCCAAAGCGCCCAAAGACTCAAATCTCTGCTGGCAAGGTTATGGCCTCCGTATTCTGGGATAGTCATGGTATATTGTTCATAGACTATCTTGAGAAAGGTAAAACAATCAACAGCGAATATTACATGGCATTATTGGAACGATTGAAGGCTGAAATCGACGCAAAACGACCGCACATGAAGAAGAAAAAAATTCTCTTTCATCAAGACAATGCACCATGTCACAAGTCGATGAAAACGATGGTGAAAATGAATGAATTGCACTTCGAATTGTTGCCCCATCCACCGTACTCGCCAGATTTGGCCCCCAGCGATTATTGGCTGTTCTCGGATCTCAAAAGGATGCTCCAGGGAAAGAGATTTGGATCGAATGATGAGGTCATCGCTGAAACTGAGGCATATTTTGAAGGGAAAGATAAATCGTTCTACAAACATGGTATCGAAAAGTTAGAGAAGCGTTGGACTGACTGTATCGCCTCAAAAGGAAACTATATTGATGAATAAATTCAAATTATGTCAAAATATTGTTGTTTTATTAGCTATCCTACGGACTTATTGAGCGATGTGTTATGTATGTGGGAGTGTTGACAGAGCTAATCACGACGTATAGAAGATATATGATTGTAGCTTAGATGGAAGAGAATAAAAGCAAAAAGTGGAGTGAGAGCTTGCGCTTTTGTCAATTTCAAAAAAATAACAGTTTTCACTCGGGCATTAAACAGACACCATTTGAGTGAAAAACTAAATTAGGGCTGGCGACAAGCAGTCTACCTAAATCAATTACGTTAACTTCAGTTGAGATTTTGGATGCAGTATACAACAAGAAGCGGAGATTTAACTATTGAAGAATATCAAGAACCATCAAAGGACATATAATATATAATATATGTCCTTTGATCATATAATATATAATATATGTCCTTTGATCTGTGCAAACCACATACTACTATGTTATGTTCTTGAAGAACACAGCTTCATTACAATATGACAGTAGGATATATATTATGATATTTTATGGAAACATGTAGCTAAATATTATAGTTGAGCATTCCAGATGACTTAACTACTACAAACAAAGAAAACGAACCATTTCCACAAAAAATTTTAAGAAATCAATATTGCTGGATAACATGACCAAGCATAAAAATGAAAATGGGAAGAAAAAAGAGATATTTTCATATAGAAAAGGGATCAACCGTTACTATACAGATCCTGTTTTGGATAGGGGAAAAGGATATTCCAGAAATTTGCTTGGTGCAGTCATGGAAGTTACTGAAGATAACTATATGTAAAATCTCGGAGAAGAGAGATTTTGAGAGTTGGGCTGACTTCTGAGCGTTGGCAGCCTCACCAACGAATTTTTAGGATTGGATTCTCAGAAGGTCGCCGTGGTGTAGAATAAAACTCGATCGGTTTTAGACTATATTTATTTGGTGGATCGTCCGTTTTTTATTTACAACTTTTGCTTACATTTCATTTATTATTACAAAAAATGGCTATCAAATGCAACACGCGAAAACAAAGAAGAATATGACAAAAGGAACAAAGAAACCAAACGAATAGTCAAGGAACTAAAACAAAATAAATGGGAGCAATTTATAGATAGAATTGAAAACGATGTACACGGGAGACAGAATATTGCATACAAAGTAATGAAACTTCTAAACAGCAAAGAGAAAGACGCGGCCTCCTTTACAGTTATCGAAAATGAAGAATGGCTTAATTACTATGAGAAATTATGGTATAACGAAGAAGAGGAGCCAATAAAAATCAATGGGGGAGATACAACGGTAGACAACATAGATCTTACAGAACTCAATGAAGCTTTAAACGAAGTCAAAAACCGTAAGGCAACGGGAACTGACGGAATTAATAGCGAACTGCTTAAATATAGCTCAAACAACTTTAAAACAAGGTTCCTAACATTTATAAACTTATGTTGGAAACAAAAGAAGACACCTGACGAGTGGAAAATAGCGAAGATTGTGCCAATATTCAAAAAAGGAAATAGGGCGGCATGCGAAAGCTATCGAGGAATCAGCCTACTAAATACATCCTATAAGATATACTCAAGGATCATAAATAAAAGACTTAGAACCATCACCGAAGGAATGATTTTGGAAGAACAGACTGGCTTTAGGAAAGGCAGATCGTGTACGGATAACATCTTCTGCTTAAAATAAATAATAGAAAAACATCGGGAGTTCAATCGCGAGACTCACATCGCCTACATAGATTTCATAAAGGCTTTCGATAGAATCGTACGCTGTAAAATGTGGGAAATTTTAGAAAAAAGAGGAATACCACAACATATAATAGAAGTAATAAAAGAAATGTACCAAGATACTCAAATATGTATAGCAAGAAAAGAAGAGACAAAAAAATCAATAAATACAGGGGTAAGACAAGGGTGTAATATATCACCGACACTGTTCACCATAAATATTGACGACGCTATACGAAAATGGAAGGACCAAATACCCCACTATACAGCAAACTTGAACAGCAAAGCTTTTGTATTAACAATCCTTTTTGCGGACGACCAAGCCATAATAGCCGACAGTGAAGACTCCCTGCAGTTCGCACTATTCAAGTTAAGCCAGGTCGCGGAAAATTATAACATGATTATATCTACAAAACAAAAGTAATGGCGTTCATAGGACAAGAACAAGTAAGATCAAAGATAGTTCTATATGATCAGCCAATAGAGCAAATAAAATCTTTCAATTTTCTAGGAAGCCTAATATCTATATTTGAAGAAGCTGATATAAACAATAAAATCGAAAAATTTAATTACATCAACGGAACAATAAAAAGAACTTTCAAAAATAGAGCAAACCAGAGCACGGCAATAAAATTTTATAAAACTATTTCTATACCAAGCATTACATACGGCAGCGAAACTTGGACAGTAACAAAAGAAAATGAGCAACGATTACAAAGCGCCGAAATGAGATTCCTACGAGCAGTGGCCGGTTATCAAAGAACCGATAGAAAAAGAAATACTGATATAAGAAAAGAGCTAAGCATATACAGTTTAAATGAGAGAATGAAGGAATACAGAATAGCATGGAGGGAGCATCTGGATAGAATGGATAACTCCAGAATACCAAAGAAACTGTACCAATATAAACCCAGAGGAAGAAGATCTGTAGGTCGCCCCAGAAAGAGATGGCGAGATCAATTTTGAGTGACGTAACGGACCGCGGTCTTATACGTGTAGTTGATGATGATGATGATGATGATCTTTTGGTTAATATTTCCCATGCTGCTTCATAATTTTCTTCTGTTATCAGTAGATGCTGTATTAATTTGCTGGCTTCTCCTCGGACGTGTGTTTTCGGGTATTGCATTTTTTCTGTTTTCGTTATAGTTGAATTTGTGTCTATTACTTTCCGGAAAATGTCGTAAAATGTACACCATTCTTCGTATCCTCCACTGAACAGCGGGAGTTGTATTTTTGGTAATACAATGTTGGGTTTGTTTGTTGTTTGATTTATTTTAGTTTCCAAATTGATCATCATTTCGTCATATTTTTCTTCGGTTCTTTCGAACATTTGGTTTCTGAAGTATTCATCTTTGTATTCCTCTTCATATACTGTGATCTCTTCATTAAGTTCGCTGATTGCTGTCCATTGTACTTCTAACTTGTTTTTTAAAATTTCGTATGCAATTTTGGTGTTGTCTTCTGATAGCTTTTTTCTTGCTGTTATGATTGTTTTGTTGAATTGAGTTATTTTTACATTTTGCTTTTTCAAGCGAATGGTTTGGGCCGTTTCCATTTCGTTCTTTTCTTTTTTCGTAGTTGAATTTTCGGCTATTGAACACGTTTCTAAATACTCGATGGCTTCCTCGTATTTTCGTTCGATGGTTTCTAAATATTTGGTAACTATGTATGGATGTTGTGGTACTTCTAATTCTTGAATTTCGGTATGATTTCTTCTTCCTTGTCGAATTAATTCCCATAGTGCTTCTTCCCTTTTCTGTATGTACTCCTTTGTTTTTCTGCTTTGGCGTTTGATAGAATTGATACAATTTTCTTTCCAATTTCTTCTTGTTCCGATGCTAGCTTGTTGGCCTTTTTAATATCTTCTGCATTTATTTCAGATTTTTCGGTTTTGCTCATCTTTTGTTTATTTTCGTTGCTGATGGACCGGGGTGATTAATTTCGTCGCTCGTACTGATATGTCGTTAATGGACCGTGTTGAGGTGTGTCGCTGATGGACCTTGTTGAGATGAGTTGCTGATGGACCGTGTTGAGATGAGTCGCTGATGGACCGTGTTGAGATGAGTCGCTGATGGACCTTGTTGAGATGAGTTGCTGATGGACCGTGTTGAGATGAGTCGCTGATGGACCGTGTTGAGATGAGTCGCTGATGGACCGTGCTGATTTGAGTCGCTGATGGACCGTACTAAAATGAGTCGCTGATGGACCGTGTTGAAATGAGTCGCTGATGGACCCTGTTGAGATGAGTTGCTGATGGACCGTGTTGAGATGAGTCGCTGATGAACCGTGTTGATATGAGTCGCTGATGGACCTTGTTGAGATGAGTCGCTGATGGACCGTGCTGAGATGAGTCGTTGATGGACCGTGTTGAGGTGAGTTGCTGATGGACCGTGTTGAGATGAGTCGCTGATGGACCGTGCTGAAATGAGTCGCTGATGGACCCTGTTGAGATGATTGTGGTGGTGGACTTCTAGGCGTCGGTTCGTTGACGAAACTCGAAGGTTCGAAGGACTATGTAAAATTTCGGAGAAGAGAGATTTTGAGAGTTGGGCTGACTTCTGAGCGTTGGCAGCCTCACCAACGAATTTTTAGGCTTGGATTCTCAGAAGGTCGCCGTGGTGTAGAATAAAACTCGATCGGTTAAAGACTATATTTATTTGGTTGATCGTCCGCTTTTTATTTACAAATTTTGCTTACATTTCATTTATTTTTACCGTTTAAAAGTTAATTATATAAAAAAGTGATGATAAGTTTACCTACTTAATGGTCTGTAATTGCAATTGTTGCAGGATATTATTTTGCATACCTATTAAATAGTTAAACTTAACATATATACAGTATGGTTTTTTTTAATATACTATATTTAATATCATACAAATTTTTTTATGTTTAACCTGGTTAAACAACTATTATAAAATTTTGACAACACATGGTGTCTTACCCGTTATCCTAATTATATAGTAGAAATCAAATTGCAGCATGTAAATCTAATCAATTGTCTTTTGTGGAAGGAAGTTAGTTGCACGGCTTCGTAAAAATGTAATTGTTTCAAAACATGTGTTAATGGAAAGTGTCGCAGAATGTTACTAAAATGTAACTCTAATTAATGTCATAACTCTAGTTGTACAAATAAGTAAATTAAGAACTACTTTATCTTATTATCTTATTAATTTATTATTATCTTATATCTTAATTATCTTATTAATTGATTACTGCCCTTTCACATGTTTCAGACAGTAGTTTTATCATAAGTCACATTAACATCGTTAGATTGGATTTTATATTGACCTTAAGCTCACCTTCTTATGTAGGTGTGCCTGCAATGCACACCTTATACAATGTTGACATTGTACAAGGTGGCTCAATTTCGATCCTTCTTATGGGGAAATCGGTAACTATAGGAGATATTGAAAAATGGATAGCGCATCCTAGATCTCTTTTGTTGATAAAAGTTTAATGGTGTAAACCCGAATTCGATATCGTTTTTCGTTTTCGAGTTATGGCCAAAAGTTCAGTTTTTCGACTTTTCGTTAAATGTCGATATCTCGGTTGTTTGTAAAGTTATAGAAAAAATATTTACACTTTCTCCAGACACTTTTTTAAGAGCAATAAAATGGGTTAAAAAGATTTTAAATATCTAACCTAGTTTTCGAGTTATAATATAAAATTTTGTTTTTTTTAATAGAAACCATAGTTGGCTATGAAATATTTAAATAGAGTTTTTTATCCTATTTTTAATTATTATATAACATGTGGGGTCTATTATTTAACTTTCATCCCGTTATATTACAAAATGTTAAATGAAAACAAAAGAAGATCGGAAAATTAAAGGTTGACTTTTTCAAAACAAAACACTATACAAAATCATTATTGACATCTAAAACAATTGTCGCCAGTTGTTTTTAAAGAGTGTTTTTAGTACCTAATACTTCAATACCTATTTTTATTTTTATTTAGTACCTATTACCTATTATTTCACAAGAGTGTCAAATGGCTTATGAAAACTATGAAATCTTATAATATATTATATATATTATATAATATTATATATATATATATAATGTTACTGGTCTACAACACTATTTAGCGGTTGTGAGCAATTGGGGAAACTTGAAATTGGCAATTTTACATCATTCGATACAGCTTGTGGTACTTCGGATACCTAAAATTTTAATAATTACTTGCACATTTTTCTAAATATAACATTGACGTTGGTCAAACTTACCTAGGACAGCATGTGATTTAGCTAATTGTTGTATGGGTCACCTCTGCATTGTTTATATCGTGGGAAAGGGTTGTATCGTTGAGCGGTTTCCGGTGGTTACTCGAATCATGTTTTGGTCAGGTGTAATTGGGGTTTTGTCTATAAAAATTTGAACTGAGTTATAAAGGAACAAGTAGCCTCATTTTGGAAGGTTACTGACTTAAAGTTAAGGAAAACAACAAGAAACCTAAAAAAGATTAGCCGATTTTGAAAATCGAGAATCAAACTTGCGATGTTTGAAAAATGTATTAGAATAAGTTATGTTAAGTATTTAAGTAGTGTTTAAGTGCGATTTTAGGTAGTTGTGATGAGGAACCAAAAGCAAATGTGAACATTTATTAAAACCGTGAACTGTCAAAATTCAAAGTTCGCAATTTTCGTGAATAACAATTTTTATGTTGACTGAGTGGAATGAAAATAATGGGAACAACCTCGGGAAGATGTTCAGAGACAAGAAAAATCCATTCGGAACGAATTTGGGCCGATACAAGGAAATGTAGAATTCCGGAAAAGCACGTGCGTTTTGATTTTGAAATGCATCTGGTAGACCTCCACGGGCATTTCATCCCGTGAAATTTAGTGTGGTTACTCCTGAGGTCATGAAGGAACTTTCCACCAAAAATGGTCAAGATCTGAAAGACAGAAAATTTCAATTTAAAATCAAAATTGCCTTGGATTTGAAAAATTTATAAAAAGAAGCAATTTTTAAGAATCAAGTAGGTAAAAAAGAGAAAATTTATAAAAGGACGTCCGGAAAAAGATGCAAGTTAGTGTAAATTTGAACGCGTGACTGCACGCATCATTCGTTGCTACAAAATTTCGAGTTTCGAGGTTACGAGACTTTTTCGGAAGATCAAAATTGAGGTTACGGATGGAAATTTTTGAACATTATGTTATTGAAATAAATTAAATGAAAAATTTAATCAAGCTGATTATAATTACCAGTTTGTTTTTTTACAAACATAGGAACATAGTTCCTATCGTACGAAACGATTATTCCACCACAAGGGAAAAAAATTGATAGAAATTTTGAGCACGTAGGAATTGGCAGATGAAGTTCGAAAAGATAAGTTAGAAACATTTTTATATTTTTGTTACTTGGTTCCCTCGAATATTTAGTATAACCTAAAAGCCGCTTTACATCTATATGTTTTCACACAGGACTTCTCATATGCGAAAACATACGATTTCTGTCGAGGTTGGCCAAACTGTATGTTTTTTAAGATTTGCGTTCAAATCGTTATGTGTGATAAAGAGGAGTTTACATAAGAGTTTGTTTTGGTTTTGAGTGAAGTTAACCCTACTTTTTAAAAAGATTCATAATGAAGAATAATAGTAACAATTATTTAAATATTAATGTTGTGATTTTTATTATTTTTGTTTTTTTTAACCCTGTTGACCACATTATTTACAAAGCATCGTACCTAACCTTTCTTTTTTCACAGCTGTCAACTAGCTTCGTATATGTTCGTCACCTTTCGTTTGTATGTTCTGTGTTTTCTCATACAGGAATAGACGCCGCTCTATTTCGAAAGAGTACCTATGTTTTGCTATGTTTTTACGTATGTGCTTGGCTGTGAGTGATTGGCTATGAGAAAACATACAGTGTAAACACCGAAATATTTCTCATATGAGAAGTTCTGTGTGAAAACATATAGATGTAAAAGCGGCTTAAAAGAACATTGCGTTAGTATTTAGTTGTAATTTTAAGTAATTTTACCTGGATTGGGGGATTATCGTATATCGTATACACTCAACACGAACACAAAAATTGATTTTCATTAAATGTGTATGAATTGTAAATGTTGCCTTTTTGGAATCTTGTTGTTTTTTTTTACTACGCGAAATTGGACACAATAAGGTGCCATTTTTATACAGTAACCACTAGTGCCGGCAGAGGTACTCAACCAGTAGCGTTCCACAGCAATCAAGTATCACAAACTGTAAAGTTATAAAAAGTAAGTATTAGGATTTGCAAAGGAGGTAAACCACTTCAGTATGTACGTACAGACGTCTGTATGTCGCATAACTCAAATACGGTAGGTCGTAGAAAGTTGAAATTTTGGATTTGAAACATTTCCAGCATCTAGTTGTGCACCTCCTATTTTTGGTTGCGATTGTCCGTGCCAAAATGCTATTCATTTATGATGCGCAAAAATAGATTAACGACATTCTTGTACAATCATTCTAAAAGTGACAAACATGTGGTGTCCGCATCAGATTTTTTTATATATCCCTTACGGTTTAGTCGTCACTGCAAATTAACTGTGAATTAGGTGTAAATAAGCTGTGAATTCACGGCACCAGCATAAAAACGGCATGTTAGCGGTTTTATTACAGGTGAATTGTTAGGAAAAAACAGTGAATTTTTGAAAATCGCTAATTGAAAATATATTGTGACTATTCTGTAAATAAACTGTAATCTCATTGGCAACATCCTCAGTTTTCAGTAATTTTTTTTCAGCAATTTCTTGCCGACTGGTCACATCCTTTCCTTTCAATTGACAAGCGATTTACCTTAAATTCACAGTAAATTTACATTCAATTCACGTTCAATTTAAGATCGATTTACAGTTTATTTTTTATGAAGTTTACTATTCATTAACGCCTAATTTTCACTCAATTCGCAGTGAATCTACACTCAGCAACAGTTAATTTACAATTAATCAAGAGTCGATGTACAAAAGATTGACGGAATAGTTACACACTGGTGACAGTCCTTTTGCAAATTTCTGATCCTAATGACATTTTTATTGCAGGTTTTATCTCAATATACTTTCAGAAATAAATTGCTTAATAGATGATAACACAATAATTCTGTGAATGTGTCATATATCAAATTCATAACATAGTATGTGCTTATAATTTTGAACAATATGAAACCAGAAATAATAACAACTAGTGTTATTATAACGAAACGGCGCAATATTCTGTATCAGATTAAATGAATTTTCATCATTGCTAAAAATAAAAGAATCAGAAAATTTGGTCCGTTTTCAATTTCTTCACATGAAAATTTAATTCCATTGAAAATGACAATATCTTAAACTAACTCGAACCTATGTACATTGAGCCTATGGCCGCGTATGATTTAATGTGTGGATTGGCAGCAGTGCGTTTATCTATCCCGCCATTAGTTGTAACCTATAAAAGAAATATTTGCATTCTGGCTTTGTTTTCTGTGAGACAATTATCGTATTCATCTTTATTTTTTAATAATTTCAAGAGTACTGAAAAAATATGTATTGGTGATTTTTCCGAACTTGGATAATCGACCTGTTGACATTATCCACTGTGATTTAGTTAATTTGAGAAAAAATCAATAAAAGTTGATGTAGAATACTTGGATGACATTAATGATCTTTCTAGTTTATATCGATTGAATAATGGAATTCCATCATTTGCAAGAATAAAAGTTTTAGATTTCGAAGGGAAAATGAATATTTCACATATTGTAAAAAAATACTGGTTCATCAGAACAGTTTGATTATATTTCATTACATTATTGAAATTTTTTAGATGACATCAATGCCCTGAAGTTTGTGTTAAAAAGCAAGAAAATAATCATATTTAGTTATTGATTTTAAGAGAAATAGTCAGTTAATTTCGTGTGAAAATAATTTGCTAAAAATGGCACGAGACCCGGCCCTACGTAAAAAGATAATAATTTGTAAATTATTTTATTTACATTAAATCAATATGTACGAGGGTGGTCTGAAAAGTTTCCGACCTCAACATGAACTTGTCAAAAAAAAACAAGGAATATGTTTGCGCATCCTTTGACAGGTACTCACCGAAATTTCAACCATTTTCGACGCCACGTTATTGTTTGAACATCGCTTGAGTGAGTCAATGCGAGTGCTTTTGTGAAATTGGAAAAAATTCAGTATCGAACTGTCATTAAATATTTGGTTTTGAAAGGCTTACGCTTATGAAAATCTAAGACGAATTGGACACTGTGTACGGGGACTCTGTACCATCATTTACCATAGCGATATATTGAGCAACTGAATTTAAACGTGGGTTCACTAGCTTGGGAGACGATGAACGTTCGGTTCGGGACGTCCAAAAACATCAGCCACTGATGATAACATCGCTCAAGTTTACCAAATGGTGCTAAACAACCTTGAATTAAAGTTAGGGAGATAGCAGAGGCTATGAGTATGTCCAAGAATGTAGTTGTCACATAATAAATCAGTATTTAGGAATGTGAAAGCTGCCCGCGCGTTGGGTGCCGCGTTTGCTCACTTTTTGGACCAAAACCGTGTTCAAATGAACATTTTCAACGCTCTGTTAATCCAATTTAGGCTCAATAAATCAGAATTTTGGCGCCGCTTAACTACTGTAGATGAAACTAAGATACACTGTTATACTCCAGAAACAAACATACAGCCAAAACAGTGGACTACAAAGAGGGAATAGGGAAGATGCATAATTTTTTTTTATAGCGTAATTGGATCAAAAATACCTAAATATAGTGATTAGTACTATTCAATTTTTTTATTTTTGTTTCGATAATAATTAAAAAAATATTTAAAAATCTATCAATTTGAATTGAAGGAAACGACCGCGTAAGTCGCCATTTGCTTGTTACGGCACACGGCACGATTGAACTTTCATAGCTTGTTCAAAAGTTGAAATTTGTTAGTGTTAAAAGCTGTTATTATCATGGAAACCAACAAGAAGACGAGCTACAAGTATTGTATTGTTCCGAAATGTAAGAACACTACAATAAAAACACCAAATAAGCTGTTTTTTAATGTTCCGCGAGAAGCAAAAGCCAGGCAACAGTGGTGTAATGTAATGAAAAGGGACAGAAATGAAAAATTAGCTGTTGACTCACGACTTTATTGCTGTGAGGATCATTTTAACGTAAGTAGTTCACCATATTAGTACAGCGTCAGCTTGTAATTCCAAATAAAACGAAGCGACATAACCTCATTTGTGTAATATAATATTTCTTTCAATTTTAGATACAAGAAGACATGGAAAATTATTGTCAATACCAAATAATGGGTCACGTGAACATCGCCAAATTAAAGTCTGGCGTTATGCCACATTTATTTGAATGCCAAAGACTTGAGCCAAGTACCTCTATTATAAGAAGAGGTGCACTGAAAAGAAGAAGAATAGAGCTAGTGGAAGAAGCGTTACAAGAAGCAACAAAAGATGTGGAAATTCCAGGTACGTCTTCGCAAGAAGAACCATCGGTTGAACCAGTAGGGGCCCCAGAAGTTACGAAACCTAGAATAAACAAATGTGTGCAGACAAATTTAAAGCTTCGGAAGCCTTTTGTACGAAGCAAAGCTACACAGGTACAAACAGCGAGTAGGGAAATAGGATCATCTCCAATAATTAATTCCTCCATGCATGCTTCTACATCGCCATTTAAAATGGAAATAGTGAAAAGAGCATTATTTATTATGGAACAGCGAGTTGACGAACAAAGTAGTACCACGTCTGTTTCTAGCGACTCGGATTATGTGGTTGAAGAAAATTCGAGTGCTTCTGAAAGTTTAGAAGAGGCGTTGTCGGAGGAAATGTTGCAAACTAATATGCGTAAATGTTGTTTACTGTCGATCGAAAAACAGCCAAAAATATTTTTAGGACTGCCAATTGAAAGTTATTATTTAATTAAGATGTTAGTTTCAAATGCTCCTGCTCCGTTGATAGACATCCTGATAACTATTAGAAAAATTCGATTAAACGAACCATTTGTTATTGCAGGCATCAACTTTGGCATGTCTGAAAGCAATGCTAGCAAAATTTTTAAAAAAACTTTGTTAGTCATTGCTAGATTACTGCAACAACTAATAGTGTGGCCTGACAAAAAGCTAACAAAACTACATTTACCGATCCCTTTCAGAGCTCGTTATGGTAATGTAGTGTCTATTATAGACTGCCTAGAGATTCAAATTGAAAAACCCAGTAATCCAGTTCATCAGTCCCTAACTTGGTCACAGTATAAGAGTTGCAACACATTGAAATATCTTATTTCGTGTACTCCAGATGGATTAGTTAACTTCATTTCAACAGGATTTGGAGGACGTACAACGGATGTAACAATTGTAGAAAACTGTGGTTACCTCGACAAATTAACTCCTGGAGTATCGGTAATGGCTGATAGAGGTTTTAAAAACATTGCTCATCTTCTGGAGGAAAAATCATGCATTCTTGTTCGCCCACCATCGGTGTTGACAGGAAAAGCTAGTACAAAACAAGAAGTGAAGGAGTCAAAGAGGATTGCAGCTCTCCGAATCCATGTTGAGAGAGTAATTGGAAGATTGAGGGAGTTCAACATGTTGCTACCTCATGCTTGTGTGGACAATCATCAAATTCAATTTCTTGATTATGTAATTATTGTTGCTTGTGGAATTATTAATTTACAAGATGTTATAATTAAAACTTAAAAACCAAATTTAAAAATTTTGTTTTAATAGTTATTTATAATAATTACAGAAAAAATAAAAAATAAAAATTTATTACAATTTTTATTTTGAGTCATTTAATAAAATTGGAAATAGTGCTTTACACCAAAATTCTGTGCACGTATCTAATAAATTTTTACAATAATTTAAATCATAATCAATAGTTAAAATATTTACATTCTTAGAAATTTCGAAATCCGGACTGGCTACACAAAATAACGCTTGATTTTTCTTTGAAAAATGCATTTGTAATTGGACTTGTGCATGATACTTTTGGACGATTTTGTTCTGTTTTGTGACATAGTTTGCTACTGTTCTTTCTGACGATGGACACTTGACCTCGATTGAAAACTGTTGACTTTCTCCATCGGGAGAAGCTCCAATAACGGGGTATTCTGGGCTCAATAATAGACCACATCTTTTTATTGTGATCTTCATCTTTTTCTCTACTTCCTTTATAACTGCTTCCTCTAATGATCGACCACGTTGCATTGCAGCAGTATCTCTTAGTTTTGAGGCTCCGAGGATGCTTTCTACGAGGGTACCACCTAGCGTTTTACAATGTGCTGCATCGTACGCTTTAGACGCTGTAATCCTGGCATATCTCAACTCAAACCACAATAAACAGGAACTTTGGTCAACCGTTGCCTCAAATGCGCGTTCGCATGCAATGGATGTAATGTTTGACCTAAGAAAATTGAGAAAATTCTCTGTTGTGAGGTCATTTACATTTGCGACGAACTCGTTTACCAAATAATTTATGGATAACTTTTCCACGTCACTAAAATGTTTATAATATTTCGTTAATGTAGTATCTAATCTGCCAACTTCACAACTGTGGTCAATTACCGAAGCAAGAAAGCTTTCATCTCCAGCTGGCAAATGTACATATGCTGATTTCGAAAAGTCTTTACACGTAATAAATTTAATGGATGTGCCCACAGATGAAAGTTTTGACTTTTTCCAATAGCATTCGACAGAGGTTTTTGAAGGCTCTTCACTTCGTCTGTGTAACCATGCTACGAAGGCTATGGTATGCTTGCATCCTCCTAAAATATTAATAAGAATTTATAACAGATTCAGATTTCTACACCTTCAAATTTTAATAAAATAAAAATAAATAAATTTTAATAAATTTTAATAATTTGAAGTATGATGGTTACGTATAGTTATTCTAAATAACTACTAAACCTAGGTACATACCTAAATGTGCAGCACAGTCCTCGCATTGCACCGAAGTTATAATACTCGTACTTTCATCGCAAATTAATTGCACGTTATAAGCTTTCTTCCGAATATTATGTTCGGGTGTGATTTTCGCTTTCACAATGCAAATGGGGCCCTCTCTTTTAACTTGGACATAACCTATCGCGTTGTCCCCATAAACTTCCCTTGCCGATCTAAAAACATAAATTACAGTTGCCTTACTCCAATATGTTTCAATAAATTTCACTTACCGGCTTGCTTTTGTGCCTCTAACTTCGGCGGTAACGAAATCGGGATTGTTCGCAAAAAAAGCACTCATCGTAAACACGTCTATTTTGGGTAAATTATCAGACTGGGCTTGTAGAAAACCACTTTCAGTCATGATCGAAATAACGTACACTCAAACAAACTAATAAAGCAATCAAAAATAATATTAATTAAACACGATTTCGGCGTTATTACTACGCATCAACTACTTGCAGCACGAGATACGAGTGAACTATTGTGCCGTGTGACATCAAACGAATAGCGCATGCGTTCATGGTCACGTGTTTTATTTAAAATTATTATTGAATTTTAAAATAGATTTTATCATAATAAAATACAACAAATAGAAGTTTTTTTTGCGGATTTCATATTTAATATATTGTATTTATCGGAAAATACTGTTTTAACTGAATTTTTTCATTCATGCATGTTCCCTATTGGCTCCAAAAATGGCAAATACTATTCCTTCGGCGGAGCAGTACGCCGAGTACTATTTGGACGGGTAAAAATATTGGAGCGTCGCTGGGATAAGTATATAGACTTAAAAGAAGATTACGAAGAAAAATAAAAATAAATTTGAAAAAAAAATTACTTGCTTCTAGGTTAGGTCGGATACTTTTCAGACCACCCTCGTATGTTTATGTTTACTATTTTTTTTTGTATTATATGTAGGTAGTATTAAAATATAGAAACCACAAAATTCTGTTTTTATTTACCCCATTGGTTTAATACGTTTGTATCTAATACGTTTGTATTGACCTGATAAGTATAAGCACAATTACACGTGAATCACGTGTAAATTGAATGATAATTCGATGTAATTGAAATATAAATTTTCATTGAATTTTATGTGAACTAACTGTACAGTGACGGGATATTTCTTGATGGTTTACGATGATCAGATAGCATTTGAGTTATGAAAACGCGATTGAATATCAAAAATAAGCTTGCTAACATACAGTAGAATTTCGCTATATCTAGAGTTAATTAATCAATAACTAAATATTATTATTTTCTTGCTTTTTAACACAAACTTCAGGGCATCGATGTCATCTAAAAAATTTCAATAATGTAATGAAATATAATCAAACTGTTCTGATTAACAAGTATTTTTTTACAATATATGAAAATTAATTTTACTATCGAAATATAAAACTTGTATTCTTGCAAATAATGGAATTCCATTATTCAATCGATATAAATTTGAAAGATCATTAACGTCATCCAAGTCTTCCACATCAACGTTCCAATCACTTTTATTGATTTTTTCTCAAATTAAATCACAGTGGATAATTTCAACAGGTCGATTATCCAAGTCCGGAAAAATCACCAATACATATTTTATCAGTACCCTTGACATTATTAAAAAATAAAGATGAATGCGATACTATCTTGTCTCACAGAAAACAAAGCCGGAATGTAAATATTTCTTTTATAGGTTAGGGGCTGTTCACAAATTACGTAACGGCCTTAGAGGGGGAGGGGGAATGACGATTTGTTACGGTGGGGGGCGGGGGTGTTTTTCAAAATGTTACGTAACCAAAAAATTTCTTTTTTTATCATAAAACTAGATAGTTTTTCTAGATACCTATTAAATTTTCATTAATTTGATAAATAATTTTTTTTTTCAAGTTAAAGTTATAAAAAAAATTTATTTTTAAACTTTTAAACTTTTGTTACGTTATTCTCCTGGGGGGTGGGGGGTCTCGCAATTTGTTACGATCTGTTACAAAGGGGGGGGGAGGGGATTAAAAAACGTCAAAAATTGCATTCGGTAATTTATGAACAGCCCCTTACAACTAATCGCGGGATATGTAAACCCACTGTTGCCAACCCACACTTTAAATCATACGCGGCCATAGGCTCAATACATAGGTTTGAGTTAGTTTAAGATATTGTCATTTTCAATGGAATTAAATTTTCATGTGAAGAAATTGAAAAACGGACAAAATTTTCTGATTCTTTTATTTATAGCAATGATGAAAATTCATTTAATGTGATACAGAATATTGTGCAGTTTCCTTATAATAACACTAGTTATTGTTTCTGGTTTCATATTGTTCAAAATTATAAGCACATACTACGTTATGAATTTGATATATTACACATTCACCGACATTCAGAGAATTATTGTGTTATAATTTTTCTATTAAACAATTTATTTCTGAAAGTATATTGAGATAAAACCTGCAATAAAAATGTCATTAGGATCGGAAATTTGCAAAAGGACTGTCACCAGTCTGTAACTATTCCGTCAATCTTTTGTACATCGACTTTTGATTAATTGTAAATTAACTGTTACTGAGTGTAGATTCACTGCGAATTCAGTGAAAATTAGGCGTCAATGAATAGTAACTTCGTAAAGAATAAACTGTAAATCGATCTTAAATTGAACGTGAATTGAATGTAAATTTACTGTGAATTTAAGTTAAATCGGCGGTCAATTGAAAGGAAAGGATGTGACCAGTCCGCAAGAAATTGCTGAAAAAAAATTACTGAAAACTGAGGATGTTGCCAATGAAAGTACAGGTCATTTACAGAATAGTCACAATATATTTTCAATTAGCGATTTTCAAAAATTCACAGTTTTTTCCTAACAATTCACCTGTAATAAAACCGCTAACATGCCGTTTTTATGCTGGTGCCGTGAATTCACAGCTTATTCACATCTAATTCACAGTTAATTTGCAGTAACGACTAAACCGTAAGGGAACCACAAAATTCTGTTTTTATTTACCCCATTGGTTTACATTCATCTAATACGTTTGTATTGACCTGATAAGTATAAGCACAATTACACGTGAATCACGTGTAAATTGAATGATAATTCGATGTAATTAAAATGAAAATTTTCAGTGCATTTTATGTGAACTAACTGTAGAGTGACGGGATATTTCTTGATGGTTTATCTACTTACGATGATCAGATGGCATTTGAGTTATGAAAAGGCTATTGACTATCAAAAATATGCTTGTTAATATACACTAGAATTTCGCTATATCTAGAGTTAATTAACTATTATTAAATGTTACAAATGGAGGAAATGTTCAATGAAGTGACAATTCACTGACATGATTTTCTCAGGTTAATTACAGTGAGCAATTTTCAAAAATACACTGTAATTTCATTGTTATTGTATGATATATTGATTGTAAGTTAAGTTAACCGTCAATTTATGGCTCAATCATCGCGAACTTGTCGCTTTCTTACCGTGATGACTAAACCGTAAGGGTAACTAAATTGCAGCAATTTATGCTGCAATAAAGATTAATTAAATTACTACCTTGTTTTCTTTATTACTACGTAATTAATAAAAAACTTAAATATTTATTTTATAAAACCAATATTGAAAAAATATCTACATGTATAGTATGAGGGGAATTATAAATTATAATTTGAGTTATACCACACTAGCTTGTTTTCTTGTCCCAACATCGATTGGTATATTATGTGCAGATATTTGTAATTCTTTTTAGGTCCGCTGTTACAATAGTCGTTTAAGTATGAATATAACTAACCGATAGCAATTAACCAATGAACGATAAACACAATAAACAATAAATCAATAAACATCCGTATAACGTTACACCGCGGATAAATAATATTTCACCGACTATTGTAAAGGCGAACCTTAGAAAGAATACCATAATAATACCATAAGTTTCGGCATAAGTGAACATTTACAGGAAAAAAAGCGATTTTGAGATGTAAAAAAATTTCCGTACGATACATTTCACATTGCTAATACTTTCTTTCTTGGGTTACTGTACTACTACCATGTAGGTAGATCTGTAGTATTTCTCTAACGCTGATATAATATGTTGGTAATATTTTAGCCCCTCCAACATTTATTGATCGTCCTCAAAATCAAAGAGTAAATTTGAATGGCGTTGTACAATTTCATTGTACCTCGACTGGAAATCCGCCTCCTTCTATATTTTGGAGTAAAGAAGGTTCTCAACTACTTATGTTTCCTGACACGTCATATGGTCGTATGCATGTTAATTCAAACGGAATTTTAACAATTCAAGGAGTTTTAAAAGAAGATTTGGGGTTCTACGTATGCTCTGCTCTGAGTATAGCTGGATCAACCAGTGTTAGAGCACTTTTACAAGTATGTTTAATATAAGTGTATATTATTTTAAATTATTTTATACTCTAAGTACATTTCTAGGTAACTTCTATAGCCGACTACCCTCCACCTATAATTCAAATAGGTCCTGCTAATCAAACTTTGCCACCTCATAGTATGGTAACGTTACATTGCAAAGCATCAAATTCCGAAGGGGAACACGTAACCACTCATTGGTTAAAAAATGGAAAATTATTAAAAAATAGTAATTTACCAAACAGATACTTTATTAGCTCATTTGGAACTCTCGATATTGATGGTACACTGCTTTAAATCAACTTTTAATCACATACCTCTTATAGAGTGCAGAAAGTATTCGTAGACCTAAATATTTCAAATTAAACAATGTTCTTATTATTTTTGATTAATAATATTAAAAACCTCAATTTAACAAGTTAATTCAGCTAATGGAAAAATCTTTTCCGGAAAGTAACGGTTAATTATCGATGTCCGGCCAGTAATATGGTACAAAAACTCCTTGGAAGTCATTTGAATGATGTGTTTCATGCTTAATTTCAATGGCAAGCCATACTTTAAAAAATTGGTTATGTAAACATTGCATAACTTTCCCCATTAAATTTGGGTATAAAAATGATCGTTCAACCTCCTCTTTCCGGTTACCATTCGACGAGAAAGACCGCGAGGACAGCGGCGGTGATATCAATAAGCGAATGTAAGCAATGCTTAGGGGCCCGGGATCATAATGATTGAATAGTACTCCTAAAATTTCGTTATGTTATGATTTTTATAACAGTTCTAGTGCTGTTAAGAGTATCTAAACTCAATTCGTTGCTATACAGTTAGTACTATAGTAACAGTATAGGCTAAAATAAAATAATATACGCAATTCAAAATTAATACATTGTTTTTTTATCTTCCTGTCCTTCTACCTAAAATCCAGAATCCAAAGGATTGCACTGGGGGGTATTCCATACCCCCCAGACACCCCGGATTACACCAATTATTTTGTGATTTCAATAATATGTTTAGAATTTTACTCCCTGATGAGCATAAATAAAATTACTTTTGGACTTATTAGCGAAACCAGTTTTTCCGATTTCAAAGCTCTAAGCATATTATTTAAGTCAGAAAACAATTGGTGTAATCCGGGGGGTCTGGGGAGTGTGGAATACCCCCCAGTGCACTCTTCTGGATTCTGGATTTTACGTAGGAGGGTAAAGAGATGATGTCCCAACGCGCACTTAGGTGACTAAATCGGACCCATTGCAGTGACGGCGATATTAATAAGGGAATGTAAGCAAAGCTTAGGGGTCCGGGACCATAATGGCTAGTAAATTCCAAAAAGAAGATTTTTAAATAATATACAAAATTCAAAATTAATACATTGTTTTTTTATGGCCCCGTTTTGTATATTTGCTTACGGGCCCTAGCTACTCGTGCACCGCCACTGCGCGAGGAAGCTAAACTTCAGATCAAAAAGTCGAGTTGCGACGCAACCCGTATTCCGTCTAAGTCGATATACGTGCTTTAGAAAGAGATGCGACACGGCACGATTTTTTGGGTATGACAAATGGTGGTCAAAAAGTAATTGACACTTGTACTTTTTTTATTTTCTTTATCATTTCCGCAATTTTCAACAATTTTTCACCATTTTCAGCTTGCCTCTAAGTTTAACTATGATGTACATTTATGCCAAATTTTTTGACATTTGGTTGCGTGGTTTAACCTGTGCAATTGATACTATTTCTTTTCATGATATCGTAACCACACACAGACAGACATGCAAAAGAACATCCAACTAAAATTCATCAAAAACTTATCAGGACATGATAAGGAACATTTTAATGCAAAAATTTCGATTTTTGATTTTTAAGTGGATTACAATACTTTCCCTAATACATACGTATACGTATGGGGAAAATAAAAATATTTATTGCTTCATTTGATAGTTATGAGCTATACCGCGTAAAAATACAATAATATTACGATTTTCGTAATCTGTAACGAGCTTTAAGATTCGTTCATCGCAATCCCTGTATTTTTTTATTTTTTCGGCGGCTCGTTGCCCGCCACGAGTTGTTCGTAAAATAAATCACGACCCTTTTGCACTTTTTTGAGTCGTTCGATTAACTTCCATATTGTTGGGTGATCCATTGCTAACTCGGTTTGTAATTTTCGATGACTAGCTTCTGCGTGGTTATTGTTGCGATCCTCTCCGTTTAAAGTTCTCTCATAGACATTCCACATCTCTACAGGAAATAAAGGCGGACGCCTTCCATCTCTATGCCTATTTACTCTTCCTAAGTAAATACTTGTCTTCAAACCATTCTAAAAGTGGTCAAAGGTCGTCTGTTATTTCATCTGCCAAAGCATCACTCGCCTCATCTAGGTCAGGCATCGGAACAAAGGCAATTGCGATTATCATTCGTGCTTGTAGAGAAAAATCTGGATCATTATTGTAGCGATTTATCAATTGCAATTGCCCAAGATGTTTTTTCATGTTTTTCGATAAATGAAAAAAACATCCATGTATACGAACTTGTAGAAAGCGCTCTATCATGGCCCGGAAAGCTACAAGCTCGTAATCACAAGCGATCGCTCTTGGCTCTAAGGTAGGTTCTAGAGCTTGAATCATTTCGAATAGTTGATTGTAGGTGGCTCGTTCTTTATTTGGCAAAAGTGTTCAGCTAATATTATACCGGGTGCTGAATGAGTTAGCCGAACATAGGAAATTAACATGTAAAAACTTTTTTATGCAAATTCCTGCTTCCCTAATTATTTTAGAGAAAAAATGAAAGACATAAAAATAATGCAGAAATATAAACTACAAATGATAAGACCATTAGATTTCATCTAACTTTTACTTAAAAAACCAAAAAATGCTTTTGAAATTGTTAAAAGTTTCATTTATCGGGCTTGCCATGAAAGTTTCCATGGTAATTATTTTGGAAAATATAAATTAAATTGAATTTATTTACATGGCCAGTGCGATAAATGAAAATTTTAACAATTTCGAAAGCATTTTTTGACCTTTTAAGTAAAAGTGAGATGAAATCTAATGGACTTATCATTTGTAGTTTATATTTCTGCATTATTTTTATGTCTTTCATTTTTTCTCTAAAATAATTAGGGAAGCAGGAATTTGAATAAATAAATTTATACATGTGAATTTCCTATGTTCGGCTAACTCATTCAGCACCCGGTATATATTTGAGAGAACAATCCAGGTGCTGACTTAAATGTCCCGTCTGCAAACCATTGCGTGGATTCCCGCAAAATTTGGAGGACGCGTCTTCTTCCAAAAAGTTAAATTCTATTCCGTCCTGGACCACTGTCAGCCAATAAAAACGTTTCCCATGCTCCTGGTTGCGCTTCATACATAGTATAAATTTCGGGAATAACTAGATCTTTAAGACTTCCGGGTGCAGTAGGTGCAGCATCTATCTCATTTCTTTTTCTTCTTACTGTTTTCCGAAGTGCTTGGTAGTTTAGAAGTATTCCCGCGGCAGCTTGTGATAAACCAGTTGTACATTCTTCTATAACTTGGATGGTGTTTTCTACCGTTATTTCCGCGCGATGTTTTATCTTGGTAATCGTTATATCTTTTTCAATTTTTGCAGGCACGCTGTCGTGTGAATGTTCATTTACTTTTTTGATCACTTCTTCACCTCGAGTGTGTAATCGTGCTTTACAGCGGGACACGGACAACTCGGCACTTCGCAACTCGGCACCGGACTACTCGGCACCGGATGACTCGGCGCCGGACAACTCGGCACCGGGAAAACTCGGCACCGGGACAACTCGGCACCGGCGACTCGGCACCGGGAAAACTCGGCACCGGGACAACTCGGCACTAAACGATCGGATTTTTAAAACCGTTTCCAATTTATATAGGGGGGGAATTAAAAAATTAAAAAATATTAAAAGTATAAATTTTATTTAGTAAGCGCATTGGTTTAAAACACCGACCGGTATAGCTCGGCACCAAACGATCGGATTTTTAAAATTACCTTCGCGAGAAACGATGAGAAGACTTGTCAGCCGGGCTCGTGTCGATGATAATGCTACTCCTAATCCACAAACTCGTGAAGAAATAGTTTTGCCGATTAATTACACACAATATGAAACCTATCCCGGACAGTTTGAACTTTTCCTCTTGGGAGATTCTGGATTTGGCGAGAGTCAACGAATTTTAATATTTGGACGCGAATACCATAAAACCTGGAGTAGACAAATGCATGAAGTTTTTATGGATGGTACATTTTTGTTAACTCCACCGTTATTTTCTCAAATATTTGTGTTGCTTGCTCGTCGTGGTGAAGGTCGCGGATTTGTTTTTCCGGTTCTCTTTTGCCTACTTCCTAACAAGCTACAAGCGAGCTACTCGAAGCTTTTCCGTATGATTAAAGATATGTGGCCCGAATTTAATCCAGATGCTGTAAATGTAGATTACGAGATTGGTATACATAATGCTCTGCGCGCAGAATTTCCTGGTGTAAACGTTAGAGGTTGCTTCTTTCACCTAGTTCAAAATCTTCGTAAACATCTTTCAGAAGTAAACCTTCTTGGTCGTGCACCTCGAGTGAGGTGCTTTCACATCATTACTTTTTGTTTTGCGAGTATAATTACCGGAATTTTTGGATGCGAATTATAGTCAAGAATAAATCTGTGGTACTAAGGCAGAATCCCCATAAGTCAAGAAAATTAAGTGCGATATGATATGTTAAACTTGTCAAATTATTTTTACTACCCGTAGAAATTTTTCAATAATCTTTATATTTTGACGAACACTTTGACGAACTTTGTCTTATTATTGCTTATTGATATAAAATCTGAATTTCAGCGACTTCGTAAACTTTAAAAAGCACTTCCTGAAAAATCATGCTTATGACTGGAGTCCGGATTATAATGCAGTAAAAACTGGTCATATACAGTGTGTTCACGATAAGAGGTAACAGTGTATAATTCTTTTATGTTACTAGATACAAAAATAAGTTTAAATAGTTTTTTATTCAACTCGAAATTTACCATCGGAAACTGCCGAAGTAAATTTTTTTGTACTTCAAACTCAACCGGAAGTAATCATGAATATATAATAATAGCCTAAAAAAAATTAAAAATTTAAAAACCCAAACCCGGACTCCAACGAGTTGTTTTAAAAATGTTCATACGAATAAAACAAGGATTTACAATTCAAAACTATCAAGCAAAGATCTGAAAACGAAATCTTGACTGGTGCCAGTTCGCTATATGTAAAATGCCGTGGTGCCAGTACGCTATATGTAAAATGCCGTGGGTGCCAGTACGCTATATGCAAATTTCCGTGGTGCCACTTAGATGTGTTACGTGTTTCTGCTAACAGCGCCCTCTGCAGATTATATGGTTCAATTAAAATAGAAATTTTATAGATAAACGGTCGAAGAGGCACCTTCGTAAAACTTCGTGCTTATGATGTACATACCCCCTAGCACCCAAATACGAGCTAAAACGTTGTGGCACCTTGAATTGGTGCCACAACGCAAATACAGGTGCCACTTCGACCATATATATGTGAATTTGGTGCCTAAACGTTACATTACATATATATTTATTTATTTATTTACAATACATCTCATTCAGCAGAGCTGGTAATTTCAATTGACATTTAACTGTTTGTTTATTTGTTCCTCTAATAATTTTGAAATTCAATTTGTTATGCAAAAAAGTTTGTTTTTATATAGCTTAATTCTTTGGATAAGTTAGGGTGTTTTAGAATTTGTTGGCATTCCTTGAAGGCCAATAGAAGAGTCCTAATTGAATTCGTTTACCAGTTCACCAAAACTTTCTAAATTTTCAGAATAAAAAAAATGTTGCGTTTAACCATGTACACCATGTTAATTTGTTAATGTTAATATTGGTTGTGGAGGAACTGGAATGTTGGTTAATCTGCTTTTATATGCCTCAACTTTTAAAACATTTTTTGCTTCAGTCTTTTAAAATAATATTTTTTAATGTATTTGTTAAATCTTGAAATTATTTTAAAAATTATTATTTTAAATAAATGTGTTTTTTCAAATCGAATCTTCTAAATTCAAAAGATGGCATAAATATATGTACAAAATATGCACCAAAAGACTATTATAAGCAAATAAAATGCATTTCCATATATTATGCACTTACATGTCCAAATATGAAAAAATCGGATGTGCCCATGACCATAACTTTATCATACTTTTAAATAACAAAAATATAAAGAAATAGGATATTTACACGATTATTGATTAATACTTTTTTATTATTATTACGGAACAGAACATAATAAAAAAATAAAATTTTAAAAATAAGAAAAAAAATTATTTTTTTTAATTTGAAAAACGAATATTTTCAAAAATTGGATATTTACACGATTATTGATTAATACTTTTTTAATATTATTATAGAGAAGAATTTAATAAAAAAATAAAATTTAAAGAAAAGGAAAAAAATTATTTTTTTTATTTACAAAATATTTTTTTTTTTGAGTTTCCGTGTACCGATTTTAACCAAAATCTAATCAGTTCTAAGTCTCAATATGTATGAACTAAATACGAAATTTTGTTAAAAAATTCCTATTACTTTTTGAGATAGAGCGCACACAAAATTTGACCACACACACACACACACACATATACATGTCCATGCATCTTTGTGGCAGCCCGACCTATACACCCAATTGTGGCGATTTTGTTGTTGGTCACTGTGCGCATAGCACATAAAATTACAATTTATTTGCGCTAGGAGGCGCTCGTTTACTCTCCGTATTTTCGAAGATAAAAATACAGACTATAAGCAAGCATGTGGCATCCGTTGCCACATCAAATGCATTTATCTGAAAATGTGTATAGGGTTCCACAAGCAATGTATTTGCTGTGTACAGTGTGTGTTTAGGATGCCACATTTAGTTTCCCGTTTCTCTCAGCAGGGAGCGCGCCATTAGAAGCGTATATAATATATACAACCAACGATACAAAGTTTCTGAGCTCAATACACATGTACTGAATTTTGTAACATCGCTTCAGTAACTTTATATCATTAAGGTTATTTATAAAATGAATTAGCCGGAATTAGCTGAGATGTTTTATTAAATAAAATTATAATAGCAATCTTTTGCATTTTTGATTTAAAACTTTAAATTGAATTAAAATTTTAGAATCATTTAATAAGTTACATGCAATACTATTTCCATCAGTCTGAAACCAATCAAATTCTTTTTTGCAACAAATTTTACTAGGAGGTGAGGACACCTAATATTTGAATTTAAAATTTTCAATTCAAAAAATAATAACACCCGAATAAAACTTATTGTGAATTTATTTTAGTGGAAGTCTTTTTTAGTGAAAAATATTCGAGCTTTCATAATCATTTATGTGTATTCTGCCAATTTTTAAAATTGACTGAATGTTTATTAAAATTAACATTGAATAAAGCAAACTTTTGAAATTTTCATTTAGCTCCGAGCCACATACGTTCTGAATATTTCGTCGGCATACAAGCAAAAGTGACCAACTGCATAAATGGCGAAAATAAGATGCTTGACTAATTGAGTTGAATAACGATATAATAATAAAAAAATAATTAAAATTTTAATATAATAAACTATATTAATTGTATTATGACTAAAATTATTGAAATTTGGCATTAATTGTCTGATTTTATAAGCGATATTCAACCTAAAAGTTGCTCTCCTGTAAAACTTGAGTTTTGCAGTTGGTCACTTTTGCTTGTATGTCGATGATTAATTAGAAAAAAGATCTTTTAAATTTTTCTTTTAGCTCCGAGCCACATACGTTTGGTGCCGCTGTTTAAATTTGATTTTAATATTCAATTAGATCACCAGATGATAAAAAAAATTAGCGATGTGTAAAGGCATTAAAAGTTTATCTAATCGTTGAAACATGAAAACCAATGCTGTTGAAAAATTTAATTTAAACTTAAATAAAATAAAAAACAGAATCAATGTTAAGCAATTCACTTCACGCTAAAGTTTATTCATAAACTTTTATTTTTCAAAACTGACATCCAATGATTTTTTTTCACCTTTCGATTAAATCTATAATTATCTTATAAATTTAAAAAATTGTATCCTTGACTAATTATGATAAGCTTTGTGGTAACTACTATAAAATTTGAGAGAGAAATGACTCTCTCACTCGCACTCGCAGACGATTTGAAATCGTACGTACAATCGTTGTACTATCCGGTGCATTTTTCCTTTTCTATTTTTAGACATGATATTAGAAAAATTGGAAAATTGTTTTACAAAAATAAAAATTGTAAGCTTAAAAATACTATACCTACCTACCATTTATACCTACAATTTCTATTGAAACATGTAAACAAATGCTTAAAAATTGAAATAATTGTTATAAATAAATGTGTATTTTCAAAATTGACGTCCAAGGATTTTTTTTCAGTTACCACGCTGTCCGATTTCAATGATTCTTTTTTTGTTAAAAAATGGATAACACAGGGGTTGTCCGATATAAATTTGGTCACGATCAAAAACAAAAATTATCAAATTTGATTAAACGCATAGGCTGCAGAATATTCATTTACATGATATTACTTTATAAATAGGTACCATTACCATGCATCGCATGCTAGATGTAATTTGAGCTGTTTTACAATAAACAAGTTTGATAAAAAGTGAATACTTTAGGTCAGATAATAAAAAATTTGTTTCCGATCCCCATCAGAAACTCCGGGTCCAGATGAAATTTCCATCGACTCTCGCCCCCCATCATCGGACCTGTCTATAGTTCAACGACTAACATCAATAAGTTAAAAGTTAAAAAAATAGTCAAAATGGATTCAAGGAAAGTCAAAACGGATATTTCCGTGAAAATCTGGAAACAAAAAAAATCGGTATTACGGCCCACGGTGTTATGGTTAACGGCTTAAGAATTATTTAAGTCAATTACGTATTTGAGTAGCTTGTCACTCATGTTTATAGAAAATGAAGTGCAATTGTTTAGATTATGAATCTATTATTATTGCAGTTCGCAAGAATGAAGGCAAGAAAAGTTCCACTTTAAACGAGCACTAACGCAGAATTTAACTGTGAATTGATTACATGAGAATTTTAGTGAACCATCCCATTCTTGTTGGGGTCATAGGGGGGGGGGGCTCCAAATCAGGCTGCACCTGGGGCCTCACATTTAAATAAAACTCCTATAAGAGCCTTCTTTTCTGCTTCTCAATATTCATATTGCAATATTCGAAGTTTCAATAAATTGATAATATCCCAGTTTTTTCAAATCTACATCACCGTGAGTCGTCGTGGTTACGCAAAAATTATTTAATATTATGTATTAAAATTAAGTAATACTAGGGTTACAAATATTATCCAGTTCCGCAGTCGTCACCTTCAATTGTTTCTTAAAAACATGCAAAAAAGCTTAAAAGAAAGCTCGTCATTTATATGGGGTTCCATAAAATGAAAAAGAAACAAATTTTTATTATCTGACCTAAAGTATTCACTTATTATCAAACTTGTTTATTGTAAAACAGCTCACATTACATCTAGCATGAGATGCGTGGTAATGGTACCTATTTATAAAGTATTATCATGTAAATGAATATTCTGCAGCCTATGCGTTTAATCAAATTTGCTAATTTTTGTTTTTGATCGTGACCAAATTTATATGGGACAACCCCTGTGTTACCCATTTTTTAACAAAAAAAGAATCATTGAAATCGGACAACGTGTAACGAATTATCGCTGAACATACATCCAAATTTTCAGACGAATTGAAAATCTCCTCCTTATTTTGTAGTCGGTTAATAAAAAAATAGAAAAGCACACAATGCACTGGAAAGTTTTGAATTCGGGTTACGTTAGCTTATAATAATTTATTAGTCAAGGTTACAATTTTTTAAATTTATAAGATAAAAATTATACTTAGAATTATCGAAGGGTGAAAAAAAATCCTTGGACGTCAATTTTGAAAATACACATTTATTTATAACAATTGTTTCAATTTTTAAGCATTTATTTTCATGTTTCAATAGAAATTGTAGGTATAAATGGTAGGTAGGTATAGTATTTTTAAGCTTACAATTTTTATTTTTGTAAAACAATTTTCCAATTTTTCTAATATCATGTCTAAAAATAGAAAAGGAAAAATGCACCGGATAGTACAACGATTGTACGTACGATTTCAAATCGTCTGCGAGTGCGAGTGAGAGAGTCATTTCTCTCTCAAATTTTATAGTAGTTACCACAAAGCTTATCATAATTAGTCAAGGATACAATTTTTTAAATTTATAAGATAATTATAGATTTAATCGAAAGGTGAAAAAAAATCATTGGATGTCAGTTTTGAAAAATAAAAGTTTATGAATAAACTTTAGCGTGAAGTGAATTGCTTAACATTGATTCTGTTTTTTATTTTATTTAAGTTTAAATTAAATTTTTCAACAGCATTGGTTTTCATGTTTCAACGATTAGATAAACTTTTAATGCCTTTACACATCGCTAATTTTTTTTATCATCTGGTGATCTAATTGAATATTAAAATCAAATTTAAACAGCGGCACCAAACGTATGTGGCTCGGAGCTAAAAGAAAAATTTAAAAGATCTTTTTTCTAATTAATCATCGACATACAAGCAAAAGTGACCAACTGCAAAACTCAAGTTTTACAGGAGAGCAACTTTTAGGTTGAATATCGCTTATAAAATCAGACAATTAATGCCAAATTTCAATAATTTTAGTCATAATACAATTAATATAGTTTATTATATTAAAATTTTAATTATTTTTTTATTATTATATCGTTATTCAACTCAATTAGTCAAGCATCTTATTTTCGCCATTTATGCAGTTGGTCACTTTTGCTTGAATGCCGACGAAATATTCAGAACGTATGTGGCTCGGAGCTAAATGAAAAATTCAAAAGCTTTATTCAATGTTAATTTTCATAAACATTCAGTTAATTTTAAAAATTGGCAGAATACATACTATAAATTATGATTATGAAAGCTCGAATATTTTCTACTAAAAAAACTACCACTAAAATAAATTCACAATAAGTTTTATTCGGGTGTTATTTTTGAATTGAAAATTTTGAATTCAAATATTAGGTAACTATTTTAGGTATCCTCCTCCTAGTAAAATTTGTTGCAAAAAAGAATTTGATAGATTTCAGACTGATGGAATGCATGTAACTTATTAAATGATTCTAAAATTTTAATTCAATTTAAAGTTTTAAATCAAACATGCATAAGAATGATATTATACTTCTATAAAACTTGTTATCTAATTCATTTTATAAATAACCGAGCTCAGAAACGTTGTATCGTTGGTTGTATAATATATTATATACGCTTCTAATGGCGCGCTCTCTGCCGAGAAAAACGACGAATTATATGTGACATCTTAAACACACACTGTACACAGCAAATACATTGCTTGTGGAACCCTAAGCCCATTTTTCGGTTATTTCGGGTCTGTATAAGCGGTTGAACAAAGCTAAATATATATTTATAACATGATTCATATCAGCTATTAAAATACTTCCCATAGCTGTGGCATTCAAGACACTATTATTTTTTATAACAAATTCCAAAACTAAATAGTGTGTGTGACCAGAGGGCGCCACCATACCGAGTGACAAATTTAGTCACAATCAGGTTAAAACTATCCAAGATACAGACTCAATTGTGGCGTACTACACACAGATTTCATTCCCGCCATATCTTTAACGGTAACGCCTCCTTTTAACTTGTATTTTGCGACTTATTCTCATAGAAGCGGCAAGTTCAAATCCAAACACATTAAACACCTATAATAGCCGAGTTATGACAAATTTTGCTGTGGCATCCGAATGTATGTTGCCACAACTAAAGCGTACGCCATAATTGAGTTTAATGCACACACAGGTAGCCACAGTTAATGCCACACAAACACACACGCACGCACACACACACACACATATATACAGACATTATTTGGAAATGATGATTTTCCGCTTCTGGGATCCCAATATGCCTAAATTCATCAAAATCATCAGATCTTTAACTTGTTCGTGAGAAAATTTTGGATAGTGAATTAGTGAACTATTTAAGAATTAATTAATATAGTACAATAAACCAATAACTAAACTATAACTCTGCAAAACATAATTACTTAAAACTTCTTGATCCCATACAAAACAATGCCTTACGCATAATAACAGGCGCATATAGAACAACCCCTGTGATTAGCTTACATTGCGAACTAGGAATACATACCTTGAACGACAGAAGAACATTCCTAACAACAAAATACTATAGTAAAACATTGGAAAAAACTGCAACTCAAGTGTATAGAAAAATAACAGATAACAGTCAACTACAATACTACGAAGAAAATCCACGCTTATCTAAACCAATAGCAGCAAAAATGAAAACAATTCTACAGCAATATAATGTTCCATATGCCATATTAGACAACGTAATTCCTGCAAAAATTATAAATACTCCTTTTTGGTCTCAACAACAAATAAACATAAATTTTGAATTAAACGAACTTAAGAAAAATACTACCTTACCGATTATTTATAATCAAATGACCTACGAAATAATCAGTAAAAATTATCAAAATTCCATCCAAATATACACTGACGGATCAAAAACCAAAAACTCCACATCTTGTTCAGTAAAATTCAACACATCCCAAGCAATAGGATATAAATTACTTGAAGTGAACTCAATCTTCAGCGCAGAAGCAATAGCCATCAAATTAGCCATAGACGAAATTCTGCAAACACAAAATGGCTGTAGACTAAAGTATCTCATAATTAGCGACTCGTACAGCGTACTGAAAGCAATGGACAACCCACACACTAATGAGGCAATCATACATCAAATTCGAGAAAATATTTTTAGTTGCAGAATTCAGGCACTCTAGTCGAATTTCTTTGGGTTCCATCCCATGTGGGAATTCGGGGCAACGAGGAAGCAGATGTTGCCGCAGCAGATGCACATCTCAATCAACAAATCTTACCTATCACAACCAGCCGAGATATCCAACATCTAATCAAAGAAAGTATTAAAAAACAAACAGAGACTACTTGGAATACCCTGCAACATAATAAATTAAGAGAAGTTAAAAATCAACACGCGGAATGGCAAACATCGAACAGATCCAAAAGACTTGAAGAGATAATTCTAACCCGTCTTAGAACAGGACATTCCAAAATTACCCATGCACACCTATTAACAAAAGACCAACCCCCGAAATGTGAGATATGCAAAGTTAATGTTAATGCAAAGGCACCTCTTGGTAGAATGTCAACAATATGAAGAGAAACGAAAACGGGCTGGCCTTGGAAACAAAATTAGTGACATTTTAGCAGACAACGAAGAGGCGATAAAAAAATTGATGAAATTTATAATGGACTGTGAATTAAATCGAAGAATACTATAAACTACCTTAACAAATACCTATAATATATAATAACATGTAAACATGCGTAATGACCATGGCAGTTAAAAACGCTTTAATATCTTAAAAAAAAAAAAAAACTAATCAGGCAATTAATACATATTTAATTTTACTAAACTTATTTTGGCAAAGATAATTACTGGACTATCGTAAATATTACTATCAACAAAGTTGCTGATTTTCTATACAAGCTTTATTCAAAAAAAACTACAAAAATTATTATAAAGTTTTCAAACATTTAGTAATACAGAAAATCTAATATTAAAAATATATACTAATTTGAAATACATCAAAATACATACAGTGCACATAATTATTACTACAATGTTTAGTGCAAATTGCGTGAAAAATGAATCGAGCGTCGTAAAATTTACGACTATCTAGTAATCTAGGGTTAAACAATTTTTAGTTTTAATAAAGAATTTTACCGAAAATCGTCATCAAAACAACACTTCCCTGCCTATATACGCACCGGGAAATTGAATTTTAATGACTAGTCTGGTAATAATTAGTAATTGTAATAAAATAAAAGAGACGTTTCTTTACTACTTTTATTGTTTTGACAGTAACCATCTATGGTAACTATGTAGTCAACAAATTGACAAACTTGATTTTTGTTCATTTTAAAAATGTTCAATAATGTTTTAAAATTTCGATTTTTTACGATTTTCGGTAAAATTATAAACAATAAACAAACAAACAAAAAAAATAAACAAACAATATAAACAATACTTGTCAGGAAAATGTCTCACTTTACTCGGAGCTTTAAAATACTCGGCACAAAGTGCCTCGTTTTTCAACATTGCTCCTCGTCAGTAATGTATCATTTTCCTGACTTTTAGGTAAATCACTATTAACGCACTTAATTCGTTGATATAAAAAATTCGTTTTTACAATAATTATCGTTTTTGTAATTTACAAAATCATTTGCACCAAAAGTGTGACAAAGAATTTTTATGGATTTTGATTTGGTATTTATTTGCTTTAATTATATTTTCGAGTAGGTTTCAGAATGGAAAATAAATTAAGCAACATCAGCGGTGCTGCAAAAAAAAAGAAAATTGAAACAAATCCAAGCCAATATGGCATTAGTTATGTTCACATTAAGTTTGTAGCGCAACTAAAATTTAAAAAAAATCTAAAATTTTGAAAATTCTGTGTATGTTGAAATTGGTTAGGTTTAAAATTTTGGAAATTTGGGGTTTGTCGAAATGTGTTCTGAAATGTAAACGGATTAGGTTTAAAATTATTGTTTGGTATTGTTGGACGATTAAATTGCGAAAGGTTATTGTTTGGTTTAGGATTACCATTGAAATTAAAATTTTGAGTGTTATAGTTGCGTAAATTTGGTATTTGCAATGAATTTTGTTTTTGAGAATAGTAAGAAAAATTTTCCTCTTCAATGACATAATTCATAGCTTGTTCTGAAGTATCCGGGTTTCTTAATCAAACATTATTTTGAATTTTGCCAGAAAGTCCACGAATAAACGTTTTCAATGATAAATCATCGTAATTTTTGATTTGTAAAAATTTCTCTCCCTGAGTTGAATTACTGGAGTTAATTTTTGACATAATCTTGACAACGTTTCCCAAATTGGTAAGGTGTTTCGTTTTTAAAAGGACGCAATAAAATTAGGTCTTGGACCAAACAAACTAAATTTTAATCTAAACAATCTAAAAAAAAAAAAATCTAAATATTTCGATACCTGCAACATAAAATTTAGGTAAAAATTTAAAATTTTACAATAATTTGTTTTAAATATGTGTAAGAATCTTGAAATTATAAGTAATTTCTAAAGAAAAAATTTATTTGTAAAAATATTTCTTACTTTCTTAGCTGGCATGCATGGCATGGAGTATTGTCCTGTTGAAATTTCCAATCTTCATTTTCTGCATATAACTTTCGAATAGATGGCTCCAGACTTGTATTTAAAATTTCAATGTATCTGTCAGCATTAATATTCCCTTTGACAATCTGTAACTTCCCCAATCCGCGTTGAGAATAGCAACCCCATACCATTAAACCGATTCTACCGCGGGATGTTTTAATTGTACATTTTTCGGATAATTTTTCATTTTTAAAGCGTCGCACGTACTGCTTTCCATCGGAACCATGTAGCAAACATTTTGATTCGTCTGAGAATATGACTCGACTCCAATCTTGTTGGGACCAATTTTCGTACTTTTTTGGGAATTCCAAAGGTTTTTTCTTCATTATTTTTGTTAAAATCGGTTTTTTAGCCGCTGTATAAGCCCTTAAACCGAATTCTTTCAGGCGATTTTCAACTGTACCTACACTAACATTAGCACCACTTTGCTCATTTAGCTCAACCCTTAGCTGTCGACACGATTTAAAACGATTTTTTAAAGATAAACGACGTAGAACGCGGTCTTGAGCTGGTGTTGTTTTCCTCGGCGGTCTTCCTTTTGGCAGTGCCTTTGTAACGCCAGTTTCATCGAATTTTTTAAAAAAACAACTTACTGATCGCCTATTGCACCCCACTACTTTGCCAATATATGTAAAACTTTTATTTTCATTACGCAAAGTTAAAATTGTTAGTTTATCTAATTCAGTTAAATTACCTCTGTTTGACATTTTCACGTAATTTCTCGACTTTTTGAAGGAGTTTTATCACTTGCAAATACTAAATGAAGTCTAAACTATACCTGAAGATTACCTCAATTTTACAAAAAAATCCCACCCCCCAAATAAACCAATACAAGCAGATTTTACTTGAAAATTACCCCCGGGCTTTTCATATTGTGTTAACTGTATGATTTATCTAAACCAGAATACCAAGACACGTAAAAAAATAAAGTATGGGATTTTCTTGTAAAATTTTTATGATTAGTTATCAATTTTAATGATTAGTAATGATCAAAATTCTTAAGAATAACAACAAATAAGCGGTCAGACATGGAAAAATCCAAATTTTGTAATATCTTCGGGAAAAATTCTTTTCACATATCTCGAAAACGGTTTTTTAACTCTTCGGTTGTTTAAAACTGTTAATATTTTCATAAACCTGCCGTGAAATAATATCCCACATATTTTCTATAGGATTTATATGAAATCTGTAGAGTGGCTATTTCAAAACTGCAATTCTTTTTTATTTACACCATCCCTTGGGGGTCCTAAAAACACGAATGGCAGCATAATATTGTTAGTAAATAAAATTTCCTCTCTACAGGTATGATGTAAACCTCATAGAAAACATGTAGGATATGATTTCACGACAGGTTTATTAAAATATTAACTACTTTAATCAACCAAAGAGTTGAAAAACCGTATTCGGGATATTATGTTAAAAAAATTATCCTCAAAGATATTGCAAAATTTGGATTTTTCCATGTCTGACCGCTTATTTGGTGTTATTCTTAAGAATCTTGATCATTACTAATCAATAAAATCGTTTAGAACTATTAAATTTCCATAAAATTTCGATGGTGAGTCGATGGTTTTGTATTACTATTAATAAAATAAAATTATACAAATCAATTAAAATAATAATTACTTAAGATTTCTTGATTTCTTTCTAAAAACATAAATGGGGCTATTCCTATTTCCTGTACTGTATAATGTGTGGAATTCATCTTCTTTATAACAACTTATAAGAATGAAAGTGTATGCATATTATTTTTGTAATGATTACCTAGTTTTTTTATTATTATTATTGTTATTATCATCTAACAGTGCTGCCAATAGAAGTACCTCTTTCTCAAATTGATCCTCGTTGTCATTGCAATGCAATATTTTGCATTTTTGATTAAAAAAATTTTTTTCCTAATGTGTCAGAATTAGATGGCAATCGCGATATAAATCGAGGTGTGTGCAGCCATTTAATCGCCACCGCGATCGCTACCGCCACCGTGTTCGCTGTGGTGTGTTCAATGCTTAACTTTCTGTCTGTCATCTGTCAAAAATTAGAAACTGTCAAAGTTGACAATTCAAGAGTGAATAACTCATCAAGTACTGAAGGAATCTCAATCAAATTTTGTTATGTTTGTTATTTTTTTTAATAAAATAAATGAAAATGATGAAAATTGTCATCGTATCTCCGGAACTGTATAATAGATTGAGAGCAAATTTTGTGTGATGATCGAGGTTTTAAAATACAAGTATTGGTGAGAAAACAATTACGCCAAATGTAAAAGAAAGAAAATTACATAAAATATTAACTGAAATCTTAATTTATATATTTTTTGCGAAAATTTGTAAAAATTTGCTTATAAAATATGAAATACCTACTTCGAAAATTTTAATAATTATTATATGACGTGACATTCACTTCGCAACATGACAGTAGCTTTTTTTAGCATAGTACATATTTAAAAGAAGAATTTACTTTTGTCGAGCGGTACTTTGAACCTTTTTTGTGAAGATAAGAACGAAGAATTAAATTTACTATTTAAACTTCTTAATTTTTAAAAAACAACTAATTTTTTATATATTATTTATTAATGAAATATATTAAAATTGAACTAACACACATAATGAATAACTATAATTACTTAAAGCTAAAATAAGACTGAACTCGATCTTACATTTGATTAGATATTTTTTAATAGTTAATACAGGTTAATACAATGCAAGTGATAAATATAATGATAACATTATTATTAATTTTAGAATACGATTTCCGTTTTATGCAGTTTGCATTTTATTATAAATGCATTATCTGAATATCATATGTGATTTGTACGTTCTTAAGAAATCAAACGGAAATTGTTATCTAATAAATAGCAAATTTATGAGTACACATAACTCGAAGAACTCTTCTTTAAAACAAAAAAATTGTGTGGTATTTGTAAAAAACCTTAAGTACGGAGTACATCAAACTATAAGAATATTTAAAAAATAAATTTTTGTGCAACTACAAAAATAAAGTAATAATCAAAATTGCACCATCTATACGATGCATCAAGTTATTTCTTTGTTTGTTGCCATAGCAACGTGAAAAAAGCACAGTAGGAAAAGTTTTTTGAACCTTGAAATAAATTGGATATTTATACAAATAATTATTTTGTGTAATTGTAATAAATTAAATTAAAAATTACGTCGTTGACCTTAACGCTTTTTTCGATTCTCTGTTTAGGTAAAAACCTTTGATACTTTGAAATGCCGTATTCCCGTGTTAATATAAAAATTGTCAATAAATAAATGAACAAGAAATCCTTTTCTATTTAACTTGTTCATGAATTTCAATTAGATTAGCTCGTGCGGAATGTAATTAATGTCAATTGAAGAATTGAGGTCTTTTACACCTACCAAAAGAATTATGAAATTATTTTTACTTCTACTGAGTCAATTTTTTGTTCTTGTTTATAATTTTTAATATTTTAATAACAGTAAAATTTTGTAAAATAAAATGACTTTGTCCTACTAAAATTAACAATATTATAACAAAAATTGTCGTCACTTCTGTCGCAATACCTCCAATTATCGGTACACCAAATTTGAACGGAATCTGTTAAAGATTTCCGGAGATTTGTTTGGTGTAGGTATATAGTAGCCGTCACGGAACTTCAAGTCTCGTCATGATTCTAATTTCGTAGAGATGACATGATATTTCATTTCTACCCTGGCATCGAAGTTCTCCCGAGAAAATGCTAGCCAAAAATTACAAAAAGAAATTCAGAGATTGTTTTTTAAATGTAAAATTATAATTAAATTAATACTTATATGTATTAATATTATAATATATAATATAACACTGTTTTGTTTGTATATACCTAGAGCTTGTATTGTTTAGCATTTTTGTGATTATTAGAACTTTCAGGTCTAACGCGCATGAATGCATCAACGAGAATCTGGGCCGCCCACCCCATACTATTGCCGCTATTTTGTTTAAAATTATATAAAAATATAAAGACACTGCAATATTATCTGTTTATTCTGTTGCCTACTATTGTAACTTACAGTAGTAGGAACAGACTTGAATCACAACGCGACGTCTATAACACATGTTTTCTTTCCATATTGATCTTTTCTTGTGATGAAGATAGATTTCTAATTCACAATTGAACAACATAAATAAACTGAGTCTGATTGCAATAAAAATTATTTGTTTATCAGTGGTACTTATAATTTTAATATTTTATTTTACTTATACTCATATTCACAAACGTCCGTAAAATTTGTTTATCCAATACCTCTTAATAAATGTTCTATAACTATGACGATTTTAACAATTGCAATATCAAAATTACACTCTAGTGAGTTTTTGATTACCATATAACACAACTAGTGAGTTTTACTTTACGAGAATTTTATACAGACTTGAACACATAATAAATTAATTAATGAACATTTATTTTATCTTTTTACCCTCATAATATACATTGAATTAACAGTTTGTACATTGCTTCGAAAAGTAATTCCCCTAAATGGCTGGAAATCGATGGCTTCGTTCAAAGCAGTCTTCATCACATCACAGTAACTTCATTCACCTCCTGAATCACATCGTGAACAAACGTGGACGTGGAAGGACCTAAACCCCGAACTGCACCCTTGCTTGAACCTGAAGCTATGGTGGCAGAATAATCCTCTGTGATGGTGCTCGTTATCCCCATTATTCTCTTTACAATTCCGATTTTATTCGTCACTGATTCTTCTACGTATGACTCTGCCACGGTAGAGTTCCACCCTCCGTGTCGTTTAAGATTCATTAGATCGGCTCCTGCATCCACAAGCAAAGTGGCGGAAGAACGTCGCAAACTGTGCCCAGTATATTGAAGTGGGTTAGGTAAATTTAAAAACATGGCAACTTCTTTAGAAACTTTGGCGATAGTATTGATACCTACAGGTTGAATAGTACGTTTAAACTTTCTGTAAGATATGTCATGAGTGACATTTTTTGGTCTGAGGGACCGATATATCTTGTACTAGTCCAAAACGTTCACGCCAAATCCTTCATTAATAAGCACAAATTTCCGCGCCTTAGGTCCGCTTTTACAATAGTCGGTTAAGTATCAGTATAACTAACCTATATCTATGAACCAATCAGCGATAAACACAATAAACAATTAACCAATCAACATCCGTATAACGTTACACCTCGGATAAATAATACTTAACCGACTATTGTAAAAGCGGACCTTATTAGTTTTAGTATCAGGCAACCTAACTGTTACGTAAGACTCTTTGTCTTCAAAATCCTGCACTTTCAATTTACTAAGCTCGTCGCACCGACATGCCCCTGATATACCGAATATCACGATTATCTTCAACAGCAAATACTTCTCGTCCGGTGCATCCGCCAAAAATCGCTCTATATATACTGTCTTTCAAGTGTACTTGCTTTTTTCGGCTTAAAACCTCTCCCTTTTCCTTTTAGGTAGCTGGTAAGCACAGAAAACCTGCAATGAAATTAAAATTTATATTGCTGCACTTTCAAACAGACGAAGTAGTACAACTAACCTTGATATATCTACATGTTCGTAAACGTTTAATGTTGCTTTTAACATCGAATATTTCGTCCATAGCGAAGAAGGCTTGAAGGTTTTCTCCAGGTTATGGAAATATGCCAACATGATGTCTTCATTTATGCCCTGAACGTTTTTCTGGTTTCTCTAAACATCAAATGCTCTAAACTCTTTTTCGTACCTTTCGGTTGACTTTGCCGGCAATAATTCAAAAATTGCGTCAGCCGCTTCAGCCGCGACGTCTTCTGGAATTGTGATTTATTTCTCGTTCATATTGATTATCAGATTATGCGGAATTGACGAAAATGTCAATTTTTTATTATTATTATTATTGTCATTGTTTTTATGGCACCTGGGCAACCGAAAATACACATACCGCTATCTAAACTCAAGAAAGAAAAAGTTTTGTTTTGAAGCTTCATTCTGAATTTTATTTGGATAAAATGTTGTACTGCACGTGTAGTGTTACTGAGTTATTACCCACACGAGAAAATTAGCCCGCTCGGCCTATGGCCTCGCGGGCTAAACTTTTCTCTAATGAGTAATACTCTTGTAACACTACTTGTATAGTAAATAACTATTAAATAAATTCAAGTATATATAAAGGATGTTTCAATAAGTGTGCACAATTTAAATGTTGCGCCATTTTTTTATTTTGAAAGTTTCAGCTCTGAAATTTGACATCTGTCATCTATGATGGTTCCGATTATTAAAAATGGAGCGCTACACCAAGGAAAATCGCGTTATCATTGTGAAAATCCATTACGCTGAAACTACTTTCAGCGTGATCAATAAATTTGAGGAAACTGAGTCGATTGTAGTCAGTAAATCTTCTGTGGGTCGGTGTACCGGCCGGTCTCTCGAAAACATTGCTGCTGTACTGGGTTTAACTGTGGATGGAAATATGATAACGGAGTTCTTGTGACCTCAACTGGATGGTATGGATCTGAACGACATGTGGTTTCAACAGAACGGTGTTACCTGCCACTCTGCGGATGAAATATCAATTTATTGAAACAACGATTTCCAAACCGAATCATTTTCCGAAATTCTGATGTCAACTGGCCACCAAGATCGGCGATTTAACGTCGTGCAAATTTTTCTTAGGGGTTTGTGAATACACCACAAACAATTCCTGAACTCAAAACCGAGATCCAACGCGTCATCGATGAGATAAAACCATATCTTTGTCAAAATGTGATCGAAAATTTCATGAAAAGAGAAAGGGCCGGTGTTTAGAGATGCGGGTGCCATTTACCAGATATTTTATTCCATGCATAATCGGAACATGTCTACTTTAGAACGCAATAAAAATTTTAACACTCTCTCAAAAAAATGCGTTATTTTCTTGAAATTACATTGTGCACACTTATTGAAACACCCTTTATCAATTCATGTACATATCTCCCAAACAGAAGATCGAATCTTGATGCGATTTTCTTTTCAGAAATGGAAAGTGGAGAAATGGAAATGTATAAACAGATTATAAGTACAATAAGTGGAATAATACGGAATCTAAACAAAACAGGTTTCGTAAGTGGAACAATTCTCTATTTCTCCTGACCTCAAAATCTGAAATGGAAACTGAGGAGTCAGAAGTTTCCGAATTATTTTTTCCTTTTTACAATCAAGGAGTTTTTTAAATTTCTTATTCTTGCATTCGCCGATTGAAATGAATGTTTTTATTTTTTTGAAATTATTTATGATTCAAAGAAATGAGAATGTGTTACTTTGATATCTTCAGTTATACGAATACTACTGCACTCACGTATATAATGTTAATAAATGTTGTTTTTTTATAGATTTACAAGTAGACGATTCTGCTCTTTACACATGCTGTGGAGTTTCTAAAAGTGGTGAAAGTTCGTGGTCTGCCTTTTTAAACGTTGTAGAGGGTACAGGTGTTTCTTTTCATCGCAGTCCCGATCCATCGACATATCCACAACCACCTGGGCAACCGCGTGTTCTTAATCTTACCGCATCCAGTATTGGTTTGACTTGGGAAAGTAAATCTGAAGAAAGTAGTTTAGTGGGATATACTGTGGAATATTGGAGCCCCGATTTACAGACTGGTTGGATTGTTGCTGCTCATCGACTGCCATCCAACAAAATGGTAGTACGAGAATTGAAGCCAGATAGTGCATATGTTTTTCTTGTTAGAGCCGAAAATGCACATGGCCTTTCTCCAGCAAGTGCAGTATCGTCCATTGCTAGAACTTTGAGTAACTCACGCTCAGTACCGCTCTCTGAACTTGACGCTGCAAGATCCATATTAAGCACTAAAATTATAGAATTGCATGATGCTCTAGCTTGCACATCAACTTCAATAAAATTGCAATGGAAATTAAGTTATACCAACTTTATGGAAGGTGTTTATATTCGTTTTCGAGAATTATCAGGTGGAACACATAATTATAATATACTAACCGTATTAGATTTTCAAAGTCACAATTATTCAGTTAATAATCTTAAAAAATATACCAAATATGAATTCTTTATATCACCGTTTTATAAATCTTTGGAAGGGCAACCTTCGAATTCACGAATTTGTAAAACATTGGAAGATATACCATCAGCACCACCAGACAATATTTCTGCTGGTTTATTTAATAATACAGCTGGATGGGTGAAATGGTTACCTCCACCGCCACAACATCACAACGGAATAATTATTGGATATAAGTTACAAATTAAAGGAACTGCTAGTCGTTCTTTAAGCGTAAATGCAAGTACTACAGCCGTTCTTGTAAGCAATTTAACCGTTAATGGTATGTACAGTGTGCGAGTCTCAGCTTTAACTCAGATTGGTTTAGGTCCATTTTCTAATTTAGTACCGTTATTACCATCACCTCGAGTTCAAAATCCCAGAACATTGGGTCCTTTAATACCAGTAATAGGTCAAACTTGGTTTGTTTTGTTGTCGACAATAATAATTCTGTTACTGTTAACGATAACGTCAACTTTTATTTATGTTAAAAGAAAACGGTCGTTAAAGAAGCAATTGGATCACTTAAATGTACCTGTGGTCAATGCGAATCAATTAAATACAAAGGCAACTTTATGGATCGATAAAGGCTGGCGTCCAAGCAATGGCGACAAAGATTCTTTTATTCCTCTAACACCACCTCCAGCAGAATATGCTGAAGTTGAACCGAAGAGTACCATGTCTACATTTTACAATTGTATAAAATCGTCCGATAATCCTACTCCTTATGCGACAACCATGATTATACCAACAACAACGTGGGCCGAATTAATACCTCCACCTCCAGATCATCCGCCACCACAATGTCCACGAGAAGCTGTATCTCTCCTCACTGTTAGAAATGAGAACAATTACGAAAATGGATCAGCTGGATACGCATGCTATGCTATTCACACTCCCGACCCATCAGTTATTCAAAATTACCACGTTTTGCATTATTCTAAACCAGTTACGCATGACAACTGTGCGAATCACCGTTCCTTAAGTAACGATAATGAAGAAAAACATTCAACTTATAAAAATCACCATCGACATTTTTGTAGTTGTGATAATAAAAGTGACAAAACTGTAAATTTAAATGAGAAACACTCACATTCGAGAAGCCATAACACAACTTGTTCGTGTAGTGGTGAATCATCATGATCATCTATTGAAGTAGGTTTTTCCACACCAGTGTTAAAAACATTGTTAAGTGAAGTAAATTAAAACATTTTAGAATGAGTTTTGGTTAATTTATCGTTTACATACTATTTTGGTGAAATTTTCTAAGCAAAGTTTAAAATTATAACAACTGAATTTAGTTGCTATGATAGAAAATGCTATGTTATTTTCTAATCATTAAAATTTTTTTTAGAAAATCATTAATTTGGGGGCATCATCCATTCTGTGGTCATCTTAATATTGAAAATATAGACATCGTTGAATTCGATTGAGAATCTTCATTAGAGATGTCAATAGTACTAACGCTAACTAATTTTTTCGGGATTATTGGACAAGGGTTATAAATAAAACATATTAATTAAAATTATTAGCTCTTGAAAATACAATAAATATGATTATCAATAATGAGCTAAAAGATACAAATAAATCTTATTCTATGGATTTTGCAATTATATACAATTAAAAGTTGTAAAAAAATTATTAATGATTGAAAGTGCTTACTGTTCATTGATACGAAAAAAATATGCAAATAATAATTTCGTATCAATGCACAGTAAGCACTTTCAATCATCAATCATTTTTTTACAACTTTTAATTGTATAGGATTGCAACATCCATATAATAAGATTTATTTGTATCTTTTAGCTCATTATTGATAATCATATTTATTATAAATAAAACAACTTGTTCAAAAGGTCGACGTTTCGCTCAATTTAACTCATTAAGTACCAAGCATATTTTACGATATAAATTATAAGACATAAATTTTTGTTATAAGCATAAATCTTTTTTTAGGCCTTAAAAAATATGTAAGTTACTGTCATCAAATGAGGACACTGCACAGTGGTCTGAAATCACAAATTCCTGGATAAAACCCCGTAAATGAATTTTACAATTTCAGGTATATGTTGAATGCCCTACATAAAAAAGACATTCTTGCATATAATTCCAAAAATGCATACTTATAAGTTTAACCTTGTGTTTTGTAGAGCGACTCAAACTTATTCTTTTTAATAGCAGCGATTTTAACGATTCGGGCTTTTTGTTAGAAATATTGTAGTGTCGTTATTATTTGTTTAAAGTGAACCGAGTAAAATGGAAAATGATCAACAAAGTATTTATAATATTTCTATATGTATTTATTACAATATTTTTACTATCAGTCGTTCAAAAACTGCATTAGATTGTGATCCTCGCAAATTTCCATGTTTTAATTAGAAGCATATAAGCACGTAAAGAATTAGTTGTGATCCCAAGAAATCCCAATTCGTTCTAAGTTTCAGTATATGTAATAACGTGTAAGGAGTTCAGTAGTGAAAGAAAATTATCCGAATCGACCCGAGAAGTATGCATAAAATAAGATTAGAGTCGGAAGCGCGGGATAAATTTCATCGTATAGGTACATACGTTATACGCATATTAGTGCAACGTCAGATTCTGAGAAACTGGTTCCAAACAAACCGAACGACAAACCGATTTTTTTGCAAGTTGACATTTGATTTGATTTTTGAATGATTTGGGTGCTTCTCTGTATTAAAACGACTGAAAAATACCTAATCACATATAAGGCAATCGCTCTTGAATCTACTTTAAGGCAGTATTCTACTTTGGAAGCTCAAAAAAGAAGCAATCTTTGTGAATTTTTTTTTGAGATTATTAACCCTTAACCACTGACACGGAGTCTGACAGACTCCGCGTTATACATTTCATAGTGCCTTTTCCTCCAGAAATTTTTCTGGTGGTTGTTACTGCCAGTACCTTCCTAATTTCGAGTGTTTTTTGAGTGGTTGAAGTGATAATTGTGTGACCTTGGTGAAGCTCGACTTATACGCGTTACGGAGTCTCCCAGACTCCGTGTAAGTGTTAAAATATAACCTTTATGCTCAATGTATTATTTGGAAAATACAATTGCTTAAATTCTTATAGAGATATTGTTCTATTTTGTAAGTCTATGTTTTGAAAGTAAGAAAAAAACACACTTTCTTTTATTGGTTATATTTAAAAATTTGATTTGCAAAAATAAGTGTTTTTTTTTAATAAATACTTAGAAAATATGTTGGGTCTAACTTATAAGCAATAAAATATTTACATATCAGCTCTAAGTATTAAAAACCCTATATTTTGATAGGAGTCTGATAGACTCCGTGTCAGTATTAGTGTTCAAAAACTGGTTGTCAGTGGTTAAGGGTTAATATAGATATTGATATGAGGTTTGTCAGGATTTAAAAATGCCCTCCTGAAATACTTAAAAAAAATGTTTTTAAATATTTTATGCATTTTTTTATAGACAGAAACATTATTTAAATGTCATGCCTCGATTAGTAGGTGGGGCTGCGCTGGTGTTAAAATCTTGAAATTGGGTAATCTGAACTAAAATTTTTAATATACATGCAGAAATGCAAAGAACAGAAAGATTGTAATTTTTTTGCCGCTGTTTTTTGCAAAAAAATATAGTTAAAATTAAAATTTTACGATAATTTTAGTTCAGGCGGTTGCCAGTTATATGGAACCTAAAACTTCTGATTTGTTTTGATTTAGATGGCCCATTTTCAAGATTTTAACACCAGCACTACTTTTCATTCAAATAATGTTTCTGTATATAAAGAATGCATAAAACATATTAAAAAATTTGTTTTAAGCATTTCAAGAGTATATTTATTAAGCCTTTCAAACCTTATATCAATTATCTTTATTAATAACTAGCTGACCCTGTGAACTTCGTATCACCTAAAATTGATTTGATTGTAACTGTTCATAAGGGGGCGTCCATTAATTAAGTGAGGTGATTTTGAAATTATTTTGACCCCCTACCCTAGTGAGATTTGCCTTTAACTCCCCTCCCCTCTAATCTCACGTAAGATTGTTTGTTTTACTTAATTTAACCCAGTTATCTCGAAATTTTACAGAATCTTGCGAAAACAAATTACGTGATATTTGCCGAGACCCCCCGTCACCCCATGTGTGATTGGGTGAGATTTGGATCGACCCCCCTCCCTTAAACGCTTCACGTAATTAATGGATGTTTCCTAAGCGATTATGAATCCCAATCAACCTTCCAAGTCCAATTCATTGAGATCGGCAGTATTGAGTATGCGGTTTGAGTTTCGCTTTGTGATTAATTTCTTTTGTTTTTCGGCGAGTAAATAAACAAAAATGAAAACTTGCGAAAACACGACACACAGTTGTCCATACGCAAAACACGGAAATTCCAAGTTAATTCCAACTACTTGATGGTCATCGCGAACGCCAAACGCACGGGGAATTACAGCCGTTTGAACTCGAATGGCAAGAACTTTTGAATACGCAGTCCGTAAGTGTGGACCTTTAATTTCTCATAATAAACTCATAATCTGGCCGAGTGGCCCCTAGTCTCAATAAGTCTGTGCATCCCTGCATTACACAAGATGATGATGACTGAGCTTACTTTCAAATTACAAATTGTGAGGTGGTAATCCGGACAATTCAAGCGAATTCAAGAATTCTATGGTATAGTTGACTATTTTTTTCATCTTGATTGAAGAAATCGATTTGAAGAAAATCAACTCACCCGTAGTTAAATCTTCATCACATCTTTGTTTTTCGCAGCCAATAGGCTCCTTCGTCCAGCCAATTATGGTTTTTGAAACTTTGCAGTATGTTGGGAAGAACACTATGAATGAGATATTCCTTCGATTCCGCCAACTGACAGAAATGAATGGGCAATGTGATTAATCTGGTCAAGATGTCAACTGCGATTTCTGGCAATGAATCTGGCAAGTATGCCATTTTGGTTTTGTGAATGAATTTATATGGACAGTTGCACCTAATATAATTGATGACACATTAAAGTGTCACCCTTTAATTTAAAAATGCTGTCCAACGACATTTACGCACGTAGTACCATCTATCGGAATAGAAATAAAGTAATTTTAGTTTTTCCCAGATTTTTCTATTTTCCGGACAACTTTTCCAAGTTTTTTATCCGTAAAAACCTTACTCGGACCAGAACAAACATTTATAAAAAAATTAGCCCAATCGGTCCAACCGTTTATATAGATCTCATAAAAAATTCACAAAAATGTCTTTGCTTCAAAGTAGAATTCTGCCTTAAACATCTACAAATTGAAATTGAAGGAAGAATGATAGAAATACAATTATATGGTTAAACGAACTTATCTTAAGTGAAGTTCTGATCATAATTTATTGTACGATATTCTTCTTCCGAATATTTCAATCCCACCTCTACCCATACTTATGTACATATTATGTACATCTTTTAATTTGTTTAATTTTTTTTTTTTTTTAATTTTAGAATAGATTTAATTTTTGGTTATAATAAATTTTATTGAGTTCAGAGAGTTTGACAATTTATGTTCATGTCTTCGGTTTTGTTCTGCCATGAAGCCATAATCGGGTTTACCTTTTGTTTACTCTGCGTTCACTTGAATTTGTCGCTGTCCTGCAAATTCGGTTATATTATTCAAAAATAAATACAGTAAACTATTTTATGTTACTCACAACACACTTTCAACATACTATTTGTCTTCCCTTTATATCATCGAGTGTTTATTTGTGCTGCGGTTACCTAATATAAAGTGTTGATTAAATTGTCATACGTGCTGTACATTTTTAGAAACTAACCTAAATTTAGTTTGGTAAAGTTGGAGTAAGGACTCCCTAGAGCGGTTTTGCTGGAGAAGAATGTAATATTTTTGAGCGGGGTCTCTAAGACCAAGAAAAGGTGTGCATTTTTCTATTTTTTCCGTGGTAAAATATTTACGTTCCTGCTTCGTTCAGGATCTAGATAAGAAACACAGAACCTTTTCTTCCCCTTTAAAAGATTGAGTTAAAACTGCACCGATCCCGTATGCCGAAGCATCACATTAATATAAGCGCGGTGACAAGGCAATTTTTAATTTCATTAAAAGCATCTTCGCAAGAGTCATTCCATTTAAATGGTACATTCTTTTGAATCAACCTAGTCAAACGCGCAATAATCGACGAAAAATTCGGCACAAATCTTCGGTACCAACCAGCCATACCTAAAAACCTTCTGTCTTCGGTAGAATTCTTTGGAGAAGCAACATTCAACATCGCTTCCACCTTTTCTACATCAGTTCTTAATCCTTGCAAATCTACAATGTAACCCAGGTATTTTAGAGAAGGTCGATAAAAATGACACTTATCTTGACTCAGTGTCAAACCAGCAGCAATAAGTCTATCAAAAACTTTATTCAAAATTTCCAAATGCGTTTCAAAATCGGGCGAGATAATAATAATGTCGTCAAGATATACGTGTACGAATTCTTCGAGATCAATTCCAAGCACTCCATCTATTAATCTTTGCCAACTACCAGGAGCATTCGATAAACCAAATGAAAAATCCGATAAAAAAATGGAGAAGTAAACCACAGACCAAACCTATTATAAAATGGTACAAGAATTATAAGTATCAAAAAAATAATGTATAAGATAGTGTTTGCCGTTAATAAAAAACAACTCAAGGCAATTCTTGCACTCTTTTCTGCGTTGGGCGCCAATTTGCCACGAAAAAAAGTTAACAATAAGGGAAATGGTGACATTTTTCCCCAATCTCAGGGAAAAAGCCCTTTGGCTAGCTCTGGAGTAGAAATTAAGATGATTAATCGATCGGCGAGTTTTTTTTAGGAAATAAAAATAAATAAGGAAATACAGAAGTTGCCCTAGGCTCCACGTGATTATTTCGCTATCTTCCCTACGTGATGTCCAGCTACCCAAATCACGAATAGTAGCTATGCTTAAAAACCCGCACGATACAAGAATTGCAAGAAATACACTTGAGTTGTAAACAGAATAATTTATTAAATTGACTACAAAAGCGCCGAAATTCGATTTGAGCAATTAGATAAATAATACAGTCGCGCGTCGCGCTATCTTGCAATAAAAACAAGATTAACCTCGGTATAGCTCTACGCCGGTTTACAGTTGTTATAACAATCAATAATTTATAACCAATGGTAACAATATTATCGAAGAATGGTTAAAAGCAGTAATAACTCAAAATCAAAATTAAGGCGCAAACAATACTTAAAATTATCAATTAACAAAAAAGGACGGCACAAAACACTTATCTTATTAGTTGGTTTTAAATAAACGTTGTAGATGGTGAATTTAAATGTTCCTTTCTTAATTGAAGGTGGTAGCTGTATACAAATATCTCCAACAATTATTCACGACAGTAGCGATGACTCCAAGATAAAATCTCCAATCAAAACGATACAAGATTATAATATCTAGCCAGTGGTGGTTCCAGAAAATAACCAGCATCAAACAACGACCAAAAAAAAAGGGGGGGGCAAGGACCCTAAAAAGGTTTCTATTGTAAAATCAAAAATTATATCGAACAAAACGAAAACTTGACCTCGTAGATGGTATAGAGGGTTTATTCAGCAAAAGCAGAATGGTCAGGATATCGAAGTTGCGTACAACTTCACAAACACAATCCTAAAAATCTGATTTGACAACACATAACTTTCCCATTTATTACTAAATTAATAATAATAATTAGAATTAAAATTTAAAAAAAAATTATTTTTTTTAAATTATAACTTTTTTATTTTTGGAATCAACAAAAACATAAACACATAAAAATATAATAATAAATAAACATAAAATATAGACAGGTCCGATGATGGAGTGGCGAGAGTCGAGGAAAATTTCATCTGGACTCGGAGTTTCTGATGGGAATCGGAAACAAATTTTTTATTATCTGACCTAAAGTATTCACTTTTTATCAAACTTGTTTATTGTAAAACAGCTCACATTACATCTAGCATGCGATGCATGGTAATGGTACCTATTTATAAACTAATATCATGTAAATGAATATTCTGCATCCTATGCGTTTAATCAAATTTGCAAATTTTTTTTTTTTGATCGTGACCAAATTTATATGGGACAACCCCTGTGTTACCCATTTTTTAACAAAAAAAAAATCATTGAAATCGGACAACGTGGTAACGAATTATCGCTGAACATACATTAAAATTTTCAGACGAATTGAGAATTATCCTTATTTTGAAGTCGGTTAATAAAAAAAATAGAAAAGCATAAAATGCACTGGTAAGTTTTGAATTTGAGTTACCTTAGCTTATAATAATTTATTAGTCAACGTTACAATTTTTTAAATTTATAAGATAAACATTATACTTAGAATTAATCGAAGGGTGAAAAAATCCTTGGACGTCAATTTTGAAAATACACATTTATTTATAACAATTATTTCAATTTTTAAGCATTTGTTTTCATGTTTCAATAGAATTTGTAGGTATAAAATATAGTAGGTAGGTATAGTATTTTTAAGCTTACAATTTTTATTTTTGTAAAACAATTTTCTAATTTTTCTAATATCATGTCTAAAAATAGAAAAGGAAAAATGCACCGGATAAGTACAACGATTGTACGTACGATTTCAAATCGTCTGCGAGTGCGAGTGAGATAGTCATTTCTCTCTCAAATTTTATCATAAATAGTCAAGGATACAATTTTTTAAATTTATAAGATAATTATAGAATTAATCGAAGGGTGAAAAAAAATCATTGGATGTCAATTTTGAAAAATAAAAGTTTATGAATGAACTTTAGCGTGAGTGATTGCTTAACATTGATTCTGTTTTTTATTTTATTTAAGTTCAAATTAAATTTTTCAACAGCATTGGTTTTCATGTTTCAACGATTAGATAAACTTTTAATGCCTTTACACATCGCTAATTTTTTTTATCATCTGGTGATCTAATTGAATATTAAAATCAAATTTAACAGGGGCACCAAACTTATGTGGCCAGGAGCTAAAAGAAAAATTTAAAAGTTCTTTTTATTCAATGTTAATTTTAATAAATCGTCGGCATACAAGCAAAAGTGACCAACTGCAAAACTCAAGTTTTATAGGAGAGTAACTTTTAGGTTGTATATGAAATCAGACAATTAATGCCAAATTTCAATAATTTTAGTCATAATACAATTAATATAGTTTATTATATTAAAATTTTAATTATTCTTTTATTATTATATCGTTATTCAACTCAATTAGTCAAGCATCTTATTTTCGCCATTTATGCAGTTGGTCACTTTTGCTTGTATGCCGACGAAATATTCAGAACGTATGTGGCTCGGAGCTAAATGAAAATTTCAAAAGTTTGCTTTATTCAATGTTAATTTTAATAAACATTCAGTCAATTTTAAAAATTTTAAAAATTTGTTGCAAAAAAGAATTTGATAGATTTCAGACTGATGGAATGCATGTAACTTATTAAATGATTCTAAAATTTTAATTCAATTTAAAGTTATAAATCAAACATGCATAAGAATGATATTATACTTCTATAAAACTTGTTATCTAATTCATTTTATAAATAACCTTAATGATATTAAGTTACTGAAGCGATGTTGTAATAGTTATTTATGTATTAAGGGCGCAATCAATAGATTATAGCTCGGAGGGTAATTTTAAGCCCGACGCTGTAGCGGAGGGCTTTAAATTGCCTGAGAGCTATAATCTGATTGCGCACGTGGTACATACAACGTTTTATTTCATTTTGGTGCTTGGGCCTTGAATAGTAAAAATTCAAGAATTACTAAGTATTTTGGGTAAAAGTGACATTTTGTTTGTATTATGAATTTTTGGTGTGCCATGGTTCCTATGTAGATTGTTGATATTGCTAGAATGCTCTATTGTTTTATTGCAAACAAATTAATTTTATATTTGCAAATTGATAAAATCAAAGTTATTCAAAAGAAATATTGGATAAATTTGAGGTTGCCTCAAAGGTTATGATTCCAAAATAAAATAAATTTTAGTACATGTGTATAGAGCTCAGAAATATTGTATAGTTGGTTGTATATATTATATACGCTTCTAATGGCGCGCTCCCTGCCAAGAAAAATGACGAATTAAATGTGACATCTTAAACACACACTGTACACAGCAAATACATTGCTTGTGGAACCCTAAGCCCATTTTTCGGTTATTTCGGGTCTGTATAAGCGGTTGAACAAAGCTAAATATATATTTATAATATGATTCATATCAGCTATTAAAATACTTCCTTAACTGTGGTGTTCAAGACACTATTATTTCTCAAAACAAATTCTAAAACTAAATAGTGTGTGTGACCAGAGGGCGCCACCATACCGAGTGACAAATGTAGTCACAATCAGGTTAAAACTATCCAAGATACAGACTCAATTGTGGCGTACTACACACAGATTTCATTCCCGCCATATCTTTAACGGTAACGCCTCCTTTTAACTTGTATTTTGCGACTTATTCTCATAGAAGCGGCAAGTTCAAATCCAAACACATTAAACACCTATAATAGCCGAGTTATGACGAATTTTGCTGTGGTAGCCGAATGTATGTTGCCACAACTAAAGCGTACGCCATAATTGAGTTTAATGCACACACAGGTAGCCACAGTTAATGCCACACAAACACACACGCACGCACACATCCGGACATCATTGCAAAATTTGTCTCAAACGATTTGTACGGACTCATAGACTATGGAAAAAATGTTAGTTCAAAATTTTTTTTTTACTCGATTACAATACTTTCCTTTACTACGTAAATGGGAAAGTAAAAAGGTTTTCATTGTAAAATCAAAAATTATATCAAGCAAAACAAAAACTTTACCTCGTAGATGATATAGAGGGTTTACTCATCCAAACAAAATAGAACTCCTGTTCTATTGTTGCGTCACACAAAAAACTATGGAAAATTTAATCCTCAAAATGAGAACCACTTTCTGACCTCGACAGGTAAGAAAAAAGGTAAATAAGCTTCTTGCTCCGAAAATATCCCAAAGCATATGGTTTGGTTCAAAGGACGTATGTAAGCTCCACCGACGGTCAATAATTAATCCGTCCCTCCAAAATGGTCAGCGTCGGTCACCTGTAAATTCCACCGCTAACCGTAATTAGGGATTACAAAGTATTAGTAGGTGTACAATAGACAGATTAATAATTAAAATCCCTTTGGAAGAGGCTTTTTATCGACCACGAAACTATAAAAATATTTTATTCAGTATAAAAATTCAAAACAAATAATTACATGAAAACAATAATTATTAAAATACGTATTTATTAAAAAAAAATCAAAAATAAACCACTCTTAAGGTTATTTTTTATCATTAATGTGACAAAAATGATTAGAAATATTTTTCACAAACTCCATTCTGCTAATGGTTTTAGCTGAATACATAATAATTAAATCTTGTCATTACATGCGTAATGACCATGACCATGGCAGTTAAAAACGCTTTAATATCTTAAAAAAAAAAAAATGTTGTAAACGTGATTGTTTTCTATTTCTATTTTCTATTTTCACTATTTCTTGAGTGGAAGTATTAACAAATACAATAGTTATTTACAATAGTCATTTATTACACAATATATATAAAACTTATACTACAACCACTGTCCACACATCTAACCTAACTAACCAACGTGCCAGTACAGCAATACCACCTTGAGCACTCACAACCATACAACCACGCCATCTATGAACATGCATGTTCCCCATTGGTTAAAACCAACACTATTACCCAGCTTAGGTGTGTCAAGACTGTTGATGTATGTAATAATTTGCATGCCTTTCAATTTTTCCAAAAAAGTGTAAATTGAGGGATGGCTGCTATAAAATTGGGAATTAAATACATTATGAAAAGATTCACAGGCATTTGTTGTCCGACACGTACTTGCTGTATTTGCTGCCCAAAGCTTAGGTGGATACAATGAATTGCAATCGATATAATTTCTGAATATATTGGAAGATGCGACTTTCTAATTTGAAATTAGCGCCAACATCTTCTCATCGATGACACGGAAATAGCCATTGATCACCCCACGTTGTATAAAATACCTACAGCACCCCACCTAGTAACCAGTTCTTTCTTCCGATGTACAAAACAAAGTTGTGAACTTAGCTGAAACACAAAAGATGACCGCTCCAAAAACAAGAGACGATCGTAAACCGCAACACAAATAAAACTACAGATATTGGGGTTATGTCAAATTTTTTTATTTCACCTTAATATCAGGGAGAAGTTTAAAGTCTGAAGCAATGGTTTTGTAACTAAATGATTCCTAATTCCCCTGTATTTAACTATTCGGTCTTATAATTTAATTCGTTCGGAACTGTGAAATTTTAGTAATTTATGCAATTTTGGCGACACAATAATTGTTATGGAAGTTCTTTGATTTTAGTTGTCTCAAGATTATTTATATCTTGTTTATTATTATATTAATTTTTATGTTGCTGATGTAAATATTACCAAACCAACCTTTATAAAAGAAACCAACAAATACCTTCAGATGTGACTTAATTAAATCAATACGTAGATCATAATTTAGATTTGAAATTCAAGGAGGGCTACGATGAGTTGGGAATAAAAGCTTTTTGGCTCTTGTCCTCACGGCTGCACAGTTTTTTCTAGGTTAGGAAAAATTAATCAAGTGTGCACGGAAAAGGTGTAGTTCTTCTAGTCTGAATGCAATATTTCAAATAGAAACCATGATTACGATCAATTTAAATAATATACGTTCATTTATATGCACTGTAGATGGCATGGGTTTTTAAAATTACCTCAACTTGTGATCATTGAAAATAACGAGAAAATCCAATTTACCCAAGTACATAAAAATAAAATATTGTCGTCTATAAAGTAACCTATCCTGTATATAACAAAAACGCGTGTAATAAATTAACTGTAAGAAAACTTCGTATGCAAAGTAAACCACCCTGTATATAACAACCAAAACGTACACATACGAGACCACGTGTTGCTAGCAAAAGAATAACCTAACTTGAAAGTACACTAAACTTTAAAATACGCAAACTTATGACCACGTGTTTATGTGATTATTTAACCAATCCCCAAATTTAAACTTATATAAACAAAAGTATTTAACATGGTAACCATTAACTAGACAATAAAATTTTAGACACGTGTGTCCTGATTTTAAGCACATTTTTCATTTATACGTAAAATTCATTTAAAAAAAAATTCATACAAAAATAGTTGAATAAGATTTAACCAAAACCGCAATATAATAAACCATTAAAATTTAAATATAATTAAAATTTACGTTACCTATTTAGAATAAACAACAAGAGACGTAATACCACTTTTTAAAAACTAAACTGCTCGGTCTCACTTCACTGCTGTTAATGTCTCGATCTGTAAATTTTTAACCGCGACCTGCGGGTGTCACCGCAAACTTAAACCACAGTATAAGAAGTTATACAGTAGGGACACTCGCAGCTTTTTTGTGTTCCAAATTTTTATACGCAAGTCAAAGTCTGGGTTAAGTATCTACAGAATTTAACAGATGTCGCGACTGTTTCGTGCAGTTTCGTCAGTGATTCGTGCTATTTCACTACTTGCTACAGTGTTGTCAAGACGTTTAAAATGTCGCTAGATTTAATGATTTGACAATAAAATTTGGTAACTTTGTAAAAATTTCAAAAGTTTAATAATGAAATTACTTTGACATTACTTTCTCTTGTTAAGAGAATGCATTACAAGGATTATTTCTATTTTTTGTTGTATATTTCAAAATTTAAGAGAAAAAAATTAAAGAATATTCACTCTAAATGATTGTTCAATGCTAAATTATTGTTTTTGAAATGAATGATGGTAATTATAATGTGAAAATAATCCTTTAAAATAATTGAATCGGTGAGATTAAGAACAGTACAAGTCCAAAATATGAAATTTGCATCTGTCATAGCAGTTTTGCTTTAAATACGAAGCTGGATCAAATGATTAAAAAAACAATATTAAAATCATCATCCTAAAGGACTTGCCAAAGTGTATAGTACATTATTGCAAGAGTAAGAACAGTACAAGTCCAGGATTTGTACTATTCTTATTACTGTAATAATCCAATGACGTTTGGACTTGTACTCTTCTTAATCTCACCGATTCATTTAAGTCTCGAGCGGTTTATTTCAAATTTTAAATTAATGTTGCAGCGCCATCTCTACGTATCTCAAATGAACTTAACCCAGACTTGAAAATCTGGAACACGAATATCAAAGACGCCGACACCGAGTGTCCCTACTGTATAACTTCTTATACTGTGCTTAAACTATCCAAACAATATATACCGGACATTTCGAAATATAATGACTCTCTCTAGGCAACCCAACCATCATTAAATTAAAATTGAAATGCCATATTACAATATATAAGTCCAATCTTGTATCGTTTGGTGATACCGCAACTAAATATTCGATATAAACGGCATCAGCTTCGTTTGGTTTTAAATATTGTAAACCAAATGTGTTGCGTAACCATTTACCAATTTCTGATAGATCATCTTTATATTCAGGGACCAAACCTAAGTTTTGGATTTTCCTATACCAGGCTTGGCTTAAGTGAAATCGACATCCAATTAATTCTATATCTTGCCAAACGTGTTTGAGGCTTGCATGAATGGCCAGTTCAAAATCAACCGTAGCAGTTTTTGGCCGAAAGACTATTTGATTTTCAGAACAAATATTTATTAACGATTGGAGGCAGTGTTGGTAAGTCTGTTGTGATTTATCTTTCAAAAGACAAAACGCCAGTGCTATGTAATACCCATTCGCGTAGCCATGAATCGTAAACAGCTGCTTAAAAAATTTAGTGCAATAGTCGAAAGTTCCATCCAAGTATATATTTTCGACAGAACATAGTGTTGTGCTTTCTTTTCGATCTCTTCTTAAAATGGGTCGTTGATTCTCGAAAAATGGTTACATGTAAGACAATAAAAAAAACTGACGAATAACAGAACAATTTATTTGCAACCTGAACACAAGAAACAAAATTTAGAAAAGCAGGACTCACACAAAATTCGCCGAGCAGCACGTAATTCGGATTCTTCCTTCTACACTCTATCCACAAAATTCCTCGGCTAAATTCCATCTCCACACCAACTCTTGGGCTCTCAATTTACAACTCTTTAACACCAGCTTGCCGCTCGGGTTTCTTTAACACCAGCTTGCCACTCGGACTCTTAAATTGTTAAGACTCTTTAACCCAGCTTGCCACTCGGACTCTCAAATTCTCACTGACGTGACTCCCTCTCGAGATTTCAAATTCAGACTTTTATTCGACTAGCCTCTCGGGCTGTAAATTTGCGACTGACTGTTCTTCCTTTTATTTATTTTCCATTTTCTTGATTTTTTTATATATATTTTTTTTTTTTTATAAAATCAAGATTTTCGCGTACTACTCAGCTGCATTAATGTGAGTCGCTAAACAACAAAAATTAAAAATACAAACATTAAAATTTAAACAACAATGAACTAAATTACTGGAACAACAAACTTAAACTAAACAATAGAACTTAACTAACGAACAAACTTAACACTAATAAAAACAATTTTGAAAAACGAACACAGAGTCCTGCTTTTATTGTTCCTCATGTTGCAAAGTCAGTTCTTTATTTATAAATTACGCAACTCACTTTTCATTTCTTTATCAGAACACAACATTAGACATCGTAAATTTCTCTCACAGGAAAATATAATTAAATGATTTTCGCTGTCATTCAACATTAAAAAGTTTTCATTATTATCCGTTTCAACGAGTATGGAATCTAACGCCGAATGAACATCCATTATCGATGACGGTAAAGGTGATTGTTCCTTTCGTCTTGCATTGTATACATTTCTATTTTCTAGCGATCAATGTAGCATCATTGTGAGTAATATCCACTCCAACAACTTTCGTCTGAAAGATTGCGCTTTTAAGAATCTGAGAAGGTCTTTGCGAAGGATCTTTTACAGCTTTTCGTTTGGCAACACCGCTAACAATTTGCCGCTTTAATTTTGTTTGATCTTCTTCGTGATTATGGTCGTTGATTCATGCGCAGTACCCGATCTGGTCAGTGGCGTGACAATAAAAAGGTAACTTTTAAAACTGAACAATTATTTTTTTGTGAACATTTTTTTATTTGACAATTTTACGAATTTATCGATGATAACCTTTATCAACATTATTATTATATTATTAACACCAAAACACAAAAGGGGCAAATGATATTAAAATTTAGATACAATAATTTTACTATAAATGTGATTTTAAAATCAGTGGCCTCTCACACGAAAACACCCCAAAAGTCCGAAGACAAGGATTATATTGTCAGTTATTTTATTTTGAATAAATCTTTGTTTCGTATTCAATAAGAGTCTTTTTTATTTTGCTCAATGATTACGGTTAAGCTTTAAACAAGAATGAAGACTTCACAACCACTAGGACAAGGATAGGGTGACCGACTTGGATTTTCCATATTTAACTTGAAAGTTTGGTCAACGACGCTCAGAACACGGATCCTACAAATTGAAATTGAAGAAAGATTGATAGAATACAATATCGCTTAAGATAAGTTTGTTTAATCATGTAATTAAACCTTCCTAAATGGTGATCGTGGATAAAATAAGTTACACACGTGGCGTTTACACATACTATTTTTAATGTTGTGAGTTACACGGAAAGTAAGGGTATACTGGTACAAACAAATTTTTTTAAATTTTTATTAATAAAAAATAATATAAAATAAGACATTTTCTTGCAAAGATTTTTTAATATCTTACGGATTTCCAAGTTCCTGTATGTTCGTCTCTTCTGTAGTAACGTGGTCGGTTATCCCGAAAAACTGTAACAGCCGGAAATTGATTGCTCTGAATAAACTTTAATGTTGCTTTCATCTAAAATGATAAAGATAGAAATTATAATTTTAATATGGCTACATAAAACTACATAAAGCTACATAAAACATATAATGGTTGATGTATTTTAACAATTTATGTATAATTTATAAGAGGTGAGCAAAACAAAATTATGGCCTACGAACGTCACCGGCTGTACTAGAGAGAAACAGACAACGCGTCGCCGTTAATATTACCAGAGTATCGAATCCAACATCGTACCCTGGCAAAAATACTCCAAAAGAAATACCAGGACCCAATGCCACCGATGCCAGAACTAAGGGCACAGCTCAGAAAACTACAACCTTGACCCGGGGTGTGTGAAGTGCACCGCTAACCACACCACAAAAAATTGCCAAAAAAGTAGAAGAATGAAAACGTTAAAATGTTGTAACTATGAAGAAATTCACGCAGGCAATTACAAAAACTGTCCAACCAATCTCAACTATTCACAAAAGGTAAGTACCAAAATCCAACGTCATTCAATCAAAATCAGCACTCCGCAACACCCAAATCAACAAAACTTCAACATCCAAAACCAATGGTTTCCTCAACTTCCCACTTGTAGCAACTTCGGTATTCTTTTAATAAAAAAATACCTTGCTCACCACACCTGGGATAGGTATTCCCCAGTAATAATATATTTGTGGTGAAGCCCAGATGGAAAACCAGCTCTTATAGCGGAGGTTCTGAAAGGTTCTGAAAAAAAATAAGAATTTGCTTCCTCGGAACAAAATAAAACCCTCTTAAGAATTAACCGTATATGAACATTAACAAGACTACAACAACTTCAAATTTTTCTATAAAATAAATCGTTAGCCACAAATAGGTAACATACACGTCGCCAGCTGATGTAAAACTCGACGTTTCCACAATTGCAGTAAAAATCAGTAAAGCAAAAAAACACTTACCAAGGCCTGGCTCGTTTACAAGATAGTAATTCGACAATACTTGTTTACCAATTCTGTACTGCAATTCCAACCCACACAAGCTCTTGACTCGATGACTTCCCCTGGCTACTGCATGAAAAACCACGGCTCGATTGCGAAGCTGCTTGAATAATTCTTTGCGTTGCACAAACAAGAATTTTCGCTACCAAAAACTTTATCGTAGCACAAAACTGAACTCTTTCCAGTAGTCGTCGAGGTAAGTAAAAACCAAAAAGATTTAACATACGGCCACAAACGTATTCCAAAATCGAACATTCAAAGTTGCAAGCAAATGAAGGCAGTTTGAGTTATCGGCGCCACGGTACAAATCCCAAAATAAGGTTTCCGATGTTAACTGTATTACAAAGGTTTTACGGTTTCGTAATTCCAAACTTCGCTGACAGATTTCTTCCTCAGGCGTACTCCTTAATAATTATTCTGCCCTATCTGAATAATCTTCAGCCACCAACGAAACTAAACACGTCTTTCCTCTCTCACCGTGCGCTTTAGAATCCCGAACTCAGCTCAGCAATCGGCTTCTACGATCCCTCGCGCATGCCTTACTAAGCATAGGCGTACTAAAATTCGTCATCAAGGGATCGCGCAACAATTAACAAAAAATTGTTACACACTGCAGGTCAAACACCACAAACATTTACTCCCATAATTAACTCTCATAACTACACGCGTAAACTAAACCCTCCTAAGCAGCGACAATTAATTGGCAACCCTAGCGCCAACGCAAATCCAACCGACAAAAAACCTAGTTCGAGGAAATCAAGTTTCAACGAAACTGTGAAATATAAGCAAACTCATCCCAATCGTTCGAGAAATGAAAGCCAGGCTCGCTGGAGTAAATGACATTATAACATTATAAACAAACACGACAACTGCGAACACAAACCGTCACCGCACACGATCTCACTATCGTAAACTTCTACATTTCGCCGGGTGACACAATTGACCCAGCCGAACTGGATCAACTACTGCACCTCGGAAACAAAGTTGCAATCGCGGGTGATTTTAATGCCCAACATCCCGATTGGAACAAACAATCCACGAACCATAACGGCATCGGCACCCGACTTCACGACTACATCAACGCAAAACCCTCTTTTATTAACGCAGTCCATAAACTACTTTAAGCATTACCCTTACAATCCTTTACATAATCCCTCAACAATAGATCTAACTCTATCCACCAACATTGCCATACAGAATAAACACGACACGACAACGATAAATAAAGTGAGCTCAGACCACCTACCAGTACTAATCGAAATAGGAAATCCAATATTTCCACCTCAATCGCACCACCAATTGGGAAAAATGTGGACGCGACACAGTTGGACTTTGGGCATCCCACTTAATTCAAAACTCTAAACAAACGCCTAAACCGACGAAGCCATCAGCACCTTTACAAAAAATTTAACAGAAATATACAGCCTTGGCCAAAAGTATTAGGCCACCTCTAAATCGTCGTTATTATGGAAACAGTTAAATATTTTTTGAAAACAACCATGGTACTGTCTTCCTAGTAAAAAACTGCACTGTTTTAATGTTGTAATAATACGAAATATAACAGCAGTTCGGTTGTTTTAAGCCTTGATTAAAATATCGAAATTTACAAAAAACTTTATGAGCTAAAATAGATAGTAAATTTTACCTAAATTATGTAGTACTAATCATTACAAACAAAAAAGTGTAATACAAAGTTTTTCATAAACGTACCGTTTTTGAGTTATACGTAATATTAAAACTTCAAAATTTTCAAAATTCTTCAAAAAAATAGGTAAATTACATTGAAATTCAATTCAAAATCTGAAATAATTAAGATTTTTACACGAATATTGCAATTATAATGAAAACCCCAAACTTTAAACTTATAATTCGCCAAGTCAGCACTTTTAAAAAAAAAACAAAAAATTTTGATTTCATTATAACTCAAAAACTGTACGTTTTTGAAAAATTTTGTTCCACACTTTTTTGTTTGTAATGATTAGTACTACATAATCTTGGTATAATTTACTATCTAATTTAGCGCATAAAGGTTGCCGAAAATATCGATATTTTAATAACGACGATTTAGAGGTGGCCTAATACTTTTGGCCAAGGCTGTATAACAACAATACTAAAGAAACCCCTCTATCACTCAAACTTACCCTACCTCCTGACCTAATAGAAAAAATAAAAAATAAAAAATAAAAAAAAAAAATAAAAAATAAAAAATTAAAAATTAAAAATTAAAAATTAAAAATTAAAAATTAAAAATAAAAAATAAAAAATAAAAAATAAAAAATAAAAAATAAAAAATAAATTAAAAATTAAAAATAAAAAATAAAAAATAAAAAATAAAAAATAAAAAATAAAAAATAAAAAATAAAAAATAAAAAATAAAAAATAAAAAATAAAAAATAAAAAATAAAAAATAAAAAATAAAAAATAAAAAATAAAAAATAAAAAATAAAAAATAAAAAATAAAAAATAAAAAATAAAAAATAAAAAATAAAAAATAAAAAATAAAAAATAAAAAATAAAAAATAAAAAATAAAAAATAAAAAATAAAAAATAAAAAATAAAAAATAAAAAATAAAAAATAAAAAATAAAAAATAAAAAATAAAAAATAAAAAATAAAAAATAAAAAATAAAAAATAAAAAATAAAAAATAAAAAATAAAAAATAAAAAATAAAAATTAAAAAATAAAAAATAAAAAATAAAAAATAAAAAATAAAAAATAAAAAATAAAAAATAAAAAATAAAAAAATTAAACTTCGGAAAATTTACCAAAGCCATCGCTTTCCGGCCGATTTCAAACAATCTATTTTAAAAATCAAAAACCTCAAAGCGAGAAAACGCTTTCTATACGACTATCATAGAATGTGGGCATTCCGATTCTATTTTTAAATACAGAATATCTACATTCTTTCTTTTTTTTATTCTCACACGATATCAGTGCGAGAATAATTATTCTCGCACAGATTAGACCAATTAGAGCAAAGAATAGACTACTATTTGAAGTGACATCTATTACCAAATTTTTGAACTCAATTTATTTACACATCTGTCAAATTAATAACAAATATTATATTTAAGTGCCTGGATTACAATTTATAAAAGACAGTTAAAAATTTACTCGCGTATTATAAAAGACGGATAAATTTAAATTTATCATTTAATTTAACCTCTTGATTTAACCTATGTCAATTTGTCTTTGTTTTTAATTCACAAATTTTATAAACAAAAATCATGTTTGTCAAATGAGTAAACTTTTTTGCGTGCGATCGATCTGAATTTTTGCACATATTTTCCTACCGATAATTCACAAAGGGTGTATACGAGGGGGGACAATTTTTTGCTCAGTTTCTCGATATCTAGCGCCGTTCTTGAGTTATTGCTGCGTTTTCGCCACTCAAACTTGAATTAGCAATAACTCGAAAACGGCGTTAGATATCGAAAAACTGAACAAAAACTTCTCCCCCCCTCGCTGCAACTCCTCCCCTGTGAATTATCGATAGGAAAGCATGTGCAAAAATTCAGATCGATCGCGCACAAAAAAATTTTCTCAGTTTTACAAGTTCTAATTACGGTCAAAACTTATACAGCTTATTATTTTAATAGTCGTATAGAAAGTATAGTCTGAAACACGTTTGGAATAGCTATTCCAAACTTGTTTCAGAATATACTATTCCGATTTAACTCTCCAAAATCCCAAATAACTTGGGCTATAACAAAGCTCTCAAAAGCAAACATTCTCGTACTCCGAAACTGCTTCAGGACCCAAAAGTACCAATATGGACAAATGATCGCGGTATGTGTATTTTCGGTTGCCCATGTGCCATAAAAACAATGACAATAATAATAATAAAAAATTTACATTTTCGTCAATTCCGCATAATCTGATAATCAATATGAACGAGAAAGAAATCACAATTCCAGAAGACGTCGCGGCTGAAGCGGCCGACGCAATTTTTGAATTATTGCCGGCAAAGTCAACCGAAAGGTACAAAAGAGAGTTTAGAGCATTTGATGTTTAGAGGAACCAGAAAAACGTTCAGGGCATAAATGAAGACATCATGCTGGCAGATTTCCATAACCTGGAGAAAACCTTCAAGCCTTCTTCGCTATGGACAAAATATTCGATGTTAAAAGCAACATTAAACGTTTACGAACATGTAGATATATCAAGGTTAGTTGTACTACTTCGTCTGTTTGAAAATGCAGCAATACAAATTTTAATTTCATTGCAGGGAGAGGTTTTAAGCCGAAAAAGCAAGTACACTTGAAAGACAGTATATATAGAGCGATTTTTGGCGGATGCACCGGACGAGAAGTATTTGCTGTTGAAGATAATCGTGATATTCGGCATATCAGGGGCATGTCGGTGCGACGAGCTTAGTAAATTGAAAGTGCAGGATTTTGAAGACAAAGAGTCTTACGTAACAGTTAGGTTGCCTGATACTAAAACTAAGGTCCGCTTTTACAATAGTCGGCTAAGTATTATTTATCCGAGGTGTAACGTTATACGGATGTTGATTGGTTAATTGTTTATTGTGTTTATCGCTGATTGGTTCATAGATATAGGTTAGTTATACTGATACTTAACCGACTATTGTAAAAGCGGACCTAAGGCGTGGAAATTTGTGCTTATTAATAAAGGATTTAGCGTGAACGTTTTGGACTAGTACAAGAAATATCGGTCCCTCAGACCAAAAAATGTCACTCATGACATATCTTACAGAAAGTTGAAATGTACTATTCAGCCTGTAGGTATCAATACTATCGCCAAAGTTTTTAAAGAAGTTGCCATGTTTTTAAATTTACCTAACCCACTTCAATATACTGGACACAGTTTGCGACGTTTTTCCGCCACTTTGCATGTGGATGCAGGAGCCGATCTAATGGATCTTAAACGACACGGAGGGTGGAAGTCTTCTACCGTGGCAGAGTCATACGTAGAAGAATCAGTGACGAATAAAATCGGAATTGTAAAGAGAATAATGGGGATAACGAGCACCATCACAGAGGATTATTCTGCCACCATAGCTTCAGGTTCAAGCAGGGTGCAGTTCGGGGTTCAGGTCCTTCCACGTCCACGTTTGTTCACGATGTGATTCAGGAGGTGAATGAAGTGAAGTTACTGTGCCAAATTCCGTGATAAAGACTGCTTTGAACGAAGCCATCGATTTCCAGCCATTTAGGGGAATTACTTTTCGAAGCAATGTGCAAACTGTTAATTCAATGTATTGTAATGTTTTGAGTGTAAATTTCAAAAAAAAATAAAAAAATTTAATAAACAAAACTAACAAACTAAAATATGAGACTCTTGTAAATATTCAGCCACGGCCTAGCTCAGTTTAAAATAAATTTATTCACCTTGATTGGAAATAAAACAAAATATCAAAAGAGAATTAGCTATTTACTATCATTAAATAAAAAAAAACAAGCAATCTTAAACAAACACAGCCTGACATCTAGTTTTATGGTTCTACGAAATTTTACTTGATAAGCAATATTTCTAATTTTGCTGATTACAAATCAAAAATAACAACAATGAGATGGTGCTACTATTGAAAACTCGAGTCTCATTTAATTCAAAATCTCCTATACCTCGAATTTTCAATATGCAACCCGATAATACAAAATGAATGAAATAAATAGGTAATGTTCAGTGTTGAAGATAAACTTTAATTTTAAACAGTCTTACCGAACTAATTGTTGTTACAAATTTTTTCTTCATGAAATTACTATTGTTGGTTGTTTTTTGTCCACATACACGTCTTGAATTTGGTACCACAGAATTATGAAATTTCCACATGTGTTTGATCTGGATCCACTTTAAAATTTAATTTCCAACTTTCCATACAATTCAAAAAAACTTCTTCCAAGCTAACCTTAAAATCATGTGACATCTTCTTTTTACAAAAATAATACCATACTTTACAACAATGATCCATACACAATAAAAATATTGATCAGCATCTAATTTATAAATAAATTTTCCAATAATTCTTATTTTTCATTTTAATTTCCAAAAATACTATAATCTTCCAGTAAAATTTATATCGGACCCATCATTCAAATTTTTCATCCTGCGTACTGCCAACCTCCACTTTTTCGTGGAACCAAGTTTTAAAGTTTTATATCGGTAGTTGCAAAAACTTTTGAACACTTTACTTTTATAACGGAACAACCTCACTCTTACAAAATAAAACTGGAAAATTGTTGCGTAACACCTACCATCATCATTATTTTTATTTCTCAAAAGAAATTTTATTAAATTAGAAATATTTTTTCTATTTTCAAAATTAAAAATAAATTTTGAACAATTTTTTTAAAAACGAGATACCAGGGCATGTATAAAAAAAACAAAAACTTTGACTCCAATTAATTTCAGAAATAATAGTAAGATTCGCAAAATTCAAAATTGTTCTCAACAAAATTTTAAAAAATTCAAAAAAAAAACTTAAATTTATTCAACATTTTCAGGACATGACAGTATATTATGAGGGTAAAAAAATAAAATAAATGTTCATTAATTAATTTCTTAATTGTTCAAGTCTATATAAAATTCTCGTAAAGTAAAACTCACTAGTTGTGTTATATGGTAATCAAAAACTCACTAGAGTGTAATTTTGATATTGAAATTGTTAAAATCGTCATAGTTATAGAACATTTATTAAGAGGTATTGGATAAAACTATTTAAACTTAAAAATCACTTTGGTTGTCATGTCAAAAAAAAATATCCGCTAAATTTATCCACTTGCATTTCTGTTTTTCCTAAGTTATTTTTTGGCTTTTTAAGTAAAAGTTAGAAGAAATCTAATGCTCTTATCATTCGTAGTTTATATTTCTGCATTATTTTTGTGTCTTTCAGTTTTTGTCTAAAATTATTAGGAAAGTGTTAAATTAAACAACAAGTTTTATCGTCGACGTTTCGGTGACGCAAGGTACACCATCTTCAGGGCTATAATTGGATGAACGGGGTAAGAATACATTTTGTGAGTGAACAATTAACATAGCTCAAAACAGTTGATGTTGTTGGCTTTTAGATAAACAGATGTACAGTAAGATACGTTGGACCAAAAGTGTATAAAAAATAATAAAATCAGTTAAAGTAAAATAAATAGAGGATCCAACAAATTCAACTTGTCAAAAATATAAAATGTAAATATAAATATAAAAGAGTGTGAATATATATATATATTTTTTTTTAATTATCAGATACAAAGTGAAAGTGGAATTACCGAAAATGTGCATCAACATAGGTTATTAGCACTACTTAATATTATAGTAACATAAATATTAACACAATTAATTAAATAACTATAAAAAACTAAATAACATATTTGAACTATATTAACAATGAAATCATAGATCATAGGTAAATAGAATAAATTTTAAATTTTGCTAAACAAACCCGATGACTGTAGAAACTTCAGTAACTTTCGTACGTTGCATCTTGTGTCTGATAGGATATCTTCTAGGTTATCAGGCAGTTCGGCAAAATGTCTTGCTGCTTGATATTTTGGACAGCGTCTTAATATGTGGCTGACGTTTAAGAGGTTGCCACAAAGACAGTTTGGAGGTTGTTCTTTTTTAAATAAGTAGCTGTGGGTGAGCATAGTATGACCAACCCGAAGTCGGTCAATAACAACTTCTTCTTTCCTACTTAATTGTTCTATATGTTTCCAAATAGTTGTGTTTTTTTTGAGTCTTTTAATTTATTATGTTTAATTTCTTGCCATTCGTATTTATATTTTTATATTTATTTTTATTTATATTATTTTTGCCATTATATTTTTGACAAGTTGTTACGTGATAAACTGACCAACCGCACCCTCCGCAGGTTATGCGGTGCCGACTAAGCTCAGTGAGGGGGGTTCCGGTACGATCGAAGGGTGGATTCTTAAAATGAATAAAAAGAAAGGCCACCGTAGTTAATTTTGTTCTAGGGTTCAATAATCCACGCACAACCACGGAATACGCGGACTTTGTCTTACCTTCCAATATGTACTTACCTCTGACTCAATAAAACTAGAAAACAAAACAAAACACAAGGAAACAATGGTTATACTTTACAATAGGAGATTTAATATCGTTTAAAAAAAATAGTTGTACAAGTAGTACAAAATCCAGTAGGTTTTATGAAATTATATAAACTTAACACCTATTTAAACTAAGGATTAAGTGATTAAAGAAACGATAATGGGTGTCAATGATAGAGTAATGAATAATAATACAGTAATCAATAATAATAATGACGTAATAATTAATAATAAGAACGTAATCAATAATAATAATGACGTAATCAATGACAATTACGTAATCAATAATAACAAAGTAATAAATAATAAAGTAATCAATAATGCCAATGATGGTAAACAAGTAATATTCCGTACTCACGGTAACTTCTACCTCCAATGGACTGGAGCCGGACTTGCTCCGATGCTCTCTCTAGGTTGGTTCTGCAGGCGCTCGAACTCGGCCTCGTCGAGTAGTTGAAGTGGTGTGTGTATCCTCCCAACGGAGATGAGGGAACATTAAACCCCCAGAACAAATTTGTCCCTTTTTGTCTTGTCTTTTTGGCTGTTCCACCCTTGGATGTGGTAACCTGATAGCGCTAACGGTAAGGAAAGCCACGGAACAATGGGTTGTCAAATTCACTTGCACTTTTATCGAAGTCGAAGTCATAAGTTTTCAACGAAACAACTCGATATGACTGGCAGAGTCGAGATCGCGGCTAGAGATTGCGCAATATTACCAAACTTTCATAATTAATTCCGCACTAGGCGTGACGTGAGCTGGCACAGGTCGCGAAACAGTCACACGATGTAAGCCGCGTCTGCGTACTACAAGAAATTATTCGCAAGGGACCAATCACAGTAAAGCACTATTTCAACTTCGTCCACGTCGGGACACATTTTCTATTCAGCGCGTTTGCGTTACGGTAATTAATTGACAGGGTATCATGGCGACTATAAAATTAAGGAATTTGAAATTTATAAATAACCTAAAATATTCAATTTACTGTTCTAAATTAGGACATAATGACTTATCAAATTGATATATTATTTAATAAATATTTAATAAAGTAAATAGCTATTACAAAGTTGAATTTGTTGGATCCTCTATTTATTTTATTTTGATTTAACTGACTTATTAATTTTTTTGCACGATCGGACTATTTTGTTTATTTACTAATAGTGTTTCTATGACAGTAAGTTGATTTTATTCACAATCGGTTAGTAATCGATACATTCCTGACTTTTAATAAGTTGGGAAGCAGTTTATTATTTAGTTTCACTACCAACCAATCAAAAAGCTATTTTGTTTTACTTTCCAACCTACCCCAGGTTGGGAAGTGGCCACTTCCCGACCTGCAATGTCGCATGTATGGCAAGAAAAGAAACTAACAAAAAATATGCGTCAAATTATTTAGTTAAGGTTATGTCAAGTATCAAGTACAATTTATATACAAATTTAGTACAAGATAATTATAATCTAATTTTATTTTAGTTACTTTATACGTTTAAGTTTATCCAGAATAATTAAAAATTATTTAAGCAGTAATATTAAAAACACGAAACAAATCTGTAAATTTGTTACTAATATAATATTTGCCAGTTGTCAACACAAATTTTTTGTTTGACATAAACAGCAATTTGTTTTTAATACTTCATACTAACTTGATAAACAATTTTTATTTTCAAAAGTGAAATCAAATGAAAAGCAGTGTATAATTTAATTCAATTTTTAATTATTTCTTGTTTACAAACTGATTGTGAATAAAATAGTATACATACCTCGGTGTCAAGCTTCATTCCAGCGTCGCGCTTATAGTTGACTTCGGCGCTTCGCGCCTCAGTCAACTAACTTAGCGCTCGGCTGTAATGAAGCATTTTCCACCTCGGCACGTAATATACTATTACTGGTTGCTAGGACTAAAACGACGGTAAGTAATTTACTTACCGTTTTTAAAACGGTAAGTATAATAAATAAAATTTCAAATAAAAACACGATTTATTTGAAATTAAATGTTCAGTTGTTACAGCTAGAAATAGAAATCGATATAGTATTGCTTTTTTCGGTTTTGTATTAACAGAAAATGCCCGTGATATAGAAGCACCAGTTGACGATTGTGGTATAGTATCATCAGAAACGCTGCAAGGTGATTCATTATCATCATGCAGAATCTTTTCTGCAAATTGATTTTTGTTCTAAAGAGAATCTTCTACATAACTTTCAGCCACAGTCGAAGATTTCCATCCTCCATGTCTTTTTAGTCCTAAAACATCTACACCTTTATTGGCTAATAATGTGGCTGAAGTACGTCGAAACGAGTGACCAGTGTAATTGACTACATTTTTCAATTTTAAGTATTCAGCAATTTTTGATGGTAAAGTTCCAATTGTACCTTTACCGACTACCTGATTATTGCACTTCCCATTCCGATAATTTAGGAATAAATGCAACGACTTTGCATTATTTGGCCGCAGTTTAATATATTTCCGAACAATTTCTAGATAATGAATTTTTTCATCTTTTTTATTTATGACAGTAAATGTCCGCTGAATATTTGTTTTCGTATTTGGAATGTTTATAACAATAAGCGATTGACGATCTTCTAAATCTTTAACAGTCATGTTATATAACTCTTCCCTTCGACATGCTCCCGCTACTCCTAATATCATTGCTACCTAAAAAAATACATAGTCGCAAACATATTCTCGTATTTTACAAGTAATCTAAATTTACCTTATGGATTAAAAACAATTCATCTGGTGCTTCAATTAAAAATTTACACATTTCATTCTTAGTAAAAACACTGGCTTTTTTAGGTTTATATCCAATATTTTTTCTCTTGAGAAAAGCAATTAATGTGGAAAACTTGGAAATATCAATAGACTCGTGTAGAAAAATTGTAGCTTTCAACATTGAGTATTCGGCCCATAAGCTACCTGCAGCTTTCAATTTTCCGTTTCTTTGGACCAAATACGCTAAGATTTTTTCACTCGTATTTTGATTCTTTTCCTCACACCATGTTTTGAAAACTTTGTATGTCGTTTCATAACGTTCCCTAGATTTTTCGGGAATTATTGCCGAACGTCCAATATTCCAAGCTTTTTCTATATCACCATTTTCACTTTCAGCATCACTCATTTCGATTTTATAATAATATATTGTCGTGTTTTTAAACATTAAAAAAAAATTGAATTTGTAAAAGAGGACTTTATTTGGAAACTACTGCGCATGTCTGGCTCGTCCAGGAGCGACCTGGACGCAATCAAAAGGTGCGGCGAGCGACCTGGACGAAAAGGAAAGTAGTAGGAAGATGGCGGAAAGGTTCGCATTTTTGTTTTCATTAAGTGCCGATGAATTTGAAATGATTTGTGATAATAAAGAGAAATTTTGGTGCGATTTTGTTTAATTATTGAGTAAATAAGTGATGGGAATATAGAGGATTGTGTAAGAACGGAAAACAAAGTTAGTTAAGTGTCGGCGAAATTTATAATAACAATTTTTTATTGACTTATAAAAAAAAACATATCAATTGTCGCATGCAACGTGGGGCTCGATTGTGCATAAAAATGATAATCGTCGTTGTGAATTAAAAATCTATGAACGTCAGATTGTGCATAAAAAAAAAATATAAACTTAATTGTGAATAAAAAATTTATGATCGGCAGATGGTGCATAAAATTTACAAATGTGTTAAGTGTTAGTGCGTTTAAAATTGATAACCGCAAAAGTGTGCATAAAATTTGGGAACCGACCAAGAGCCCTGAGATTAAGATTACTCATAGTAAAAACCAAACAAATAAATACATCGAAAAATGGAAACAACAACAGAAAAAACAGCAGAACAACAAGATTCTGGATTGGTAGAAACCATTGAAGAACAATTTAATCCCGAATATGAGAGCACGAGAAGGGGCACCACGGAAATGGGTGAATCGCCACAAACAAAAATTGAGAAAGAGCTGAAGTCTAGGGAAGATAAGCTCGAATTACTTTTGGACATGATGCGAAAGGCAGAAGAAAAGGCAGACCAAAATAGAAAATTAGCAGAAGAAAAAGCAGAACAAAATAGAAAATTAACAGAAGAAAACAGAAAAGCAGACAAAAATGAAATAAAAAATTTAATAATTACGAACAAACAAACAATCGAAAAACCAACGAAAGGTTAGAAAAAATTGAAGAAAAACTAACTAAAAAAAACGAAAAACAAAATGAAAACATAGGTATAAAAATACATGAATTACAAATGAGCCTAACAAATAAAATTGAAGAAAAAAATAAAGAAATACGGCGAGAAATATCAACCAAAATAACAGAATTAGAAAGCAAGGTAAATTTCAACGAAGAAAGTATCGAAGCAATTAAAACAAATTGTTCAAAACAATTTGAATCAATTAACAAAAAATTTACTGATGTAACGTTCAAAGAATACCCATCGATAATAGATGAAGAGGAAATTAATGAGATTATAGCCAAAAATTTGAGAGAACAAGGAGAGCAAATTTCTATGAGGATGGAAGAAAAATTAATACAAATCAAAAACAAAGAATGGGGACAACTACACGAATCCCATGCACGAAAAACAGAAGCTATTGAAAAGAAACACGAACAAATAGAAAAAAGTTTAAATTATAAATTAAAAATACACATAGAAAAAAATTGTGAGAATATTCAAAAAGATTACAGTAACTTAAAATCTAATGTTGATGAATGTCGGTCGGCAATCAAAGATACACACGAATTTTTAAAAAACATAAGGGTAGACAAAGACACGAATTTTAGTAATCATGAGTATTCGGAACCGGACTATATGAAGGGATTGGTGCAAGAATTAAATTTAAATTTCAATGCGAACAAATTAATAAAATTTTATGGAGATGGAAAACAAAATCCAAAGTTATTTATTCGCAATTTAAAAGATACGACAAACAAGATTAAAGACGTTTCAAAAATTAAAAGTATTTTAAGATCAATCATGAAGGGTGATGCGGAGAATTGGCTCGGCATTGTGGAAGAAAACATAAATTGCTTCCAAGATTTTGAAGAATTATTCCTGAAACATTATTGGGGAGAATTGGAACAAAGGAAAGTGCGAGACAACATGATCTCGGGCAAATACCGTGGAATTATGGACCAAACGCGTGTTAGTTATGCAACAAGGAAGGTAAACGCAGCTAAACAGCTCGATCCACCTTTTACGGATAGTGATATTGTGAGAAATCTTGGAAAACATTTTGAAGAAGACGTAATGAATCGTATTATTATTGAGAACGTCACCACAATTGATCAATTATTAAATCTTCTTAAGAGGTTCGATCAATTAGGTTATAATAAACCCACCCAAAACTACAACTCCAATTTTAACACATGGAAAAGATTTAATTACGATGGACAAAATGATAGCTTTCACAACAATAATAATCAAAAATTCCAAAATAACAACTTTTCAAACAATAACAACAATTCTTATAATCAACAAAATAATCGCTATAGTAATGAAAATAATAATTATGAACAACGTCGGAACCATAATCAGGGCAATCGTTTTAACCATAACGAAAGAAATGATCAAGAAAATTATAATGGGAGGTACAGAAATGATTATCAAAATTATCGACAAAATTATGTGGAACGAGGCAAGAATGACCAAGTGCATCGCAACATTCCAACACAAAACGACAACCGTAAAGAAAACTCCAGTTCGAATGACAGACACATAAACGCGATTACAGTGATGCCATCAGTGGAAACTACTACAGCAATCGTGGAGTCTCCACGAAATTTTTAATCAACGACAAGCCAAGTAAGATAAATTCCTATCAGCATCCACGGGAATTTATCAAAGAAAGCAGGACGACGGAGGAACAGGTAGGATTAACAAACTTACCATTTATTTTTGCAAATATCAATAATAGGAAAGTAAAGTGTTTACTTGACACTGGCGCGGAGTTATCTTTAATAAAAGAAGAAATTGTTAAATTAAATTTTGAAAACATAGAGAAAAACATTTTGAAAACCACACCAATTAAATTAGTGGGAGTAAATAACAAAAAATTTTCAATAATCAACCGAATAGGAAAAACTGTGGTGTTAGATAGCTTGATGATCATGGAAGACATGAAATTAGAATGTATTTTTGGGATCGATTTAATGGATAAATTAAAAATAAAGATAGATGTAGCAAATAAAAAAATAACTGTAGAGGGTGAGGAAGTAGAATGGATTGAAGAAGATAGAGAGGTAGAAGAAGATTTAATTATTAATGAAGAGGAAGTAATTATTGTTAATGTGGCTAAAACGGAAAATCTAATTAATAAGGAAATTAATCAAGTATTGAACATTAATGATAAAGAAATTATATTAGATTGTGCAGACAACTATAAAGATACAGTTAAAATTTTATTCAACAATAATTTATCCTTAATAAATGAAGAGTCAAGAGTTGCTAAAAATTACGTTCATGAATTGCATGTACGAGACGACGGAAGCTTCAAGAGTAAAAACTACCCAATACCACACGCGTACAGAAAGCAAGTATGGGAAGAGCTAGAAAAAATGGTTCAGGATGGTATCATTGTGGAAGCAAGCACAGCATACATCAACCCACTGGTAGTGGTGAAAAAAAAAGATGGGAGTATTAGGCTATGTTTAGACGCCCGTAATATTAATGCAAAATTGCTCCCGCAGTTTGAAAAACCACAAGGGATTGAAAATTTAATTGGTAGAGTTAGTGGAAAGAAAATATTTTCAAAATTGGATCTAAAAAACAGTTTCTGGCTAATTCCGTTGGCCGAAGAATCACAAAAGTATACTGGATTTTGTGTTGATGGACGCACTTTCATTTTTAGGGTCGTTCCATTTGGCTTGTCGACGAGCAGTAGCGCGTTAATAAAAAGTATGCAAAAGATTCTGAAGGAGTACGAACACATTTGTGTACACTATGTGGATGACATGATGATTTTTAGCAATAATGCCGAAGAACATAAACAACATTTAAAAATTATTTTGGAAGCACTAAACAAAGCAGGTTTAAAACTAAATATTAAAAAATGTGAATTTTTCAAAGAAAATGTGAATTACTTGGGTTATACTATTATGCAAGATAGAGTTGAGATAAATAATAATCGGTTACAAGAAATAAATAACTATCCCAGACCTATGAATTTGCGAACTTTGAGGGGTTTCATTGGAGTAATTAACTATTACAAACGATTTATTCCGGATTATTCCAACAAAATTTTACCACTATTAGAATTACTCCGAAAACATGCAAAGTGGAGATGGGATGACAGTAAAGAAGATGCATTTAACTACTTAAGAAAGACGATTTTTGATAACATCAGTTTAATCCATCCAGATTTCAACGAAAAGTTTCTATTGAGAACAGATGCTTCAAAATTTGCAATTTCGGGTGCGTTGATGCAAATGAAAGATGGCTTGGAGGTGCCAATTTGTTTTGCATCCCGAACACTCAGGAAGAGTGAGCTGAACTATACGGTAAGCGAGAAAGAAATGTTGGCCATCGTTTTCTCTTTGACCAAGTTACGATTCTACCTGATAGGTAACCGATTCGAAATTGAAACTGATCATGCTTCACTTGCGTACATGATGAAAACAAAGTTCAGCAACAATAGAATCTACAGATGGTCCTTGCTCATACAAGAGTATGATTTTTCTATACGACACATAAAGGGGCGAGATAACGTAATCGCTGACGCTTTCAGTAGGAAAGACAACTACGGTATGAACAAGATCAAAGAAGTGTTAATCGCGATAAATCAGCTACATACCGATGAAAAACCATTTACAAAAAATTGTGTGTTGGATGTACAACAAAAGGACATTTTTAATGAATTACGAGAGAAGCTCATGGAAAATAACAACTATAAAAATTTTAAAATAAAGGAAGACATAATAATAAAAAAAATTAATGATGTTGAACTATATGTGATCGATAAGAGTCTAGCTGAAGAAATTGTGAAAGAATTACATGGGAGCTACTGTCACATTGGCATGAGGAAAGTTTGGTTAATGTTCAGAGAGAATTACTACTGTCATAAAGACAGAAAGGTAATTAAGAAGGTGATAAACAATTGTACATTGTGCCTATTAGGAAAATATAAAAATTACCATAATGAAAATACTGTAAATAGTATCGAAGTCAACGCCCCGGGAGATCTCATTGCAATTGATTACATTGGCAATCTGATTGAGAGTGGTCCTGGTAACAAAAACATATTGGTAGTTGTCGACGTTTTTAGCAAATTTGTCAAACTATATCCAACAGCAGCATGTACGACGGACATCACGATTGACCGATTAAAAGATTTCATGAACAATGTAATCAAGCCAAAGACCATTTTAGCAGACAATGCGACATACTTCAATAACCGAAAATTTAAAAATTGTTGGAATGAATTAGGCATCCAGGTCGTATATTGCGCAATTAGGCATCCGCAGACCAACGTTTCTGAAAGATATGTGTGCGAGGTCACGAAATTTTTAAGATTATTATCTTATAATGATAATTTAAAATGGTCCGATGAATTACACAAGGTGGAAAGATTCATTAACGATACTCCAAACACCACTACTGAACAAGTGCCTTATCATGTAATGACTGGAAAGTTACCAGAAAGACCATGGTTGATAGACCAACAAACTGTAGATTTTGAAAATGTGTTAAGGAAAACGAAATTAAAACTAACGAAATATCGAGAAAAGTATTTAGATAAAATGAACAAAAAAATAAAGAAAAAGAAAGTTTTTAATGTTGGAGATCAAGTGATGGTGAAAAGCTTGAGAGTTGGAAAAAGATCTTCAAATCAATGTGCAAAGCTTTTACTTCCATTCGAAGGTCCTTATAAAGTAAATCGTAGAATTGCTGAGAACACATATGAAATAATTCACGTGGGAAATGATGTAATTAGAGGACGGTTTCATTTAAGCGATTTGTACGCTTTTCAATGAACGCGAATTATAAAATTAAATGTAAAATTTATTTGATTTGAATTATTATTGTGAAAATTGAAATTTATTTTATTTGAAATGTTGATTATATGAGGGGTTGATGAATTTTGTTTCGTTTAGAAATGTTTGATATTTGATTTAATTTTATGTAATATTTTGTAAATACTGTTGTAAAATACACGACGGATGTTGTAGCTTAAATTGTAAACCCTTGGTTGAACAATTTAACCTAGAGGGGTAATGTCGTGTTTTTAAACATTAAAAAAAAATTGAATTTGTAAAAGAGGACTTTATTTGGAAACTACTGCGCATGTCTGGCTCGTCCAGGAGCGACCTGGACGCAATCAAAAGGTGCGGCGAGCGACCTGGACGAAAAGGAAAGTAGTAGGAAGATGGCGGAAAGGTTCGCATTTTTGTTTTCATTAAGTGCCGATGAATTTGAAATGATTTGTGATAATAAAGAGAAATTTTGGTGCGATTTTGTTTAATTATTGAGTAAATAAGTGATGGGAATATAGAGGATTGTGTAAGAACGGAAAACAAAGTTAGTTAAGTGTCGGCGAAATTTATAATAACAATTTTTTATTGACTTATAAAAAAAAACATATCAATATATTTAATATACGGTAGATATAATACTATATTCACAATTTTACAAATGACACCATTTGTTTTTCTTTTGTAAATAAAACCACGGCAACAGAATTAATTCAAATTTTTTACCTACTTCATAAATAGCTACAAATGCCAATGCACTTCAGATTTGACTTAAAAAAAATTAATTATTTTTTATATTCATTTCGATCGTGCAAAAAAATGTTATAACCATCACGAACGGTATGCAATTTACCGGTTTCCGAAAATATTGGAGACTTCGCTCCGCTACGCGTCGCTCAGTCTCCAAACATTGTCGTCAACCGGTAAATTGTACATACCGTTCTAGATACTTAATATACTATTATACACTTTTGGTTCAAACGTACTTACTGTACATCGGTTTATGTAAAAGCCAACAAGATCAACTGTTATGAGGTATGTTAATTGTTCACTCACAAAATGTATTCTTACCCCGTTCATCCAATTATTGTCCTGAAGATAGTGTACCTTGCGTCACCGAAACGTCGACAATAAAACTAGTTGTTTAATTTAACACGTTCCACTAACCCGATATTTTATTTATTATCTAATTTTTGGACGAGAACTTTTTGATTATTATTAACATTATATATGTTACGGTCAATGATGAAAATTCGGCCATTAACGTCAATGGCCGGACAATAACGTCAATGCCAAGCTTAGTTGGGCATTAACGTCATTGACCGGTCATTGACGTCAATGACCATGTATTTTGGGCGATGTTGACATTTAAAACATCATATGTGGCAATGACGTTAATGTCCAGTACGGGGTGGGCAATGACGAAACTACTTTCTATAGATTCTATCACTCTTAGTGATAGCCGTCACACACGTTTCGTATTTCACCGAGTTCTGGCTTGGTCTGTCGAACCCTTCATTTACATATTCCGTGCCGTTGCCGGATTGAATACATTTGACCTTGAACCCCGTTTGTTTCTCCACCATAGCAACGTATTCTTTGGTCTTCTGTAAAGCTTCACTTTTCGATTTTAGAAAGCGAACTTCACACCAACGAGAGCGATCATCTATAAATTCAATAAAATATTTAGATTTCCCGTTCGATTCTACCCGCATTGGCCCGCATACATCCGTATGAATTAAATCTAGGATGTTTGAAGTTCGTTCCGACTTCTTTGGAAATGCATTCCTGGTAATTTTACCTTTGGCAAAGACCTCACATTCCAAATTTGCATTTTTGATATTGAAATTTGTATTAACAAGTCTTTTAACAGTACCTTTCCGTGCACTTTCACAAAGATCCCATTATAAAATGTCCCATTTTACGATGCCACGACATTACATTTTCGATTGATGGTTCGGGTAAATTGTCAATTTTTCGATTTTCCAGCACCATATTCTCAACGTTAGCTGTTGATTCATTTTCACTATGTTTTTCATTATCATTCAAGCGTACATAATACAATACAAATCTCCGACACGATCAGCTGTCACTTTAATTTCACCGGTTTTCCCGTACACTAATGCTAGCTTTCTTTTAAAAAGTACATCGTTTTCATTGTCAGTAATTTTACTTATATACAGATACGAGATTTGTTAGTAAATCTGGTACATGTAGTGTGTTGCACAATTTAAAATTTTTGTGTGTGAATTATTCGTTCCTTATAGTATTTATTCTATAATATCATCACTGTCCAGCCCATTTTGGCCATTAACGTCATTGGCCGGCGAAAGACGTAAATATTATAATCATTTGAAAATATTTACATCATTGCCCACCGTTAACGAGCGTTGACGTCAATGGCCGGGCAATGACGTTAATGTCCAGCGTAATAGCTATTTATGCAACCTAGATGTAAAAGTGATACTTTTTATAACTAGGCGTGAAAATTGTCCATCGAGGCGCAGCCGAGATGGACAACGCGCCGTGTTATAAAAAGACACTTTTACGTCGTGTTGCATACAAGATTTTTTCTAATTCTGTGCAAAATATAAATATATACAAAATATACAAAATATACAAAATAACTCGACAACGGAGCTAGATATCGAAAAACTGAGCAAAAAACTTTCCCCCCCTCGACTTGTATTACACCCCCTGGTGAATTATCGGTAGGAATGCATATGCAAAAATTCAGATCGATCGCGCGTAAAATTATTTACCCTACTAATAATATCAAGTTTACGTTGACAGTTCAAATACCTGCACAAAATAAATTATATTAATCTAGAAGTTTTAAAACATCAGTTGCTACAACAATATGTATAAACAACAAGCAATTTTTTATTTCGGGTAAATAGTTTTGCACGAGGTAATGGTAATAAAATGAGTGGTTCTGAAGATTCTGATATTGAAAATGATGCCAATTCCGCAATTTTAACTTTATTGCCAGACAAATCTAAGCAAGTATACGAATTTGCATATAAACGCTTCAAAACATGGTGTGATTCAAAAAACGTCAAAACAGTAGTGGAAAAGGTACTTCTTGCTTATTTTGCTAACAAAGCAAAGGTTTATAAACCTTCCACTTTGTGGAGTACGTATTAAATGTTAAGAACGACAATTTCAATGAAAAATAATGTTGATATTAGCAAATTTACAAATCTAATTGCCTTTTTGAAGAGGCAAGCGGAAGGATATCGTCCTAAAAAATCAAAAGTACTGACAAAAGAAGATCTCAATAATTTTTTATTAAATGCCGATAACCAAATATATTTAGCTTTAAAGGTAAGTTTGTTAGTAGCAAGTGTTAAGAATTTATCTTCATAATTTATTTTTTGTTTATAGGTAGTCTTGATTATTGCATTATCCGGTGGCTGCCGTAAGGACGAACTTGTTAAAATGCTCACAGATCATGTTGTAGATTTTGGCTCGTTTTTCAAAATTTGTATTCCTGATACAAAAACAAAACATCCAAGAACATTCACAATAACAGAAGGCAATATTGACGGGTTAAATTTAGTTGAAATTGTTAGAAAATATGTATCTCTTCGACCGAACCAAGCAAATTCTCGTTTTTTTTTGGGATATAGAAACGGAAAATGTACGAGACAACCTATTGGGATTAACACAATTGGTACTATGCCTAAAAAAATTGCAATTTTTTTAAATTTGCCTAATTCTGACCAATATACTGGTCACTGTTTTCTTCGATCTTCGGCTTCCTTATTGGCTAATTCTGGAGCGGATTTATTAACATTAAAGCGACATGGGGGATGGAAATCTTCTACCCTTGCCGAGGGTTTTATTGAAGATTCCATAGAAAACAAGAAACGAATTTCTACTAAAATTTTAGGCGAAAATGTGAAAACAAACAATAACACTTCGATGCAACCGGCGAATTCCAGAAGAATATCACCCTCGCCATTGATATCTGCGATGGAAAATAATGAAACAAATATTACTAACACTTCGATGCCACCGGCGAATTCCAGAATATCACCCTCGCCATCGATATCTGCGCTGGAAAATAATCATGGAAATATGAAATTTGTAAATTTTGTTGTAAATATTTATAATTAAAAATTCAGTTAACTTATATTGTGATATTATTTTCATTTTATAACTAGTGATAAAAGTAATCTCATTTTATCACTAGTGATAAAAAGAATGACATTTGGAAACTCAAATGACATTCCAAAAGTAGTCATTTTGTAACAGAATTAGAAAAATAAGATTTACGTCATTGTCCAATTTACGCCATTGACCGTAACATATATAGTTGTAGAAAAATACGCAATTATTTTTTTACTTTTTAGTGCATAATAATTTGTTTTTGAATTTGATTTTTTTTGTTTTTTTTTTGAAGTCGCTGTTTTTGATAATTTTATTTTTATTTTTACCTGACTGCGTTACGCAAAGGAGGGTTGTTTAATTCAAAATTAACCATGGAATTTTTATATTTCAAAATTGTAATTTTTGTAGTCGAAACAAAAGTAATCTTAATATTGCAATTTGTAAACCTTTTTGTAAATTAATTCATAAACTGCAAATTCACAAAACATATTAATGTAGGTAATGAAAACATTTACTACACTTAATTGTTAGGAAGTGCAAATTCCTCAAATTACTATAGCTAATATTACAAATTCTTTACTAGGTCAAGAATACTAGTACATGTTATTTGTTTAGTCAGCAATTGTTATTACTCAAGTTATTAGATATATAAGCAATGTAAATTTGTTAAATAAATGATTCTCATTCAAATTAGTTTTGATTGACGACGTCCGTTGAAGTATCCGAAAGTTTACTTCATCTTCAACTTAGAAGAGTTTATCTCTTTTGCTCCAGTCTTCAGAGTTCATCTCTTTGTGATTTGGTACAGAAGATTCATTCTCTTTTAAATATGGTCCTTCGAGAATAAAAAACCAGCAGAGATACAGTCTATTACGAAGAATTTCAACAACAGAAAAACAACAACTCCAGTGTCGAACAGTGGCTGAGAGTCAACAACAGAATATCATCGAATCCAAAAACAGAACTTCAACAACAACTTCAACAACTCCAGTGTCTAACAGTGGCTGAGAGTCCAACAACAGTGAATCAACAACGTCAAACCAACGCGGATATAATTCAAGTAAGTCAATAATTATTAATATTAACTTAGAAAAGCATGAGCGAAGAGGAAAACATGGAAAAAGCCAACGAAATAGCATTACAACAAGAAAAAATCGGGAAAGCAACAATTTTATCAAACTCAAAAAAAGATTCGTCAACAAGAAAAACAGAACAATACATACGGAAACGAGAAGAAGAACTAACGGGATATATCGCAGAAGCAAAAAAAAATCATACCAAATTTCAAGAATTGGGAGTACCTGAACACACTTATATCACCACCAAATATTTTGAAGCAATCGAGAAGAAATATAGAGAGTCCATAGAATATTTACAAACCTGTCAGAAAGCTGAGGAAGAATCTAAACCAACACCTAGCAAAGTCCAAATCTATCAACAAACACTACCACAAGAAAAAGAAAACGCAAAAGAAATGGAGCTAAACCAGATAATACGCATAAGAAAACAATATGTGAAAATCAGTTACTTAACCGAAACAATGAAAACTACAGCAATCAAATTAAGAGAAGAAAATAAACAAACTACGTTCGAGAGAATCAGAAACAAAATAGAAGTCCAATGGGAGGCTATAAGAGAACTTCATGAAGAAATAATGGTATACGAAGAAAAATTTGAGGGTAACTATTTTAAAGACAATACATTTAAGAAAACTGAAGAAAAATATGAACAAATAATGGATAAATTAGAAGAAAAAATGAACCAAGGTCCAATGCAAAAACCCAACATGATATTGCCAAAAATTGAACTACCTTACTTTAGTGGAGGATATGAAGCATGGAGCACCTTCCACGACGTTTTTCAAAGAGTAATACATGCCAACACAACAATCACCAAGACAGAGAAGATGCAATATCTAAAAACTCACGTAAGAGGAGAAGCTAGCAGGTTAATTCAACATTTATTGATCATGTAAGAAAACTACAACGCAGCATGGGAAAGATTGATCAAACGAAAGATTAATAATTGCAAAATTAATGGATCAAATAATGAATCTACCAACAGTTCATCAGGAAAATCTAAAACAACTACGCCATATACACGACACCGTTCACGAATGTTTAAAAGCAATAGAAAATCAAGGCATTGAAATTGAAAATTGGGGTCCAATGATCGAGCGATGGGTCAGCCAAAAATGGGATCCAGAAACAAACAGAATTTATGAACAAACGATAGAGAACAACCACGAAGTGCAATCATTAACATCATTACTAGACTTTTTAGAAAAGAGATGTCAGTCAATCGAATCAGCAGATACCAGAAGCAATGGTTACCAAACAAAAAATTCAAATTTTCAAAAATACGCACGAAAAGTTTTCAAGCAGTTCAGATGCATCTGTTGCAATCAGCAACACAGAATTCACGATTGCATCAAATTCAGAAATATGAATCCAACGGAAAGAAGATAAATCGTTAGAGAAATCAAAGGATGTTTTAATTGTTTATATCAACATAATTCACCATGCTTTAGAGAAGAAGGTTGTCATAAGTGTGAAAGAAGACATCATACATTGTTGCATGAAGAACGGAGATCACCACCAGCCATAAGATACGGTAATGCAAAACCGGCAACAGCATTTGTAAGACAATATAATTACAATTCAGGACCGAGAAATTTTAATTCAAATCCAGGAACAACAACACGAAATCAACCAGCACCAGCGCATGAGAAACAGGCCAGTACAAACAGAGAAGCAGGGAATAATCAAGTTTCGAAAAATTCATACTCAGCGAATCATAATGAAGGTGTAGTATTATTAACAACAGCATTAGTGTGCACAACAGCTCAAAATGGCAACATGGAATATTTAAGAGTGTTAATTGATTCTGGAAGCCAAGCAGCATTGATTGCTGAAGAAGCAGCGCAACGAATAGGATATCCCAGGCAGAAAATTTTAGCAGAAATATCAGGGATAAGTGATGACAGTCCAAAAGTTTCAAAATTTAAGATGCAAGCAACAATAAAACCAAGATTTCCGAGCGAATTTTCACTTGTTGTCAATTTCATCATACTACCGAAACTAACAAAAAGTCACCCAAACCAACAATTTAATATGGAATTATCTCAAGCGTGGGACAGCAAGTTACTAGCAGATCCCACATTCAACCAACCAGAACCAATAGATGCAATATTAGGACCCGAAGAATTAGGGCGAATTATACAACACGGTCCTCAAAAGGTTAACGATGGAATAATAAGTCAAGAAACGAAACTAGGATGGATTTTATCAGGCAGCATGCAAAACCCAATCAACAAACCAATAGAGATAATAAGCATGATTAGTCGTAACGAAGAAGATAAAAAACTACAGAAATTATGGGAATTAGAAGAAGTCGAAACCGAAAAAACAATATCCGAAGAAAACAAAAAATGCGAGAAACATTTTGAAAAGAATGCAAAACGAAGCCAACACGGCAATTACTGAAGATACCATTTAAAGAAGATCCACCGCAGCTGGGAGAATCAAAACAAAGAGCTTTAGCACGATTTCATCAGTTAGAAAAGAAACTAGAACAATCAGCAAATCAAGGACTTCGAAAACAATATAACGCATTTATGGAAGAATATTTAGACCTCGGTCACATGGCACCTACGTACAGGGCGGCTCAATTTCGATGCCTCTTATGGGGAAATCGGTAACTATAGGAGATATCCAAAAATGGATGGCGCATCCTCGATCTCTTTTTTTGAGAAAAGTTTAATGGTTTAAACTCGAATTCGATATATTTTTTTGTTTTCGAGTTATGGCTAAAAGTTGACTTTATCGACTTTTCGTTAAACGTCGATATCTCGGTTATTTGTAAAGTTATAGAAAAAATATTTACACTTTCTCCAGACACTTTTTTAAGGGCAATAAAATGGGCTAAAGAGATTTTAAATATTTAACTTAGTTTGCGAGTTATAATATAAAGTTATGTTTTTTTAAACAGAAACTATAGTTGGCTATGAAATATTTAAATAGAGTTTTTTATCCTCTTTTCAATTATATATAATATGTGGGGTCTATTATTAAAAGGCACTTATTAATTAAGTGAGGTGATTTCAAAATTTTTTTGACCTCCCACCCTAGCGAGATGTCGTGAGATTTGCCTTTAACCCCCCTCCCCTCTAATCTCACGTAAGATTGTTTGGTTTACTTAATTTAACCCAGTTTTCTCAAAATTTTACAGTTTCTTGCGGAAAAAAAATTACTTGATATTTTCCGAGACCTCTCGTCTCCCATAAACGCTACAATTAATTAATGGATGTTCCCTAAGCGATTATGAGATCGGCAATATTGACACCATTGTATGCGGTTTGAGTTTCGCTTTGTAATTAATTCCTTTTGTTTTCCGGCGCGTAAATAAACAAAGATGAAAACTTGCGAACACGCGATATACAGTTGTCCATACGCAAAACGCGGAAACTCCAAGTTAATTCCAACGAATTGATGGTCATCGCGAACGCCAAACGCACAGGGAATTACAGCTGTTGAACTCGAATGGCAAGAACCTTGGAATACGCAGTCCGTAAATGCAAACTTTTTATTTCTTGCAGCCCGCCTTTAAGTCATAATCTGGTCCACTCGACTGCCACTGCCCGTAGTCCCAATAAGTCTACATGATATTGATTGAACTTACTTTCAATTACAAATTGTGATTTGGTAATCCGGACAATTCAAGCGAATTCAAGAATTTTATGGTATAGTTGACTATACCTATATTGAAGAAACCAATTTGAAGGAACTCAACTCACCCGCTGTTAATTCATCATTGACATTTTTGTTTTCCGTAGTTTCCTTCCTCTGGCCAATTATGGTTTTTAAAACTTTGCACTATATTGGGAAAACACTATGAATGAGATATTTCTTCGAATCCGCTAACTGGCAGAAATGATTGGGCAATGTAATGAATCCGGTCAAGATGTCAACTGCGATTTTCGTATTACCAATGTTTGAGCGTACCCATATAGTTTGTACAAAATCGGTTAAAGGGCTCCACGAGTGGGGATGGAAGGACGAGCGAAGAAAATTGACATAATAAAATAGATGAAAGTTGTATCGCAGCTTAACAATAAAATTTAATTTGTGTAATAAGTTTGGTTTATTCTTGAGATTACGAAACAGAAGAATTACAGTCCACTTTGTGTAAACAAACAAAATCGAAGTAAGATTCCAACTATACATAAAATTAGTCATTCGAGCGAATTTATGAAACAAAGTAAATATTATTACCCTTAAGAACGAGCTGCGTACGGTAGCTATAATCAAACGAGGTCAGTCCATTTTATTCCTGTTACAATTAAATAATCACACTGTCCAGCAAGCAAGGTTCACATTGAATTTAAATTTATTTATTATTAAATTTTTGCATGTTAACAATTAAGAAATTGTTGGGTAAAATAGTACGCGTTTATTTAAAAACAAAATTAGAAGCATGGAAGTAGGGGGAATAAGATTGCGGCTTGTTAATAAACACCACTTTGCAACAATTCAACGATGTACAATGGGAAATCGAAACTATAAGCTCCGTTGACACGTTGAAAGATTGCGAAGAAGAAAGGGATAGTTTTGAAAATAGATATTACGCTGCCGTAAGGGACGTGGGAGAAATAATAAACGCGTGGGCCACGGCAAATAAGACGAGCGCATCAAGTTCAGTATCGGGCCGATCTTCACAAAAATCGTCGCCAGAAGCGGGTGGGAGTCAAGTGGGGGCTTCTCGCCAAAATAGTACGCAGGGGGGAAACGTACACCTCCTAAAAATCAGCTTACCCACATATGAAGGTAAACATATAGCCGAATGGCAAAGTTTTCAGGAAACATTTGATTCAATCATAAATTCAAAAGAAGGCCTAGCGGATTTACAAAAATTTCCCTATCTGAAATCATGTATAAAAAGGGGGCCGGCGAAGTTATAGAATCATTGGTGGTCATTGGCGCAAATTACGTAGTGACGTGGGAGCTTTTAAAAGAAAGGTATTCGAATAAAAAACTTGCGGTGTTAGGACACATAAAAGCGATTTTTGAATTACCTACGAATATGCGCGAATCTTTCAGCGGGTTGAGGGCAATTTCGGACGGAACGTTAAAACATTTACGCGCATTGGAAACTTTAGGGCAGCCAACAAATCAGTGGGATACCTTGATATCGTATGTAATCATGATTAAATTGGACAGAGTTACAAAGCGCGAACTAGAGAAAACACATCCAACCGAAATACCAACAGTTGAGGAGTTAAGCAAATTTATAAAAGAAAAAGCTCAGATATTGGAAAACTTGCAAGCAAACAGTTTAAGTAACAACACAAGCCAAAAACCAAAGAGTAGCGCAAGCTTCGTAGTGACTTATGAATATAAATGTTACCACTGTGATAACAAACACTCATTGTACAATTGCGAATCTTTTCAAAGGTTAAAAACCGACGAGAAATACTCGCGTATGAAAGAGTTAGGGTTATGCGCGAATTGTTTCAAAAAGGGTCATAAGGCCAGTAATTGTAGATCACGCGGCTGCGGAAAGTCCAAAGGAAGGCACAACTCGTTACTTCATGACGACGAACGCAAAAAGAAAGTAGAATGCGAGCAAAAAACCCCAGCAGAAGTAGAGCTTCAAAACGCCACAACCACGGTGATGTGCACAACTTTTAGCGGGCTCTCGCAGGTTTTGTTATCTACGGCCATCGTCGAGGTATTAGACAAAGACGGAAAAGCGTATAAAGCGCGAGCGCTGCCCGATTCGGGATCGCAATCACATTTTATAACACAAAATATATTGGAAGAATTAAGGTTACCAAACAAAAGAATCGAATTCACGGTGACAGGGCAGAACCAGGTGGGCACGGACGTGAAAAGCCAAGCCAACATTAAAATTAGAGCTACCAATGGGTTTACAAAACAAACATGTCATGTTTGGTAGTACCAAACATTGGGGGGAATATTCCTGCCATACCTGTAGACGAAGAGAAACTAAAAATTCCCCACAGCCCAAGTTTGGCATGTAACCTGAGCCCGGCTCTATCGCAGCAAGCCAACTGCGCGGACTCAGTTCAGAAAACGTTACCTCAACAACTACTTTAGCGACGCTACGGCTAGCTTTGTTTGAGCAAAAAAAAGGGGGGGGGTCAAATAAGTACAGACTCCGACTCGCTAAAACAAAACCAAGGCGCCAGGTACTTTTTGTCGCTGATGATGTTTGCCTGAAAGTACGAAAGCTGAAAATAATAAAGATAAATGAAACGCGTTGTTGGGTAACAAAAGTTTAATAACAAAAATAATGTATCAGTAAAAAGGTAAAGCGTTACTGAAAAAGATATTAAAAATGTCAAAGTGGTCAGACGCAGTTGAAAAACAAAAGGTATCGTCGTCAGATCTGATAACGCTAACAAGTTATTTTTTTACAAGTACGATCAATGTCGTACTTTGCGCAAACATAAAATAAATTAATTACGATGTAAAAATAATAAACTTCAAATGATGACGACGATCGCTATTTGGCTGACGAAAAACGCACAACACTAAACAGGTGTGCCACGATGTTTTAATAATAAAATTGAATTTTGGCTCACTCCAAATAGTCCGAAAGCCGGCACGGCAATGGAAAGTAGAGCAAGAACAACGGGTGCTCTACCAATCTCGACAACTACTGCTGCTGATAAAATTATCTTAAAATCGAACAATATTATGGCAACCAACGGTATTAACGAACGGAACCTTCCCTGCTTCGTGTATATTAAAAAAAAGGTTGATTGGATGAAAATATTATATTTGGATATTCTTCAAAAAAAAACAAGTATGATAATCGTATTCAGTAAACAAATCCGCAAATGCGTGATCGGTACACCAACCTCCAAATAAACCAAATGGTCTTCGAATAAAGTCAGCTGATATGTAAATCCCAAAACGGTATGGAAATTCCAACAATAATATTTCTTCCAAAAAAAATATACCAAGCTAACTACTGGACACCAAAAATCAACTTGACTTCTTCAAAATTCAAAACCAAAACTTAATGTGGCGTACGCTTATCTTCCAATGTTTCTTATCGGTCCTAATCCATTTTATATTCAATTTTAATACTAATTTTGAAATTTTTATTCTACAGGGTGTTACGAAAGCCTTAATTTTAAATAAAATGTATCCATATAAAAACCGAAGGTTACAGGCAGACAAAACATATGGTAAAGTTGGAAAAATCGACCTACTGATAGGAGCTGAAAAGGTTTGGCATCTGGTCAAAAGCAGACAGCTATCATTGGGACCAAACAAACCTATTTTACAGGACACCGAGTTGGGGTGGGTTGTAGCGGGACAGGTACCCATAAAAACGCAAAAAGCTGGAACTGTTTACTGCGGTTTGATAAACGACCAGTTAATAAGCAAACAGCTCGCAAAATTTTGGGAGATAGAGTCATGCCCGAATCATGAATTACCATCACCAGAAGAGGTATCATTAAATGACATTCAAATAGCCGGCCTACTTTACAGCATGATCTGTTTTCGATAATAGTGCGGTTTCGGAAGCACAACATAGTCTTGACAGCGGATGTTACGAAAATGTACTGCCAAATCCTAATCCATGAGGATCAGACCCCTCTCCAGCGAATCTTGTGGCGAGATGAAGCGTCAGGAGAAATTAAATGTTATCAACTCAACACAGTGACATACGGCACTGCCGCCGCGTCATTTCTGGCTGGATGATTCAGCTTGCAAAGGAATGCCGGCTTAGTATTCCTAGCGCTAGTGCAATAATTGAAAATGATTTTTACATGAATGACTTGCTGACAGGCGGGGAAACAACTGAAGAAGTAATGAAAATTCACCAGGAAGTCACAAAGATCCTGGGTGGCGGGTGTTTCCAACTCAACAAGTGGAGTTCCAATGACCCAAAAGTGTTGGAAGTGATAAAAGATCACCTACCTAATGTTGTGTTGAACATAGGAGAACAAAGTGAAACAAAGACTCTGGGACTATCTTGGTACGCGACTCGCGATGAGCTACAATACAAGATGAATCTTAAAGAAACTAACGGTTTGCTCACAAAGCGTATGCTCTTTTCGGCTGTGACACAAATATTCGATCCGTTAGGGTTGCTTGGGCCCATCGTTATAATACCAAAGTTGATCCTGCAAAGATTGTGGCAGCACAAACTGCAGTGGGACGATCCCGTGCCGCTTGAAATGAGCGAAAGATTCGATAAGTTTAGAAGGCAATTACCGATGATAAAAGAAATCAAAATTAAAAGGCGGGCAGTTTGCGAAAGACCGAATATAATCGAACTGCACGGGTTTTTTGACGCGTCGGAATCTGCATACGGCGCGGCCATCTGCACAGATGTGCTGCGCACATGCAGCACAAATCAAGATGGAGAGATTATTAGTGAATTGCTCTGCGCAAAAAGCCGTGTAGCGCCACTAAAAACATTGAGCGTGCCACGACTGGAGTTGTGCGCAGCCTACCTATTGTCACAACTGTACTTGAAGGTAGAAAGGGCATTAAACATGAAAATTGATCAGGCCTACCTATGGTGCGATTCAAAAATAGTGCTGCCCTGGATTGCATCATCTCCGCACTTGTTAAAAATATTCTGCGCCAACAGAGTCAGCGAAATACAAACAATAACGAAAGCAGACGACTGGAGGTATGTCACCACAGGTGAAAATCCTGCTGACTTGCTGAGAAGAGGGGTTAATCCAAGTGATCTTGCAGGAATAAGTAAATGGTGGCACGGGCCTTCTTGGCTACAAGAAGATGCTTCGAAATGGCCACATTTCAATCAAGAAAACGGCGAAACGGGAGCAGCAGAGTATCAAAAAGAAATTCGCAAAGTGCAGGTGTCGATGATCGCCATGCAAGAAGAAACAAATGGTATGTTTGAAAGATATTCGTCTTACAAAAGGTTACAACGAGTCTGGGCCTATTGCTTAAGGTTCAAAAACAACATGAGAACTCCCAAGGCCAGGAGGCAAATAGGAGTCCTAACTTCAGACGAATTAGAAAACGCCGGAACATTTTTGATTAGGGCCGCGCAACAAGACACTTTCGGAGATGAGTTGAAGGATCTAAAGAAAGACAACCCTCTTAAGAAGAGCAGTAAGTTGATTGCTCTAGATCAATTTTTAGATAACAACTCCGTGATACGTGTTGGCGGTAGGTTAAGGCGGTCCGATTACGATTATGGTAAAAAACATCAGCATTGTTAGACGCAAAACATCGCTTGTCGGTTTTGTTAATCAAATTAGAGCTTGAACGGCTGTTACACGCGGGACCTCAGACGGTCTTGGCTTCATTACGAGAGCGAGTTTAAATAATTTCGGCGCGCAGCTTAGTTCGAAAGGTTGTGCAAAATTGCGTGATATGTTTCAGGGTAAAACCGGTGTCACTTGAGTATATAATGGCTGATTTGCCAAAAATGCGCTTAACACCCTCGCGGCCATTTTTAAATTGCGGCATCGATTTTGCGGGGCCGTTTTTGATAAAGAACGAGAACGGAATTAAATATAATACGATTAAGGGGTACGTTTGCCTTTTTTTGTGCTTGGTTTCCAAGGCAATTCATTTGGAGTTGGTTAGTGAGCTCACCACGGACTCGTTTAGGGCTGCGTTACATAGGTTCGTCTCTCGAGGTGGTCACTACGTTAACATATACACGGATAATGGCACAAATTTTGTGGGAGCAAAAAGAGATATTTATTTGTTACAAGACGCAATCAAGGGTCAGAGTCTTTTCGAACGAGTTACTTGGCATTTTATTCCTCCCCGCGCGCCACATTTTGGTGGAATATGGGAAGCCGGGGTCAAGAGTTTTAAACTTCATTTTTATCTGGTGGTCAAAGATACTAAATTAATGTTTGAAGAATTTTACATGGTTTTGACTCAATGTGAGGCTTGCTTAAATTCCCGCCCACTCCATCTTTTAAGCGCCGATCCTAACGATCCAAACCCCCTAACCCCAGACCACTTTTTGATCGGCGAAGCAATTACTGGCATGGTAGAAGCACGATTGGAGGAGGTGAAGGTCAGTCCGTTGAGAAGATTCAAATTGGTGCAGCAGCTACAACAATGGTTCTGGTCTCGATGGTCCAAAGAATACGTGGCGGAGCTGCAAACAAGGTCCAAATGGAAACAGCGGCATTCTACACTTCTAGGTGTTGAATCGTTAGTCATCGTAAAAGAAGATGGGCTTGCTCCATTGAAGTGGGAACTCGGCCGCGTTCGAGAACTTTACCTCGGTCCTGATGGTGTGGTGCGTTCTGTGTTAATAAAAACCAAAAAAGGCAAAATTACAAGGCTTACGGTAAAGGTGTGTGTGTTACCCGTAATGGACCATTAAGTCAATAAGATTGTTAAAGTGCGAACAATTAATTGCAAAACGTGGTTGTTGTTGTCGTGGTTAGATTTAAGTTAAGAAATTGTTTGTTTCAATTTGAATTTTTGTGTATTGAAAGTAGATTCTTTTGAGCGTACCCATATAGTTTGTACAAAATCAGATAGAGGGCTCCACGAGTGAGGATGGAAGGAGGAGCGAGGAAAATTGATATAATAAAATAGATGGAAGTTGTATCGCAGCTTAACAATAAAATTTAATTTGTGTAATAAGTTTGGTTTATTCTTGAGATTACGAAAAAAAAGAATTACAGTCCACTTTGTGTAAACAAAGAAAATCGAAGTAAGATTCAAACTATACAACCAATGTCCAACAATCTGGCAAGTATTACATTTTGGTTTTGTGAATGGATTTATCTGGACAGTTGCACCCAATATAATTGATGACACATTTAAGTGTCTCCCTTTAATTTAAAAATGCTGTCAAACGACATTTACGTACGTAGCACCATCAACTTCATAGAAATTAAGTAATTTTAGTTTTTCCCAGATTTTTCTATTTTGCGGACAACTTTTCCAAGTATTTTTCCGTAAAAACCTTACTCGGACCATAACGAACATTTATAAAAAAAATTAGCCAATTCGGTCTAGCCGTTCTCAAGTTATAAGATTAGCAACAAACAGCATTTCATTTTTATTTATATAGAAAATAGATTACGTTAGCTATATCTAATGTTGGTACTTTATCTTTAGTTCTCGAGTATAGTTGAATTGAATCGTGTGAGTGGACTGTATTTGCGTTGGTTAAATGGAAGATTTGGTATCTTCGCATCCACCTTGTTGACGACACGTGCAGTTTTGCTACCGGCAACGGAATCGCAATAAACACTGCCTATTTTTGAGCTGACCTGCTTGTTGAAACTAAAACAACGTTTTGTAAAATTATGTTTATTTTAATAACAAGTTTCTTCTTTGGCGGGAGTTCTCTGGAGCATAGCAACTCATTACTCGAGTGTCAAGTAATAACTAAATTTGCGAGCACAAGGCTCTGCCGGTCACGAGGGTGGTCGATGACAACCGAACAAATTGAAACAAGCAATGTATAATATAAGGTGTATATGTATATGTATAAGGTGCTTCATAAATAAGTGTCAACATTTTCACCTACAAAAATTACAATTCCTTCCATGCCGCCCGTCTTGAAATGAACATTTCAACAAATAAGAAATAACTGAACAGCAAACAAAAAAAATGCAAAAAAAACTTTGAACAGGAACAGTAAACATTAGCATTTAAACAAACAATATAAAAGCTTAAAAACTAAAAGTATATCCATAAGTAAAGTCAAAATCTGTAAAAAAACACTGAATAGTCAAGCACTAACACTGGGGAGGGGGCAAATCTTGGCAAACGACCTTCTTATAATTCCTCCCTCAGTTTGGATGGTAGCAACACGATTAACAAGATCCTTACCCAGGATGCAAGTCGATAATACGACCAAATCGCCACTTAAAAGGAGGCAAATTGTCATCCTTCACTAACACAAGCGAATCCTTGATCAGTTCAAACTGATGCTGTTTCCACTTAGTACGGTGTTGTATTTCCAAAACGTATTCCTTGCTCCAACGCTTCCAAAAATGTTGGTAGGTAAATTGTAGTCGTTGGAAATATTTCAACAGATTCTCTGGTACGCCAGTAACATCTGGGTCTGGCAGTGAGGCTAGAGGCCTCCCAACGAGAAAGTGACCAGGAGTGAGAGGTTGTAAGTCACTGGGATCGGAGGATAGTGGTGCAATGGGTCGTGAATTAAGGATAGCTTCTATTTGACACAATAAGGTGCAGAGTTCCTCAAAATTAAAAACTGAGTTTCCCAAAATTCTTTTCATGTGGTGTTTACATGACTTAATACCACTTTCCCAAAGTCCACCAAAGTGGGGGCTGTGTGCGGGAATAAAATGCCAATTTATGCCTTGATTAGATAAAGCATCAGATATGAATGACTCGTGATCTTTTAAGAGTTTACCCAATTCATGTAACTTAGAATTGGCTCCAACGAAGTTTGTTCCATTATCAGAATGGATATGTAATGGCTTGCCTCGTCGGGCTATAAACCTTCTCAAAGTGAATAAAAAGGCATCAGTAGATAAGCTAGTGACTAACTCAATATGAACAGCTTTACTGGCAAAGCAGACAAAGAGACATAAATAAGCTTTACCTAGTCTAGATCCACGTCCATTGGTTAGCTTGTACGGTATTGGACCAGCATAATCAATACCCGTAATATGAAAAGGGTGAGAGGGTGTGGCTCTCTCGCTTGGTAAGTTACCCATAATGGGTCGTGTAACAGACGGCAATGCTCTAAAGCATCGTACACACTCATGCACAATTTTCTTTGTTAAATTTCTACCGGAGGTAATCCAAAATTTATCTCTTAAGGAGCATAAAAGAAGTTGGGGTCCGGCGTGCAACAATCTTAAGTGTTCGCGCCTGACAATAAGTTTTGCGAAAAAATGCTTTCCTGAGAGGAGAAACGGGTGTTTTTTATTGAATGAATATTCAGTATTACGCAACCTTCCGCCTACACGTATCAAATTGTCATTATCCAGAAAAGGATTGAAAGCAAGTAGTGGCGAAGAGTCCTTTAAAGAATTGCCCTTTGACAATTGTTTATGCTCTTCTTTAAACGAATCCAATTGAGACAACTTTATTAAAGTTTTCATTGATTTGGCGAGTTCATCAGGACTTAACGGCCCTGTTTTACGTTCCTTCTTATGAAGAAAGCAGTTTGATCGAAAGCGTAAGCAATACGCGATTATTCTCTCAAGCCGAGATGCATTAGAATAATCCTCGTAAGGAAAAGAAATTCCTTCATTAACAATAAGCGCTTGAGTCTCGTTTTTAAACTCAGGTAATACGATGGTTGGAAACCTTGAGTTTGGCCAAGAAGCTTCTTCTTCAAGTAGCCATGGCGGACCGTTCCACCACAAAGTCGCGGTTTTTAAAACTTGAGGCGTTACTCCTCTTGACAAAAGGTCAGCAGGGTTAAATTTGGTGCTGACATGCCTCCAATCGGCATAGGAAGAGTGTTCCTGTATATCTGCAACCCGATTGCAAACGAACGTCTTTAACAAATTGGGAGTAGTTTTTAGCCATCCTAAAACAATTGTCGAATCTGTCCAGAAAACATATTTGGCGACATTAAATTTTAAAGACTTTTTAACTTGTTTTACAAGCTTGCTCAAAAGAACAGCTCCGCTGAGCTCGAGTCTCGGTATGGTAGTTGGTTTTAAAGGCGCAACCCTTGATTTTGAACAAAGTAGATTAATGCGCACTACATCATTGGAGTCGGTAACTCTAAAATACACACAAGCGCCATAACCGACTTGCGATGCGTCACAAAATCCGTGTATTTGAATTTCAACCGGGTCCACGCAAGTGACATGACATGGTATTTTTAAATCGTTTAATGTTATCAGATCATTGCGATATGAGATCCATTTTTTTTCAAGTTCTTTGGGGACCGAATCGTCCCAATCTAACTTTTCGAGCCAAAGGCTCTGCATAAAAACCTTTGCTGTAAAGGTACACGGTGATAACAACCCAAGGGGATCAAAGATTTGAGAAATCTCGGATAGCATCGTTCGCTTTGTTATTCTGTCGCTTGACAGTTCGGCAATATTGAACATAAAATGATCCGTTTGATAGATCCATATGAGACCTAAAGTCTTGGCATGCTCTTGGTCACCAAAGTTGAGGATCCCTGGATGAATGTCCGCCTTTGGAACGTTTTCTAATACCCTTGGATCGTTCGAGATCCATTTTCTCAAATTAAAACAGCCAGAATTGAGCACACTTATAAGTTCTGAGCAGATGAGACGAGCTTCATCCACGCTGTCTGCCCCAGATAATAAGTCGTCGACATAGAAGTCGTATTTGATTATTTTAGAAATAACAGGAGACGTTTTATCACAATTGATACCCAATTGAAATAAAGAACGTATCGCTAAATACGAAGCTGAGGCAGTGCCGTAGGTTACGGTGTTCAAATCGTAAGTCTCTATTGGCTCTTCTGGAGAAAAACGCCAAAGAATGCGTTGTAAGTGCCTTTGACCAGGGTCAATTTGCACCTGGCGGTACATCTTTTCTATGTCAGCTGCTAGTGCATAGAGATGCTGTCTGAATTTTAACAAGATAGTAAATAGATCTTGTTGCATGGTCGGGCCAATCATTTGTATACTATTTAAGGAATGCCCTGTCGTGGTCGCTGATGACCCGTTGAATACAACCCGCAGCTTGGTTGTGAGGCTGTCCTCTTTGAGTACACCATGGTGTGGTAAGTAGTACGAAATTTCAGAATTGGGCATAACCAATGTCATGTGGTTCAAGTCTCGGTATTCCTGCATGAACGAGAGATATCTAGTTTGTAGTTTTGGATTGGCCTGAAGACGCCTTTCCAATGCAAGAAATCTTTTCTTCGCTACAAACTCTGAGTCCCCTAATACCGTAGGTGATGTTTTGAAGGGAATTGAAACAACGAATCTTCCCTAGATGTCAATAATGATTTTATATAGTGTTTTGTTTTGAAAAAGTCAACCTTTAATTTTCCGATCTTCTTTTGTTTTTATGTAACATTTTTTAATAGAATGAGATGAAACTGAAATAATAGACCACACATGTTATATATAACTGAAAAGAGGAAAAGAGGATAAAAAACACTATTTAAATATTTCATAGCCAACTATGGTTTCTATTTAAAAAAACAAAACTTTATATTATAACTCGAAAACTAGGTAAGATATTTAAAATCTCTTTAACCCATTTTATCGCCCTTCCAAAAATGTTTGGAGAAAGTGTAAATATTTTCTCTATAACTTTACAAACAACTAAGATATCGACATTTAACGAAAAGTCAAAAAAGTGAACTTTTGGCCATAACTCAAAAACGAAAAAAGATATGGAATTCGGGTTTACGCCATTAAACTTTTCTCAAAAAAAGAGATCGAGGATGAGTCATCCATTTTTCGATATCTCCTATAGTTTCCGATTTCCCCATAAGAAGGATCGAAATTGAGCCACCCTGTACATTGTCTTATTTGGATTAAAAGTGAAACTTTGTTTGACAAGCAATTCAAATGCAAGTCAAACAAAGACACTTTTAATCCAAATGAGACATACTACTTTTTCTCCAACCCAAAATTAAATACTAAGTACATCATTAATAATGCGAAATTCAAAATTTAAATTACTTCAAACATTTTGTTTGAATATTCATGTAGTGAAAATCCAGTAACTTGAATTTTTGTTTTGTTATATTAAGTTGTCATAGTTTTGTTTACAAAATAACAAAATTTATTATAAAAAAAGTAAAATTTAATTAAGTTCTTTAACAATGTTTGAAGACGATGCATGTAATACACCTCCAGATGTGACTGAAACTGCAAAAGAAGTGATTTCAGATTTATTGCCATCCAAGTCACGAGAGATTTATGAATTAGCATACAACCGTTTTTTGCGATGGTGTGTTACGCCTATGATTTTATCACGTTGAAAAATAAATTTAAATATAATTCAGGCTTAATAAGTTTCGTTACGATTGTGGAATATGCGTCTTCAGCTACTAAATAAACATAATATTTATGCTTAATAGGTTCCCGTCTAGATCGTGTGGAATTCATTTTTCAGCACGCAATAAATAATTATTATGCTTAATAAGTTCCGTTGAAACCGTGTGAGAATTTACAATTCAGCGTCCTGTATTGCAGACAGTAGGCGACCAAAGTGTCGAAGGGGGTATATAAGACTGCCATATAAGGAACCCATGGGAGAGGGGAACGAGAGTACCGATTTGATCGGGAAACGAGTACCTACTCGATTACCCCATAATGGCTACAAGCCAGGGAACACAATTGAATTTGATACGTTGGTTTCGTTTCGGTATTCACCAATAGTAACAATCAGTAATTGTAACGCGAATTAATAATGTTAGATAAATTCGGAAGTAAATTTGTGATATGTGGCTTTGCTGGAATTAGTAGTCGCGCGTGTTGTTAGTAGCAATTTGGCTGTCAGCTCACTTACAAGTGTAGTCCTTATGGAACATACTCGCTGGAATTAAGATGATACGTATCGACAATCAGTATTATTTGGGAAGCGCGCAATTTAGAAGTCTACTTGTAGACGATGGTTTTGTGTAGATGTCGGTGGCCAACGTCCAATCATTTTTTCTTTCAACTTTAAGGTCTAAGAACGGAATGCAGTGGTTAGATTTTATTTCGTAGGCGTAAGTGAGTAGGTTGTTATAACCATTGAGTATACATTCATCTACTTTTGTTTTTGGAATTGCAAACATTTAGTTTGATTTTAGTGCACTAAGCCAATTTTAATTTTTATATTTCTAATTAATTCAATTTTTATATATCAAAGTTTGGGCGAGAATTTTATATTTTTATACTTAAAAATACATTGGGATAGGGTAATGTTAATGAAAACATCATTTAAATGTCGAATTCAATCTTATCGAATCTATAGTCCTTATAAAAGAATTATTTAAAGAGATTTCATTCAAGATATCAAAATCGATTTAATGCAATTAATGAAAAATACACTTGATTATTTTTTTTGTTTCTGAAAACCAAATTACAATCAAAGTTGCCAATCAAAACATTATGCTAGTGGGAATAATCTACTTACATTATTGCCGCGAGAATAATTTGAAGTATGTGTTTGTTTTAATAGCAACATATTTATTTGATTTGACGGGCTTCTGGCTCTCGTATCTATTGCCGGGCAACAACTTTTCGAAAATATGTGAAATTATTTTCAATTTATTCTCATTCTCTTGTGATATTACAAGTGAAAATTTTTGATCGTTGAAAATTAACTTCCAATTATTTGGGGAGTATATCCAACAGACTAAAGGTGAATCAGAAATAAAAAGTTTTAATAGCAGAAACTACGCAATCATCAAATTTAGATAAGCAATTATTATTAATTTCCGATATTTTACATTTTAAAATGAGTGAATTTCAGAAACGGGTTTCGGGGTGGGCTTTAAAAGAAATTTTATACATCGAAGTAAATTTTAATAATTATAAATTATTTATTACACAAAACATACACAAAAACATTAAATTTACCATGGAAACTGAGACAAATCAACAACTTAATTTTTTAGATCTCCAACTGACTATTTTACAACAAAATTTAGAATTTAACATTTACAGAAAACCTACCCTAACTGACTCTTTAATCCCATTTGATTCACAACATAGTTACAAACATAAAATTGCTTCTTTCCTCTCTTTAATTGAACGTGCTTTTAACTTACCTCTCTCTTCTACTAACAAAACTAAAGAACTTAACATTATTAAACAATTAGAACAAAATAATGGATACTCAATAAACACCATAAACAAATTAATAAAAAGAACTAATCTAAAAAAAGAACACACTTATTTTACTAATAACAATAATAATAAAGAACCAACTATATATAAATCTACAAAATGTTTCGGCATTATAAACAAAAAAATGAATAATATATGTAAACAACATAATATTACTCTGGCCGAAAAAAACTACTGGAGACCTCATCAATATTTTATCGAGCTGTAAACTAAAACAAGACATTATGCATTCCAACGGCATATACAGAATATTTTGTAATAACTGCGACTTTTCATCCATAGGACAAACTGGACGACCCTTACAAACGAGAATTTCTGAACATGAAAGATTAAACTCAAATTTCCCAAGTTTTAAAACATATTAAACTCAAACAACATCAGATCAATCATGACAAATCTATTATCCTACATAAAGAAGACAACTACTTAAAAAGAATAATTTGGGAATCATACGAAATTCAAAACGCTACTAAAATCAACCAACCTTTACTTAACAAACAAGAACTATTAAACTTTCTTCCCCTTTACAACATCTTCCTTTAACCTTCCTATTCCCAAATTAAAAAAAAAAATCTTCACACCCCCTTTTATTTTTATTTTTCAAAAAATCACTACACCTCATATTTTAAATACTTCAACTTTAAAAACAACAGATTCTTTTCAAAATTTGATTTTTAAATTTAATTAAGTATAACTCAAAATATTCTCGTCCGATGGTAAGTTAGTGAAACGGTATATCGGGTATGCGGACACCAAATAAAACAACAATGTTATATCGTCGACGTTTCGAAGGTTTAATTTATGCCTTCATCCTCGGGACTGTGGATAAAGACAAGCATGTGAACGTCGGTAAACAGCAAAATAATAATAATTCTCACCTCAATAACGTGATGGAAAGTCTGTTTATATGCAATGGACACGCAATAATTTGATGTTTGATGGCTCGAAATACGGTAACAGGCGTTAATTTTGTCTAAATATAATACTATGTACAGTTTAAAATGAATAAATAAATAAATACACTTGTTAAATAAGAACATTACAGTTAAAACAATTTCCCAATATTAAAACACAAATGGTAAAAAACCAATAAATTTTTGACAAGGCCCGTTTGATAACGACAGCCAATGGTATAAAACAATTTCTAAAACAAAGTGTAATACCGCCAAAATAACATAATCCGTGTTGTGTGTTGGCGCCATCTACTAGTGAAGCTTAAGAACTAACAATGTCAACAAAAATAATAAAAACAAAAAAACAGACATTGAGGTGGTCGTGAAAAGATAGAGAAAAAATAAAAACAAATTAATAGGTGTGATGCCAAGTCAGCTGGTGCAGGTGTCAACCCGGATGTTTCGCTTTATCGATGTAGCACTTGAGAACGTTTCGGTAATAGTCCTTAATTTGGCAGAAATCATTCTGTTTGTTTACATTGGGTCCCAAAGTGGATATGAAGGCGGCTTCTAGGAAAGTACGTTTATAGAAATTCTTTTCGGTGGCCAGGATTTCGACTTCTTCCACCTTAAAGTTATGGGAGGAATCTATGATGTGTTCGGAGAAACCTGTTTTTTTAGAATTATACTTGATGTCATACGTGTGTTGTTTTATTCTATTTCTTAGTATCTGTTTGGTTTGTCCAATGTACTTTTGGCCACACTCGCAATTAATCCTGTAGACCACATTTGCTCCATCCAGTATAGGTATTCTGTCCTTTAGTCTAGAGTACAAAATTTTTCCCAAATTGAAACTGTTGTAGAATGCTAATTTCAAGGAACCATCGCTGACAGCCTCCTTGAAGATATGTTCAAGTTTATTCTTTAACCATGGGTGATATGTAATTTTACAAAATTTCGTATTCTCCAGTTGAACTTCTTGCGAATTCGGCACATTCATCCGAGGCGTGCTCTTCTGAAAAAGTGCACAGTCTATTAGTCTGGATGGGCAGTCGTTTTCTAAAAGCTGCAATTTTAAGTCATGAAGTCTGGTGCTAATTAACTTCCTAGGAACGCAAGTCTCAATTGTATGTTTTAGAGTGCTTATAACACTCATTTTATGACACATCGGGTGGGAACTGTTGAAGTTAAGTAACCTGCTGGTGGAGGATGGTTTTTTATATATGTCAGTGGAAAGCGATCCATCGACCCCTCTAATCACCCTGAGATCCAAAAACGGAATCGAGTGGTTAGACTCCAATTCATAAGAGAAGGTAAGTAAACTATCATATCCATTAAGTATCTCTATGCATTCCTCCACTCTATTTTTAGGAACAGCAGATAGGACATCATCCACATACAAAAGCAAAAAAGGAATCTCAAAATCGATGGATCCAAAAAAGTTACAAAGAAGATCGTTCATCACAAAGGCTGCGAAGACTGGGGAAGAGGGGTCACTCACTCATAGCGCTACCGACCAGTTGACTATAGATTTTGTTGTCAAAGATAAAGTAGCTATTTTCGAAAATAGCAGATATTAATTTTATGAAGTCAACTAAAGAGATATTAGTGTTGGGGGCGATGATATCCCAATTATTAGTTATAGATCTAATCACTGCTTCCTTTGAGATGTTCGTAAAGAGTGAGTTAACATCAAACGATATTAACGTGTAATCATTCGGGATCCCACCCTGTACAATCCTTACCTTGGCCTCTGCTGTATTACAGATGTTAAACGGTAAATATTGTATAGCGCTTCTTAAGATGTCGTTGATGTACTTGGCAAGGGGAACCGAAGGGGATTCAATGCAGCTCACCACCGGTCTCAACGGTGTACCCCTCTTATGGGCTTTGGGGAGACCATATGCTCTGGGAGGCTGTGAGTTGTATTTAGTTAGTGACTTTCTAGTTGTGTCGTCAATATATCCTTTATTATAAAGTTCTTTTATAATTTTATTAAATTTGGTCTGAATAGATGTAGTGGGATTTTTGTCTAATCTTTTGTAGGTGTTAGTATCTCCAAGTAGATCGTGCATTTTTTGGATATATTCACTCTTATTCATGACAACCGTTGAGTTATCCTTATCTGCTTTTAACACCAACAGCTCAGGATTTTCTCTTAAAAAAAAAAAAAAAATGTGCCGAATTCGCAAGAAGTTCAACTGGAGAATACGAAATTTTGTAAAATTACATATCACCCATGGTTAAAGAATAAACTTGAACATATCTTCAAGGAGGCTGTCAGCGATGGTTCCTTGAAATTGGCATTCTACAACAGTTTCAATTTGGGAAAAATTTTGTACTCTAGACTAAAGGACAGAATACCTATACTGGATAGAGCAAATGTGGTCTACAGGATTAATTGCGAGTGTGGCCAAAAGTACATTGGACAAACCAAACAGATACTAAGAAATAGAATAAAACAACACACGTATGACATCAAGTATAATTCTAAAAAAACAGGTTTCTCCGAACACATCATAGATTCCTCCCATAACTTTAAGGTGGAAGAAGTCGAAATCCTGGCCACCGAAAAGAATTTCTATAAACGTACTTTCCTAGAAGCCGTCTTCATATCCACTTTGGGACCCAATGTAAACAAACAGAATGATTTCTGCCAAATTAAGGACTATTACCGAAACGTTCTCAAGTGCTACATCGATAAAGCGAAACATCCGGGTTGACACCTGCACCAGCTGACTTGGCATCACACCTATTAATTTGTTTTTATTTTTTCTCTATCTTTTCACGACCACCTCAATGTCTGTTTTTTTGTTTTTATTATTTTTGTTGACATTGTTAGTTCTTAAGCTTCACTAGTAGATGGCGCCAACACACAACACGGATTATGTTATTTTGGCGGTATTACACTTTGTTTTAGAAATTGTTTTATACCATTGGCTGTCGTTATCAAACGGGCCTTGTCAAAAATTTATTGGTTTTTTACCATTTGTGTTTTAATATTGGGAAATTGTTTTAACTGTAATGTTCTTATTTAACAAGTGTATTTATTTATTTATTCATTTTAAACTGTACATAGTATTATATTTAGACAAAATTAACGCCTGTTACCGTATTTCGAGCCATCAAACATCAAATTATTGCGTGTCCATTGCATATAAACAGACTTTCCATCACGTTATTGAGGTGAGAATTATTATTATTTTGCTGTTTACCGACGTTCACATGCTTGTCTTTATCCACAGTCCCGAGGATGAAGGCATAAATTAAACCTTCGAAACGTCGACGATATAACATTGTTGTTTTATTTGTGTCCGCATACCCGATATCCCGTTTCATTAATTAAGTATGTAATATATTATTTAAAAAAATTGTAGTTTTTATTTTAATTAATTTTCTTCTGTAGACACCTGATGATGTACGATTATTCCTATGAAACATGTTGTGATTATTTTTAAACAATTAAAAATACAAAATGTTTGCGAAATCGTACTATTTATATATTATATAACATACTTCGCTTGACGTAAAATATTCTATTATAAATTATTAATTAAAATTATTAGCTCTTGTAAATAATATAAATTAGAATTATCAATATTGAGCTACAGGACACAAATAAAACACATTTTTTAAACAAGCTTTCGAATAATTATAACCCATTACATATTTAATATATTTTTGAGTTTTTTTTCTCTGTGAAATAGTATAGTATATATATATATAGTATATATATATAGTATAGAAATAGTATAATAGTATATTGTTTTATTAGGATGGAAAGATTAACTTTTCCTGCCCAGCGAGTTTTTTCATTTGCGAGGTGAGTGGAACGAGCCGAGCGAATGGAAAACTTGCGTGGCAGGAAAAGTTACCTTTCCATCCGAATAAAACATGTTACTTTTTCTCCAAACGAACAAAATTCAAAAATAAATTTCAAAATTAGCAATAACTCGGGAACGGCGCTAGATATAAAAAAACTGAGCAAAAATTTCTCCCCCTTCGCCTAATACAAAACCACGTAAATTATCGGTAGGAAGGCATATGCAAAAATTCAGATCGATCGCGCGCAAAAAAATTCAATCTTCCTGCCGATACCTACTATGAAAATTTTTGAATTAGCAATAACTCGAGAACGGCGCTAGATATCAAAAAACTGAGCAAAAACTTCTCCCCCCTCGCTTAGTACACAACGCCGTAAATTATTGGTAGGAAAGCATATGCAAAAATTCAGATCGATCGCGCGCAAAAAATTCGAAAGGTAGATAATTTTAATTGGTCAACCAGTTTTAATTTAATCAAATTGTAATAAAAATAAACAAAAGTAAGGTGACATTTTGATTTAATCTGTCAACTATTTTCAATTTATGTTGGTAATTTTTAAATTGAATTCGCAACTGTCAACTTCAATTGTGACATTTATTAAAATTTTTAGGTTAAAAGATCAAAATGTTTATTTATTTGGTTAAAAATAAAATTTTAAGTTGGTATATTTAAGGATTTAAATGTCAAAGTCAAAGTTTATATCTATTTATTTTTAAATTACGCTCTAAAATTTTATATTTGAAATGGTAAATAAACTTAAAATAATTTTTAGAAGAGGTAGATACCAAAATTACTCAATTTTATTAAAATAATGTCACATTTCTAGATATTTTTTTTCCTGCCGCTGAGGGTTTAAATTCGAAAAAATCTTTACGCCACGTGGTTTTATGTATGTCGCCAAGGAAAAGTTTGACTTTCGTGTTTAAAATTGATAATGAAACAGCTGACTTTCGTGACGTTTGGAAAAAAATTATATTTTATTAGTTAATAGTATAGTGTCTAGATGCATCTCCCTGAAAATAATCCTGCCGGCGCGCATGGGTATGATGCCAACCTCATATCCAAATTATTCCGAAATACTTAATTTTGAGGAAATAGATTTTCCTGTAAAATTAACCAACATTGAAAAATTTCAGAACTTAAATCACATTAGTTGTAATGTTTTTGGACTTAAACAAGATGAAATTACGCACAAAATGGTTGTAATAGGATCATGCCACCATACAAAATTAAAACGTGCAGCTCATGTTAACTTATTACTTTTAACTGATAATAATAATTGTGGTAGATTTCACTATTTTTTTAATAAAAGACATCTCGACTAGCCTCTACTCAATTAATCCTGCTGTTTTCCTCGGAAAGACTTCACACTTGTACTCCTTCGGGTCATATTGACCCAACCCACTAAAATATATATAATTGACCGAAAGAACAACATTTTTTGTGCAATGTTTAATTTATTTATGTAATTCAAAATTTTATATATATAAAATAATTGAATAATATGAATTAATCAGAATAATAATAATAACAGAAAAAAAGAATAATAAATTATATGATGATCCATTTCAAGCAATTGGGGCAATAATAAGGTACACGTGCTTTAGATGCATATTTGCTGCATTTATTGTTGTTATTACCTACATTTAGAATAGCAGAATTTACAGCGTGCTCTTTTGTTTTTGTTGCTTTTTTCCGGTAGACATGCAGCAGTATCTTTGATGACTTTTGAAGGCAACCAATTGTTCATCCACAGTCACATTTTACATTGTATTGTGCAATTCTCAAAAATATTTTGTAGAAGCTAATTTATCACGTAATCGTAACACTCGCGATATACAATAATAGTTATTTATGAAACTTGAGGTAAAAGTGAAACTTTTTATAACCAGGCGTGAAAATTCCGCGATAGACAACGCGCCGTGTTATAAAAAGACACTTTTACCTAGTGTTTCATACAAGATTTTTTCTAATTCTGTTGCAAAATGGTTTTTCTTTACAAATTTTATTATCTAGTTTACGTTGACAGCCAAATTATATTAATCTGGAAGTTTTCAAACATCAGTTGTAACAAGCAATTTTTATTTCGGGTATAATAATTGCACGAGGTTAGTGAGTTCCTAAAGAAGAAATGAGTAGTTCTGAAGATTCTGATATTGAAAACGATGCCAATGCAGCAATTTCATCTTTATTACCAGACAAATCTAAGCAAGTATACAAATTTGCATATCAACGTTTCAAAATATGATGTGTTTCGAAAAATGTCAAAACAGTCGTAGAATAGTATATTCTGTAATGAGTTAGGAATTGGCATATTCTGTAAGAGGGGAAAGTTTGTCACCGGAGCCGTTTAGGCGAGGGTGACGGTCCCCAAGTGCAGAATAGCCATTCCAAACGAGTTCCAGACTATGCTTTCTATACGCCTGACGCACAGTGCTAGTGTATTTCTTGTAATACGCGAACACCAATTTGACAGTTTGCGTTATAAAACCAGTAAAACATCTTGTTAATAGATGTCAGTACCAGGTTTTAATATTTCTTAGATGTGAGAATATAGTAATTCTGTAACGGATGTTACAGAATGGAATATTCTGTAACAGGTGCGAAGAATATGTATTTTCTGAACTAAAAATTGCGCCAGAATGTTCGTATTCTGCATTAGTCGTATAGAAAAGGCACTTCTTGCTTATTTTGTGAACAAAGCAAAGGTTCACAAACCTTCCACTTTGTGGAGTATACGTATTCAATGCTGAGGACGACCATTTCGATGAAACATAACGTGGATATCAGCAAATTACAAATTTAATTGCTTTCCTGAAAAGACAAGCGGTGGGATATCGTCCTAAAAAATTAAAAGTTTTCACAAAAGAAGATTTCAATAAATTTTTAGTACAAGCTGATAACCAAATATATTTAGCAGTAAAGGTAAATTAATAGAAACTGTTAAGAATGTATCTACATAGTTTGTTTTTATGTTTTTAGGTAGTCTTGTATGTTCGATTATCCGATAGCCGCCGTAAGGACGAACTTGTTAAAATGCAAACAGATGATGTTGTAGATTTTGGCTCCTGATACAAAAACAAAACATCCAAGAACATTCACAATAACAGAAGGCAATGGCAATACTGACGGGTTAAATTTAGTTGAATTTGTACGAAACTATGTATCTCTTCGACCAAACCAAACAAATCATCATCGTTTTTTTTTGGGATATAGAATCGGAAAAAGTACGAGGCAACCTATTGGTATTAACACAATTGGTACTTTAAACCTTTTTAAATTTGCCTAGTTCTGACCAATACACGGGTCACTGTTTTCGCCGATCTTCAGCTTACTTATTGGCTACTACTGAAGCGGATTTGTTAACTTTAAAGTGACATGGAGGATGAAAATCTTCTACCGTTGCCAAGGGTTACATGGAAGATTCTATAGAGAATAAGAAAAAAATTTTTACTAAAATTTTGGGCGAAAATGTGAAAATAAGCGTTAATAATACTCCAATGCCACGGGCGATTTTCAGAAAAAAATCGACATCGCCATCCATATCTGCGATGGAAAATAATCATGAGAAAGAGAATATGAAATTTGTAAATTGTGTTATTTAATTAATTATAATAATTAGAAAATCAGTGTTATATTGTGACATTATTTTCATTTTATCACTAGTGATAAAATGGTATTTCATTTTATATAAAATGGTACTTCATTTTATCACTGACTTTTTAAAACTCAAATGATATTCTAAAAGTAGTAATTTTGAAACAGAATTAGAAAAAATATCGTGTTATATCTCCGAAATTAAAATTATCATTGGAGTTCTTTGACGACTACCAAACAAATCTCCGGAAATCTTTAACAGATTCCGTTAAAATTTGGTGTACTTTTTTTTATGGATTTAACAAGATTATGTTGTTCAGTCTCGCTCAACTGGTTAACAAGTTCATGCATTTGAATGACTTAGTGGCCCCACGCTAGCGTAGAATGTGAATTAGATTTAAGATAGCGCTGATCATTAAAGTATGACAACGCAACTTATTTCGTAATTTTCTACAGCATTCTTATAATCTATAGGATGTAAATCTTTTACTATTGTATATTTGAAAGCTTCTTTAGCCTTTTTAATTTCTTTATTATCATTCAAAATCACACAATAGGCCTTAGCACCCGTACCGTAAAACTCTGTAATGATTTGAGATGGGTATTCCAGTTTCACTTTTCCCAATATGGATTGATTACGCGGAATTTCGAAAATTACTATACCATATATTACTGTGATAAACATCATCAAAATTAGAAGTATCAAATTTATTTAAATTTTGTTTAATATTGTGATAAACATTCTCTGTTTGAATTTGAATAATTAACGAATCGGTGTCAGTGTATATTTCTGAATTAAAAATCAATAATAAATCACAGTTTTTGCAATATCTAGTTTCAACATTTTTCATGGTTTTACCAAAAATTTAGTTTTTTAATAATTAAAAAAAATCTTTCTCAAATGCAGGGATTGCATTATTTCGAAATGTGGTGTTTAAATTTATGTAAGGAGCCTAGGGACACGGACAACTCGGCACACCGCAACTCGGCACCGGACTACTCGGCACCGGCGACTCGGCACTAGGAAAACTCGGCACCGGGACAACTCGGCACCGGGACAACTCGGCACCGGCAACTCGGCTCCGTCAACTCGGCATCGGAATAACTCGGCACCGTAATAACTCGGCATCGGAATAACTCGGCACCGTAATAACTCGGCACCAAACGATCGGATTTTTAAAACCACCGTTTTTTAACTCCACCGTTATTTTCTCAAATATTTGTGTTGCTTGCTCGTCGTGGTGAAGGTCGCGGATTTGTTTTTCCGGTTCTCTTTTGCCTACAAGCTACAAGCGAGCAACTCGAAGCTTTTCCATATGATTAAAGATATGTGGCCCGAATTTAATCCAGATGCTGTAAATGTAGATTACGAGATTAGTATACATAATGCTCTGCGCGCAGAATTTCCTGGTGTAAACGTTAGAGGTTGCTTCTGTCACCTAGTTCAAAATCTTCGTAAACATCTTTCAGAAGTAAACCTTCTTGGTCGTTGTAATACCGACCCCAACTTTGCATTGAAATCACGTATGATAACTTCGGTAGCTTTTGTTCCAGAAGATGATATTGAAAACGCACTGAACGTTCTAGAAGATTATCTACCGCCAGAATTAGAACCAATCATAAGTTGGTTTACTATTACATACGTTGGTAGACTCAGAAATAATGGAACAAGAGCCCCACATTTGTTTCCCTATGCAGTGTGGTCGGTACAACAGCGTACTTTGCTTGGCTCTGATAGAATCAATAATTTTGCTGAAGCTTGTCATAAAAAGCTGCAATAGGGATATGGGGTCGCACATCCAGGATTATTTAAATTTCTGGGTAATCTAATAAAAATACAGAAAACATTCGATGCTGATTACCAGCGTTTTGTTGCGGGATACGAAGCACCACCAAAACGCAAACGTTATGAAGATGCAGATCTGCGTATTCTTAATAAAGTAACGAATTATGAGCAAGAGAATATGTTGGAGTATTTGCGTGGTTTATCTCATAATTATGTAATGAACTAATGTACAGGGTGGTTCAAATTGGAATGTTCTTATGGAGAATTCGGTAACCATAAGAGATATGGAAAAATGGATGGCGCATCCTCGATCTCTTTTTTTAAGAAAAGCTTAATGGTGACAACCGGAATTCGATATCTTTTTTCGTTTTCGAGTTATGGCCAAATGTTCGCTTTTTCGACTTTTTGTTAAATGTCGATATCTCGGTTGTTTGTAAAGTTATAGAAAAAATATTTACACCTTTTTCAGACACTTTTTCAAGGAGAATTAACTGGGCTAAAGGAATTTTAAATACCTTCATGTTTTTCCGAGTTATAATATAAACTTGTGTTTTTTTAAATAGAAACCATAGTTGGCTATGACATATTTAAGTAGAGTTTTTTATGCTCTTTTCAATTATATATAACATGTGGGGTCTATTATTTCAGTTTCTACCCTTTATATCAAAAAATGTTAAATAAAAACAAAAGAAGATTGGAAAATTTAATGTTGGCTGTGTAAAAACAAAACACTATACAAAATCATTATTGACATCTAAAACATTTGTTTCCAGTTGTTTTGAGTAGTGTTTTTTAGTATCTGTTATTTCTTAAAAGTGTAAAATGGCTTATGAAAACTATGAAAAATATGATATGTTACAATGTTTCATTCAAAGTAACAATAGTGCTGTTCTTGCATCTGAAACTTATTTCAATTGTTATCCTGAAAGAAGACAACCCGATAATCGAATTTTTAATAAATTAAAAGCAAATCTTATTAATCATGGATCTTTTAACAAACCTAAAACGGAAAATTATGTTATGCAAGATGCTGAAGAAACAACCATTAACGTATTAGGAGCTGTAGCTGCTGATCCTTCAATTTCAACCAGTCAAATTGAAGCTGAATGGGGTATTTCAAGATGTAAAGTTATGCGTACTTTAAAAAAATATAAATTCAAGCCTTATGTGATTCGAAAAATACACCATCTACAACCAACAGATGCTCAGAGACGATTCGAATTTTGCAATTGGTATTGTAAACAACTCCAAGATCGTTGGATCGTTTTTCATGCGTGTGATTTGGACAGAAGAATCTTATATTAGTAGTGCCGGAATTTTTAATAGACACAATGAACACCATTGGTCCGATGTAAATCCTCGCCGTACCGTCACCGTCCAAACGCAAGGATGATTTGGTTTTAGTGTTTGGTGTGCCCTACTTGGCAATTGTATTTTATGTTATTATATGTATGAAGAAACCCTAAATGGTCAAAGATATCATGAAATACTAAATGAAAATATTGTTAACCGTTATTTAGATAATTTACCCTTGTAGGAAAGAAGACATAAATTCTTCCAACAAGATGGTGCACCACCTCACAATGCAAGAATTGTTAAGGAATTGTTAAATAGCAATTTTGGAAATAACTGGTTAGGAACTAATGGTCCAGTGAGGTGGCCACCACGTTCTTCAGATTTAATGCCACTGGATTTCTTCTTTTGGGGTTATATTAAAGACAATTTATATAAAAAAAAAAGTGAGAACATTAACGAACTCAGACAAAATTTTATAGATTGTGTTAGTTCAGTATCGAATGTTCACATACGCAATGCAACTCAGAGTGTTAGGAAGAGGTGCAATTTATGCATTGCAAACAATGGACATCAGTTTGAATACTTAGTTTAATTTATATTATTGTTTAATATTACTGCATTAAATTTTTAATCTCTTTTTATTTTTTTAACATATCACATTTTCCATAGTTTTCATAAGCAATTTCACACAGTTATGAAATAACCGGTAAATAGGTACTAAATAGAAGTAGGTCTAGGAGTAGCTACTAAAAAATACACCATAAAAATAATTGGAGACAATTGTTTTAGATGTCAATAATGATTTTGTATAGTGTTTTGTTTTTACACAACCAACATTTAATTTTCCAATCTTCTTTTGTTTTTATTTAACATTTGTTTATATAAAGGGTAGAAACTGAAATAATAGACCCCACATGTTATATATAATTGAAAAGAGCATAAAAAACTCTAATTAAATATGTCATAGCCAACTATGGTTTCTATTTAAAAAAACACAAGTTTATATTATAACTCGGAAAAACATGAAGGTATTTAAAATTCCTTTAGCCCAGTTTATTCTCCTTGAAAAAGTGTCTAAAAAAGGTGTAAATATTTTTTCTATAACTTTACAAACAACCGAGATATCGACATTTAACGAAAAGTCGAAAAAGCGAACATTTGGCCATAACTCGAAAACGAAAAAAGATATCGAATTCCGGTTTTCACCATTAAGCTTTTCTTAAAAAAAGAGATCGAGGTTGCGCCATCCATTTTTCCATATCTCTTATGGTTACCGAATTCCCCATAAGAACATTCCAATTTGAACCACCCTGTACATAAATAAATGTATGTAAATATATATTTTTTAAATAAAAACCTTGTAATTTTATAATAAATTTTTTATACTCGTATTATTTTTATTTTTGTTAATATCTTTCAATAATAATAAAATAATTTTCCAACTAGTGCCGAGTTATTACGGTGCCGGGTTATACCGGTGCCGAGTTGCCGGTGTCGAGTTGTCCCGGTGCCGAGTTTTCCCAGTGCCGAGTCGCCGGTGCCGAGTTGTCCCGGTGCCGAGTTGTCCGGCGCCGAGTCATCCGGTGCCAAGTAGTCCGGTGCCGAGTTGTCGCGTACCGGGAGCCAACCATGGAGATTGTTTTGAAATTTTTTTTCGATTACCTTACCTCAAAAAAATTTTTTTTTGATTGGAGGTAAAATTTTATTTGAAACTAATTAGCTGGCCCGGCAGACGTTGTCCTGCCCAAATTTCATTAAAAAGGATTACATAAATAAATAAATGATTAAATAATACAAATCAAGGTTTAATAAAATGTTTAACAAAACTGCTAAGTACCTATTCATAAAAATCACAATTATTACTAATTTTATTTTTGCCAATTACTGTTCTTCCTTTTCCTCCTCCCCTGTAATGTTAATCGACATTTTTTTAATTCAGGCTCATTCAAAATTGTATTCAAACCAAATTTCGTTCAATTGTCACATTTACTAGGCTTGGAAAATTCAATTTTGTCACGTTTAATTTGCTAAAAGAACATTCTTATGCCCTCTATCGGTTAATAGTATAATTAAGCCCATTTTTAAGTAAATACAGATTCATTATTAAACGCAGTTACCTGCAAAACCCCCTTCCCCCCTTTTGACGATTAACTGCGCATCGGCTGCAGCGAGCAGTCCTTTAAGATCAGCGGACTCCTAAGGTTGTGTGTTGAGAAATGGTTTCCTTTTTGTTGAAAAACTTGGAAAATTTTAGTGTTACCGTTTAAGTTTTGGGGTTCTTTATTGATCTAGGCAGATCAAGAACCATTCTGCACTTGTTGCAAATTTAATTCACGAATTCCAAGACATGATCCAACATTGAGCAATCCCAGGTCGATTGCGTTTCACTTGAAAATTTTAAGGAAAACCATTTGAACATCACCATTGCAGACAACTTAATATCAACCTTTGTGGACCACTTGAATTATCATCCAGAAACGCTGTTGGTCACCATCATTTGCACCCCAGTGAGCCTATGATTGCAGATTTCATCAGACGACCACGTTGTCCAGCGTCCATCTTGTTTAGTTTTTCAACGTAATCCGCTTACTCTACACAACTGTAAGTGACTACGATTCTTTTAATTAACATCCCTCGAGATTTGATTTTACCAACAATTAACGGTCCACCTTGTATGGAATTTCTCAAAAATTTCCGTTGTGACGTCATCCAGTAACCTTGCCGGTTTGCACCATCCCCAGCCATTGTGATTACCGGTCTTTGCATTTTTTTTAACCGACATAAATAACTTTCAAACTTTAAGAAATTAACTTTTAACTTTCATGATAATTAGTTTAGTGCCACCGATACATTACAATTTAATTCACGTTTAATTGACAATAATTTTGATTCCACTACCGAAAAAATTGAAGTGCTCCATGCTAAACGTATTTTTAGTTAATCTTAATTGCTTTTGACTAACACTGCAAAACTTTGACTTGACTCGTTGGGAGGTCATCGTTGCAATTATTTTGGGTTCAAACTAATTTTTTTATGACACCTCTACGAGTCGGGGATACAAAGTATTATTTTGTATGCTTGCTATTTTAATGATTTGATTATCTTCAAAATATTATTTCAAAAACTCTATTGTGTTAATTGGGTTGCCTATTCCTAAGGCAACATTCGATTGTATTAAATTTTTAATGTTACAACATATTATGTGAAAATAGTATATTAAACAACAAGTTTAGTAAAGCAAAGTTTTACTAAACGAATTTAGCCTTTGAGTACGAGCGAGCGCAGCGAGCGAGTAACTTAAAAGCTAATGAGTTTAGTAAAAATGCTTTACTTACAAGGTTTGTTTATACTATTTTTTCGGATTTTGTGCAATATCTAGTGCCGTTTTTGAGTTATTGCTAATTCAAAATATTTCATAGTAGGTACTTGTGTAGGTTGTTTATTGACAGTGACATTACTATATAGTAAAGTGACTTTTCTATGTGGTAAAGTGCCACTTTAATAAATGATTTTGAATTGAATCCGAAAAATTATATTATTTACAGGTATTGAAAATTAATGTTAAACTTCATCTCACCATTCATTTAATTTTAAGCATTATAACTGTCCGGAAACCAAAATTATTATCAACTTTTAAGATCTCGTTTGTGGTACTTTTGCAAATTATTCACCCACTATATTTTTATAATTTGTTTTTTTTGTCATTAATTAACCTTTCATTAAAATTTATTAACTTTTCATGGACCTATCTTTCTATTGAATCTACCTGCCCAAAATCATATTTAGTTGAAGATTCCATCTCGAGCCGAACTCAACTCAAGGTAAGATTTAGTGACATTTGCTCGAGTGGCGCCCTCTCGATTTTGACGACTCTTGAAGATTCTTTGAGCAACATCGTTTACTTGGACCCAGGATTTCCTTGTTTTTCAGCGACCCACGACCTCGCCGACTCGAGCCAGCGGCAATCCTGTGTGTCTGAGCGGATAGCCATTCCCCGCTATCAATTTGAGACTTAGGGCAGTTTGAGCCCGTTACACCCCTTCGTCTTCTAATGAAGAATTTTCAAAATTACGCAATGATATTTCCAATTCCTATTCTTTCTGTTTCTTCTTCATATAGGCAGCAGCCAATCCTTCTTCTCGTTTTCTTTTTGTAATAGTTAATGCATCAGTACGCATGGGGTTTCCATCAAAATCTTGCAATACTTTATTTAAAGAATTTATGCTGGCTTGAGTGAATTCATCTTTTACTTCCCAATTTTCGTATTTTGCGACCAGCAATTGGTTTGAAAATACTTCACCAGATTGGTCCATGGGCGTCCATTGGATCTTTTTCAGGAACGGGTAAAATCCAAAAAAAGAAGAAAAACAAATAAAATCCCCCCAAAATGGACGCCCATGGATTGGTCTTTCTGCGACTCCACACACATGTTTATACTTATGGTGCGATTCTCTAAAAATTTTATTATAGAATGTTACGATAACATTATGTTAATAACATAGCTCTGTAAAAACTTCCATAACATACTGTTATAATGTTGCGACAATTTCAATTCTGTAAAGTCAACTGTTACGAAAACTGTAATAATGACATTAGCATTGCGTTAGAAATAAATGTTAGGTTAAGCGCATGCGCAGTTTGGTTTTTTATCAATTTGTTAATTTAAGAATATAGATAAATAATTTGAATTTTCTAAGGTAAAACGGGCACACAAAGGTAACTTTATATTGAAAGTGATAATGGTGAAAAATCGAATTCAATGTGCAAGTTTTGTAAAACCGTGTGGTTTGCGCAGAAGATTTGGACAATATTTTATTTGGGAAGAGAACGCGACGTCCAAATAAAAATATTTTTACATAGGAAGAAAGAAAAAAAAACGCTTCATAAGATAGGGGAATTTTGAAAAAATCAAGAAATTATTGAGAGAGTGAAAACCCAAAGCATCTGAAAATTATGATGATTTTAGACCAGCTGAACTTTGAGAACAAAGCTTGAGTCCAATCTATAATGTTTAAAGGTGGAAAGATATATGCAAAGATGCACATTTTCTTGTACTACAAAATGGTGCAAATTTCGTCTAAAAAGGTTTCGGTACAGAGAAAGAACAAGAAAAAAACCAAGGCAAAATTGGCCGCTTGGAGGAATTTCCCGCCACAAAAACAATACGTGAGTTTTGGCGAATTATCATTGGCCGATCACGTCGCTAATAAAATCCAACTCTTCCAGAAATCATATAAAAGGGGATACATTCTCGAATATTTTTTTAGTGCATTCCAAATTTTGGAGCTAGAAGCAGCGGAAGCTTCTCTTCGAAAATTGTTCAATATATTATATAAGTAATTAATAATTATAATTCATAATGAATAACCAGCAAAATGCAAACGTTGTGATTCGATTATTTGTGAATCTTATTATGGATGCACATATAAGGCGGTAGGTTACAACTTTAACAACATACAAATACTGTTTGTAGGTTTGTATGACCTACTTATTATAACATTATTTTAGCAATTCTATGAGAATACATAGAAGCACTCTTCGAGACTCACAAGTAGATGAACAAAGCGGGTTCTAGACAGGAAGTGGCGTTCTAGACAGGAAGTAAGTTCAAACTCGATGGCTATGTTTTGTAAAGCTCGATGACCAAGGGTGTCTTGGCTTGAAGTGTATTAGGGGTTGTTATCGAAGTGTTATTCTTGAAGACGTGAAGTTCGATGGCCAGGGTGTTCTCTTGAAGGATATTAGGGGATGTTAAGCGGTGTTAGACTTGATGACTTGAAGCTCGATGGTTAGGGTGTTCTCTTGAAGGATATTAGGGGTATGTTAAGAGGATGACATTAAGTTCGATGACCAAGGTCATGGCTTGGCGGGTATAAGCTGCGAGGGTCTTGGCTTGAAGGGTGGTGTTAAGAGGAGTGAAGCTCGATGACCGAGGTCTTTGCTTGGCTGGTATAAGCTGCCAGGGTCTTTGCTTGAGGGTTTTCGCTTGGAGGGTACGTTCTTCGCGTGTCGGCGCTTGGAGGATATTATGGACCGGAAGTGCCTCGTTGACGCGGGTCTTTGCTTGAGGGTTTTCGCTTGGAGGGTACGTTCTTCGCGTGTCGGCGCTATGCCTTTTTGTGTCGGCGCTATGCCTTTTTGAAAATGTTAATAATAATACATTGTATTAAAATAATCTCCTATTGAGATATTGCGACCGGAATTAGTGATATGAAAATCACCTTGTGTTTTATTATAGAACAGATAGTGGTAATTTGTATGAGATAGAACGGATATAATACATTGTGTTAATAACCCTACCCTATGATAGCGGTCATTGGAAAAGGAAAAAACACCTTGTTTTAGGTCATATAGAACAGATAGTGGTAATTTATATCATATTGAACGGATATAATGCATTTAACAAGATCATCAGTTCCTGTTTTATGATAAATAAGACTGGAATTAGCAATAGGAAAAAACACCTTGTTTTTATGTCATATAAATCAGTTCCTATTACGATAACGTTTTGTAAAATAGACCTGTATTAATGATAAGAAAAACGCTTCATCTTGCAGGTTTAGACATGTTTATAAATCCCATTTTATCAAACCTCCGTCATCACGAATGAGATAGTTGATGTTGTTTATCTTTGAACTTAGAGTATATAAAAAATGGAACGGAATTTGTGGTGATAGAAAAATAAGTGTTTCCTGTAAATAAAAGCATTATACTGTGCGATTTGAAGAACGGGGTGGGGTGTAGAAGAAAATCTAATATAAAAGTAGAATAATCTATCCTAAAGATATAGGTTACTTCTATATATCCAAGTAGTAGTATATTGTATCTAAGTGAGTGAGTTATTCCAGAAAATATTTCAAAAGTAAGTTGTATAATTTTAAATATTTAATAATAATTAGTTATAATAAATTTTTAGTGGATCTAAGTGCTATTAACAAATTTGCAGCATTAGAGACAAAAAAGCTGCAGGATCTAACACCAGATCGACCATATATAATTAACAATTTAGAAATTGTTAATAGTGTTTTTGGAGAAGTTCCGAAGTTAACTTTAGAAGACTGTGTGGTATTTTTACCAGGCCGATGTGTTACAGTCATAAAAGAAAATTTGAACAACTTCCAGCCAAAAAAATATAAATTGTTATACAGAGGGTCGAGGACTTCGAGCAACCCAAAGTACTCACCATCGCAATTGTTTGAGATAGTATAAGAAAACAAATATTAGCAATGAGTTATACTAATTTAGATAATGTCTTTGAGGTAAGTAGAAATTCAGTTAATATTATTGAGCGATCATACAAAATTTTAAATAAAAATAATTCTCAACAACGAGAAATTGATATTTGGTATAAATATTGTTCTAAAAGTTTAAGATATTGTTATAAAATATTAAAAATTAAAAATTTAAATGTCGGTGAAAAAAAAAAAATATTATCTGATATCTCTAATTTAAAACGTTATCAATTACTCATTAGTAGATGTGTATGTGTAAACAAGAAGAAAAATATTGTTGGTTTAGGAATAGTAGGGGGTAAAAAGAAACGTAGTGATTGGGTAAAATGGGTGGATTTAAAAAACGCTTTCGATTCGAGAATTCGTTCAGGCATGATTATCAATTTGAAACATATCGATATATTAGAATTTTTTAATGATGCATTTTTCCTCTTCAATGTTAGAATAAAGAATGTTCTTAAAAATAATTTTATTATGATAAAAGTTAATAGCTGTTTTTGTGGAGAATTTATCAAACGAGGGTTAAACGATAATGAAATTATTGAATATAAACATTTTAATACTAAAAATGAAATAATTGATACGAGTGTTAATATTAAAAAATGGTTTCAAGAACATATTTGTAATCCTATTATAAATAAATTAGAGTCTTTTCAACTTTCTCAAAGTGGTTGGGCTATTAGGGAATTAATTTCATTGGAAATTAATATTAATAAATGTGATATTGGTAATGGATCATCCTTTATTAGACTTCCAGAATCAATTGCTGCTAAAAAAGCGTGTATTAATATCAAAAATTATGATGATGATGCATGTTTTGCATGGTCGTTGGTAGCAGCATTATATCCAGTTGATAAACATTGTGATATAATTACCTCTTACCCTCATTATTCATCTGTTTTAAATCTGGAAAACATTAAATTTCCAATAAAATTAGCACAAATACCTAAAGTAGAAAAATTAAATAATATTTCTATTAACGTATATGCTTTAGAGTTAAATAGATTAGAAAAGTATACTGTTGTTCCTGCATACATAACAAAAGATAAAAAAGATAAACATATTAATTTATTATTAATTCAGAATGTGTATTACCCTAAATTAAATGATTATATAACAGTAGGAAATGATGATGATGATGATGATGATGATGATGATGATGGTGATGATACTCAAATTCGTTATCATTTTTGTTTACTTAAAAATTTATCACGTCTTTTATCGAGTCAACTCACTAAATCTAAAATAGCTATACATATATGTGACTGTTGTTTAAATTATTTTTATACTAAAGATAAATTAGATATGCACTCTGAGAATTGTAGAAAATTAAATAATTGTAAAATTTCGTTCCCTCCCTATGATACTGTAGAATTTAAAAATTTTTCAAATCAACAAAAAGTACCATTTATCTTATACAGCGATTTAGAATCAATCCTAGAACCTATAACTGATGATAATGATATCATTAAAACAGTAAAATATCAAAAACATCAAGCATATAGTGCAGGTATCTTTTTAAAATGTTCCTATGATAATAACCTATCTTTTTATACATCTTATAGAGGTATAGATGCTATCACATGGTATGCAGAACAACTTAAAAGTATAGCTCAATTTATTTCAAGTAAAATTATTAACATTATACCCATGCAAAATCATCCTTCCGATTTTAAAACAGCAATTAAGTGTCACATATGTAATAAAAAATTTACTTTCAATGATTATAATGATAATAAAATCGTAAGAGATCATTCACATTTCGAGGGGGACTTCCGGGGGTTTGCTCATTCTATTTGTAATTTAAACTTTAAAAAGAAATTTATGGTACCTGTAGTGTTTCATAATCTAACAGGCTATGATAGTCACTTCCTCATTGAAGATATCTCAAAATTAGGAAAAATTAGTTTATTACCAATAAACATGGAAAAATATATTTCTTTTACATTAACTGATGATGGGGGAAGCAAGATTAAATTCCGATTTATAGATTCTTTTAGATTTATGAGTACATCTTTAGATGAATTAGCTTCTTCCATGGAGTTGGATATGTTTAAAAATTTAAAATCGGAATTTAGAGATGAAGATAGTCAAGCATTTAAATTACTAATCCGTAAAGGAATATTTCCCTATGATTATATCGATTCTTTAGATAAATTAAATGAGACTACGCTACCCCCCATCGAATGTTTTTATAATAAATTAAAGAGTTCAGATATTTCTATAGAAGATTACGAACATGCAAAAAATATATGGCATACTTTTAAATGTAAAAATTTAGGAGATTTTTCTGATTTTTATATGAAAATAGATATTTTTTTATTATGTGATATCTTTGAACAATTTCGGGAGACAATGTACCTAAATTATGAGCTCGATTTGGCTTGGTATTATACTTTACCTGGATATACGTGGGATTGTATGTTGAAATATACGAGATGTAAACTAGATATTATTAAGGATGTAGATATGCTTATGTTTATTGAAGGAGGGATTAGGGGTGGAATAAGTCAATGCTCTAATCGATATTCGGAAGCTAATAATAAATATATGGATGAATATGATTCTTCCAGAGAGTCTATATATAACATATACTTTGACGTAAACAACCTTTACGGATGGTCAATGTCTCAAAATTTACCATATAAAAATTTTAAGTGGATGGATAATATTGAAAATTTTGATGTCACTACAATAGCTGATGATGCATCTATCGGATATATTTTAGAGGTAGATTTGGAGTATCCTAATCACCTTCATGATACACATAAAGATTTACCTTTTTGTGCGGAACATTTAAAACCTTCCGATATACAATCAGTATATCAACATAAAGCTTTACAACTCCCAAAATCAAAAATATCTAAATTAATGACAACATTATATAATAAATCAAAGTATATAATTCATTATCGTAATTTGAAACAGTGTTTAGAACATGGTTTGAAATTAATAAAACTTCATCGTGTGCTATCATTCGAACAATCTCCATGGTTAAAATCATACGTCGAGCTTAACACTAAATTACGATCTGCAGCTACTACAACATTCGAAAAGAATTTATTTAAACTGATGATTAACGCTGTATTTGGTAAAACAATGGAAAATATACGAAAACATAGAGTAGTAAAGTTAGTAACTCGATGGGAGGGAAGATACGGAGCGAAAAATTTAATTGCAAGTCCAAATTTTCACAACCGTACTATTTTCAATGAAAACCTTGTGGCTATAGAATTAACAAAGAGCGAACATGTTTTCAATAAACCTATATACGTGGGGATGGTAATCTTAGATATTTCAAAGGTATGTTTATACAATTTTCACTATTCATATATGCTTAAGAAATGTGCTGAAAATAATCATGTGAAGCTTCTATATACCGATACAGATAGTTTGATTTATCAGCTTAAGAATATAGATCCCTATCAAGATATTATAAAAAAAGATATTCATATGTTTGATACAAGCGATTATGCTCAGGATAATTCTTATAATATACCTCTAGTTAATAAAAAGATTCCAGGTCTAATGAAGGATGAGTTAAACGGTAAAATAATGTCACATTTTATAGGACTCAGATCAAAGATGTATACATATAAATATAGTGGAGAGGAGGGGTGTGTTAAAAAATCTAAGGGGGTTAAAAAGAATGTTATGAAAACTAAAATTGATTTTAATGATTATCTAGAATGCTTACGAAATAATGTTGAAAAAATGATATCACAAAGAACAATTCGCTCGTTTTCACATACAGTCTATAGTATAGAGCAAAATAAAATAGCTTTAAACGGTTTTGATGATAAAAGATATTTAATTAAAAATTCAACCGATACACTACCTCATGGACATTATCTATTGAAAGAATCGTAAAAAATACCAATTTACTTTTAAAATATTTTTATGAAAGAGAATCGAAAAATCTGGTATGTTTATACAATTTCTTATTAGAGTTCTTTAATTAATTTTTATTTTTTACTTATAGGGCAAATGGATAAGGAGGTTGATTTTCAATAATACTAATCGTTTCCACCCATCATCATCAGAAGTTCGCAAAAGAATTACAACGATCCCAATAATGGGGACACAATATTGCCGTTCATGTAGGATGATGTTTTGTTTCTGTAAATCATCTATAGAAACGCATACAGTTATCGATTATGATGATCTATTACTATGTAAGGAAACGTTAAAAGATAGTCCTCCTTCAAAATCAATTAAAGAAGAATAAAAAAAAAACTTCTTTTACCAAACAATATATATTTTATAATAATGTTCAGTGATATTATTTACATTAATTTTACAAACATAAAATGTATAACTCATTACAAACTGTTTTCTTATTATTAATTCAACATACTTATAATGTAAAAATAAAATAAAGATTAAAATACTATTAATTATTATCATATGAAATAAAAATACTATAAACCTTCAACATCCTTCAAAATGAGATAAGCTAACTGAAGTGAATGAAATTTGATAACGTTATAAGCTAATAAACAATGATATCATGCGAGGGCTGTTGGATAGTAGCACAGGAAAAATGATTACGATTGACCTTGACATTTTATTTTACTCAAGGAATGTTTACATCTAACGATTTATAATTATTATTAAAATCTTCTACAACATTGTTTTTATAATTAGAAATATATTCAAGCATACATTGATCTTGGATTGAATTAGTATTACAAAGATCTTTGATTATATCTATTATATCAATATCTGATTTTAGTTTATCATTTACACATTTTAATACATTAACATAATATTCATGAAAATTTAAACTTGAAAGATATTTTATTACATTTAAAATACGAGAATTTAAAAGAAGAATTTCTGATGTCTCATAATCCTCGAGTTCAAAAGCAATGTTATTTCTGGATATTGTTATGCTTCTAAAGTATTCCAAAATAGGAGCACAAGAAATTTTGGTACCCCAAATAGTAGTGTAGATATAGGATTCGTTCACTTCTCCAAAGTTCTCTTCAAACATACAACGAAGTGTTTCTATTAATTCCAACCATTCTTCTACATCAAAAGATAATATTAGATGATCATCATTAACTAGGTGAATTGATGGTTGAAAATTTCGAGCTGAACTCAAACCACAATTTATAGAAAAATCGGTAAACTGTAATTCATATTTATGATTATGTATCAATAAGGTTTCACATTGAATCTTCTCTTTATAATTTTCCACCATCCTATTAAAATGTATATTATAATTCGACGTATCCTCCTCCTCCTCATCAACACTACCCACTAACATTATTTTAAGAAGACTAAAGAGAATTTTAGATAATGTTGATTTTATATATTATAGAACATTTGATCGATCAATCCAGCTATTATGTGAATCATCGAATCCTAACCACTTTACATAATTTTTATTACCACGTCTTTTTAAAACTTTTTCAACCAGATAAACATCCGGATATTTAGCTATTTGTAATTCTTCTTTGTAAAAAGCGCCGCTTATAGATGTTCCTCTTAAATCTTCTAGGAGATATGTTACAGGATGTGTAATTTGTATTCTAACGATTTTAAATATTTCAGTTGTCCAATTTGGAATATATCCTTTTTCAAAAACATGTTTGACTATACTTATTCTAACATAATCACCAATTTTAAATGTTCTAGGTGTAGTGGCTAATTTTATAAAATTATAAGATGATTTTAAAACTTGATCCTCGTTTTTCTTAGTAACATCGATAGGTTTCATTTTTATTGTAGAATGTGTAGTATTATTATATATAGATGTAATTTTAGATAATACATCGATCCATTTATGAGAGCCATTGAGAGTAAAATGTTTAAATAATTTTTCTTTTAAAGTTCGAATAACTCGTTCGGCCATAGATGCCTTCATCGAGCTAAACGTATTATAATGATTTATATCATATTTTTTCATTAGTTGATTAAAGGTTGTATTTAAGAATTCTTTTCCTTGATCGCTTTGCACGTTTCGAGGACAACGTACTCCCTCTACCAATATTGATTCGAATGCTCTTGCAACATCTAGAGCACTTTTTGTTTTAAGCGCTCTACACCACACATATTTTGAGAAGCAATCGATAACAACCAATATGAATCTAAATTTTTTATTTGATGATGAGAATCGACTCATCTCCATCAGATCTATCTGCCATAAATCATCCAATCCTTTAATTATGGTTCTACGTCTTTGAAAATTTTTGCGTATAGGTTTGTGAAGTTCTTTAACGATCTGAAGTTTTTCTTTACTAAAGAGATGATGATTCATGATGATGATGATGATGATTACTCGATGTATACTTTAGTAATTATCTCAAATATCAGACTATTATAATTTTCGTCTATCGCAGTAAAAGTGAAAATATCTCCTATTTTTAAAGTGCGTCCAATTAATTCTTTACCAGCACTATTACACTCCTTATTATTTAATAGAATTTTCGCAGCTGAACAACTAACATTAACAACTGTTCCTTCTCTAATTACTCGAAATTCGAATTTATCAGGAACATTGAATATTATGAAACGTCCAGCTTTATCGGTAGAGGTAGAGTAAATGTATGTATGAAGTAGATAACTATTTTTAATCTTATTAATTTCAACATCCACATAATGCTTATTCGAGACATCCCCAGCAACTTTAGGTTCTTTAACGTTACAAATTCTTAAATTTTCTGCATCAATATCACCATCGGCAGTATGTCTAATATTAGCACTATGGGCATCATAGCGTAATCTTCTCGATGAGAGAAGTGAAGTAGAAGACAATGATTGACCGAATTTATCGAGCGGCATCTTATAACTAATATAAAAATATAGAAAAGAGCTAATATATAACCGATGCTTCTCTTAATTCATTAATGATTGATATTATTTCATTATCATGCGATGTATTTCCAGCATCTTTAGATGCTATGAGTAAACGTAATCGGTCTACGAGCTCATTTACATCATCAAAATAAACATATTCGATGGGTTTAGAGTTATGTTGTAGTTGTAAGCTATTTTCTACACGAAAACCACCGCCACCACCTTTCTTCTTCTTTTTAGATGAATCCAAATTCTTCGTCTTCCTACTCTTCTTTTTAGATGAACTCAAATTTGGTTTAATTATATTTCTATACTTTAAAGTATTATTACCATTAATTTGTTCGAGAGCAGAATAATTTCTTCTGAATAAATTTGTTCTATACCCGATATCCATATATCGATCTATATCCTGTTTCGTATAACCGTGGGGTTGTTTTTTAAACAAAAGTTCATACAATCCCGATGTTCCTGTATATGTTTGAGGTATTTTTGTATTAGATATATCATCATACACGTATACAATAATATTAGATCCATTAAAATCTAATACGGAGTCTCCAATAGAAAATTTTCTTGTTTCCAAATTTTGATTTACACCAAAATTCATATCAAACGTATTTTCAGTATCATGAAGCTGTTCTTCTAGATACTTTCTAGGTAATGGTATCGTAAAATTGTTTGATAGATAGTCTCTATAGGCTTGCGATTTTGTAAGTTGCTGAAAATCTTTTCGAGTGGATTCATGAACATCATCATCGTAATCATCAGAGGCTATATCTTCATAAACATCATCGTCATCGTCGTCGTCGGTAGTAGCATTGAGATTTGTATTAGCTGTTTCTTTTTTTAGAAATTCTACTTGTTTTTGTGGGGAAGAAGAAGGCTTTACTTTTTCCAATGTATCGAAAACTAGCTTTCGTTTGACAACAGCTCGCTTCGGTGTAGTTATCGATGAGATGTCTTTTTCAAAAATATTAGGTTTGTTTCTAGCAACAACATCACTAATACTATTTAGAGGTTCCACTATAGGTTTAAATAATTTATTTAACGCACTATCTTCTTCAGATTTACCTAATTTAAGAGCTAGGTATTTTTTTCGAATACTTTTAGAAAGCTCATGAATTTGTTTTTTAACAGTTCCATCATGATGTGATATCATTTTGCTATGAGTTTATGTATAGGAAGACACTATTTATATACAAGTATTCCAATATGCTGGCGACCGCTATAGCGACCATAAGCGAGCGACCGACCGGTATTAGCGACCTTAAGCGAGCGAGCGACCGGTATTAGCGACCGTGACCGCTATTAGCGACCGCTATAGCGATCGTAAGCGAGCGATCGGTATTAGCGACCGCTATCGGTATTAGTGTTTGCTATCGGTGTTAGCGGTATATCTGTATTGATATAGCTATCGAAACCTCTACGATAACGACCTTGATTTAGAGGAAAATCTTTAACAATCACTATCGGTTCATAATTTTCTTTCCAACATTCTGCACATAGATTTTTAAATACATCGTATGATATATCGGGAGAAACATGTTCGTTATATACATGTTTTAAATTTGTTTCGTCCTGTTTAAAAAGCACTATTAAATTACTGTTATCACGAATTAATTGTTTTGGAATTTTCGAGTACGTTTGACATAAATAAGCAACATCGATACCTTTATGTCTACCCATAGAATAATATTCACGTATTTTATTCTGCTTATCGCACGCTATATCATCGAATATAAAAATAGAATTATCAAGAGCTTCGCTTTGTGCAATTATTTCATCATTATTTTTGAATGGAAAATATCCCACATCTTTTACGCCGTTTAAAACCGATTTTAATAACTCATACTTGTCTTGATATAGAGACTTTGAGTATACATAAATATTTTCAAATCTTGCTCCATTGGGATGAAATAGTAGACTTAATAAAGCATTCGTCTTGCCCGATCCACTCGGACCGCAAAAAATAGCTCTAAACGAATTTGGTAATAGATTACCATGTTTACTACACTTAACAATCGTGTCATTAAAAATATCTAAATTTAGTATAGGAAGCGGCTCCTGCTGTTTAGTACAATGCATCTTATGACAAACTAAGAAGTTATAAGGTGTATTACCCTAAATATAAAATGAAAAGATATAATATTTAGATATAATTTATTTTAACATTATTTACATTTATCTATTAACAACATCATAATATCGCATAAGCGTAAAACAGATATAAGAATTTTTTCCATATTCATAACATTACAACCACAATTTACACATTTTACAGAGGTATTGCTACTATCGCTTCCGGTATCATTATTAGTTGAGGTAATTGGTTCCATCCTATGTATGCGGTTGTATTTGTTATAAGTTGTAGATGTGGTTGTGTGATGCATCACACAACCACAAGTATCAGGACCTTCTGTTGCATTTGGATCCGACCAAGGACAATTAGGATAATGAGTCTTAGAGTTTCGAACTTGATTTACAGAATCTGCTCTATTATAAATATCACCCTTGTTATTATACCATTTTATAGAGGTATTGTTGATATCGCTTCCGGTATCATTATTAGATGAGATAATTGGTTTATTATTATAAATATCATCCATTTTACTATACCGTATATATTAATTTACGAATAACAACTAACTAAGAAATAAGAATACACCGTCTTTTATACTCTACCACTACTTAACCATCTAGATAAGATGATAATGATTTCAATAAAGAGTAGATTTTACTCATGATTTTAGTACTAGGACATATAATTTCAAACAAACTCCAACTAAAGGGTGATACACTAATTAGTTTATTTGTAAATTCATTATATTCATAAACCGTTTCGTTTATACTAAAAAATAAATTTCCGTTTATATATCTAAAGGCTTTCGTGACTGGTAGTGGTAGCCCCGGAAAAAGATTAGTAATGTAACCTTGATTTATAACATTAAGAGTGGACTCGCTAATTTCGAAGTATAATTCATCATCGTGAAAAACAAATATTCGTCCTGAATATGATTCGAAAGCTGCATTAATTTTATTTGTATTAGGCCACCCCATCTTTAATAAACTCGAATTAGTTATTTGTGTATTAGTTAAAGATGAAATAATAGCAATATTTTTTTTATCAAATACCCATATTTTATCATATTTACTTTGAAAGAAATGTGAAGACGATGTATATTGATGCTGATACGATGTAACTAAATCGTTTTGGATATAATTCTTATGTATAGGAAGCTTCCACATTAATTCATTATAATATATATATAAATAATGATCTCGAGTAATTAATATGTTATCAGGTTTAATAATTTTACATAAATCTGTATACTGCGTAGACGTAGGAATAATAGCTGTCGGTATTGTATGTGAAGACGGTTCCCCATATAAATCTTGAAGATTCTTTTTATCTGTTTCTGATAGTTTCACTATATGATTATCGACAGTATACGCATACATCATATCTTCTTCATTTCTAGTATGCTCTAGTCCTAAGTTATGACCTATTTCATGAACTAAAACATGAAATAAACTTATTTTATTATTATCTAACGGAATATCAGTATTCTCAATATAATAATTTTCCTCGACATCTAAATGTATTTCAACACATTGTCCTATGTTAGTAGGAAAGTCTGCATGAGCTAGAACTCCTCCAATCCCATCAAGGTTATTTGAACACATTTTAGTTCTCGAACAATGAGGATTATTTTCATGAACACCTTTTCTATATGAAATAGCAATATCAGTATTAAACGATGAATGATGAAATGATATGGTTGAAGCAGCCTGCCATAACCCGAATGCCTTTTTAACAACCATCGCTGTTTTTATTAAAATATCAGAATGTTTAGAGTAATCTGTATCGTTTGATGGAAAAACGTACCAATTCAATCTTCTTTTGTTCCATTTATAGAAAGTATTTTTTAAAGCACCTTTATCGGGAACATTGCAACGTCGTTTTTTCATAAAATTTATAAGTTCAGGTGTAAATATATTGTTTGTTTCAAGATTATAAAACTTTTGAAACGCTAATAAGGCATTATCCACCCCTGAATATGAATTAGCTGTAGAATTTAAAAAACCTGCTTGCTGTAAATACTCGATAGCGAGACGTCGATCTTCATAACATTTCACAAAATATAAAATTTCTAGCACTACTAATAACAATACCACCTTCCCCATCATGATCTTTTATGATACTAATAAACTTTAATGAAAGGATTGTTCTTTTATTTTAATGAATAATAGGAAAACATTCTTATCAATAATTTTTATTTTATATAAATATTACAATTCATCATCATCATCGTTCGGAAACACTCCTTATTGATAAAAGTATAACTAATCTTAGTGGTTAGATTATTCTACTTATTTAGATTCCTCTCTTCAAATCCTTTAAGATAACTTGCGTACTATTTCACTAAGTGGAAGATGTTCGATTATTGCATCATGAATAATAACACAATAGGCTTTAGTATTGGTAGGAAAGCTTGTTCGAGCTTCAATATCAATTTTGACATCAATCGTACTCGATTTTAAAGCATCAATTCTTCTAGAACAATCGATAACAAATAGAGCATGAGTTTTAAAAGTTACATAATCCAACAACGGTTGTTTTGGTAATGTATAATCATTTTTAAAACTCTGATAAAATTTTGTGTAATTACAATGTGCTTCAACATAATTATTTTTATTAAAATCAAGCCTCATACGTTCTATTGGATAATAATCGCCGTTTAAAGTAACACGTATATCAGATATATCGATATTATCAAAATTTGATGCATTTTTCTTTAAATCTCCTCTTCTAGCTTCTTGAAAGGATATAATAACATAGCGAGGACTCTCGAGAGCTGTACAGGTTTTCACCGACCAAATTTCTTTAGTTGCACCTATAGTTAATTGAGGTAATTCGTGATATTCCCATTTTCGAAATGGAATTATGATGGGTGTATCTTTTTTGATAGATTCCAATAAATTTAACTTTAATACATCGTTCGGTATCATAATGTCTACTCTTAGAATAATATTTTCAATTTTTATTTCAACCTTGAATGTATCGTCAGCTTTTTCTACTAAAAGAGCATCCACGTCATGTCTTGCTCTTACGAGACGAATCGTTTGTTTTCCGAAAAAAACATATTGATAATCATTAAAAATTCCTAATAAATGTTTTAAAGGAATACGTAAAACAAATGAATTATCATTCTTATTTATTATAGGATTAGATGGAAAATTCCATCCTGCTATATCCAAATGCTTAGAATCGGTAGTATTATAACACATGTATCCTTTTATCGTGCTTAAAATTCCCGGATCACGTACACTTTCAACTTCTTGTCCATTTAAATCATAAGTTATTGAATCAAAGAGAAAGGCTCCTGCATTATTTACTAGAGATACCTCACCAGTTCCTACGGTTTTTATTTTTCCTTCGATAATTAAGGCAGCATCGCTCATTAGAATCCACTGATCAGATTGATTTATCGATATTTCTATTACATCATTATTGTTGAATGATTTCACATAAGGTTGATATGTTCTTGTTTCAACTTTTTGAATTGTCTCATCATATTGAGGTTTTTGGAAAATGTTAAATATTTGACTTAACGACATCGTAATCCTATTGCTTCGAGAAACATACGATTTTCAGTATTTAGTCTTTTTGATAGGTCTATACCTCTAGCCTTGTAACTTATCTCCAATGGATGGTTAGTTGAGACTGAAGACCAAACTTTTTTATATGAGTTTTTATAGTTTTTTTGATTATTATTATTATTATTAAACACTAATCCCATTTTAATTTTTTTAATTCCAAACGAATTATAACGGTTTCTCCTCGAAAATTTATAGGTTTAAAGTTCTGATCTAAGATGGTTAGTGTAATATTCGTTATTTCCCGCTTATTGATTATAGGTAAATATATTAAATTTTGAGGTACTTCGTCTATGGCAAAGCCCGGATCCACTCCAATTGCAAATTCGTAGATCGTATGAGACGGTTTATTATCATAAAATGCTCCTGTGGTTATATTACAATTTATTTGAATTGTTCTAACTTTTATGATATCGACTGGAAGATCAGATAAGTGAATGGTATCCGGTTCTAATATACGATTAGAAAACCCCAAAATTGATCCAATGGTATGTCGATCGTAGGCAAAATTAATTAAGTACTTCTCGCTATAAATTTCACACTTTAACGTATTATGATTAGGTTTTAGAGAAAAGTATTTATCATAGTCTTCCTTTTTTACAGTTTTTGGAATTAATTGTTGTCGTAAATAATTTTCTATATCCAAAATTTCATAGGATCCAGTCGGTAATGTAATCGTTTCCTGTTTTTTCGTTTTCTTATCAGTATTATAATCAGTGTAATAAAATTTATTTTCACCACCTTCGTAAATATTCGGAATGCTATTATATGAATGAAAGCCTATCAGAGCTAATCCGTATTCAGCTTCAGGATCGATGGGTAGTGGATTTGTAAAATCGATAGATAATACGTGATTATTACTTTTTAATGTAAAAATATATGACATGCTAGGTGTTTTATGTACTACTAAGGATTTTCAAGATTTTACATGTTTATATATAACTTCCTATAGACAATAATTTCATAGTTTATTGTTTTTACATGTTCGATACAAGAATTTTAAACATAAATGACCACAGTTAATTTCATTATAATTTTGATAACTATCATTATTATATAAGATTTTAACCTTATTTCCTAAATATTTTACAAGTTCCCTGGGGGGCTTAAGCCCCCCAAAACTGTCGAAAAATGATACTGTATTGTTTCTTTTAACATACGCTACCCAATGAGTTCCAGGATTTTTATAAGAATCTAAATTAAGTATACCACATTCGTTAGGGTGTGGTGGATAGTTTTTTGGTAACGTATCACGCATAAAAATTCCTCTAAAATGTGGTATCCTTAATTTTTTTATATATTTAACTAAATCTTTATCATATAGTACTCTATTGGGTAGCGTTATTGGTAGTTTTTTGACTGCTTCTTTAAAAATAAACCATATCCTCCTTTAACATTTTTTCTAAGATATAATCCTGATCCTATTCTACCAATTTCCTCCATCGTCTTATTATGTCGTTTATCTTCTTCGAGTTTCTTTTTAGCATTTCTCGAATCGATCACTGTTTTTGCTACAGCACTTGCACCACCTACAAGAATTAAACGTAAAACAAAAATAAATTTTTTAGGAATCTTATTTACCTGATAATGATCCTATTGCTCCTAAAGCTGCTAGTATTGGCATTAATAAAGCGGGTAAAACTCCCCCCTTTTTAGATTCGAATGGTATAATTCTAGGAGTACGTATATTTCTACGACCTCCTGCTTTTTTAACAGCTACACGTGCCGCATTAAGTGCTATCATTGAAGCTTTTTTTAATGCAGTTGTATTATTTAAATCTAAATCTTCAACATGTTTTTTCTTTAAACTTCTCCTAACATGATCTAGAATACCACGTTTAAATGGAATCTTCTTCCTAGCTTTCATCCCCATTCCAAGTTTACGTTTCGTTTTCATAGCTGATGTAACGAACCAGGCTGCAGCTTTTTCACCAAACTTTACGTCTTTCGACTTTACTCTTTCCCACGCTTTATTTTCCAAAATATAATCAGCTTTATGTCTATCTTCTAAAGATTTATTTTTCGAATAGCTAATATCATGTATTTTGCAAGCACTATCGAGCGGATTCACCCCTGAATCACCTCTTTTTAAACGTTCTTCTAGGCGAGTACCTGGTCCACAGAATTGATATCCGGGTAGATGTAATTCGAAAGGTAGATTATTAATTAACGAATTTAATACACCACTACCTTGATGTTTGAATGTTAACATGAGAACTGATGGCAAATAAAGAGTAATTAGGTTATTTATAGTTTTTCAAATCTTATAATATATTTTTACCTTATACATCCGTGAAGATGACTATTTTGCTTAATTTTTAAAATAATCTTTTAAAAATTGAGCAAAATAGCTCACCTCCACTTTGGGGCAATGCGCTTTTTTGATTTTGTTCTTCAAATATCCATGATTGCCACAGTCTTCAACGTTTAGAGAATATTGTTGTAGTAGGGTGTCAAATTTTGGACACCCTAAATCCTCTAAGTTGAAAACTATGTTGGAATACCCCAACCTGGTAATATGATTCTTCTCATAATTACCGCCTTTATAGCACACAAGTCGATTCTCCAATTGTGTTTCCATACACAATCGCTGTATAATATCATCGACTTGTGTTCTATCCAGCTCGTTGGGGTAATCCCGACACAGCAATCCATGGATATTATTAGTTACAAAGCGTATAGTTCTCATGTCTCGCACATCCCTGGTACTTCCAACCTTAAAAATTAAAATATCGATTTTTAGTAACTTACAAAATGTATAATTTTATTTTTACCTTAAACATCTTTGATGATGCATATCCAGCGTCTACATCATAGATTCCGAGTTCTTTCAAACGAAATTCCCCATCGAATGAAAAACCATCGTAATCTATGATGTACTTGACTGATTTTATATTATTCATCTAAAAGATGTAAATTTATTAATAATATTAAAAAAATTTAATGTAATTAATTATAATTGAAGTATAGTAGATAATTCAAATTAATCAACTTACTCTGAAATATTTTTTATAGTTGATAGTATAGTTGATGGTTTATAGTCACTTCACTTAGATACAATAACACTCTACTTGATTTTCCTACTTATATAAGTTTTATTTACAGGAAGCAAATTGCAACTATCTGTTCTGTATGACCTAAAAAACAAGGTGTTTTTTCCTATTGCTAATTCCAGTCTTATTTATCATAAAACAGGAACTGATGATCTTGTTAAATGCATTATATCCGTTCAATATGATATAAATTACCACTATCTGTTCTATATGACCTAAAACAAGGTGTTTTTTCCTTTTCCAATGACCGCTATCATAGGGTAGGGTTATTAACACAATGTATTATATCCGTTCTATCTCATACAAATTACCACTATCTGTTCTATAATAAAACACAAGGTGATTTTCATATCACTAATTCCGGTCGCAATATCTCAATAGGAGATTATTTTAATACAATGTATTATTATTAACATTTTCAAAAAGGCATAGCGCCGACACAAAAAGGCATAGCGCCGACACGCGAAGAACGTACCCTCCAAGCGAAAACCCTCAAGCAAAGACCCGCGTCAACGAGGCACTTCCGGTCCATAATATCCTCCAAGCGCCGACACGCGAAGAACGTACCCTCCAAGCGAAAACCCTCAAGCAAAGACCCTGGCAGCTTATACCAGCCAAGCAAAGACCTCGGTCATCGAGCTTCACTCCTCTTAACACCACCCTTCAAGCCAAGACCCTCGCAGCTTATACCCGCCAAGCCATGACCTTGGTCATCGAACTTAATGTCATCCTCTTAACATACCCCTAATATCCTTCAAGAGAACACCCTAACCATCGAGCTTCAAGTCATCAAGTCTAACACCGCTTAACATCCCCTAATATCCTTCAAGAGAACACCCTGGCCATCGAACTTCACGTCTTCAAGAATAACACTTCGATAACAACCCCTAATACACTTCAAGCCAAGACACCCTTGGTCATCGAGCTTTACAAAACATAGCCATCGAGTTTGAACTTACTTCCTGTCTAGAACGCCACTTCCTGTCTAGAACCCGCTTTGTTCATCTACTCTCACAGAATCCGTTTAGTGTTCCGGAAAGAGAATTTGTAAAAACTTATCGACTTACCCAGCAATTAACTATCGACTTAATAAATGAGTTGTCCCCTCATATGCCACAAGGCGAAAGAAAAACTTTCATACCTAATTATCTAAAGGTAAATAGGAAAATATATTTTCAAAAAATATATTTACTTAACCTTTTAGGTGCTTGTTACTTTGAAATTTTTGGGTAATGGTAGTTATCAACATGGAATTGGTTTGGCAACGCACACATCCATGAGTCAGACATCTTGTAGTAGAGCAATAAGACTTGTTTGTCGTACAATAACGAATGTAATGCTACCACGTTGGGTCCAATTTCCCACAACTGAAGAAGAAATGGCATTAATAAAAGAGCAGTAAATTTAAAAATCATGTTCAATATCCATTAAGTAAATTATTACTCTTTTAGATTCTACTCAAAATTTAGATTTAGAGGGGTGATAGGTTGCATCGATGGTACACATGTAGAAATTGTTACCCCATCTACCACTGATCCTGATCATCCCCCTCATGTATACATCGATAGAAAAGGTGACCATAGCATCAACGTTATGCTGGTAAAAAGCTTATTTTATAATTGTGCAGGCTATAATAATTATATACATATATTAAATAAATTGTAGATCTGTGATTCAGCTTGTCACATATTAGCCTGTGATGCAAGATTTCCTGGCTCTGTCCATGATTCGGCTATTTGGAAGTTATCTGATGTCAGGGCATTTTTAAGAACACGTCACGAAACTGGAGATCACAGTTTTCGTTTGTTGGGTATGAATAGGAAATAGATATATATTTTATAATAATAATTCTATACTTCAATAGGAGATAGTGGATATGGACTTGAGCCATGGCTCTTCGTTCCAATTCCTGTAGTTGAAGAAAGAACTCCTGAAAGTCGCTTTAATAAAGATTTAAGATCTGCTAGAAATACCATTGAAAGAACAAATGGAATACTAAAAGGTCGCTGGAGATGTTTATTGAAGCATCGGGTACTCCACTATAAACCGTATGATGCTGCATATATCATTTACGCTGCTTGTGTTCTACATAACATGGCATTGTTAGCTAACCAGATTTTGGACGAAGAGGACATAATTGCACCCGATGAAGATGAACACGTAGCAATAGGTGGGCGCAGTTATGGTTATTCATACTGAAATAGCACTATTTAATAGATTAAAAGATTATAATACAAATTTTATTTTACAGATATAGGCAATGACAGCATTTTGCAATTGGGAAGGAATGCGAGGGATAATTATATTAATCAAAATTATAATAATTATTGATTTAAGATTTAGATTTTATGAATTTAGAAAAACTTTTGTACAATCATTTGCAATAAAAAATTTTGTCTCTAAAACATACCTAACCAATTTACATTTAAAAGATCCCAAATTTGTTTTTTTTTTATTAAAAAATATTTTTTATCTACATTCATATTTAGAGGTGCCCCCTTTAAGCCAAAATTGGCAAAAATGTAAATTTTTGTTGCTGTGAACCTATGAACAAAACTTTGAAATTGTTCTTCTATTTTTACATAAGAATATAGATAAATAATTAAAATTTTTAAGGGTAAAACGGGCACACAAAGATAACATTAAGTTGAAAGTGATAATAGTGAAACATCGAATTCAATGGTCAAGTTTTGTAAAACCACGGTTTGCGCCGAAGATTTGGACAATATTTTATTTGAGCGGAGAACGCGATGTTCAAATAAAAATATTTTTACATGTGAAGAAAGAGAGGAAATCATATAAGATCATATAAGATAGCGGAATTTTAAAGATATCAAGAAATTATTAAAAGAGTGAAAACCCAAAGCAACTCAAAATTTTCATGATTTTAGACCAGCTCGACTTTGAGAACAAAGCTGGGGTCCAATCCAAAATGTTTAAGATATGGAAAAATATATACAAAGATGCACGTTTTCCAATACTAAAAAATGGTGTAAATTTTATCTAAAAAGATTTCGGTAGAGAAGAATAACAAGAGAAAAACCAAGGAAAAATTGGCCGTTTGGATGAATTTCGGGCCCCAAAAACATGGATGAAGTTCGGTGAATTATCATTGGCCTATCGCGTCGCTAATAAAATCCAACTCCGCCCAAAATCATATAAAAGGGGATCCGTTCTCGAATATTTTTCAGTGTTTTCCAAATTTTGGAGCTAGAAGCAGCGGAAGCTTCTTCTCAAAGGTTCCGAGAAACAAATTTTAAAAAATGTCAAAAAGAAAACGTTGCGCCAAAACCACGCCCGATCAGTATCTGGAATATTTGAAAATGATGGAAGATGATCCAATTTTTCGCAGTGGAACAATAAATCCCACTGTGGATCCTAATTATTTGTCAAACAAATGGGAAGAGTTAACAACAAAACTCAATTCGAATGGATTGGGTCCTGAATTAACATCAGCAGAATGGAAAAAGGTATGTAGATATTTTTTAAAAGTTTGTAATTT